>OU862885.1:10596876-11247255 GCA_917880725.1 Selenia dentaria
GCCGGAAATTCGAGCATTCCCCAGTCAATCCGGTTTGCATTTTTAACAATTTCTTTTTGATGCTTATCTTAAACCAGTTCAAAATACCGGGATTTCGAAATTGGGATGATAAAAGAGCTTGAGATTATTGTAGGTACCCACAGTCATCTGTATGACATTCACGGAAATATTTTAAATTCAGTATAACTCAGACACAAGTCTTTGTTTGTCGCGGGCTTATTTTAGACAAGCAAGGTCATCTGACGCCACTTTAGTTTCTACGTATAATTCGTGTCAGCAAGAACCTATAATATGAATAGATAGCCGTGACTAAGCAATCAAATCGTAATTAAAAATCCGATTAAACTGCCCTGCTGTAGGTACAGCAAGGGCAGTTTAATCGGATAACAATCAATCAAGTTTGCCGTGGCGGTGCCGGCTTAGAATAGCACCCCCCCAACTCTACCCGTGGGTGCCGTAGAAGCCGGCTAAGGGATAACAAATCAGAAGGTGGGCAGCAGCACCTTCCCAGTCAAACACACACAAACTGCGCTCGCCAACCCGCCTGCCAAGCGTGGCGAGTATTGGCAAAAACCCCTCATGGATTGGACAAAAAGAACCAGGCCCCCAGTCCCCGGCAGCCCCACTATTCCTGGCTACGGTAGCGGCCACGGTAACGGTGGGGCAGGGGGTGCTAAGAATCCCCGGCAGACGCCCGGCTACCACCCCCAACGACGACGACTGGCCCTGGTAACACACAACATACGCACGATGAGGACAGACGAGAAGATATATGAGCTGGAAGAAGAAATGAGTAAGCTACGCTGGGACATTGTGGGGTTATCTGAAGTCCGTAGAGCGGGTGAGGACACGATAACCCTAAAATCAGGTAACCTACTCTACCACCGGGAGGGCGACCAACAGTCCCAAGGTGGTGTCGGGTTTCTCGTCCACAAGTCCCTTACTAACAACATAGTTAAGATCGATAGCGTTTCCAATAGGGTCGTATACCTAATACTCAGAGGTTGGCCGACTTCCTGGAGAAAGAGGGACTCTTTATGATGAATTCTTTCTTTCAGAAGCCACCTCACAGGAAATGGACCTGGCTGAGTCCCGATGGTTCCACGAGAAATGAGATTGACTTCATTATGACCACCAAAAGGCAAATATTCACTGATGTCTCCGTGATCAACAGGGTTAAAACCGGTAGTGATCACCGAATGGTAAGAGGCACGGTGAATATTAATGTCAAACTGGAGAGGTCTCGTCTGATGAAGTCTACGCTCCGACCTACTCGTGCCCATATTCAAGACCCCGAGAGCTTTCAACTTGAGCTATCCAATCGCTTCGATTGCCTTGAGAACATCGCTTCAGTGGACGAGATCAATAACAGGTTAGTAGAAACTGTCCATACAGTGGGTTCCAAGTACTTTAAACCCCACTGTACAGATAGGCCACAGAAACTCTCCAACGATACCCTCAACCTCATGGCTGAACGACGCTCATTGAAACTGCAGTCTTCGGATGATGCTGAAGCATATAGGCTGCTCAATAGACGAATATGGAAGTCCTTGCGACACGACATTCGGATCTTTAATACAAACCGTATTAAAGAGACGATAGAGCGGAAAAAAGGCTCCAAAGTGTTTGCAAGAGACATGTCTATTGGGCAAAGCCAGTTGACGAAGCTGAAGAGAGGAGACGGCAGTGTAGCGTCGACCAAAGCGGAAGTGTTAGGAGAGGTCGAGAGTTTCTACGGACAGTTATACACCTCGGTCGCTAAACCTGTTAGCAGCTCGGCCAAAGACCCAAGAGCCAAGCTGACCCGACATTATACCGAAGATATCCCGGACATCAGCCTGTACGAGATTAGAATGGCCTTGAAACAGCTTAAGAACAACAAGGCGCCTGGTGACGACGGTATCACATCTGAGCTTCTGAAAGCGGGTGGAACACCGGTACTTAAAGTCCTTCAGAAGCTCTTTAATACCGTCTTACTCGAAGGTTCAACGCCAGAAGCATGGAACAAAAGCGTGGTGGTGCTGTTCTTCAAGAAAGGTGACAACACTTTACTTAAAAATTACAGACCCATCTCGCTTTTGAGCCATGTTTATAAGCTGTTTTCGAAGGTCATAACGAACCGTCTCAGTCGCAGGTTTGATGAATTCCAGCCTCCGGAACAAGCCGGTTTCCGAAAAGGCTATAGTACCATAGACCACATCCACACGCTACGGCAAGTTATACAGAAGACCGAAGAGTATAACTTGCCTCTTTGTCTAGCGTTTGTGGACTATGAGAAAGCCTTTGATTCGATCGAGACGTGGGCAGTGCTTGAGTCTCTCCAGCGGTGCCGTATTGACTATCGGTATATTGAAGTGCTGAAGTGTTTGTACAAAAACGCCTACATGTCAGTCCGAGTACAGGAGCAGAGTTCGAAGGCAATTCCATTGCAAAGAGGCGTGAGACAGGGAGACGTTATATCTCCGAAACTGTTCACCGCTACATTGGAAGACGCCTTCAAGCTTCTGGAATGGCAAGGACTTGGCATCAATATTAACGGCGAATACATCACTCACCTTCGATTTGCCGACGATATTGTAGTCATGGCAGAATCCATGGAAGACCTCAGTACAATGCTCGAAGGCCTCCATCGAGTTTCCCAACGGGTAGGTCTTAAGATGAACATGGACAAGACGAAAATTATGTCTAATGCCCATGTTGTACCTACCCCAATATCAGTTGGGAACTCAGTTCTCGAAGTTGTTGACGAGTATATCTACCTGGGACAGACAGTCAAACTAGGCAGGTCCAACTTCGAGAAAGAGGTCAATCGTCGAATCCAACTCGGCTGGGCAGCGTTCCGGAAACTTCGCGAAGTCTTCTCGTCAAAAATACCTCAGTGTCTCAAGACAAGAGTCTTCGACCAATGTGTGTTACCAGTGATGACTTATGGCACTGAAACGTGGTCTCTTACTATGGGCCTCATAGATAAGCTCAAAGTCGCACAACGAGCTATGGAGAGGGCTATGCTCGGGGTTTCTCTACGTGATCGAATCAGAAATGAGGAGATCCGTAGAAGAACGAAAGTCACCGACATAGCTCAGAAGATTAGCCAGTTGAAGTGGCAGTGGGCAGGGCACATAGCACGCAGAACAGATGGCCGATGGAGCCGAAAGGTTCTGGAGTGGAGACCACGTACCGGCAAGCGCAGCGTAGGTCGTCCACCGACACGGTGGACAGACGACCTGAGAAAGGTCGCAGGACGACGTTGGATGCAGGCCGCTTCCAACCGGTCCTTTTGGAAAATCATGGGGGAGGCCTATGTTCAGCAGTGGACGTCCTACGGCTGAGATGATGATGATGATGATGAAGTTTGAATAGGGCAAGCGTTTAATTGCGGATCAATCAGAGGTGACTATTGTATCGGAATAACTCAGATTGCAATGTAATGTGCCTATATATACATCGTCGGTCCGGCACCTGAACGGCCCTATTCAGACAATATGCAAGCAAAGGAGTACAAAATTATTTTAAGAAATGTTTCAGAGACGTGCACATACAATTGGCGAAAAAGTATTCGTATAGTAAGCGTCAACGTGTCACGCTTCAGCGTACTAACTATTATCTATATGTAACAGTTGACCTAGATAAATGAGAATGACGATACATTTACGCAGTTATTCGTGCTAGGTCCACTGGTCTTCATTCGATAAAAAAAGGATTTTTTTTACATTTTTTTAGATATAATACGTATATCAGCATGCATTTTTATTAACGTAAAGAGAGATCTATACCAAGTTAATTGTTATGCTTGAATCTAACGTTTACATTTTCTATTTAATATCACTAGATTGGGATCTATTGTCTGTCTACCTCCAATTTCCAACATATTGTGCGTTCGACACAACTCATTATCGCTTGGTAACATGCATGTCCCTTGTCATTTCCAGTAATGAGCACCACATGTGATGTGCCGTGTGGAGTTGCCGACTATACAAGGGAAGGGTGTAGAAGGTGATGAAATTAGATACATTTGAAAGGGTTCCGCAGTGTATGAAAATATTTGACAGGTTGCATAATTTAAGCTTAGAAACAGGTTGGGAGAGTCGATAATCTTCAAACCTTCAAGTGTTTTTTGACCATAATTGCCTACATTTAAAGATGACTTGTTACATGGATCCAGATTTATCATAATCAGCTTATGATGTTCCCACTGTTGGGTCTCGCCCCTCCTCTTCAGATAGCGTTACGGGCCACGCGGATCAATTTTTTAATAATGAAAGATAAATACACCTTAGTAACTATTTGCGTGCCCTAATGAATATAAAGTGAAACTACCTTAATTTTCATATATATATATATAAATGTCGAGTATGTAATAAAATTATAAGTATAAGACAAATATGCTGAAATAGTATTATATTGTGATACAGATTAACATTATTGTGAAATATTCCATCAATAGTCAGACACAATAGACATTTAATTGTTATAATGACATGGACACATGAGGGGATATTATTAATTTGATAATAATAAGTAAATGTTTGTTTGACTTAATTAAGAAAATAAGAACGTTTACACATTGGTTTATTCCAAAAATGTATATGGATTTTCGGCGGTATAAAACCTGTTTGTTGCTACTAAACAAGTAAAATTAGAAAAATTTAATACCGACTTCCATTCTATCTAGTTATTGGAGTGTATCTCAAAAACTACTGGACCGAATTCGATGAAATAGGATTAAATAGGAGTACACGGGAAGCACCAGCTTTCAAACGGATAAAACATTTTGAGAATCGGTTCACCCAGTCGAAAGTTATGAGGTAACAAACATTAAAATAAAATAAAAAAACAGGCGAATGGAGTACATCCTCCTTTTTTGGAAGTCGGCAATGGCAATTATTATTTATTACTTACCTACTTACTTTAAACTGTGTATAAATGAAGGTCGACTTTTTGCAATGCGGAACCCTAGAGAACGTGCTTGTTAATGGAATAATGTTTGTTAAGGACACTTTTTATTGCTTTACTTTCAATGTTATGGTGTTAAAGTAGATAAAAGTTGACTTTGAATTTACGCTTTAATTTATTTTAACACGCGTTATTTGTTAAATATGTATGTAGTAACTGACAATACCCGTCGAATGTTCGTTTAAAAAAGGTGTTTACATCTATATGATCTGTTATATTAGTTTATGATGTAGACATTTGCCCTAATAATTATAACTTTTCTCTGGTTTTTAAGTTTATGTAGAAGTCGCACATGCTTTATAAAATGTACTTACATTACCTAACGGCAGCACATTCTTATGAACCTTGAGATTTCATCGGAAAAGTATTTAAAAGTATATAATTACATTTGTATTTTGAAAATGCAAATATAAAAAATAGAAACATAGGAAAAAAATGGTGAGGTGGGACTTAAGAGAATCTATGCATTGTGACAATGATATCCCAAAGGACATAACAGTGCCCTCGAAAACTAAATTCAAGTTGGCCGTAAATACGTTTTAGTTTAGTTTCGAGATTGGCGAAAAAATGCTTTTGTCTGTCTGTTCTTGGCTACAGGTCGCATTTTTCAACCGAATGTTGAACCGACGAAAATTGGCACAAAAGTTCCGTGATTTAGTAATTTTTGATTGGGGGGAAGTTTGCTGTAACGTTATTTATCGCCGGATTTCAATCAAATTTGAGAGGCACACTGAGGACTTCATTTTACAAAAGTGGTATGGAAAAAAATATAAAACGTTATACGAAAAAAAGTTCGCGATCACTTCGAAAAATAGAAATCTTTTATGTTACGGTAAATTACTTATATTATGATTACTTCGTCTTTTCAGTTGCTATTGATGGAGTTGTCAGACCATTCCGAGAAAACCGTGGGCACCAATTTGTACTGGTCGATGATAATACGCCCGCCCATCGAGCTCAGCTAGTCAATCCTGCTCTCCGAGAATAAATCACAAGGTTAGACTGGCCTGCCGGCTCTTCTGACTTAAACCCAATAGAGCACGCGTGGGATGCTCTTAAGCGAGCTGTTAACAGCTCAGGGAAGCCGCTATTGAAGAAGAGGAAATAGAAAGGATAAAGAGGACAGGTTACCCCAAGAAATGCTGCATAACTTGATTCTCAGCATGCCCAGGAGGATCACCGCAAGTGTTCGAAGCCAGGGGAGGAGTTATATTATATTGAATATAAACCTTTTATTAATAAATTGTTGATTAAGTTCAATTAAAAAAAAAATATCAGCTTATGCTAGTGACCACAAACTTTGTATATAGACAGATTTCAACGAAGCCAGGGGAAAAGGGAAAGTGTCGATTATTGCATGGTTATAAGGGCTCGCAAGGTCAACACTGTTCTCACAGAACCACTAGTTTATTAAGACACAATTTAGAAGATAGATGTTTAGAGTACTCCACTTCTACCAATTTGACATCTGCCACCTATGAAAATATTTAAAATGCATAAATAATTTTAGAACAAAATTAAACATTACATTTTCTTGCCGCGTCTTCTCGGTAGTACACTGTTTATATTAACAGGCCGGTTGGCGCAGTTGGTAGCACCCCTGCCTTCTGAGCCGCTGGTCCCGGGTTCGATCCCCGGACAGGTCAAACATTTGTGTGCATGAACATGTCTGTTTGATCTGTGTCTGGGTGTTTGTATGTATATAAGTATTTAATATCATATATAAGTATGTAATATCAGTCATCAGGTTACCATAGTACAGGCTCCGCCTAATTTGAGACCTGAAGACATTTGTGTGGATGTTGTCCCATATATATATTATATTATTAAGAACGTGTCATTTTTCTTCTAAAGTACAATTCTTTTTATTCATATTTGACGTTCATAAATGCGTCTTTGATGCCTATATTTCATACATTATTCTTATTTGATTTAAAAAAGAAACTGGTCTCTAAGAAAAACTTCAGCGAGTTCATCTTTCCCCTCAAACGAATGGTCGCAGGTGCCCAACACGTTTCCCATTTAATGCCATCGATCGGCACATGTTCCCCTTTATAAAAACCGCCGTAAATAGACGTCCCTAGATGTTTTATCGTCCATAAAGCCACATGCGGACTCTCTTTCGTCGATACATCACGTACGGGAAATAAGTTGTATTGCAGCATTGTAACTTTTCTCTATTTTTTCATAGTACGTATTTGTTTTCATGATAACTTTTGAATATAGATGTGTGTTTAAGTTACACTAGTAAATGAAAAAGGAATACTTATTGTCAGTGTTTGTTAACCAGGATAACAATGGACTGTCTATTGAGTCTGGTTCAGAAACAGCTAAAGGAATAAGGCTGTACCGTTAGTTAAGGGAATTGTTACGACTAGTATATATATATGTATAATAATATAGCACAACATCCACACAAGGTGTTCAGGTCCCAAGCTAGGCAGGGCCTGTACTATGGTAACCTGATAACTGATATACATACTTATATATACACACCCAGACAAAGACATGTTTATGCACACAAATGTTTGACCTGTTCGGGGATTAAACCCATGGCCAGCGGCTCAGAAGACAGGGATCTACCAACTGCGCCAGCCGACCTGGCAGCATATATATAATATTAGATCAACAAAACATATAACATGTATATTAGTAGACCAAAAATATGGGCTTTTAACAGTTTTATAATGCGGTGATATTTTGTGATAAATAACGGTTATTATCACCAATAAGTCAGAAAAACTGGCAAATTGTGGGGTCAAGAAACAAATGGCCTAACGCCGCCCAATGCTGCTAAATCTTCCAGCTGTCATCGGCCAGCTTCACTAAATTTTGACTATCCTGTAAGAAGATCCCGTAAGGCGTGCCTGTAAGATTTATGAACGTCGGTGGGTGTCGCGAGGGACCTATCATAGAGATTTGTAACTGTACACCGTAAGTGTTGGATGAGAATTTATTGGAAACACTAATTTCTTAAAAATAGGTGCATAGGTATTAATAATAATAATAATAATAATTTATTTGAACAAATATTAAAGCACTGTTTACAAAAAATATACTTAGAATTAAGGTTATTATGGATATGTTATGTACAGTAGGCACTAATACATTCTATTAATTAAGTGTTAGAAATTAATGTTTATTGTGCTATCATGGTACATAATACTCGTAGTAGTAAAATAAGTTGATACAAATAAATAGGTAACCAAATCATCAATTACCGCTTTACAGTGTGGACAATAGAGTGGCTACTAGCCCTCATACTAGGATTCCCTGTGTCATGAGGACTAGTTCACCCAATAATCTACTAATATTAAGTTTACATACAGAGTGTCTTATTGTGCAACAATATTGAGGAAGTGACTTCACAATTAAGTTTTATCACGCGAGAGTATGTGTGTGTGTGAGTGTGAGTTTGAGAGGGTGCGAGGTGTGTATGTGTGTGTCTCGTGCATGAAGGCGTGCGTGTGGTGCGTACCGGGTGTATATGCAAGTGTTATTAGGTAGGTATATATTAGATCAGAGCGATGGACAGGTCACATAGCAAGATATATGGATAAAAGATCAACCTTTTAGATGACGCGATGGGAAGGGCCGTTCGGCAAAAGCAGTTGCGGACAAACAAACAAAAAGTGGATAAACGATAAACACGCGCTGCAGGAACAGGAACGGAGCACCAAAAAAAGTGTAGGTATGTCTGTACTCCTTAAATATTTATTTTCGCTGTGGATGGGAAAAAAAAAAATTGTCAGTAAAGTCGGTTTATGGACGATAATATTACGTGATAACGCCATAAGACAAGGATCGTGTCTTTCTCTCGCTTGCACGCTCGGCTCAGGCGTAACGTGACAGCGTGACAATGAGTCGTGATTTTTCGTGGGTGCAGCCGGCGTTCAGCGATTTATAAGACGTTATCACGTCAAAGAAGCTTCTTATTATTATTGTTACACATACGTTAGATGAGACAGAAATGCTAAGTGGACTAATTAGATAAATAGATTTATATTAGACATTTATAGACAAAGCTTTGGATAGACATAGGAGGCAATGCGACGGCGACGCGACGGCAGCGGGACGCGAGCAGTTGTAATTGTAATGTACCTACTACAAAACGGAAGACCAGCGCTGGTTTAGAACTAGCAATGCTGAGTTAGGACCGATTTGTAACATTTGACATTATTACATTATTCTTGGTTACTTTGTACATTATTTTGCTTTTTGTTTCTTAGTTTAAGTTGTTGTTACAAATAAATATATTTTCATTTCATTCATATAGAAAGACGTCAAACAGAGCCGTCACGCTCGGCGGATCGCGTCACGTCGCCGCGCCCGGCGTGAATACAGCAGGAGCACGGGCGGGAAGCTAGCATTGTGTTCTATCAGCATATTCGTACTAGTAGTCAGACAGCAGGACACGATACTGGTATACTTAGGAACCAAAATGGACAACGAAAAAGTAGTAATCGTATTGAAATTGTTTAAGGCCCTGACTTTGATGTATGACTTGGTTCACCAGCAATATTCAAATGCTTCTCTAAAATCCTATGATATTCATATTCATGCGCTTTTGATGAACTTCATGTACTCTAATATCCGTCTACGTTGTTTTTTATCGAAATAAACAAACGCCGAGCTCAGCGTGGCGGCCAGCGTTGCGCTGGATGGGACGGGATCCCCACACCTCGCTCGCAACGTGACATTGACGCTGGTTCGTGCCTCGCCCAGTGTCTCCCCAACCCAAAAGCTTTTATCTTTTCTTTGTTATAGATATACCCTCGCATATAATATATGCATATTGTCCACTCATAATGCTTACCCACTGTGCTTTACTGCAAGCACACTCAGATATTGAAAATATCATTTTCAGTTGCCGTATTTAAAAGTTACATATCTTGATGGAAGTATCTCAAACCCTGTGATAGAGTAAAGAAATAAGTACAATTTGAAAAATTTAATACCGACTTCCATTCTATTCAGTTATTGGAGTGTAACTCAAAAAGTACTGGACCGAATTTGATGAAATAGGATTAAATAGGACTACACGGGAAGCACCAGATTTCAAACGAAAGAATTTTGAGAATCAGTACACTCAATCGAAAGTTATGAGGTAACAAACATTAAAACAGTCGAATTGAGTACCTCCTCCCTTTTGGAAGTCGGTAGAAAACAAATGTGAATCTCAACCATCATATACACGCGTGATATACCTTGTTGTATACATTTAAATCATTTTAATCTGTTAACTGCCTAATAGTTACGGATGTTTAGTGTGGGTGCGAGTTATTGTTAACGGTAAATCAGCTGGTTCAGTGTATCTTTATGTAGGTTAATGACTAACTAAAGTGTGATTCTGCTGTCATCAATCGTAGCTTATATGACAGTGACTTTCAAGGCTATGATTAGCACCAATACAAGTGAAATATGAAAGAGGGACGCGGTAACCCCATTCTACTCGTAGACACGGACAATACACATGTGTGTTTTGGGGGCAGGCTGTAGTTATTAAGATTTTTAGTGTATATTGTGTGTAATTCTATCTACTTAATATTTGGCAGAACCCGAGTTAGACTCTATCAGAGATTTTATCAATCCTGCAAACCTTAGTTCAATACGACATAATCTCCACGATTATTGTTAGCACGTTACGTTGGTAATCCTACTATAAACCTATCCTATAAATCCTATTATAAACGCGAAAGTTTGTGAGTATGGATGTATGGATGTGTGGATCTTTGTTACTCTTTGACGCTCAAACGGCGGGGTCAATTTTGATGAAATTTTGTATGGAGGTAGATGAGGCGCTGGATTAACACATAGGATACTTTTCATCATCATCACCATCCATCACCACGCGGGTGAAAAAGCGTAATATGCTTGGGCACAGCATAGACAAAATAATAAAATCTCCATGCACCTACGTCAAGATCGTAATGATGACAGATCTGTCAAAGTTTGTGTCAGTTTCTGATAGCTTAGTCAAAAGCCAAGTCAATTTGACAGCTCGATACACTAGACGTGCTCAGCGACCGTCAAGGGTGATGAAATGTAGTTTTTTTCCATGGTGATTAATTTTATAATTGTATGTACGCGGTTTCTCTCGCGCGGTGATGGATGATGATGATAATGATGAATCTAATATAGCTTATGTTACTCAGGGTGAATGTACCTTTCCAGTGGTGAAAGAATTTTCGAAATCGGTCCAGTACTTTTTGAGCCAATTCGTTACAAACATACTTACATACAAATCTTTCCACTTTATATTATTAGTATAGAAGTATAGCTATATAGATAGTATAGAAGATTTGTGTTTACTGATTGATATACTAAGTATTAAAATTTACTCATATAAGTATGTTATACTATTATAGCAATTGCGTTTGACCATGTAGGTACATATTTTATGACATTTTGGTATAAAGGTAGAAATGGCCTTGTAGAAGGTACGAGTAATAAGCTACTTGAAATATTATTCCAGCGCAGACGTAGTCGCGGGCACCAGCTAGTATTTTAAAAACTTGTTGGTATTTGGTACTGTATAATGGATAGGTTCAGCGGAATATAAAGTTTTCCATGGGGATCATACATTTTTGTAAAATATTTTATATTCTCAAGATACATTTCAATGAATATTGTAATATAGTACAGTTAATCAGATTTATAGATCATTTCGCATGCTTCATCCTTGACAGTGTATTTTCTCCAATGGCATAATAAATCAGGGATTATCGTATTATCTCCAAAGATTTCACCCTCAGTTGGCGTCTGCACGTGATCCATTTCGTCCGAGTCGCCATTATCATAATCCTATTTTGCAAAAATCAAAAGAACCCCTCACAATTTTCCCCTTCATTTGAATTACAGCATCAGCACTCCTTAGGGAGTAATATTAGTATCTACGAAACTTCTCTTCTAAAATTCTGTATAATTTATAATTTTAACTTTATAAGTCAATGCTTACCAATCGTATCAGAAGTTACTTTTTTCGCGACCTTCAAGTCTCCGAGCATTAAATGGCTAAAAAATTGAATTAGTTTGGTTAACCTACTTCTCCAGAATTCAATCAAACATCTGCACCAATCATTGTAACGTAACTCCCTTTGTTCTTAGGCAATTTTCTATTCGAGACAAAGGAGTTCGCCTAAAGGGATTCCACTGAATATTTTATACGTGTAACAAATTCTGCGCGAACCGCGTCACCGTCAATTAGGGTCCTCCCAAGAAAGTCTTGAAAGGGGTTGTATAGGTAATTCTATTTAAGTTGTCTTCAGCAGCGTCTACACAGTTGTTCATTTACGGAATAAGCTCACCTTGCTGGAATCACGTCCCGTTCGAAGACTTAGCAGTCTCGTTTTGTTGGTAGGTTTTCGCACAAACATCGGAAACTCAAAAAATAAAATCATAATAACTAACTCGGCAATTAATTTGGGCCTGGAACTTTAAACTATAATAATAATTTCCTGATCACAACTTCGCATTACTCAATAGTGTCATATAGGTAGTATAAATAGCAGTAAAAGAAGTTTGGTGGATTACCACCAAGGTGAATCTTATCTACGAACTAGATTCACCAGAAATCGGGTAGAAGGTCATAATGACTCTATTACTTGTTATGGTACCTGTGGTATTTAACGGTATTTAGTGTAAATAAATGAATGCACAACACGACGGATGACGTCTGACATGGCTTCACTTCGAAGCTGTCACTAGAGCGGAGCGGACGTCTCCGTCGGGCGGTGCTACTTACTGAATAATTCGGTGTTTTACTGAATAGGTAAACCCTTAAGATTTGAGTGGACATCACAGTACCTAACTGTAACATATATATATGTAGCTGTACAAAATTGCATGTTTGACATGTAATGCTGTCGTTTTACGGATAATAAAACCAAAAAGTCAGTGATGCTCAGGTTGATCTTCCTTCGCTCACACTCACAGCCTGACCTGGGCACCCCTTAGCGTGGCTGGTGACTAAAGAAACAGCAGTAAAAAACATTGTACAGTATCAAGTAAAGGATTCTGGTACTCTATTACTTTATCCAAAGCTTGAATTACGTCTAAGCGCCTGATTAAAAGCCTGCAAGAATAAAAGGCGCCTGATTTAAACCCTCGGGCCGTCCCCCGTCGGCGATAACGAGCAAACAGGCCACGCTACCGGCCGCTCCATAAAACATCCAACTACCCTCGCTTTATCGGTGCTCGCCATCTGCCCGCATCTTGGCCGCGTTCGAATCGCGTCAGCGTTGGCCACTGGACGCGAATTATGTTACCATTATGCTTGATCTACGATAGTGTTACTGTTACTGAAGTTATTTTATAAATCGGTGCTTTATTCGATTTCGGTGACCTGGATGAGAATTTACTTACTGAAAATTACGCTAAATAAGCGTTTTTTTAACGGAAGCAATCGTTGCTTAAGACTGTCAGCTCGGAATGTATTCCCAGGCGGTTTAAGACGACCGGGGTGAAATAAAATTACGTAACACCCTTGGGAGCTCGACACGCGACATCCACGTTAAAGGGGATTATTGTCTCTGCACTTGAGAATGCACCCTCAATAGTTCCGTAACGGCACATATTGGGAAAAAGGGACGATAACCCCAAAAGCATCAGTGGGGATTATTGCCATATCCCTTTGCAAAGCATTACGTTAGTTGATAAGTCACCTTAATCTTTAAGAGCAGTTTTGTCTGAGCACACTTGAAAGTTCTCGATAAACAATATTGTTGGTTGGGACCGCCGAAACAATCGATTAGGAGGGTAGCAATTACTATTTTGTGGAAAACTACGCGCCAGTATGGGTTCATTCAGTTTACTGTTGGTCACTGGTCATCTGGTGCCTTCATTAATAATGTAGATTGTCTGAATTCGTCCCTCAGCTTTCCGATGAGTCACCGGGACGGACAAATGAGTTCGCATGACGAGCTCGGGGCGAGGGCCCGTGTCAATTAGTTCAAACAGTTCAAAGGCAGGCTTCACAGCTCGATACGATTTGTCTAGACGGTCCCCTACGTTCACTCACACGCTCGCCTCTATTGAATCAACCACTCTAGATATTTACTAAAGAATATTAAATTTGATAGCTACAGAAAAACTTGAATTCTTGGATAACACCTTTAAAGTTTTTATGTTTAAAATGGATTTAATATCAGTCACGATGGTCAAATATAATAAGCCGATGAAGTTCTGGCCAGTTCACCGATAACTACCTTTTAGATAGAACATTAAATAGGATTAAATATCGGTAAAGAGAGCATTGATCGGTTCTTCACAACTACCGAGGGAACAAATCGATTTGCTGGAATAGTGCATTTCCTGAATGCCACAACTAAGCTTTAATTTGAGCCTTTAGCTGACATCTCGCCGTTCTAATAACTCCATTTTATCTGTTTAGTTTTCTTTGTTGTGCAAAGTTATAACCGTCTGGATTTAGTTCAGGGTTAGTCAAACATTTGAAAAGAACTACCTCTTAATGCTCAATGCCAGGCAGTCGAATTGTTGATTGTAGAATTATGCTAAGTATGTCGCAATATGCATCCTTTTGGCATAAAATATTTATTGTCAGATATTTTCAGTGAGAAGGTCTAAAGGAACCGATTACGTTTAATGTATTTTGCGTGAGCTTTAAACTATATCATCCATCCAAACGAAGCAGTTTGGGCTTTTATAACTTGGTAGAGTTAAACCAACTAGTTGCGCCAGCACTATCAACAAATAAAAATTATGTTTTGAAAGTACTTACGTAGGTAGTTGGTATCATAAGATTATCAAATAAACTTTTTTATTACACCTGCTTTTAAATAAAAACTTGGTAAGAAATGCGATGATGGAATCGAAAACAATTGAAGAGTTTCAATAAAAAAAATCTGTTTATTATTGTGTGCAAGATATTCAACATCGCGTACAAATTCTTCGACCTTCTGGCACGAGCCATTTGAGAGGTAATGGCCCGTCAAGACTAGGAGAAAATTCCCGCAGTCTCCTAATGGAAAAAAGTCTGCCGATCGCTGAGATTCTCGACGTCTCTTGCATTACTTTTGTACATATTCGTAGACAAACTTAATGTAGTTGATTTTAAGCGAAAACTTGAATATTTTACGAGTTTCAGGCAAGTCGGGTCGACGACCGCGAAGGATCGGGGGAATGATATGGGATGACACATGATCGTAAAATCGTTGAAAGTTAAATGTATTCTGAAGTTCAAATAGTCGAATGAATAAATTGTAATAAATATAATTATGTTCTGTAACCGCAGGTGATTTACAGTATGATAACAAATACGTATGACTACTAATTAATTATTCTAACATTTTATTTTATAACAAAGCTAATTTTACGTTTTTGAGCTCTACATCAAGATGTCTTGGCGAGTAGGTACATTCTCATGGGCAGATATTCTACCTCTAGGTAGTTAGTATCTTGGACATTACTAATTTGACGCATTGAGTTAAATGTACGTAATTTAACTCAATGTTTTGAGTACACTTCGTATTTTGTTAAGGCGAAATGAGTTCCAAATTTCATTATTCGACTTTACGAAAACTTAGTTTTTCAACGCTTAAATCTAATAACCAAAGTTCGAAAAAAACCAAGTCTAAATTGAATATACGTCCTTATGAAGTATGGGTACCAATACACGATTGAGCAAACTTGGCTCGATAGAAAAAATCGGCAACATTCCCTAAATTTTGCAATTTTTCTTACGTGATTCGTGGGAAAAAGCATTTTTATTCGGTTATGGGCAAATATATTTCAATGAATGTATCATATTTGAATTCGCAATGAAATTTACTAGTGAACTATGGACTTCTTTATAATTAAAATTTAATCATTTGATTGTACGAAATAAATATAAAAAGTATTAGCACGTATTCAATTGAATTTTCGCATTGAATCGTCAATTCTGGTAGCAATTCTCAACCTTATGTAAAGCACCGTAAATTGTTTTAAAATTAGGATTGGACCGCGCCTTAAAGAACAGATGAAGTGTTTAGGTCTCATTTAATCTGTGGCTAAACAAAGTACGTAGTGTATTCCGATGATATAATATCTATACCTCTCCGGTGGTGCTTACTAATGGATGGGACTGGCTGTAGCACTTGACACTAGCGTCTAACTAGCGCTGAGCACTGCAATGCTACGCAATTTTAGAGCTCTGACTGGCAATCTCATGAGCTTTTGTTACGCCTTACGTAAAACCATGACATTGTCACATAGAGCTTTAAAATTGCGTAGCAATGCAGTGCTCAGCGCTAGTTAGACGCTAATGTCAAGTGCTACAGCCAGTTCTTTACACCTAGTAAGGTGCAACAAAAATATTTACTTTATTGCTACGCTGCACAAAACAAAATGTATACAGATAATAATTTTAAAAGATTCCAATTAAGCAATTGCAAGCTCTTGTAATATAAAACCTTGACAACACGAAATCAGCACCCCATTGTTAAAATACCTACACTGACATGACGAATTACACGCGTGTGTAAGATTAGACGAGGGAGAGTGTAAAACTAACGGGAGCTCGGAGTTAGGGGTGTGGGGTTGTTATTAACAGCCTGTCAAACGTGTTGTTAAACATTCGACCCCTACTAAAGTTTTTAATCTTACCTAGTTCTCTCGCTATATATTACAGTATATTTTGCATAAGAATAATTATCCATATTTATGAATCAGGTATGAGATTCTTTATTTTTTACACATACGATTCGACCCTTACTAAAGTTTTTAATCTTACCTAGTCCATTCGCTAAAAATTACAGTTTATTTTGCATAAGAATATTAAATAGGTACTACATTTAACTTATGTGAATCAGGTATGAGAATCTTTATTTTTTACATAGGTACTACTAGCTGACCCGTCCACGGTTTCGCTCGCTCATCTCGCGGAATACGTATAGTAGCTTGAGTTACTTCCTTATAATATCAGTTATCTGCCAGTGAAAGTTCCATCAGGATTGGTCCTGTCGTTTCGAAGATTAGCCGTAACAAAATGATAGTCAAAACATATTTTTTAATAGTTTTTTTCGTCATACGAGTGTATACATACCGTGTCATACGTGGTAGATGCCTACCCATATATTAATTAAACAACTACATACATATAATGCGTCTGACTTTCCCTTATCGAACTGACTGAAGGGCGCAACAGTCATTTCGTGGTGAGCGTCATTTTATGACTTAAACATAAAGCTGGCGATAGAGGACGCATTTGTATATAATCGTATTATATAATTGTATGTACATTTACACGACGGAATCAGCCGTGTTAACAAACAATTAACAACAAATAAAACGCCCGAAAATAAATATCACTCATATTTATGATGTTACTACTAAAAGATAATTCTAATAAACAAGTCACTTTTACTATCACATCAGAATAGCCAAAATACTATTTCTCGGAAGACAATGTTTTACAGATAGGTACATATACCAAGAAGAATTATGTATAGCTTTGTGCTCGTTGGCCATAACAAATAAGCATTGTGTAAGTTTGAACGTCCCTATTGTTTGTACATATTATGATACTTAGAAGTGGGAAAGAAAGAAAGGACGCAAGCAATTGAGCGTAGCGACGTAAAACGATAGGGAAACTTGTGTTAAAGAAATTAGTTTACATATTTCACTGACTGCGCAAACATTTTGAAAAATTAAACGAAGTCGACTACCTAAATTTAAAGAATATTACATTCCAAGATAAATTATGCATATATAAAGTTGAATAAAATATATGTAAGAGCTACTACATAGCGTTCGAGAGTAATGCCCCAGACGTAACTTAAATTTATAATGACCTCGACGATCCTCGAAAATAAAGAATATGTTTCTATATAAAGATTTGTTACTTACATATCTGCTAATTAATGTTTTATAAGTGTATATTTTTGTCAGAAAATGAAATGAAGAGTATGAATGCATAAGTACTCGTTTACTTATAAAATCTCAATGAGACAAATAGTACAAAAGCATTACGACAGTAGGTATAAATAACTTTTACTATCACATTAGACTGACTGAATACTCATGAAACGCCTTCGAACCGAATCTTCAATAGAAAATGCTTTATTTCACATAAAACATGACTTTAGTTATAACTTTTATTACACTATTGAAGCCTTGCCAGCTGCTAAAGTATTCACTAATGGAGGATCCCAATAATCTATCTATCCACGGTTTTCCTTACTACCGATAGAAATTTGACATAACGTCCATACAAATAGTGTCAAATATCTAACTCTAGTAAGGTAATCCGGCGATAGATAGATTATTGGGACCGGCCGTTAGTAACATAACAGAGAAGACAGTGTCTTGTCAAATAGGGACAAGGCACTATAACAATTGATAAACATATAAAAAGGGTTTAAGCAAAGTACAGTTGTTCCAGTAGTCCTTGATCTTGACGATAACCTTATTGGCGGTGGGTGAGTGACAATCGAACCGTAAGAAAAAGGGTGAAAATATTTTTTTTTCCAATATAGAACCGACTTCAACACTAAAAAGTATGATATATATATACCATGATAGTTCGAAAGTCAATTAGTTTCGAAAATCGAGTTACCTATCAGTACAATATTGTGATAATAGACACGTTTGAATTATCACGGCACCGACTTCAACAAGTTATGTCACACTTTTTAGTGTTGATGGCGGTTCTATTATTTGGTAAAAAGAGTTTTATTGCTTGCCTTATCTACCCTTCCGCCGCAATGCGTGTCAACTTTAAGAAAACTTAAACCGCATTAATTCGTTTTCAGAATAGTAACCTTTGCATTTTACTAGCTTCTAGGACTAGGTATAGTTCACTAAGAACACATATTTCATTATTTTCATTAGTTCAGCTATGCGCATGACTAGTCACCATTAGCCAATAGACCTAGATGAAGTGACACATGGAATTAATCAACCTGACTGTAAGGCTAACGCTGGAGGTCTGAAAAGTAAATAAACAAACTGCATGCGACAACCGAGGCAAAGTCCTTGTCCGCTTATTTGCAATTTATTGTTGTACGCAAGGGCATTAACGTAACTATTCAAGAAGGAAATACCTACTTATACAAAATGTTTTATGCCACATTATTCTTATCTAGCTCAGTTGTCAGAGACGCGATGGATAGGCACCGATGGAAGCAGGTTATACGATCTCGGTGTACACCATCCACATCCACCGATGACCACGATCGTCAGCCATGAGGATACGACCACACACACACGCACACACGAACAGAGAGAAAGAGAGAGAGTTAGGTGGCGGGCGCATCTTCTGCAAGAGAGACAATGTTTATTTGTACTACCACAGTGTCAGATATTTTCCAGCAAGATAAGATCCAGAAGAAATAATGCGCAAACATAACTGTGTTATGATTTGAAAGAGACTGAAACAAGTGAAATTTCTGGGCGAATGTGACTCTAGCTAGAAGTTCAAGGACCAACGTCTCGCTCTGGATACTTTCATACTTCATCAATATCTAGAAAATAAGATATGATTTGATGTATTGTTCTTAATATTTCCAATGTACACGGAAAAAACACATCGCTTCAAATGTAATGTGGATTACAATATATATATATATATATATATATATATATATATATATATATATATATATATATATATATATATATATATATATATACAGTAGAATCTATATATATATATATATATATATATATATATATATATGTATACGAAGTGAACATAATAAAAAAACAAAAAAAAAACACAATTTTATACATAATGTACCTATAATTATATGACACTCTTTAATAAATCGGAACCTATAATTTGGATCCTTCTGGCCTGAATAATTAAATATCCCACGAAACAAGGCCTAGCAGCACAAGTAAAGCAAAAAAGCCGAAAATTGTTAGTTTGTAGATATAGGTAATATCCCATAAACAATACGGCGATTACATTTGCAGTTGATAAATTGACCTTGATATATATAAATATCGATATAATATATATTTCGATGGATGTTCCAAAGAGAAAGTTAACTTCTATCCGATTTATCGTTTTTGTACGGAACCCTTGGTTCATGAGTCAGACTCGCATTTATCCGGTAAATATTAACTAAGTAAATTGCAAAAAAAATGTCGTTTGTTCAATACATTTTATTGGATCGCTTGGGACACATCGGGAGAGGCGAAAACAGGGCTATAGAAGACGAAGTCCCTTAAAAAGGGGGTATTATCCCCCGGGACATTCGAATTCGTACACACTTTTAATACAACCAAGAAATTCGTTTCAAACCTGTCTGCGGAAGAAAAATAAAGAGAGAAAAATTTTAAGAGCAATTTCAAAAAGGACGTTGGGTGTTAAATAATATTATATGCGTATATTTTGTTTCGGCATCATTAAAACAACTTTATGGCGCAGTGGGGTCAAATTGAAACTAAAAAGTAGGTGGGTAGTTAAATATTTACTTAATTATAGAGTTTATCAAAATAAAGCGAGAGGTGCGCCGAGCGCTAGAACACGGATCGTTATTGGCTCATTGGGTTGCTTGTTTCTTGCTTGCTTGTTGCTTATTTTCTACCGACTTCCAAAAAGGAGGAGGTACTCTATTCGACTGTTTTTTTATGTTTGTTACCTCCTAACTTTCGATAGGGTGAACCGTCTCAAATTTCAATAAATTCGGTCCAGTAGTTTTTGAGTTACACTCCAATAACTGAATAGAATGGAAGTCAGTATACATTTTTTCAAATTTAACTTGTGTATACTTCCTAATGTTTTTCGAAAGTAGGGAGGGTGATGCACACTGCATCTCTACCCTACAAATATTTATTTTAATATCGTTTTAAATATAGTTAATAATAACAAAATAAAATAAAAACTTTAACAATTAAACTCATGGCATTCTTGACTTGATTGTCCACATTGACCACCAGGCCAGGACCTTCTGGCTTGTAATACACCCTGAAGGTAAGCAGTTGTGAGAGAGGAACTCGCAACTCTGATCTTAGTTCAACGGCATGGATTGAGATAAATAAGGTTTACTTTTTATTTCTTATCTATTAACTATCGTCTATGGTGTCGTAATAATTAAATCTATACGTGTTAATGTTTATTTGAAAATAAAGTGCGCAGTCATCGCTCTATTGAATGAATAATATTTATTACATCCATAATAGGTACCTACAGCTGTTTTCACAAACCCGGATGATATACTAGCGATGTTTAATCAAAGTCTTTTACAATAGTAACTACGTAGGCGAACATAACAAAATGTTACAGGTCACAATAGAAAAATGAGTCGCAACACTATGATTATTTCGAAATATCGTTGATCAATATATTTCTTTCGTAATCACTGCATTAAGCCCATCACACACGACTAAGATAATATATATTATAGTATATCGTCGAATATAAAAGTAATGTTCACTTAACCCACCACACACGGCGCAGATACTATAATATATAGCAAGCGTACAATCTAACGGAGTCCGTCTCGGGAGCCGCACGTCTCGATCGTTTACACTGATATACAGAGTGTTCATATTTTTTATTTTCCGATGAATCGTATTTTGTTGCTAGACCTGTTGGACAGTTCCTCAGATGATGATTGGGACTGTGAATATGATATAACAGTCATACTAGCTAAAAGTAACAAACGAAAAGTCTGGATAGAAGATCACATAAAACACAGGAAACACCGTAGTGTTACAATGATCTCTCAGAAAAAAAACAGCTTTTTCTTGCACTTTCATATGGTTATTTGCACGATACCTACCAGTTTTTTAATAGTTTGTCTGTCTGCCTCTATAATCCGGGTATTTTCTGAAAGGCTGGACTAATTTTGATGGGATTTATACTGAAAGCATTAATTAAAGAGCCACGCGAACGAAATCGCGGCTGCAGCTAGTCTAATAATATAACATAGCCTTATTTCATCAAGAATACTAAGATCGACTTAGTAGTTACCTAGTATGATTTATCTATACATAGTACCTACAATCTAGAAAAACCTACGGAGGTAAGGCCCATAGAACATTTTTAAAAATTCTACCAAGATAAAATTGTCATACCGCTAGTTCGGTTAGTAGATAGAAAGTCTCACTTTTTCGATGATTTCCTTTGTTTGACACATTCGCGTTAGTCAGACGTTAGTTTCATTTTTATTTACAAAACATATTTCTACAGGTTCGAAACAAAATAGGTACATAAGATAATGTGAAGCTTTATTAGTTTTTACTGTGAAGTAATACATTTGTTCGGTAAATGAAGACCAGACGTCCATTTACTGCAACGGTTTTGTCAACATCCTGTATTTGATCTTAAGATCAGTATCGGACACTATCTTAAGATATCTTCATGATCTGCATATCTTAGCGTATGTTAAAATGCCTTTCGAATATCGGTGGCATCTTAAGCTACTCTAAGGTAAAATATTATAGTATATTCACCGTGTGTGGTCGCTCATTGAATTATATGGTGAGCGATATGTCCGAATCTGCTCTAAATAATATATATTTTATAGTAACTTCATCGTGTGTGATGGGCTTTAAGTCTAATTATAATGTTATTATTCAAATCCATAGCGGATTAATGGGGATTGCTATAAATGAACTTAACAAATAGGTACATCGCCGCGATATTATCCTGTGAAATGAAAAGGGACCTGGATAGGTCTTGCTTTGGTACCGGAAAAGTATTGCCGAGAGATCAAATGTTCTAGTATCTATTCAGCTATATTGTAAAATATTTATATATAGTTTACTAATACATGACTTATTATTTTTCGCTGCATAGTGTTATGAAACCAAAGTCACCTTGTCGATACGTAAAAATAAATTATGTACGATCTTAAAACAATGTGAACATTGTGACAAACCATTCCAACTGACTCTGATATCAGCATTCTTAAGAGCTTACTTTCCCTGATGTTTACAGCTCGGTACAAATAAATATCAAACGACATATAATGGGCATCTCAACGCACGCTGAAACGTGTCTACTCTAGTAGTGTTTTACGTGCGAAAATCGTGTTAGTTTCATATACCTATTTAAAATGAATCCCTATTTCCTTTGGTCATGCCATAACTCGAGAACGACTTTAACGATTTCATACATATTTTTTTTTAATTTTCTAATAATAGAAGTTGCAGAGAAAATGAGAACACGCCACGTGGGTGAAACCTCGGCGCACAGCTAGTACATAATAAAAATATATTCGAAAATGTAAGAAATATCAACCTTGTTCGTTTTGAATTCAGGTAACACACTAACGGCCGTTGCCAATAATCTACCTATCGCCGGTTTACCTTACTAGAGATAGATATTAAACACTATTTGTACGGACGTTATGTCAAATTTTATAAATTTATATCGGTAGTAAGGAAAACTGTGGTCAGATAGATTATTGGGATATGCCATAAGTTGCATGTAAGTGTTTACTATAGATTAGAAGAAAAACTGTAAAAATGCAGAGGCATTTTTGTATCAATAATATTGTACATGGAATTATCTGAACCGTGTTTTCGGAGCGTAATAAGACGTGTTTTTCATTCATATTTTTACCGCATTATTACAAAGTGAAGGGTGTAGCATCACACTCATTATCCTCTCTTCATCCCTTTACGTCTGCATATGTGATCCCATAGGGTTTTTAAACTATATATTCGCTTCTGAAATAATCTACCTACCTATTAGATAATGAGTCTTCATTTTGTAATTAACGGACGGTAAAAACATAAATATTGTTAATATATCTTTTTATAAGTTCTCAGCTAAGTGACAATTGTCTTAATGAGTAATAAATATTCATTAAACTGATATACTCAATATAAAAGATGATCATCCAAATCAACAGACTCTTAACACGTATCGCATCTTTTTAACACCTCTGTTATTATTATTACATTAGTACGAATATATGAGGTTTCTTGTTACCGTTCCATGGTTTTCATGTTATTATTAAATGCTCTAACTTTATGTACTCTATATAAAACACGTTTGTTGTACCGGGACAAGCGCTTGGCGTAATGTGAACGGCCTCTACGTCTCCATTATGATGAGTCAGATGACAGGCCATATCTCATCGTCTCTTTGTGATCACACCCACACGGCGTCACGATGATAAACGGCGATCATTACGGTTGTGTCAAGTTGATTTCACTAAGTATAGTAGTAGCTACCTAGGTAAGCTGGAATTTGTGGAAATTCTCATACACAATCCCCTTGGTTATAGTTAGTTAGTTCCGAGGCAGTCCCAGATATTCTACTGTTGTGTAGAAGTACTGAGAAGCGCTCGCAGCGGAGCTTGACTTAACAGTCGGGAGTTGGATGGGTGACTTCTAGTGGCTTTGTTCAACTGAGCGCTTCTGTGCTTCGGAGAGAATTAGAATTATTTATTGACCTTATGTGCCGTGGCGGTGCCGGCTTAGAATAGCACCCCCCCAACTCTACCCGTGGGTGCCGTAGAAAGCAGCTAAGGGATAACAAATCAGAAGGTGGGCAGCAGCACCTTCCCAGTCAAACACACACAAACTGCGCTCGCCAACCCGCCTGCCAAGCGTGGCGAGTATTGGCAAAAACCCCTTATGGATTGGACAAAAAGAACCAGGCCCCCAGTCCCCGGCAGCCCCGCTATTCCTGGCTACGGTAGCGGCCACGGTAACGGTGGGGCAGGGGGTGCTAAGAATCCCCGGCAGACGCCCGGCTACCACCCCCAACGACGACGACTGGCCCTGGTAACACACAACATACGCACGATGAGGACAGACGAGAAGATATATGAGCTGGAAGAAGAAATGAGTAAGCTACACTGGGACATTGTGGGGTTATCTGAAGTCCGTAGAGCGGGTGAGGACACGATAACCCTAAAATCAGGTAACCTACTCTATCACCGGGAGGGCGACCAACAGTCCCAAGGTGGTGTCGGGTTTCTCGTCCACAAGTCCCTTACTAACAACATAGTTAAGATCGATAGCGTTTCCAATAGGGTCGTATACCTAATACTCAGAGTATCCAAACGATATTCGCTGAAGGTCATTCAGGTATACGCACCGACGAAGTCGCACCCGGATGATGAGGTGGAGGATATGTATGAGGACATTAGTCGGGCCATACATACCTCTGAAACGCACTTTCTAGTTGTTATGGGGGACTTCAACGCGAAGTTGGGTAAGAGAAGCGAGGATGAGTCGAAAGTGGGGCAATTTGGCTATGGACAACGGAACCGTAGGGGACAGAGGTTGGCCGACTTCCTGGAGAAAGAGGGACTCTTTATGATGAACTCTTTCTTTCAGAAGCCACCTCACAGGAAATGGACCTGGCTGAGTCCCGATGGTTCCACGAGAAATGAGATTGACTTCATTATGACCACCAAAAGGCAAATATTCACTGATGTATCCGTGATCAACAGGGTTAAAACCGGTAGTGATCACCGAATGGTAAGAGGCACGGTGAATATTAATGTCAAACTGGAGAGGTCTCGTCTGATGAAGTCTACGCTCCGACCCACTCGTGCCCGTATTCAAGACCCCGAGAGCTTTCAACTTGAGCTATCCAATCGCTTCGATTGCCTTGAGAACATCGCTTCAGTGGACGAGATCAATAACAGGTTAGTAGAAACTGTCCATACAGTGGGTTCCAAGTACTTTAAACCCCACCGTACAGATAGGCCACAGAAACTCTCCAACGATACCCTCAACCTCATGGCTGAACGACGCTCATTAAAATTGCAGTCTTCGAATGATGCTGAAGCATATAGGCTGCTCAATAGACGAATATGGAAGTCCTTGCGACACGACATCCGGATCTTTAATACAAACCGTATTAAAGAGACGATAGAGCGGAAAAAAGGCTCCAAAGTGTTTGCAAGAGACATGTCTATTGGGCAAAGCCAGTTGACGAAGCTGAAGAGAGGAGACGGCAGTGTAGCGTCGACCAAAGCGGAAGTGTTAGGAGAGGTCGAGAGTTTCTACGGACAGTTATACACCTCGGTCGCTAAACCTGTTAGCAGCTCGGCCAAAGACCCAAGAGCCAAGCTGACCCGACATTATACCGAAGATATCCCGGACATCAGCCTGTACGAGATTAGAATGGCCTTGAAACAGCTTAAGAACAACAAGGCGCCTGGTGACGACGGTATCACATCTGAGCTTCTGAGAGCGGGTGGAACACCGGTACTTAAAGTCCTTCAGAAGCTCTTTAATACGGTCTTACTCGAAGGTTCAACGCCAGAAGCATGGAACAAAAGCATGGTGGTGCTGTTCTTTAAGAAAGGTGACAACACTTTAAAAATTACAGACCCATCTCGCTTTTGAGCCATGTTTATAAGCTGTTTTCGAAGGTCATAACGAACCGTCTCAGTCGCAGGTTTGATGAATTCCAGCCTCCGGAACAAGCCGGTTTCCGAAAAGGCTATAGTACCATAGACCACATCCACACGCTACGGCAAGTTATACAGAAGACCGAAGAGTATAACTTGCCTCTTTGTCTAGCGTTTGTGGACTATGAGAAAGCCTTTGATTCGATCGAGACGTGGGCAGTGCTTGAGTCTCTCCAGCGGTGCCGTATTGACTATCGGTATATTGAAGTGCTGAAGTGTTTGTACAAAAACGCCTACATGTCAGTCCGAGTACAGGAGCAGAGTTCGAAGGCAATTCCATTGCAAAGAGGCGTGAGACAGGGAGACGTTATATCTCCGAAACTGTTCACCGCTACATTGGAAGACGCCTTCAAGCTTCTGGAATGGCAAGGACTTGGCATCAATATTAACGGCGAATACATCACTCACCTTCGATTTGCCGACGATATTGTAGTCATGGCAGAATCCATGGAAGATCTTAGTACAATGCTCGAAGGCCTCCATCGAGTTTCCCAACGGGTAGGTCTTAAGATGAACATGGACAAGACGAAAATTATGTCTAATGCCCATGTTGTACCTACCCCAATATCAGTTGGGAACTCAGTTCTTGAAGTTGTTGACGAGTACATCTACCTGGGACAGACAGTCAAACTAGGCAGGTCCAACTTCGCGAAAGAGGTCAATCGTCGAATCCAACTCGGCTGGGCAGCGTTCCGGAAACTTCGCGAAGTCTTTTCGTCAAAAATACCTCAGTGTCTCAAGACAAGAGTCTTCGACCAATGTGTGTTACCAGTGATGACTTATGGCACTGAAACGTGGTCTCTTACTATGGGCCTCATAGAAAAGCTCAAAGTCGCACAACGAGCTATGGAGAGGGCTATGCTCGGGGTTTCTCTACGTGATCGAATCAGAAATGAGGAGATCCGTAGAAGAACGAAAGTTACCGACATAGCCCAGAAGATTAGCCAGTGGCAGTGGGCAGGGCACATAGCACGCAGAACAGATGGCCGATGGGGCCGAAAGGTTCTGGAGTGGAGACCACGGACCGGCAAGCGCAGCGTAGGTCGTCCACCGACACGGTGGACAGACGACCTGAGGAAGGTCGCAGGACGACGTTGGATGCAGGCCGCTTCCAACCGGTCCTTTTGGAAAATCATGGGGGAGGCCTATGTTTAGCAGTGGACGTCCTACGGCTGAGATGATGATGATGATGATTGACCTTATAACAGTGTTCGTTATACTAGGCACGTCATAGAAAATTATATTTCTGAAACGATACCCTAAGAGGATTGCATAGCTAGTACTTTCCATACTAAAAGAAACTCTTTTCTACCTCTTAACATTGTTCAATTTCAGTGTTTTTTTTTCATAGGAAAGGAAATTTATAGTACTTTGAAAAACTGAAAAAATCAAAACGTACGAGCATAGTAAACAATGTGAAGATTCCATGAAAAAAAGTCACTGAAATCGGACAATGTTGAGAGGTAGAAAAGAGTGTTTTCTTTTAGTACGTAAAGTACTAGTTATGCAATCCTCTTAAAACATTTAGCCGTGGACCCCGGTTACTTGTCTTAGGACAACAGTCGTTAGCCACTAGCCTATCTAACAAGCCTCACTGGGCCGAGTGGTGGATTATGCCGAACTCCTCTCTCTGAGAGTAAGGCTCGAGTACCAGCAGTGGGAACATATTGGGCTGATTATGTTATGTGGACAAAACTTCATACTGTGTTAGAGCTTGAAAGGCATTGCACGTACTCCGTGAGGGTATGTAGGGTGTTAAATAATAGTCCCTCCTCCTTTGGGATGCAAATAGTAAGAGGCAAGGAAACCCAACTAACGGCCGGTGCCATAACATTTTACCCTACTAGAGATAGATATTTGACACTATTCGTATGGACGTTATGTCAAATTTATATCCGTAATAAGGACAACTGTGGATAGATAGGTATTCCCACCGGCTCTTACTAGGTAGGTAGGTTTTCACTACATCGATGTTTTGATCGATTATAACTAGTTCTGGTCTCAATCTATCAAATGATAGAGAACTTTATTACATTGAAACTAAACAACTTTACTTAAACGGATTATATATCGTGTAATTTTATTTTAATTATTATCGCGACGTTTCGAACATTTTTAGAACCGCTATGTACCGAGAATGAAGAGGCCATAGAAATTACAAAAACACACTAAATTCAATAGAGACGATGGTTGGTGGCAAGTACCACAATACACCTGCTTGGGATCTCGTGATAAAGCAAATAAAATCCCAAAACCAGCACACTACTGCAAGACCTCTGGACACTGTGAGTGCGTGCATCGGGAACATTTTGATTAAAATATGATAGGCGGTACGTAAAAATAATGTCCATAACTTTATACTTAATAGACAACTGCAACGGTCACCCAGTCTACCCTTGACCATGTTCACTGAAAAGTGTTCAAAACGTCGGGAAAAAATAATATACAATTATACGAGATTTAATCAGTTTAAAGTTGTTTAATTTCAATTTAATAAGAATCGCGAAAGCCTTAGAAATCATTAACTTCACTACTTGTAAAACGCAGTTACTTACTTAAAAACTTACTTAAAAAAAATACAAAGACCTTTTTCACTTCGCAGGTACTTCCAATTGTAGACAAACTATAAAAAAACACTGTTTTAAACTATCACGGTTGTTCTCTAAAGTTATATGATTATTAACGGGATATTTACCGTGGTAAGGTTGTGGAATGAGCTCCCAATATTTCGGCGCAGTTACATGCACCATGTTCACGGGAAGACGTCTTCCCGTTAATCATATACTTAACTATAAAAAAAATTTTCATATTCATATTCATATCATTTATTGCATCATACATGTTTCAGGGATCTTAAATATTATAAAACAGTCATATAAGTACCCAATTTTGGGCATAGCAATATGAGTAGAAGCGGACCGATATATTATTACTTTTTTCGTCAAAATGTATCCTTAAAAAAATAATCTAAACTATAAAAACTTCTAGTAAGTAATAATAATAATAATAAAACCGCAGGGGCGGCTTTGTGGCGAGCCGTCGGTGAGTGGCGACACCGCGGACCCTGATTCTCCCTGGGGCTAAATGAGACCCCTGACCCCCGGCTTGCCTTAATTGGCCGTCTGGGGGTGGAGACGCAAGAGCAAGTAACAAAAAGCTCCAAGGGTGGAAGTGTTAAAGGGCATAACGCCGGTAGTAGCGCTCTAGTGAAACCGCAGCACACCTCTCGACACTCTTTAGCCATCCACACCAACGTTGCCCCTTTTGTCACCACTCATGGTGGCCTTTATGGGGGGCCCGTTTAGTGGATGGCAAGTCACCACCTGCCTAAATATTTTAACATGAGACTAAAATTGGCAGGTGCCGTAGTCTCTTCCATAGTCCACTATCTTCCTTATCACTAATAAGTTCATATCAATAGCCATGCCATTTTACCCATTTTTGTAATAGATATACCATGTTACCCTTCATCCAAAATGTCTGTTTTTTTTATACTACATTGTATTTTTATACCAAACGGGCCTCTAAGTGTTGGCTACAGCCCCACTTATGCCTATGTAAAGGACCGGGTGAAACCCGTGAAATTGTTTAAATAAAAATAATAATAATAATAATGATATATTTCGTTACCAAAACATAGTTGTGTAGGGATAAATAAATTAGTATTAGCATTAGTAATAGCGTCTTAAGTTTAGTTTCAAATATTTGGTCTTTATCTTGAGCTTTTAGTTCATTCAACTCTGGAAGAGATGAAGTGTACGTGTGTATCTAAAGATCAGAAACTACTTTAGTACAGTTCAGATCCCGTTACGTTTGAGACAAGTCACGGACCGAAAGCGAAACATGACTAGATAGATAGGTACTTGTACGACACGATGTTTATCCATACTTTGTATGCGAGGCCGATTTTAAAAACGTTATACGAAAAGTGATCGATGATAAATAGCTAGACTTCTACTGAGAACTTAACGTAACGTAACGTATCGTTCACGTGAAACAGTACAGTCATTTATCTAGGGCAACTGTGGCACAGATAACTTATAGTTTGTATACCAAAGCGTGACACGTTGACGTTTGCGATATACCGATGATATATATTTTATTTTTAAGCTAAAGATATACCTACTTGAAAATTACAATTAGAGCGTGATACCTTACAAATTACGATTTCCGGCCCTATCGATACATAAGTTTTACTTGTTAATAAGAACGTATAATTTATAGGATTTTTTGAGCAGCATAGAAACAGTGATATTGCGGTTGAAAGTGGTCCAGTATATCTAGAACAGCGACTGGCTCGCAAACAGTTGGAGTAACATACCGTTAGCTGCTTTATCGAAAAATTGTCTCTTTTGAGGGTAGAAGCCACTAGCTTGTGGATTTCCTTACTACTTTAACTTTACTATATTAATATTTATACTTTAACAAAAGCTCAAGTCTGTACTTACATAAGTACCTACTACTCGTAGTACCATGCAAATTTCACCAGGTGGTGTATGTATAAGACAGGTCTTCAGGAGTTAATTTTGGCTTAGTGAGCATCAGTTCAGCTCCAGATATTCTGTCTTAAAGCATTAGTGTGTATTGTTTCTTAGTAAAAGGGGATAGTAGGAAGGACCTACAATGCGTAGGAGGAGAAAAAAAATGGTGTTTACTTCTTCATAATAGAGCGGCAGTAAACTTGAAGTGTTAACGCTTTGGGTTAAACTGCAACTGTTATGGGAATGAGTAGTGTTTATACCATAATTTGACTTTACAGTTCGTCATTGTTAATAAAATAAAAAAACTGCGAAGGACATTAGGTATAATAAATTTTATTATCAAATAAAAAAACTAAGAAGGTTGGACATTATTACATTTAATTGACAACTCAAAAAACTACGAAGGGCTTCAATAGAGTTAATTGATGACTGTTACAGTTGATAGACAAAAAACACTTATTAATTATCTGAAATTATGGCCAACCTTCGCAGTTTTTACTGAATTGTACCTAAGTAAATGGCCTTCACAGTGTTTTCTTTGTATTAACATAACAATGATGCCGAATATTTAAATTTATAATGCGAAAGGTATATCCACAATTGAATGACAACTCACACACCAAGAAGGAAACTTACAGAAGTGCCCTTCATACCACCAGTACCTCCTGAGTGGAGCCACTTAGTTTTAGTGCAATAGGACACTTACAGAAGTGCCCTTCCTACCACCAGTACTTCCTGAGTGAAGCCACTTAGTTTTAGTGCAATAGGACACTTACAGAAGTGCCCTTCCTACCACCAGTACCTCCTGAGTGGGGCCACTTAGTTTTAGTGCAATAGGACACTTACAGAAGTGCCCTTCCTACCACCAGTACCTCCTGAGTGGGGCCACTTAGTTTTAGTGCAATAGGACACTTACAGAAGTGCCCTTCCTACCACCAGTACCTCCTGAGTGGGGCCACTTAGTTTTAGTGCAATAGGACACTTACACAAGTGCCCTTCCTACCACCAGTACCTCCTGAGTGGAGCCACTTAGTTTTAGTGCAATAAGACACTTACAGAAGTGCCCTTCCTACCACCAGTACCTCCTGAGTGGAGCCACTTAGTTTTAGTGCAATAGGACACTTACAGAAGTGCCCTTCCTACCACCAGTACCTCCTGAGTGGAGCCACTTAGTTTTAGTGCAATAGGACACTTACAGAAGTGCCCTTCCTACCACCAGTACCTCCAGATTGGAGCCAACTTAGTTTTAGTGCAATAGAAAACTCTTTGTGAATGAGTTCCCCCAGGGAAGTTCTGCCACCATACCTACCCATTCCTACCGCGAGGCAGCTCGCAATATTGTGTTTTGGTTTCAATGGTATGGATGCCGGCCAAATGACATGCACATGTGACACAACAACTTAATGTTGCGGGTGCAGTGCAGTTCATCACTTGTGAAGAAATAGGTAGGTACATCTGTTCTAGGCAGAGGTTACCACTTCTATTATATAACACCAGGTGGGTCTCTTGTTTGCAGAGACATAAAAAAACTCAAGGACCTTTTATTGATTCCCAGAAGGGTTCCTATGGCTACTACTGATGCAGGTAACTCGGCACTCAACACAACTCGATTTTTTATTTTTGTATGTAAAGTCATTGGGCGGGGGTTTAGATAACTTTTAACCCGTTGACTCGCGATTCGCCATACTTGGCCAATAATACAATAGATTTTGCAGAAATAAACCTACTTTGAACTGCAACGTGTGTGGTTCAGATTAAACTTGAAACTTATTCTTCTCTGTTAACCCTGCTGCATTTGAACATCAATTATTTTGTAGTCACTCTCGTTATGTCTCTACGTTTATCTGCTATCAATCAATGTACTATGTTGGTACCAGTTTCTCACACAAACTGTACGAAATGGGTGCAATTATACTAAACGTATTTCACGGAGGCTCTAGCTGTAATTTGCGTATTAAGGTTTAGCGCGTAAGAACATCAATCATCAGAAACAAAAGGAATCATTATTAAAGTCGTAAATTAAGCCACGGAGGTTTTCGTTCGCATCAGTCTCAAGGAAAATTACAGCTTATAAGCGTATTAAACTGTCAGGATGAAGATTTGATTTTTATTTTTGTGATGTGTTAATGGATATAGATGATTAGTTAATTATTGAATTCATATCGCACAACTATAATTTTCTATCACAATTTTACAAAAGTATGTGTGCATTTCCGAATCTTAAATCTTTATCAACGCTTTAATTAAGAAATCATATTTTTGTATGCTTAATAAAGATTCTTCAATTCTATTCTAAATTTTCATCAGTGTTGCAATTTATAGGCTCATTTGCTACCTATAATATATATGTTCCAACATATTAACAACTTTTCAACGATGTTTGTATACTGTACCTATGTTAGAAATCGTGGATTCAAGTATTACCTATTTATAAAGATTAGGGTTGTCTAATTTAAATCAAGTTTATTATTTTAGGTACCTATTAAATGACTTAAGTACTCACATTTAAAAAAAATAGTGCGTTTTTATGCTCTTAGGAAACAGTATAAGCACGAGGCCCACTTCTTCATGATCGTATGTGGTAACCTCTGCCTGTAATAAAGGTGCATTGCCTCACAAGTGACGAACTGCACTGCGCCTGTAACCTGACACATTAATGGGGGATCCCTATAATCTATCTATCCACAGTTTTCCTTACTACCGATAGCAATTTGACATAACGTCCATACAAATAGTGTCAAATATCTAACTCTAGTAAGGTAAACCGGCGATAGATAGATTATTGGGACGGGCCGTAAGTCGCATGTGCCTGTAATTTCGCCGGAAACCATACCTTCAAATCAAAACACAGCATTGCGAATATTACCTACTTATTCACGGTAGAAAATGGTATGATGGTAGTAATACCCCGGACGAACTCATTCACATAGAGTTCTACTGCTCGTATAAAAATGTTTATTATATTTTTTTATATGATTGCATATAAATAGGATTAAATTAATAATAAAACAATATTATTATGAAAACTAACGTGGTTTGTACACATTTTTGTATGACAAACGGGATTCACTCACGTAAATAAGTCTGATCTTTCCAACTACAATTGCAACCACAGCCGGTGGCTTTTTTCAAGGAGGGTACAGAACGCTCGCGTTTGCGTCTCGCCTCGCACAGTGCGGTGCGGTGAGGTGCTGACATAAATTTAGGTGAGTGAATCTCGTTTTTCATATTAAAATAAAACAATATTTCAGTATTCCAACCCTGATCATTTCTTATCTTATTTCTTACTGACGTAAGGTAGAAATAATTAATTTACCTTTAACTATCATATCTTGTAATAACTCAAAAATGCTCTTAGAGGATTGCATAGCTATTTCAAAGTACTATAAATTACCTTTTTTTAGAACGTACGGCCATAGTAAACAATGTGTTGATTACATGAAAAAAAAATCACTGAAATCGGACAATGTTAAGAGGTAGAAAAGAGTAATTAAATTTGTTTTAGTATGGAAAGTAGCTGCGTGCAATCCTCTTAACGTGTAAGTTGACAGTAAGTTCATAAAATATGTCATTTCAATCACGATGTTCCAACCAAATCAATCACGTTCATAAATTGACCGCAAAAGCTCTAACTGTAAAATTTATCTGTGGTCTAAATTCAAAATGAACGTGATCGTAAGTCATTTAACCGCAAATCCGTTAAAATAAAACCCATTACAGATAACAGTCACCTTGTAAATCGTATACCACCATGAAGCGGAAAGAAAACCTAGAGCAAGGGAATTTGGAAATAGCACAATGTTGCACGGTGTAAAAGCTCCGCAGAAATCGTGGCTATGATAGCTGTGCTTATCATCATTATTTTGTACTCTAAATATTTGAGCTCTCGATCTTTCAGACAGTAAGATGAGAAGATATTGCTCCTCATTCTTCTTTCTCTCTGGGCGGCTGCCCAGAACGAACTGATAAGTGCCTTAACATGATGCCTTTCTATCGCTTTCAATAAAATTATTCACCATATTGGTTTTATTATATATTATTAGGAACAAGCACGAGGTCCACCTGGTGTTAAGTGGTAACCTCTGCCTAGAACAGATGCATTTCCTCACAAGTGATGAACTGTACTACGCCCGTAACCCTGAGACATTAAGTTATTAAGTCTCATGTGCCTGTGTTGCATAAAGGTGCAAGTTGATAGCCGACTACATGAAGCCGCAGCAAACGACGTGTCGCACCGACACTACTGGTTTCCTATGTATTTGTATGAAATACCATTCGTAGTTAGCGACACGAAGCTAGCGACGCGTCACCGAGCGGCAGACGTCACTGTCGCCCGACCGCAGATTAGTAGCCCAACCACGAACATTTGCTAAAGTGTAACGTTATCGTATCGTTGACGTAAACAGTACAAACTACGAGTTATCTGTGCCATAGTTGTACTAGATAAATGACTGTAAACGTCAACGATACTTGGTCAATCTGCTGTTGCCGTCTGCAGTCGGGTTTGAAATCATGACTGCAGCGACATGAAGCGACGACACGTCGTCTGCTGCTGCTACATGTAGCCGGCTACCAACTTGCACCTTTAGAGACATCGGAACCCTATTGCTAAGTTTACGCGCTCTGTCCTACCTTTAAAAGGCTATTTAATGATCAGTAATATACATATACATAGATTTAAAATTTTCACAGAACATGTGTTACGGTGGAATAAAAACCCATTTTTTCATATCTTTTTTATAAAATAGGGGCGTCCCCATTCAATCAATATGTCGTTGTTTTAATCTTTTGTTTTCACTTTATACTAAAAACTGTATTATTACATACAAACAGTCAAGATTACGTATTTGTCATATAAAGCAGTTCCTCTCAACTCAGCTCCTTGAGTGTTAGTTGTTATTCTACGTCTAGTGTGTTGCATGCTATCACATCACGGGTGAAAATGTTCAAACGACTATTGATAAACAAAACGCTGAAGACAAGGTACTGTCCTCCGCGAGGCGTACTATTCCGTAGCAATAGTCAGCGTGACGAAATCTCTGTTGTACAGTTAACTGTCCATTGTTCGGATCCGAGAGCCGAGACTGGTCTCGTCATAATTGCAGATCGTTAACCGCCGTTTAGGAGACCGCTGAATAATGTTGCCACTGTGACCTAGCTTTTTCAGGTGGAAGAAGAGGTTGAGTGATTTTAGGTGTTTTATGCGGCTGTTGAATGTGATTTAGGTCGGTATTGGAAACATAAAAAATTCTACGTATTCCATTGACTTTCAAGTTTAGTAAATATAGTTTCCCTTTTGAATACGTATAGTGAATCGTGCATCTAGATCGAGTAATTGCTGCTATATGAAGAAAGAGAAACATAAATGTTTGTTAGCCGACAATTCTACCAGGCTGTATAGATTTGTAGACAACGTCGAAAAGCCCTAATCAAATGTTTGTCGGCATAAGTGTTCTTTGATTGTTTAACTTGCAATAAATCTCGCTCTCATTACCCACTTCTCAAGGAGTTTCGTTTTTGCAACCTATTTTTTAGAGGTACTATGTACTGAATACTACCTAGGAAATCCTACTTTTTTACGAGGCCAACGCGCACTACGCCGATTTTTTGTTGGCAAATCGGCGTACGGTTATCATATACACATATACACAGATAAATACAATTGAAGTGTCCGTTTGTAATTCCAAATTAACAATTTTTTCTAAATGCAAAAGAAACTAACTATAAACGGTATTTATATTAAAAAAAAAAAAAATTGTGTTTTCTGTTCCGGTTAATCTCTGAAACGGCTGGACCAATTTTAACGGGACTTCCACTGGCAGATAGCTGATGTTATAAGGAGTAACTTAGGCTACTTTTATTTCAGAAATAAAACGTAAACTCTGTCTGTTTCTTACCTTATCGCGCCTACAAGGCTCAACGGATCGTACGCGGCAACGTTATAGATTATATTCCGGAGAAGCACATAATATAATTCTTTTCATCGTCATCATCATTATCATCCATCGCCACGCGGTTTACACCGCGGGGCACATAAAATACAGGTTGTTTGGTAGAGGGACCGACAAACCAAATGAGCGTGTTCGGGGGCCCACTTGGAGAATACAAGTTGGCCAAAAAAAAATCCCCGACACCCCAATTTTTTTAACTTTTTTTTGTGAATTTTCTCGTTTCCTCCAATATTGTACCAATTTTGCTTTGCGTGGCCTGAAGGTGTATTAGAGACCAAATTCAACTAAAAACATCCGGTCTAAAACAGATTTTACAAATGTTATGGTGGTAAATAGGTACAATTTAGGTATATAGACAATATAGGTACAACAACAAAAAAGGGAATAATCACAAAAAAAGTTAAACATATTGCGGGGTCGGGGATTTTTGTTTGGCCAACTAGTATTCTCCAAGTGGTCCCCCGAACACGCTCATTTGGTTTGTCGGTCCCTCTACCAAACACCCTATATATTAGAGATAAAGTGCAGTTTTGTCGCGTTGTTTTGTTTATACTAGGTATAATATTAGTAGCTTGCATGGACTAATATGGTACGAAGCGCTCTTAGCGGAGCTTGACTCGGCGATCTTAACCGATCAACAAGTTATGCAACGCTTGCTGCGATCAGGACTTGGATAGGTGACCGCTAGTGGCATTATTCAACTGAGCGCTTCCGTGCTTCGGAGGGCACATTAAGCCGTCGGTCCCGGTCGTTTGTCTTAGGACAACAGTCGTTAGGCTATGTCAAAGGCTTTCGGGTGGCCTCAATACATACTTCGGAATGGGTTGGCCACTAACTTATCCACCAAGCCGCACTGGGCCTGCGTGGTGGATTATGGCCCAACTCCTCTCTCTGAGAGGAAGGCTCGAGTCCCAGCAGTGGGAACAAAATGGGCTGATTATGATTGTAAGTGACATTGTTGAGCGAAAGTCCGATGAACTACGTTTCAAGATGACGAGTAGGTATCAGGAAGATAGTTTCATACTTGCCACAGAAAAACTGTCACGAATTGCAATTGACAACTTTATTGCGAACCGTTTACCAACGTGGTTTCCTTCGGGTAAATACTATAAGTGATGTTATTATTGTATATTGTGATGACATGCGTCGTCCTTAAAATATTATTTCTTTCTTTCTTTCCTTCATTTCGTAGAGAGGACAAATGAATAGAAAGCCAGTTGATGAGATATTTTTGCTACAAATTGCGAGAGGTTCATAATTATTACGAAAAGGAACAAAGAACAATTGTTCGCCGAACCCAGCGGCTTCGAGTTTGGGTCTTCATTTTATCCTTTTTCCGGCGCGGCTTTAGCTAAAACAATACAGCGAGCGACGCTTTTCAGTTTTAGACATTTGGTGTGTAGATAGATACTGTCACGGATTTAGATGTTCAGATTTCGTGGACAATGGTTTCATATCTTTCAAACTCAAAGGTTTTGTTACAAATAAATGGTTCATTAGTTAAATAATTAGGAGGTAAGTTGTGCACAATAATAATCAGCATTATATTCTGTGTTAACCATATAGTTCGTAAGAATACATATTAAAGGTATATAAATTATTATGTTTGTAGTTATTGCTTTTGTTCACAGACAAGAAATGGGTCCGTGACATTGTATTTATACTTTAAATTTTTTGGCATTTTATTTATAATTTTATTACAAAAGGAACAGCACATAATTTTTATGGTAACTTTTTATTGTTTTTTTTTACTTAACTAGCCTTAAACCTTATACAAAGGTGAAGGCTTGAAGGACACAAGGAAAACTTTATGCTTAGCCTGAGGCGGCACATACAATCATATTTTTAAGAAGATGCCAGAATGAAATTTTTGCAATTTTTTGGACACAAACAGAATTTTAACTTATTCCTAAATATCGTACATGTTATTGTGATATTGACAACGCAACATCTATTCCTGGATATTATGAACCTAGCATGACAATGAGGGCCGTTCTATATAGATGCTGAATGAGATATAAAAGAACTGATGGATGCGTATAGTTTGGTATTGGTTAGTTTATTTTAATTTGCTCACTGGCACGGCTAAAATATTATACAGGTTCGTGCTGTGGGGGTCGGCTATTGTTATATAGATACTTACCTAGTTTATTCTGCAAACAAATGATTTAGCGCTGTACATATGAAATGAGTTTCTGCGAATCTGTAAGACATAAATTTAAAAACATACTAACTACTATCTTCATAGAAACGCGAGTTTTACCTACGCGCCTTGATATTGGTGTGCAATAAGTGTGCAGCCAGTCGCGAATGCACCGCTGTAACAAACGAACGGTGTTGATAGTTTTGTAAGCGTGCGATTTGTTTTTTTTTAATTAATTTAGTAAGGTACAAGTACTTACTTAATGCACTTATAGATTGCATGTATAAGCAATGGATTTTAGAACCCATTGCTTAAACTAGGCGCGGACTAATTAACAAAAAAAGTGGATAGGTAAGTACATTAATTACTTATTTAAAAATGTGACATACGAGTACCATGCCTACCTACGCTCGAGTAAAACTTTTCGTGCGTCTCAGTCAAGGCGCAAATATTTTTCAGTCTAAAATTTATATGGGTATTTTTTTTTATTAAATCTGCTAAGTAATCAAAAAACACATCTATTTTTATTGATTTTTTACTAATTCATTCACAACTAGTCTTTTTTAAATAATAAATGTAATATTTACAATCCCAAAATTAGTAGGAAACTCGAGTAGGTAAATGAAATTAAAATACTGTACGCGGGCAGCCCTAGCAGCCCTACCTACAGCCGCGCGGTACGTGTTTACGTACCGCGCGGCTGTAGGTAATTAAAATCAAGGACAGGGCCGAATTACAATACTGGATAGATAATAATTATTACAGCGACCTAGTTCTTATAGAAGTACGACTCAGGTAGAAAACAGGCAGATATAAAAATTTGCGGAGGGTCATACCACAATGAAACATAGGAACATGCTTGTGGTCAATATCCATGTCATATAGAAATATTTTTGCAAAGTTTTTTTTTAGTTTATTTAGTGTTAGATCCAGAAATGAAATCGGGGAATATCTTTATTTGGAGAAGCCGAGAAGCCGCCAATGAATTAACTAGATGTACTTACTAGGGCACTTATTCGTGGCCCCTGATATTTCTCAAAGTCCTCGGTTGAATAAAATGAAATATATATATATAATATACCTATTATATTATATTATAATTGGAGAAGCGTTCCAGTTATCATCTGTCTTGTGGTGCAAGAATACATAGTTGATTTCGAGGTTATGATTTCAGACGGTAGCTACTTAGCTGGGCGAGCACTAAAAATACCAACACACTGTACATTTCTTCCTAACCTTTCTTCTTTTCTTCGCCGAAAGCTCAGACCAGTGGCAGAATACGAAGCCTGGACTGCCTAAATCTGCGGCCGACCCTTGAGCTGTCATCGCTCCAATACAACAAAAAACGTCAAATTTTTACTTTTACCTATTTTGTTTTTATATAGTACCCGGGCACTTCCCGTACATTTGATTGCTTTCTTTACGATGTTATATTTTGCTCTAGTAAATAAACCTGAAGTGGTAAATATATTGTGGACGTACTCGAACAAAGAAAACGAACGCAATAAAAAAATCATTACCAAACTGAAGTACAAAGAAGAGACTCCTAAACTTCTGAAGGATAAACGAAGGGAGCAATAACGAACAGGGGTAGGTATGTATAGCATTAACAGACATCAAAAGATGGAGACATTGTTGCATATTTGGATTGCTTATTACTTTTTGAGGAAACAGGGACATGTCTTTGTAAATTACGCCTCAAAGTAAAGTCTATGTTTAGTTCTACAAAAACACAAATAGGAATCTACTTAAGATCCTAGACATTGTCGATAAAATCGGCAGGGCTGAGCGTGTTGTTAATTTTGTTACGGCCAATTAAGCGAAGGTGCTTGTTTTAAACGAAGTTGTTCACTTCATAGAAATATAAAACTGTACATATTTGTTTTGCTTTCATTTTAATTCAACACTCATGTCGAAAAGCGGAGAATGTTACAAAAATATTTTTTTACCACATGTGTTAGGAGTCGGGTCCATTTTTTGGTAAAAACAAATGTTCAGCCTTTTTAGTGACCCTTGCTACTTACGGGATCGATTGTCATTCATCGTCATTAAGGATATCATGCAGATAGGCGAAACACTTTTCAGTTGTTGGAGTGGAACTCAAAAACAGCTTGACCTAATTTCATGAAATTTAAATGGGACCACCTCGGAAGTAGTATACCTACTGTCTCAAATAAAAAAACTTGAGAAACGGTCTACCAATGGGGGAGAAATCGGTGAACATACAAAAACAATTACTTGGAGACGATCATAGAACCTCCTCCTTTGTGAAGTCGGTTAAAAACTACCTGCCTATCGATGATAGATGCCTAAGTACTAGAGATATAAATTTTACATTGGTGCCATTTTTACATTGGATTTTGAAACCGTTCGTAAACTAAATTAAATGTAGGTACATAATGTAATTTTAAATTGCAATACACACACGTTCCTAAACCTGATACATTTTCTTTGGTGTTAGGTAAATGTTAAATCGAAAAATGTATTTACTAGAGGCCGACTACACAAATGAAAATCGACTAGGTACGAGTAGGTATTTGGCATATTTACTAGTCGACGATTAGTCGGAAAAAATATATTAGACAACATTCCCACAAGGAGTTCAGGTCCCAAACTAGGCAGAGCTTGTGATATTGTAACCTGATGACTGATATACCTAACCTACATCATCTTACTATCCTACTAATATTATAAGCGCGAAAGTTTGAGAGTATGCGGATGTATGGATGTGTGGATCTTTGTAACTCTTTCACGGGACAAACGGCGGGGCCAATTTTGATGAAGTTTGGTATCGAGGTAGTTGAGGCGCTGGATTAACATATAGGATACTTTTCATCATCATCATCATCCATCACCACGTGGGTGAAAAAGCGTAATATTCTTGGGCACAGCATAGACAAAATAAGCTCTCCGCCTACGTCAAGATCGTAATGATGACAATTCTGTCAAAGTTTGTGTCAGTTTCTGATAGCTTAGTCAAAAGCCAAGTCGATTTGACAGCTCGATACACTAGACGTGCTAAGCGACCGTCAAGGGTGATGAAATGTAACACCAATACCATCAAAGGTAGATAAGGCCTTGGAGAAGATAATAGGCTACTCGAAATACTAATCCTGCGCAGACGAGACGTCGCGGGCACCAGCTAGTACTTTATAAATGCCAGATTTATTTTACACTACTAAAAATGCAAGCAATAAAGAAAACGATAGTATTTAAATTACGTCTAATAATATGTTTTATATGAAATTTTCATAGAACGTAGAGGTGTCTGTGAACCTAGCATAACAATTTCCAGAATCTCAAAAATTTTTCGGAGTTCTAGTAGCATCCCCAATAGTTCTATAGTTCCTGATAGTTATTTTGAATAGATCACCTATTTTTGACATGACAAATCGAATTTAAAATATGAGATGTTAACTTCGCATGCCGTCACCCAGCATCTCAACAATTTTCAATGATTAGACCACAAATATGGTAGAAAATACAGAGTTCTATCAACTGCCGACTTTCCAACAATAGTTCTGGTGAAAAACATTAATCAAGTTTACGACTAGAACTATGGCTGTATGACGTTGTAGCTACAGAACTGTACGGTTTCAATCGTATTAGTGCTCCTGGAGTCGAGAACGCCTGAGATGCTACGTAGAACTGCCTGCTATAGTGCAGCATCTCAAGAATTAACTATTTTTTTTAATTCTTTTTAAGTTTATGACTAGGACTATGGCTGTATGAGCTTGTGGCTGCAGAACTTTGCAGTTTCAATCGTATTAGTGTTTCTGGAGTCGAGAACGCCTGAGATGCTACGTAGAACTCCCTGCTATAGTGCAGCATCTCAAGAATTAACAAAAAAATTTAAATCTGTTTAAGTTTATGACTAGGACTATAGCTGTATGAGCTTGTGGCTGCAGAACTTTGCAGTTTCAATCGTATTAGTGTTTCTGGAGTCGAGAACGCCTGAGATGCTACGTAGAACTGCCAGCTATAGCGCAGCATCTCAAGACTTAACTATTTTTTTTACATATTTTTCAAGTTTATGGGTAGAACTATGGCTGTATGACCTTGTGGCTGCAGAACTGTACAGTTTTAATCGTATTAGTGCTCCTGGAGTCGAGAACGCCTGATATGCTACGTAGAACTGCCTGCTATAGTGCAGCATCTCAGGGCTTAATGATTTTTTGTCATTTTTTTTCAAATTTATGACCAGAACTATGGCTCTTTAAGCTTGTGGCTGCAGAACTTTGCAGTGTCAATCGTATTAGTGTTTCTGGAGTCGAGAACGCCTGAGATGCTACGTAGAACTCCCTGCTATAGTGCAGCATCTCAAGAATTAACAAAAATGTTTAAATCTGTTTAAGTTTATGACTAGGACTATAGCTGTATGAGCTTGTGGCTGCAGAACTTTGCAGTTTCAATCGTATTAGTGTTTCTGGAGTCGAGAACGCCTGAGATGCTACGTAGAACTGCCAGCTATAGCGCAGCATCTCAAGACTTAACTATTTTTTTTACATATTTTTCAAGTTTATGGGTAGAACTATGGCTGTATGACCTTGTGGCTGCAGAACTGTACAGTTTTAATCGTATTAGTGCTCCTGGAGTCGAGAACGCCTGAGATGCTACGTAGAACTGCCTGCTATAGTGCAGCATCTCAGGGCTTAATGGTTTTTAGTTATTTTTTTTCAAATTTATGACTAGAACTATGGCTCTTTAAGCTTGTGGCTGCAGAACTTTGCATTTTCTGTCGTATTAGTGCGCCTGGAGTTGAGAACGCCTGAGATGCTACGTAGAACTGCCAGCTATAGTGGAGCATCTCAAGACTTAACGATTTTATTGAAAAAAATATTACTTTACTTTTTAGTGTGCATTTATTGCTTTAACGCCCTAAAATGAATAGAACTATTTATTTTTAAGCATATTTGTGATCTAACTTCTCAGAACTCTTGGGATTAAGAAGCTAAAAGATTGTGTGTGAAGTTAGCATCTCATTTTTTCAAAAATGTTTTTTACCAGAACTATTGTTGGAAAGTCGGTAGTCGATAGAACTCTGTATTTTCAATCATATTTGTGGTCTAATAATTGAAAATTGTTGAGATGCTGGGTGACGGCATGCGAAGTTAACATCTCATTTTTTAAAGTCGATTTTTCATGTCTAAATAGGTGAACTATTCAAAATAACTATCAGGAACTATAGAACTATTGGGGTTGCTACTAGAACTCCGAAAATTTTTTGAGATTCTGGAAATTGTTATGCTAGGTTTACAGACACAACGTAGAGCGTATTATTTATATAAACAATACCTACTTAAATTGTGTTTCATTTGTGTTCCCACCGCGAAAGTCAAGTGGAAAAGTGGAATAATAGTACGAAACCAAAAATAAAACCAATTAACGTAATTACACACTCATACTATTCGAACGTTGTTCAGCATAATCCAAAATCGGGCCATCACTAGAATTTACTGTAAACTATAAGTAGATACCTACTACCTAGAGACCTTGTAAACTTGTAGAACCTAATAGCACTAGTACGAGTAAGTACGCTTCATTCCGTTTTCTTTGAAGAACTATTAGATATACTATTAGTTATTTTATTTATTTATTTAGGCACACAAAACATAATAAAACCAATACAATTTTAAATAACATCTGCAGATATTATAAACTAGATCTTATTCCAAAACATGTGTACACATCATGAACAAAATAATGTGGGATAGCAGTAATGCTTAGACAAAAAGAAAAGTGGTAAATTGAATTATAAACATTAACATTAAGTTAGAAAATAATATTATTTCATTTTCATTCTGTGGTATTAGTAGTAGTAATAGTAGTATGGTTCACTCTGTTAAATATATGGCTGATTGATTGCAATAATTTTTTCTTGGAAAATATCCATTAACAGCAAGCACATTTAAATCCACTATATAGGGTGTTTGGTAGAGGGTCCGACAAACCAAATGAGCGTGTTCGGTGGCCCACTTGAAGAATACAAGTTGGTCAAAAAAAATCCTCGACCCCAAATTTTTATTTACTTTTTTTGTGAATTTTCCCTTTTTCTCCAAAATTGTACCTATTGAGTTAAAATAAGATTATCATTATCAAAACGGGAAAATTCACAAAAAAAAGTTAAAAAAAATTGGGGTGTCGGGGATTTTTTTTGGCTAACTTGTATTCTCCAAGTGGGCCCCCGAACACGCTCATTTGGTTTGTCGGTCCCTCTACCAAACACCCTGTATTGTAGAGTAGAGCGTAGAGCATTGAAAAACGTAATGACAAATTACAAGTACAATTTGAAAAAAATATTATCGACTTCCATTACTATTCAGTTATTATAAACTGTTGGACCGAATTTGATGAAATTTAAATGGGACCACACGGGAAGCACCAGCGATCAAACAAAAAAATAATTTTGAGAATCAGTTCACCCCCTATCGAAAGTTATGAGTTAATATAGGATTAATATATAATATTAATTATATAATTAAATTAATATATACCTACATTAAAAAAAAAATAGTCGAATTGAGTACGTCCTCCTTGGAAGTCGGCAGAAAATAACCAGAGTTTCGTCAAGCGTCAACGGTGAGCGCGTAGAAAGATATATATGCCTCTATTGCATGAAAAGAAAGACTCGGGGAAAATGGCACGAATTTGGCAATTTACGTCGGCATAATCTGCAGTTTCACTTCGACCCCCATGCCCGCAAAATGTGGCCCCGTTAGCTTATTGTATAAAGGACAGGACTGCCGCATTTGGCTGTTTTAAGCTGCGATTTACTTTCCGACCTTTGTTGGCTGACCTACTTTTTAAAAGATATTGAAAAAAATATGGCCTTCTCTTTTTAAACAGCGTTCATCGAAGCAGTCAAGCGAGAAACCTAGTCGCAATCGCAACTACGAACAGTATCGAAACGAGCGGTGCAGCTCCATGGTGTATAATTTTGCAGGTTATTGAGCAGATGCCGGTTTAGGAACTTTATCTTGCCAAGTTTAAGAGTGAAAGTTGAATAGATGATGATATTATAAAAATGAGCTCGGTTGCGTCGCCGACATTCTGAGGAGGTTGCGTATTCGTGGGTGTGAATATTTCTCATAGAAGCGTTCACATGGAAGACTGGTCGGTGTCACATCTATTTTATTATTGTTCTTAGTCGTTCGCAGGCAGTCGGTTATTGTCTGTTTCGGATTCAGAATACTAATTGAAATAAATGGAGCAAAGTATTTTATCTGACAGAGACACCAACAAGCATACAGCCTCTTTGATCATTCAAATAAGCGATGACTGTCTCTAGGTACCAACTGCACTAGGCCCATTCATCTTCATCATATATGAGCAATGTTCACCACAGAAGAGACTAAAGCTAGTGTAAACATAATGGAATCTTTGCTTTTTTTAAACTAGGCCCTATCTCTATTGGTTTTTTTAATTTTTTAATGTTTAGGGCTTTCCCATTCTCTCTAGACTCCGGAATCATTTCATAAGCCCCTCATAAATGTAATTTCGCCTATTTATGTGACTACCTGAGTCATTTACGTACACCACTCTAGCAAAGCAAAGATAAGGATATGTATTAAATTACTGAATGTTTAGTTTTTAATATCAGCAACAGTACCATGCAACAATTCATGCATGTACCTAGAATATTTTTATATGCAATACTCCAATAAATTTATGGATAATTTATATAGGATAAATTTATCAGATTGTGAACAGTTTCAGTATATGAGCAGCATTGGACAATTGGCAGAACAATGCCTATACTTTTGTCACTGAGTGCTCGGCATCTTAGTACACTGAGTTGTGAATGATATTAAGAGCCTAATAGGTCCTCTGGAACTTGTTGCTGTTATCTGGCCCACATCTTCTGATCATATCCCATCCCTTCCAACATCCATGTTGCACAACACTTTTATCTAAAACAAATTACCTAGGCTAAATGTTGGCTAGGTTGGAAAATGGCTTAACTATGCAACAGTTCTCAAGAACATTTATTCCACATACAACAAAAATCTGGATGAAGCTTCCCGCTGAGGTTTTCCCTCTGCGTTACAATATGGTGTTGTTTAAAAAGGGTGTCATAATTTTTTTGAAGTTGACAGCGCATTGGCAACTCTCTTGGTGTTGCAAACATCTATAGTTGACAGTGACAACTATAAATCAAGTGGGCAGCCTGCTTGTCTGCCTACTTTTGGCAATAAAAAAAGTATGAAAAAATGTTTACAAACTAAAACATGCACAATAGTTGCGATAATTAATACCTACCTGGTTTTTCATCGTAGATTTTTTTAAATAAATAAATATTCCACAACTATCACACAACGCCATCTAGTCCCAAGTCCATCAAGTCTCCATTTATATTGAGGTATTCATAATATAATTGTGTGAATTCCTAACATTCTCTACACAAAGTAGGTTTGATAGAGTGTATATTGTATAGTTTTAGAATATATTGATTTGCTATTATATATAATTTTAAGTAATGTAATAAACTATTCCTACATATTTTTAACTACTGTTTTTGTTATTTGTTGGACTAAAATAGCATGTTGTTTTCATGTTTATTTCACATTAGGTAAAATATTGTAATTCACACATTATCTCATTTTAGGTAAAGGTTAATTTCATCCTCAAATTAGAAAATTTACAATCTTGCTCTTAAATGGCAATCATCTTAGAATAATTTAACTTATCAATAATTGTTTTTGATAGTGTAATTGAAATTGACAATCGGCAGGATAATTAAAATCAACAATAACCCAGCACCATCTGGATTGTAAAACTTTTTTTTATCTATAGAGTTTTAATTAATTAATTATAAATGCTATCATATAACAAAAAACTTGCCAAGAGCGTGTTAGGTCACACTTAATCTGTCCACATCATGTTTACACTATAACAAAAGATTTATGAATGGACTGGAGGCTTGCTGATTCAGACAGGTTTTAAAAAAGGATTCTCTACCTGTTAGTAATAACAAAAACTAATACTGTACTAGTATTAGGGGTTGTTTTATAATTTTAAACTTCATTTGCGTTTTGCCAAAATAGAAGTTAAAAGTGTCATGCCAATATGACAAACTTTTTAGGGTATAATCTACAAGAATATTATTAAAGGATAATCATTTGTTTCTAAGGCATTGACTTTTGAACTTAGGATTTGCCAATAAATAATCTGTATCTCAAGTATTTTGCAGTTTTCAATGTGTTACTTGGAAAAATATTTTTATTAAGATCCAAACATATTAAAAGAATGAATTCTTGGTAAGGTATTCAATTAAGTAAGTAATTCAATGTAAAGTAATTATTATTTCAATGTAAAAGTTGTAAAAAGGTAAGTTTATTTATAACTAGTGACTGCCCTCAACTTCATTTGAATAGTAGGCTCGGCCTTCTGCCTTGCCATAACCTCCCATCTTTTCTTGGTTTTTCTTTCAAAAGAACCTTCTCCTGACAATACTTAACACAAAAAAATTAATTAGCAATATTGTTCCATCCATTCTCAAGTTTTAGCGTGACCAGGAGAAATAGGGGTTCATTTTTATATATATAGATATAGTTTAACCATGGTAGGGAGAGGAGGAGTTGGGGTGTTTCAATTACAATGCAAGCCACCTTTGCCAGCCCCGATTTTGAAAACATGTGATACAGAAGAAGGAAAGATTACCTTTAGTTCAATAGCCCAAATCAATGATCAAGTAAGGACAAGCCTAAAGGGATGCAGTGGAAAAAGTTATCCCCCTTTCACATATTATATACTACTAGGTACTAGGTAGGTACCTAGCCTACCTAAAATATTGTACTTTTATAGCTTAAAGTGGTCCTCTAAACTATATATACTTAATTAAAATACTTTTACTATTTTAAAAGTTACCTCTTGCTTCAAATCTAGGTTAAATTAGTTACCTATATTTAAACAAATTTTATGGAAGATTTTATACATTCACACTTAGGTACAACTATTAAACTGCACTGTAAAGCATTTGAATGGTAAGACAAGACATTGCACTGCCACTCAAAGATATGTCTCTCTGTACCCACAAAGGCACAATTCCTGCACGACTTTGTCCAAAAGTTATAGCAACTATAAAAAGTTTTGTTTATTTACGAAATATGTGACAACAATAAAAGTTATTTTTAGTTGTATGACTGAAGAAATATTTAAAACTTTTCAAAGTGAGTAGACCTATCTTTCTTGTAACTTAGACAAGTTCCCGACAGCAAGAGAAAGGAGCGGTCATAGAAAAAAAAGGATGACCTTTACGACCAATCTGTAACCAACGTTGGCAGGTTATTGAAAAGTGTTTACCTTATCTCCTGGTATGTTTTTCGCCGACATGATGGGTCACCTGCCTGTCCTGAGGTCCAACGTCGTCTTGCTGACGATGTATCCAAAGTAAGGATCTCACTATTCTAGTGAGAGCCCACCATAAAACACTAACACTAAACCAATCACTCGATCATCATCACTGATCGCGGGATGCATTTAAAACCACACAAACAATAAGCGACCCATTGTTAAAACGAGTCGCAATCAACACGATTTCCCATTGAGATTCATCGGCACAGGTAATTTTTCACAACACCATACACAAACACAGCGACTGACAGAAGCTAACTTGATTGAGTTCAGCTTGACGGAAAGAAAACCGAAAATGGCGAGGGGTAGACGTGACGGCCCTCTCTACCCGCTCAGCCCCCGCGCATGTCTGTTGTGATGTTGTGCTTGTGTGTAGTGTGATAGTTATCATACCTAGTTCATGATATCACGATAGGTGGCAGCACAGAACAAGGGTACCTTTCGTAGATCTCATGGGTACTCAATAGATGGAGCAGCCCGCACAGTTTCACAGAGTAAAAGTTACATAAACTGTGGTGTATCTTTTGCTCGCTTGTGCCTCTACTATCTGTATTCTGTGGTTAATTGTAATTTTCGCCGGAACCAGGTCTGGTGTAAAGCGCCAGAATAAGAAACCTAATGTGTGACATAAGCTTAGAAAATAATATGAGTGACATTTTTATGAGTTTTATAAATAATGTCTGGCCAACGAAAGCTGTCCACGTATTATTTTCAGAAGTTTTGATATGGCAATAATTTAAGACTGTCAAAATTGACACTTTGACGTTTCGTACTTGAGTCACCTTCTGTTTACGTTGGTTTATGTGCATCATATTTTCATTGGTTTTGTTTAAAATAATGCCGAGAACAATTAAAAGTTCGACGAGGAAGCTTCTATTTACTATGATTGGCAAATATAAAGACATAAAAAGTGATTTAAATCAGAAATCTGCAGAGAAACGACTGGACGCAATCCTTTCACTTTCAGGTTAGTTACTTGAATTTCTAATAAAACATTTTGATACTTTTAGACTATTTAAGACAAATCGCAATATTTTTCATGGTGTATCTACTTTTCAGGAAGTATTAGCAACGAGGAGACAAAACTTAAAATTGAGGAAGCAATAAAGAAATTGAAAACTCTCGAAAAAAATGAAATGGCGACTTCTGAAACACATTATTTAGAAAAGATATCTTCAATGACAGGTATTACTTTAGAAATTATAGATTTTAACAGTTACTTCGAAGAGTTATATAAATTTATGACAATGTATGGATGGCTAAATTAAATAATATAATATTATGGTTTTGTAATAATGTCTTTGTATATTATTATGGTTTTTGACTTTAATGACTGATAATTAATAATATACTGTTACATACATAATTTATTGTATTTGTTATCTTCAGATGTCAGTGTGAAGACTCTAAGAAGAATTAAAATTGAAGGGTCTAAAAATCAAGGACAGTGGAATACTCCGGGGAAAAATCGTCCACATTCAGCAACAGTTTCCAATTTGGATAATTTTGATATTTCAGCTATAAGAAACAAAATAAACGAAGTTTATGGCGTTAGAAAACAAGTCCCAACACTGAGAAGCCTGCACAATGAGCTGAGGGAAGCAATTGAATTTAAGGGATGCCGTGAAACCCTTAGAAAAAATTTACACAAGAACGGGTTTGAGTTTCAAAACAATAAAAATGAACGGCCTTTACTTACAGAAAAATATGAAATTGCGGCATGGAGAAATAGATTCTTGAGGACAATACATAAAAAGAGGCTAGAAGGTAAACAGATTATTTACCTTGATGAGACATATGTACATCAGAACTATAACGTAAAAAAATCATGGCAAGGACCTTCAACAAGCGGTGTCACTACTAATATATCATCAGGAAAAAGACATATTATTGTGCATGCCGGATCAGCACGGAGGAAGGGTTTGTGCCAGGTGCATTATTGGTATTCAGCACAAAATCCAAATCAGCTGACTACCATGATGATATGAATGCTACCAACTTTATGAAATGGTTTGAGGAAATGTTGATACCTAATCTCACTAAACCTAGTGTAATCGTGATGGACAATGCAAGTTACCATGTGAAACAAGTAAACAAACCCCCTACTATGTCTGATTCTAAAGCTAATCTCCGAATATGGCTTCAAGAAAATAATATTCATTTTGAAGAATATCACACCAAAGCTGAATTAATGTGTTTGGTGAAAGATAATAAACCTGCCGTTGTTTACGAAGCAGAAGTGCTTCTAAAATAACACAGTCATATCCACAATCACGAAATTTTGTTGCTGCCACCGTATCATTGCGACCTCAATGCTATTGAGCTTGTATGGAGTCAAGCGAAGAGAAAAGTAGCAAGCAAAAATATAGGAATACCAGGGTCTGAAATGCAAAATTTAATAAAAGAATGTTTTCTATCCATAACTGCTGATGACTGGAAGAAGTACACTGATCATGTACTAAATGTGGAAAATCAGTACAAATTAAGGGACCGTATTACTGAAAATGAACTTGAACCATTCATAATACATGTTGGGGACAGTAGCAGTAGCAGCGAAGAAAGCAATGAAGCTGATTCAATATCAGGTGTAGAGTTTTTGGAATCCGATTTTAACTATGACTCATAGCTCCTATATATGTACGGCTCCTCGGGGTCCTCGACTGTACACAAATAATGGATTATTTGAAAATAATAAAAAGACAGAATTAAATGTAATCTTTTATTTGATATTCTTCATAATACATTCGAAAATTTCAACAACAGTTGCTAACCAAACAAAATTTTTACAACTCGAAAAAATGTACTTGCTGAAAAATAAATAGTATCAACTCCGTTTATGCAGTGTATAGACAGGGTTAACAGCTCTTGATTTTTTAAAATTATCGCTTTTTTTCTTGGACAGCTTTCGTGGGCCAGACGCAAGTTCTCATATAGTCTGTATTTTTATGTGTGTGTCTTCATGTTTTTATCTAGTGAACCGATTGTAATGCTAATTGTTTATATTGAAAGCTGGTACAGGTTTCTTATTCTTTATTATAAACATGTGTGTAGTATAACTAACTGCTCAGCAAGTAAATAAAAGTATACCTATATTCAATCATTAACTCTTACTACTGATAGAGAACTTAAAATAAATAACTATCATTTCGCTTACGGGAATTGTGGAAGTGGAATATGGCAACATAACTCCCAATTTAGCTAACAATACATTTGGAGGTAAATAGCTGCGAACAACCTGTACCACAAATGTAGGAGGAGATAGACATAGAGAAAAGAGACTAGCTAATAAGTGAATATTAATTGCAAGACAGGGAAAACGTGTATGTATGAGCACGATCACTTGTATTGTTTACGTGTATTTTGCCTCTATTTGCGTATATAGAAACATGTTGTTTGCCTTTAATGGCATTAGTGACAGACAACGTTTGTGTCCGTGAGAATTCTTTTGTAATATGCCCTTATTTTGTGCTGCTTTTGACGTTATATATACTCCGAAAGGTAATCTTTTAATTGGCTATAAAAGCCACAGTGAACGAAATCAACCAACACAACCTTTCACCGAGATAAAATGTAGGCTTGTTTTACGTGTAAAAAACATATTATCTCAGATGCTTGTCTATTTCAATTTGTGTCATCCTTATACAGTAGGATTATAATTTGTTGGGGGTACCAGCATTTGAATAAATGTATCATTTATTTTTTAGATTTTGAATGAATTAGATTTATAACATTAATGGACTGAGGTCGTTCTCATCGAGCTCAATGATATCCAAGCCGGCACTCCTGCATTTGGTGAAAACGTTTTGAATCTAGTTGTATTCATCGAAAAAAGACCATAATCACTTATATCCACGATCAATATCTTCACTATTCGTTCAGGTAAGAAGTTAAAGTATTTGTTCTGTAGTCACATCTGCTATGTTGAACTGTGATAACAAATTTTAAAAGTATTTAATGAAATGTGATTTCTTATGACACCGAAACAATATAATTACAGCACTACATTTATTTACTCATTTGTTTTTAGCTTTAATGCAAATAATCTTATATGCGGTTTATGTAAAGTAACATGCGAAGCAAAGTAGCAAATTAGACACAATATAAAATAAATTGTTTCGGACTGTCGGAGGTATACGGCTACAAGCCTCTACGGTAAATCGTTGTACATATTATTTGTTAATTTTTGAATTAGCAGTTATTAGTTTATAATCAATAACTATGATATTTATTATTATTTCAGATCTAACAGGTTTTACATAAGCCTAGTATCTCTAAACGCGACAATGTGACATGGGTATTGAAATTGATGTTTAATCGAGCAATGCGAAATCTTCGAGTATACTGAGATCGGCCCTTGTACGATTCTATGTGCCATGATAACTAAATTGTAGTTTGTTGTGATTATTCGAGGTTAGGCTAATTTATATTATAGGCTTTTTTAATTCGTCGCCCTTCTTCACATGAGGTTTGTTTACCGAATGTTATGCTTTGTCCTAGGTACATATATTCTTCAACGTAGCCAATATCATGATGCTCAGTTTTAATTGGTACTCTACTGCTATTTGTCATGGCAAACGTTTTGGTTGTATTCATTTGTAGCCCACATTTCCTGCTCTCCTTGTCTAGAGAGTTCAACATAAATTCCAGGTCTTTGTGGTTATCTGATATCGGAACAATATCGTCAGCAAACCTTAAGTTGTTAAAATATTCGCCATTTATATTTCCCAGTTTATTTGCCTGAAGACGTGTTCTAGTAGAGCAGTAAATAAATTGGCTGAAATTGGGTCGCCTTGTCTAATTCCTTTTTGTATCTGAAATGGCTCTCCTTTGCCTTCTAGTTTTATTACGGCTTTATTGTTCCTATAAATTTATTTTAAAATCTCTATACATCTGGTATCTACTCCTTGCTCTTAACATCCCATTTTGAATAATACAATACCTACATGTACATTATTATTTTTATTCAACCATATTCAAGGGTTTCACTCGGTCCTTTACAACTTAGAGACCTGTTTGGTATAAAAATACAATGTAGTATAAAAACAGCAACATTTTGGATAGATAGTTACAGGGTATATCTATTACAAAAATGGGTAAAATGGCATGGTTATTGATAAGTACTTATTAGTGATACGGAAGATATTATTATTATTATTTTGTATGGGACCGGTTTTGTTATCCGCTCCCATACACAGGCATAAGTGGGGCTATAGCCAACACTTAGAGGCCTGTTTGGTGTAAAACATACAAAAGTGAATAAAACAGTATTTGGGATGACGGTGGTACATGGATTATCTATTATAAAAATGGGTTAAAAGACGAGGCTATTGTTATGAACTTATAAATGATAAGGGAGATATAAGACTATGGACGAGACTACAGCATCTGCCAATTTCAGTTTCATATTAAAATATTTAGGCAGGTGATGACTTTCCACCCAATAAACGGGCTCCCCATAAGAGCCACCATCAATGGTGACAAAAGGGGCAACATTGGTGGGGATGGCTAAAGGGTGTCGAGAGGTGTGCTGCAGTTTCACTAGAGCGCTACTACCGGCGTTATGCCCTTAAGCACTTCCACCCTTGGAGATTTTTGTTACTTGCTCTTACGTTTCCACCCCCGGACGGCCAATCAAAGCAAGGCGGGAAGTCAGAGGTCTTATTTAGCCCCAGTGAGAATCAGGGTTCACGGTGTCACCACTCACCGACGGTTCGCCACAAGGCCGCCCCTGCGGGTTTATTATTATTATTATGCAAATACAAAGAAAATATAAATTATTATGTATATAGTAGATACCTATGTGAATGTAACGAATAAGTAGTATATAATTATTTTTCTTCTTGTGTCGTATAAATATAATGGAAATTCAAATTTGACTTACCTAATATAACATACAATGTTATAAGGCAAATAAAATATTATATTCTATTCCATTCTATTAAAATTCTTTTGCTTTAAGGTTTCAGACAATTGAAACATAACCTTCACAGTCAGTCCTGGTGGTTAAGATTACTCTGCCAAAAAAGAAATTTGGGTTGGTTGAAAAACTAGAAATAATAAAAGTATAATAATATATCAAATTGACAGTTAAAATATTGTATTTCTGTAGCCATAATTTGACTAGAATATAATATGAATAGAAAGTTGATGACAACTTAATGAAAGACTACGATTAATTTAATTGATCCAAGTATCTTGACAGAAACAGTATCTTTGTAAACATACTCGTACAATTACATAATACATTGTTGGTTTATAGTTAGAAAACTGCAATGGAAGTGTGAGTGACGTGTGTCAGCTACATTATCATAATATACTATTATGTACGCCAGTCTGTCCGTGTGTTTCATTTTATGTATGTTACAAGTCTACAATTAAATGTCAAAAAAGAAGGTGATAAAATTTGTTGGATAATACTGTCAAGCTGGTCATTAGATATCACTTGGTCCCCACACGACGGTTGAAATCAAATAGAGAGTTACAATTTGATGCTTGGACGGCAAGCCTTGTTGGTCATGGTGTCTTTTTTCTCTCTTAAAAGGAAACTTTTTTGTGGATCGAACTATGGTAATGTAAAAAAAATTTCATGACCTTCACACTGATGGCTGTGGGTGCCTTCTTCCTTAGAGATGATCCATGCTTAGTCATGAATGAGAGTGAGCTCAGGCCAAAATTGAGTATATGCCAATATTGAAAAAATAACGACATTGGTATTATTTTTTACATTTTGAAAACCATAACAACGTCACCACAGTTTCAAACGCTCTTATGAAATATATATGATACCATTATCACCAGAGAATTGTTGTTATTCATTTGAATATTATGTACACTAAACTCAAAAATGTGATTCTCATTTTATCTACACTTTATTTTTATTTTTACATATCTAGCTAAATGGAGCCACCTAGTAATTTTTGATGAAATGGATACTACAAATATCAATTATGTATTTGCACCATACCTGAGAAAGGACCATTTATCTCATTTATTTCATTAAATCATTGTTTTTTTATGAAGAATCAGCGTTTTCTTTACTTTTTCTGTATATGTTTTAGACTCGTTCGTGCCTATCCATTTCTAGCAGACAAGTGCTCAAACAGTTTTTTTTTTACATATTTTGACTAATAGTAGTTTGACTTGAGTAGTGGTCTGCTGGATCTTCTGACAATACACATCCCTTTATAATAATAGTTCATAATCTTTATCAAACGGGATTTAGTACAACACAAACTTGTGCGCAGAATTTAAATGAGGTTTAGTAATTCATGTCTTACATTTAAATAATTATCCGCACAAGTTTGCGCTCTACTTAATTCCGTTTGATAAAGATTAAGAACGATTATTAGTTTTAGTAGTATTATGAGCATGGTATGTATAGCTCAAATAAATACTATCGGGGGTCTTCAAGAGATGGCGTAAGAATCTTCTTTTTACTTTCTATTTTGTTTATGGAGTCAACATTCTTCTCCTTGTGCTCCTTGAAGTATTTAATATTTTGTGAGCTGACGTATTGTCGCCGTTAGTTGGCACTACGGGGGTTTCACTTCCTTACTGTCCTGTGGGCAGTGGCGGACTAACAGGGGGGCGGAAGGGGCGGTCCGCCTCAGGCCCCCGGTCATTAGGGGGCCCCAAATGCCTCCACGTTCTCCTGATCAAATCCTAAACAAGACTTTAAAAATGTACTTAGTAGTTAGTACCTACATAATTTCATCAAGATCAAAACATACAGCATCACATTAAGTAGACTTTTCACATATGTTTATATGTGACCGACTCCGACGTGACTGACACCGAAATACAGGATTATGACACTAATTAGTTAAGGAAAAATACTGAGAAAGCCAAAGAATATGTTAGAGTTCATATCATCCAACGATGCTGCACACTGGCCAATACCTGTGCCAGAGCATATCAGAATTTCCATTATCGAAAAGGGTAGTGAAATATTTCAAAACAAGGATGGACCCTTTGAATCTCTAGAAAGACCAGGTGAAAGCACTAAGGGTAAAACACATCGTTGTTTAACTTTGCCGTGGTTTTACTCACATTTAAACGAGACTAAATATTTATGAAAATGGATGCTATACTCACCATCAACAAAGAAATTACATTGATACTGCTGCCGGTTATTTGCATCTGAGGGTGACAATCACACTTCTAAATTTGTCTCTGGTTTTTGTCAATGGTGGAAATTAAATCCAAGAATATCACATCATGAATCGTCTCCTCAACATCTATCGAACTTAGAAAAATGAAAAACGTTGACAATGGGCTTGAGACTTAATAAAACCATTGATAAAGACAACTTGAAGATTATTAACGATGAAACTAAGAAATGGAGAAACATTTTACATCGCCTTTAAGATATAACGCTATTCTTAGCCCAACTAAATCTTGCCTTCCGTTCCGAGGCCACCGTGTAGATATTTTTTCGGAAAACAGGGGAAATTTTATAAAATTAGTACAACTGTTAGCAACATATGATTCGGTAGCCGTGGCTTGGGTCACCACGATGAAGCTAAGAGGAACCAATGGGCCTGCCAGTGATGGCCAATAGCTGGCGGGCCCGAGGTGGGACCGCTCCTATGGGCTTTGCCCTCCAAGTCTACATGGGAGCGGTCACTGTAGGTTGCGGTGGTGTATGGGCGCCACTGCGGCTGAGGCGGGCTGCGGTGTCGTATGGGCAGCACCGCGGCTGAGAGTTAGAGGCCGCGGCAGGAGTAAAATGTCGGTATTATGGTGAGCTGCTCTCCCTGTCTTTCGCGGCTGCCACCGTTAAATGCCGGACGCGGTGGGGTCACAGGGGAAGAGGACTGTCGGTATTGAGAAGCGCCGCTGTCCCTATCCTCTGCGGCCGAAGTAGCAGGCGATGGGGCTACTCACCTGACCCATCGTAGGGGGACTTAAGGCGCCCAGACTCGGGGGAATCTGGCGTCCATTTGCGGGTTTGGTCCCCCGAGGCAGTTGCGGCACGCCAAGTATTCTGGCGTGCTGCAAGAGAGAAGGGTCCGGCAACTGACAGCTGCGGCGGGTTCGCGGTCGTGTGCGACATCTGTCCCGCGTTCCCGCCAAAAGCGGCAGTGACGGAACATCGCAGAGGTTTGGTGGGTATGCTGCCGTTCTGGGGCCGGTGGTAAAGGATTACTCTGCGTAAAAAAATGGGTCAAACAGAGTACCATCTTATTTGTCAAAAAGAATACAAAATGAATTTATTCAAAGCTTGGGTGATCATGTAAGGCAAAAAAAATATTGCAGATATTAAAAAGGCTTAGTATTACGGAATTGTTTTTGACAGCAATCCTGAAGAAAGTAAAATAGGCCAAATGAGTCAAATCATTAGATTCGTTCATGTAAAGAAGAGAATGACATTGTGGAAGTACGAGAATCTCTCTTGGGGTCTTTTTAATGTCTGGAAAAACTGCTGATCCAGCAAATTGTATCGTATGTAGGCGTGTTGTGGCTCCATTCCATCACGTTGGACGTCGTATCGTACGTAGCATCCAGCAGATTGTTACAGAAAATTGTAGGCCGCGTTGTAACGTGAGTAGTGCGGTTGCATGCAATCTGGGCTCAGTCGCGATCGAGCCGCCGTCCGTGGCTAACGTCGCTGTGAATTTTATTAAATGAAATATGTAAATGGATGCAAAAAATTATACTACAGAAAAAACTATATTGATAAGAATTTCAGAAATCTATTAATTACTTGCCACATTTGAGGAAATAAAATAGTTATTGCGTATTTTTACTTTTCTTACTAGCTGATGTTTTTTTCTTTGTAAAAATAATTGACACGCCATTGTTCCTTCCTATCCGAATTTCTCTAGACTAGAAATAATGATTTTAGTTATTAAATAACATAATAATAGGTATTATGTATTGTAGTATTGCTGTGCATCTATTGTTTATTGTCTCTCAGCCTCAGTAGGTATAGTTCAGCGAACTCGGCGAAGGCAATTGCAAGAACCTTTTTTAATATTTGGACAGTATTTGAGCCACTTTCATTCACGTGTGCACGCTGTGGCGATCCAACGCGGAATGAAATTGTAATCGCCTGTAACGTGTGTAGAGTACGTACAACCGCTAACACAGCAGATTGCTACAGCATGTTGCATTCGGGGTTGCATCGTATGTAGAGAACTTTAGAAAACAACTAAACAACCGCGATTTGAGGTACGGAACGCCCCCCAGCACACTACTAGGTACCCTGTTTTATGGGCATGAGTATTCCCGCCTTAACAGACTGTTTTTACACGTGTTGAGCATACTACATACGTTTTTAAATGATTTACTCGTGTTTTGGGCAAATAAATTATTATTATCGTTAAGTGTAGAAATAAATAGGTACATTCCTAGCCTCTTTGCTAGAAATGAAGCACACAGATCTTACCTAATCAATAATTCAAAAAATTACGCAGTGTTCGTGAATCGCAAAGAAGTGATTAATAAAAAGTAGCAACAATCAACTTGCTCTTTGGTAGCAACGTTCAAAAATAGTTTAGTTTAGTAATCCAAATATTATATTCGTACCAACAAAGAAAAAGAAGATCTTTCGAATACTGAATCTGCATGATAGTAAGCTTGACTAAATATGGCAAAATGAACAAACCCCCCGAGCTCATAAGAAAACTGCCCTTAAACTATTAATAATAAGTTCATTGATATCCGTTTGGCTTGGTTAGGTTGGTAGCATCTTTGCTTGTACTTTTTGATCATTTCCTCTTTTAAATTAACATACATGTACATTACATTCGCAAAATGGCGGACGGCGGAGTGGATATAGATTTGTACGCCGATGATATTGAATCAGATTTTAATCGCCAGGTATGCGGAATATCCATTATTGCTATATGTCTTGCTTTAGTCTAGTTAAAAATATTTGCTGGCTTTTGAAAGTGACAAATTAGTGGCTTTGTGATATGATATGGGCGTTTGCGGCGGCGTCTTACAGGACGAGTTTGGCGGTGAGAACGTGGATTTATACGACGACGTGATCGCCGCGCCTCCATCGAAGCCTGAAGACGGGGATGGTCCACAAAACACCGGGTCTTCGCAGCACGCTCCCGAGGAGACTAACGGCAACGTTCCTTACCACAACAACCAAAGCCACGGACATCATGGCCGCCGCTTCCAGCTTTACGTCGGCAACCTCACCTGGGTTCGTACACGATTTTGTTCTATCTAGTTTGGTATGTAACTGTACGATTTATTTTGTTTTGATGTTCGTTTTTTCCCATGAATTGGTGAAAACGGAGATCCTGTAAGTCTGTCACCATCTAAACATTCAACATTACAACGCATTCTTGTAAAGTAGGTAGGTACTAGGCGAGTTCTATTCATAGATTTGATTGCTGCTCCTTGTGTCGTATTGACTGCGTATGTTGAACAGATTATGGCTGGTATTGTTACTAGAATATCTGTCAATATTGATGGACTACTGGGCTAATATTTTTCTTGCATAGTTTCTCCATGGGATTTACTTTCTTTACAAATATGTCTCCATATCCACTTATCGCCATCCTTGATCCCTTGAAGCTAAAATAGTCCTTAGTCTGAATATTATATGTACTTCTCTGTGGTTTGGTTAAGTGTACCTACTTAGTTTTGATAACCTTAGTTTACAATTATTAATCTCTAAATAACAACTCGCAAGTGATCAACCTTTGCGTTACACTCTTATATTGACTTTAGCATTGAAAACTGACAATTCTTTAGTGGTACATATATAGCGTGAAAAATACCATAATCTATATATATATATTCCAGTAACAATAACCAGTTTAGGTGACTGACTTACATTTACGAATAAGCAAATGACACTTTGTTAACTGGCATGCTTACAGAAGGGTAGATCTAGCCTGTCCCCATTAAAGATGATTTTTTTATTTAATATAAGACTTGACAACTACATTGTGATGTACTAAATTTTATCTTCAGATGTCACAAGTTTAAAAATATCAGAAATAAAATATAATTAACTTTACAGAGGTAGGTAGGCCCTTCCAAAGTGTGCTGGTTAATGTTCAGTATACTTTAAATTAATAAAGCGCAAGTTAGGTGAAAGTTAATCAATGATTGAATAGCTTTTTATCATCACTTTTTATGGCTGAGGTGAGAAATTTTGGTTAAATAATTGCATATTTTCATTTGAATATTCACATTTTATACCTTCTTATGCCTTGTTTACACCTATTTTCAAACTAATTGTCATAAAAATCTTGCATACAGAAACTCAATATTAAAAATATTGTACTAAGATAGCATTATTTTATTTATTACTAGTGACTGCCTGCAACTTACAAACAACAGCTTGTTCACATAGAAGGCTCTGTCCTTGGCCTCGCCATAACCCTCATAGTAGGCTCGGCTTTCGGCCTTGCCATATCCTCCCGTCTTTTCTTGATTGTTTTTAATGTAAAAACAATCTACAAAGTATTAAAAAGATTTAAAAAAAATATGTACAAATTTGGTAAATCCGTTATCAAGTTATAGCGTGACCAGGAAAAATAGGGAGTTCAATTTTATATATATAGATTATTATGACATATTGTATATCAATGTGTGTCAAGGTAACATGAAACAACTGGTCCTTTATTAGGTACCTGCATAATAAGCATATAAATAAATGTGAGCTTTCCAGTATTACTGAGACTGTGGTCCTGTGTCTGTGTCATTCTGTTATTGTTATACGACAACAATAGCTTGCATAACATGGACAGGTACCTGCTTACTAACTTTATGATTCTACTTACAGTGCATTAAACTGCTTATTTGACAGGTGTAAATAAGGCATTTGATTAAAATTTAACAGCGGAAACATTAATAAAAGTAAGTATACCAATTTAGTTGTAGTAATTGTGCTGCTTGAACATTAAAATTTAACTATGAATGAGTTTTATGGTAAAGTCTGGATAGCATAGAAAGTGTTAAAATTAACACTTCTGCTGCACTCACTTAATGACTGTCTTGAAGTTACTCTGATGTAGGTTTCGAATAACCTTCTATTTCATGAGGTCATAATGCTTCAAGAGCAAGGTGTGCTGTGGACGACTGTTGATTTTAAAACATATGATACTTGTGATGGTTAGCAAACAGAAAATTTGTCTAAATGGTTTTTTTTTTAAATGTAATGATAACAGATAATATTTATGTATGGCATCAATAGCAGTGTTCTTTTAATTTATTGGTATGTTACCTTTCTCATATGTCAATAAAAATGTTTTCAATAACGGCCTACACATCCCCTGCACAGTTAAAATTGTTAAATTCGATTATTCTTTATATACTTTGACAGGCATTATTATGCTATTTAAATTTACTGATGTATTTTACCTACTTCTAATTTATTTTTATTTGAAAATATGTGATATACTCACTGTTAGTTACTGCTACTTAAAAAAAACCCCTGTGTGTATTTTAAGAACACTCTGTAAGCCTATTTTTATCTCTGAATACCTCTGTGAATAAAACTATAAATATTACATGCATGCAAAAAAAAGGCTTTGCCATAAAGTCATTCTAGTAGCACATTTACTACATAAAACGCCCACATGTGAAGAAGTGAAAGCAATTCATGACATTTATATATTTTATAAAATTAATTGCAAAAGTTGTGAGGTATTGATTTGAAAAATGTCTAATAAATTAAATTCTTGTAATTTCATTATGACTTAATTCAAACATCCTCCTAATTTTTGGAATATAATAAATGAATTGAAGCAAGAACATGGCTGGACACTAAAATAGTGTTGTTATATAAGAAAAACATTTGTTATAAAGTTGAACAATTAAAATGACAGAAAAGTTTTATTGTCGATTGGATGCTATTTTATTCAAGAAACAATAATTATGGTCAGTCTGATAATGGTCATTTTATCAGTGCAAGTATTGAAAGGTTTGAAAATATCTGTTTATTATCTTATATGTCAGCAAAGATATTAAACATAATAATACAATCTAAAACAGAAAGATCTACTGAACTAAGCAAGTTATTTAAAGGCTTGTGTAAACATAATATTTATTTGTGTGTTTATCTGCTATGTCTTTCTATATAATTTATACAGTGTGCAGCAGTGATAGTTTGGTGATTGTAGGACCCACAAAGTTTCAGACATAGATTTTTAATCGTAAATAAATAAGTATATTATGGTAGGCTCAGTTAATTATCTATATATAGGTGCTATTATAGCAATATTATTATATAAAATAGGGTTATATAATAATGGCCTTTTAAAGCATGCTAAATGCTGTAAACTGTTTAATATGTTATAATCTATTATTGATTCAAACATGTTCTTGCTTTCAAATTCAGTTGTATTACTAAACTGTCTATTTTAAGATAATTTATTTTTTACTGGGTACAAAGATTCTTATTGAGCTATGTTTCTGCAGCTGGTCAATTTTAATTTAACATATATGTGCAATTGTCATATCACATCTGATTGTTGGACATAAAATTCAAACTTTTATGATAAAACTTTCCTAGGTAGGATAGATACAATATATTTTTAATACATATTTATTTGGAATTAGCAATATTTTCTATTAAAGATATATTAAATGCATAACATAATAATAATATAACTATTTAAACAAAAAGGTACATTTTAAATAACATGTTTAATTTCAAATAAATGCTATCAGACTTGATAATTGTAATTAAAGACCATGTTAAAAACCAAAATAAGTAATGTCACCATGAAACAATTGATATTGATTTAACAAGGTATACCTGGTCTTTCGGTTTTCAGCAGAAATTGCAATATTTACATTAGCTGCTTTTTCATTTTTATTTTATTATAAATAGGTATTGTTTTAAGAGCCCATATTTGCGTACTTTTTGGATCCATGGCTTGTATTCATGTTAGAAATCTGTATGGATTATTGTCATTGTTATTACTAGATTGGAAACCAATGATATGTGTTCATTATTGAATATTTGTTATCATTTATTTAAATGTATTTGGTTTGTTTAGATTTAACGTAATTTACAATTTATACCCTCAACTGAATACCTTAGCTTGCACAAGGTGATTTTTTTTTGTAAAAATATTGTATGTTGTGATTAGTACAAAATAGTTTTTAATTTCTAGACCAGTTGGTAATTGCTAGTCACATCCATGTATAATTTATATGTGTATTTATTGGATACAATTCATAAGTAAATATGCAATCCATGGTCCAAAAGTGTAAATATCTCTCTTTCTTAATACTCATATTATTATTTTATGTACCTATATGACCTGTAATGGGTTTTGTGTGTGGTGCTAGCTGATTTTGTATGGCGATGAATGTACAATTTTACACAAATGCTATTAAATTACACCAAGCATTATGCATTTTCCTAGTGACCCTAATATCCACACTTTAATAGAGCTTCTGTTTACACGTCGTTGAGACACTTTTCGGAAATATTGTTTTTTATTTTATAAGATCAAAATGATTGATTTATGTTTGAATACTAGGCCAAAATACCTAGAGCTTTTCTTGGTCTAGTATCAGTTGTGAATTACATACCTATTCTATTCTAATTGATTTCAAATCAAGTATGTTGTTTTTACCATATAATAATAAAATCTATTATTTTGCAGTGTAGTTCCTATTATAGTCGATGGTCAACCAATATTATGCCTGTAGTATGACATTTATTAATCTTACCTATATTATGCTTTATCTTAAATAATCACATTTCTGATTTCGTGTTGTAAATATAATGTTCCATCGTTCTGTTCATATAAGACGTTTAAAATCAATTTCCAATATTAGGTTTATAATCCAAAGTGTAATTAAAATATATATATTTATTGTCTTGCATTTTTACTGCTTGATTGAATATGCTTGTCACAAATTCAGAATATTACACATTGTTTTATTTATTGTGATGTGTTAATATTCTGTTTTTTTATTGTGTGTATTATAACTAATATTTTGTTTTATCAGGTTCTCCGAGGTAAGGTACTTTAAACTTATTTCACACATAGAAATGTATTTATTTTACTGTTTATTTTATATTCCATGTGTCATTATGAGGAAGTGATTTTTGGCTGGAGGTGTTTGTCATGTCTTTAAATTATTCGTAATTTTTTTGTTAGATATGTATTAATTACATTATACAGGTATACCAGTAAGTGATAAGCTAGCAAGAGACGGAAGGCTATGACTATAAATCTTCATTTGAACAAATAGGCCCAGTAAATGTGGTTTTCTATTCCATAGAACTAACATAGAACAACTATAGAATATACAACTGTGATTTTAGTAGTACATAAGATGTAAGAGTTTTTATAGGCTGTAAAAGTTAGTACTTTGATCTGTTACTGGCTTAACACTATTATCTGGGTTACAGTTTATTGACTGGAATGTCTAGCCAGTCCATTACAGTTTACAGAGCCTACAAAAAAATCGTTTCTCCGTGATGTGTCTGAATAATTATTAAACTTTCTAGAATAAAACAAATATCCTTTTGAAACATACTATTACATCCCTTGTTTGAAACATACTATTACATGTAAATTAATCTTGAGGTCCTATCTAAATAATAGAACCTAATTTAAAAAACAGGGTTTATATTTTGGGTAAAATGTTTAAATAGGCTAATTTTATGTTACATAATGTGTCATCGGGTTTATTAAGTGGTCAAAATGTATCTACGGATTAAATTCAGTTTAATACTCTTACCATCCCATTGATAAATATATCTATAAAATTACGTTTGGCGACATTGTGAACTTAATCTAATTATGACGTAAATTAATTAAGTTTTAAACGTTGTGGTTGGAATTAAAAAAGGTTTTTGTAATTAAAATCGTAAGCAAATATTTAAACCTTCTCAGATGTTTGGAAGGTCTCATTCCCACTCTGTAACACGTTTCAGCAGTCTGTGTGCTGCCTAATTATTAAATTCTATAGTGATATTTTCGTAATCTAAATCTGTGATAGCTAAAAAGTTGATAAGTAATAAAATTATGGTGACAAAAAGAAAACTCTTTCTTTTATCCCGACATCTCCTTGGTGCAGAAGTGACTAGCATTATTAATTGTTATAAACAAATTTGGTGTAGGTTATAAACAACATAGCATAGTTTTTAGCAGATAAACTCAATAATTTACTATCTGCATAATTAAGACGTTTCGGTGCCGGGTCTTAGAAAGTATTTGGTTTATTTCATGCAAGTTTTACTTTTTTTATGAACACTACATTTCTCTAAAAAGTTAGGACCGGACGGTATGTTATGTGATGAGCTTTTATGCCAAGAGGTATGTAAATGAGCATGTATTATCTCACAATTAAGAGCTGTCGCATCTCAATAGCCTTCTGTTGGTTTAGCTTTGCATAACGCTTTTTTCAGTGGGCCACGGATCAAGATATAGCCAATGTGATCGCAGATGTTGGCGTCACGGACTTCCAAGACGTTAAATTCTTCGAGAATAGGGCAAATGGACAATCCAAGGGGTTCTGCGTCATATCTTTGGGTTCAGACCAGTCCATGCGAATGGTTTTGGACCGTCTGCCCAAGAAAGAGATTCATGGCCAGCACCCTGTAGTCACTTTGCCCACCAAGCAGGTAATTACAACCTGATATTTTATTACTCTGATCTCGATTCAGAACCTCACGATAACTCTGTTGACCGAATCTATATTCAATAAATTGTACTGTTTAGTTTTGTAACTGTATACAAACTTTCTAAATGCAACAGATTTATATATTTCAACCAATATCGTTTTTAATACCGGAACCTCATGCTGATTGTTATAAAAACAGAGAAATCGTCCAAACGGGAATATTTGTAATGGGTTAATGTATCTACTCTGTTATCGATAAGTTCTGAATCGCGTGTCACTGCGTAGGGATAATGCGGCGGGCGCGAATATTTTTAATTCTAGGAGGTAAGTAACTTACTATATGTATGTCATAAATAAAATGTAAGTTACTGCATAAGGCATGATATCATGAGTTATATCGCGGAGACCAGGGGCTGGCTCCAAATATACAAAAATGACCAAAAGAAAAATAAATATGTAGTTCACTACCTAGTATATTGAGAACTCACTGCCGCGCTAAACCAAGGTATCGCAGATAAATGGAGTATTATTAACCACTAGCACAATAGCCTATAGGATATGGTGCCATAAAGCTGAAGTCTAATCCTCGATACAGCAAGAAATATAGACCTTTCCTCATCCATGAAAGTCGAAATGCCTTCGCATGTATTCGTCGATAATTAAACCCCTATACGATCTGTACTTGCCACTGATTATCATTAGACCAAATGGTCTATATACCTATATCTGGTAAATGCGAGGCAACTTCAGAAGTGTCAGAGTGCTACCATACAGTTAGCGGTCAACGGGTCCACACAGTCAGTTTTGCGTTCGTTGTGTTGTATTACTATACGCACAGTTGAACGACGCGGTCAGAACACTTCCTGTTTGGTTATATCTATGTAACGTAATACAACAAAATGAAATCAAAACTGATTGCGTGAACGCATGACCGCTCTCTGTCTGATAACACCCTCAGTATATGAAATGACGCAAAAAAATTTTTATCACTTAATTATACTATCCTCGTCAGATTTTTTGTTTATTGAAAAGTAGGTATATTAAATTTCACAGGGCGTTTCTCGACAATTGGATCTTAGATCAAAGATAAAGAGTTTGACTCGCGTCTTTTCATTACCTACATGATCTAGTCTCAAACAATCAATCTATTCAGGCCGCACGCTCGCAGTAAAAAAGAAACAAAAACTACATCTAAAATTTATTTTTTGGTTAAAATATTAAGTTCTAGACCTTATCTTTAAAATGACTACACACGTTGAGCATTTACTTTAATAAATGAAAAAAAAAAACAATTCCAATAAGAGACATTATATATTGTTAAGATTGCATAACTAGTACTTCCATACTAAAAGAGAAAACTCTTTTCTACCTCTTAACATTGTCCGATTTCAGTGATTTTTTTTCATGGAATCATTACATTGTTTACTATGCCCGTACGTTTTGATTTTTTCAGTTTTTTTAAGTTCTATAAAAGGAAAGTTATAGTACTTTGAAATAGCTAGGATGGCTGCCTTGTGATCTTCTGACTATCCAACCAGTCGCAACCACTGCTAGTGTTTCTCTGAACTCTTGTTGGCCTTGAACACCCGATTTCTCATCGAAGTACGAGTACTGACAATGAATTGGTCATGTCTTTCTGATGTGTACCGCTTTCAGCCTGCTTCTGTAAGCCGTAGAAAGTTTCGAGTTTCCTGGTTTACTCTTAATACAGCAGACCGACTCATATTCAGCACACGAACAACTTACCGTTGGATATGGCCTTGTTGCAATAGCGCAATCGCTCAAGCAGCTTCGGCGCTTGTGCCCGCTTTCAGGTAATATTCTTGAATGTATAAGCAATAAGGGGAATGTGTATAGAATATTCCGGCCCCTTTCAGCTGTGAAGAATAAAAATCTATCGACGCAAGATATGACCGTTTATGCCGCATGTTTTCGTTAACATTGAGATTTCACAAGGGAATCAAAATCTTAGGGTAACACACGACTTTCGCGATTGTTAAATAAGTTGTAATATAATCTCTGGAACTCCTAAATGTATTAAATCGTAGTCTACATTCCGTGAGTACCTACTAATTATAACCTACGGAACTTTCGGTGCGCGAGCTACAAGCACAGTATGACAAGCGACTCGCTTGTTTTGGTCGGTTTTTTTATTCGATTGTAGCACATGTTAGGGTAGGTAAGTACCTTTTTTTAAGGATACCAAATTTGACATTTTCATATACCGGAACTTCATGATATTTACAAAAATGAAATTGATGTTGCAGTTTGGGAACTTCGAGCGTGCGGCTGATTATTTTTTTGTCCACTAGTGTACTCGTATATTAAAATTTCATACATTCTTACTAATAAACGTTGAAAAGCATAAACAAGACATCCTAATTCTTATAAATATGTAAGTATTTGCAACTCTGAATTGCTAATAACGGAAGTCAAATATCGAACATTAGCCAAGTCTAAGAACGTTATCATCTAGCGGATTGTGAGCATCCTCAAAGCGTAGCGGTTGTGCAACAAGTTGCGGACATACGTTGCGGACGCGCAAAGAAAACATTGCGGACGCGCAATGAGATATAGCTGCGTGGACGCAATTTTGTACTGTCTAGTACAAACGTCGAAGTCCGTTCGAGACACGAATGTGATAGCACGTACAATATATCGTCATGGCATCATTGGGAGCTTCGGATATTGATACATAGTTACTCGTATTTATATGTGAAATTCATAGTCGTTACGTAATATAGGATCAAAATGGCACATTTTTTTTTGAAATTTAGTAGGAGTTTGGATCAAATTCTACTCGAAAAATGTACCCAGATCTTGACATTTGTAGGTGATGCCGAAATTGTTATGTATTATTTTTTATTCGTTTCAAAAACACAATGTAATCGTTCTCTTCCATTCGATTATTTAATAATGGATCCTCCCAAATTCGTTGATGCTTTCATTTTTGTATTCCAAGTAAAAAAGCCAACAGGAGTGTTTCCTCGTCGGAATGCATTTTGTTATTGAGTGTATTGTACGTCGTTAACTCGCTACAGACATGCGACGAAAACGTTGTGTATCTGCCACGCATTCGCTGCTTTTAATGATTCAGTCTGGCAAGAGCCTTTGACATCGGATGACCTAGTTATATCAAAGACTGGGTAATCGAATTAGTTGGAACGAGTTAATGGAGATGATTACATATACATCATCTATTTATGATGCAATGATCACAACACTAGAGACTCCACCACACATTAACGGCCGGTCCCAATAATCTATCTATCGCCGGTTTACCTTACTAGAGTTAGATATCTGACACTATTTGTATGGAAGTTATGTTTAATTTCTATCGGTAGTAAGGAAAACCGTGGATAGATTGATTATTGGGATCCTACATAAATCACCAAAAATTATTAAAATTAAGAGGACATCGGCAGTAATTCGCTTTTGCAGAACACTAAACTACAATTCTCTAAACACGTGTAGTTCTTATTCGTTTTAACGCTAAAATCCACATTTCTGTAACATTTAAAATATCAATCCTAAAAAATATGATTATCTTATTCAATGGTGGGTAATTTTAGATCAGTTTACACTAGTTTAGTTAAGGCACGAAGTTACGTGACGGATAAATGAGCACTAAACATACCCACAAGTTTACAGAAACAGCAATTTTTGAGAACTGTCATTCGCAAGCGTTATGCGAATTATAACTTTGGCATGAAGAGAATAAAAAATCCATCCTACCAATATTATAAACGCGAAAGTTTGTGAGTATGGATGTGTGGATCTTTGTTACTCATTAACGCACAAACGGCTGGGGCAATTTTGATGAAATTTGGTATGGAGGTAGATAAGGCACTGGTTTAACACAGGATTTTTCATCGTCCATGACAAAGCGGGTGAAATAGCGTAATATGCTTGGGCACAGCATAGACAAAATAATAAGATTGTAACGATGACATTTCTGTCAATTTGTCAGCTCGATACACTAGACGTGTTCGCCGACCGTCAAGGCTAATGAAATGTAATGACAGTTTTTTTCCATGGCGATTAATTTTATTTAATTATTATTGTATACTGATTGATATACTAAGTATTTAAATGTACTCAAATAATACTATTATAGCAATTGCGTAAGTAATAAGCTACACAAAGTACTAATCCTGCGCAGACGTAGTCACGGGCACCAGCTATTATTATACTAAAAATAGAGTTTTTTCGCTAGTTTAGTTTGGTGTTCTGAACAATTGCTAGCATTGTTGAACTCTAACGTTGTTCCGTTGTCATACATTTTGTCTACAACAAATGTACATACTACACACTTAATTTCAATTCAAATTTACTTGGGCGTATAGCAGATGGGATCCCTTTTTTATGCATACCTTTTTGTCCTAACTAATTTGGCGTAATGAGTTACGCATATTTTTGTTTGACATAATTGTCTTAGGGCATACTATTTCAGTAAGCATAAATATATCGTTTAAGCTAAAAGATTTTGTCCTAATTATGATAAGCATAAAGTTATAAGGCATATTGTTTATTCATCTAATAGTTATAAGCCATAAAGATCCGGTGAACCTCTGAATTTCGGCAAGTTCAATACTCGACAGTTGGTTACTTAAAAAAATAGGTATAGTTCGACAAGTCATTGCTACGACAGAATAAATATTCGACAAGAATTACTCCCACAGAACGTAGCGGAGTATCTAGTCAGAGCAGTCACGATAGGTGCGACGACGAGCGATGCGAGGAGGAGCGTTAGGTGTTAAGGTGGGTATCCACTATGTTCGCGAACCTTTTGCGCTCCGCGCTCCTGCAACCGCTCACATGGAGACGTAACGCGCATGTGCAATAGAAACAGGCATGCTCCACAGTCCTCTTGCGAACTGTGAGCGAACATGTCGTCACCATTAGTGGCTAGTGCAGCATATATTTTATATCATTATCTTCTCGAAAACTACAGAAACCGTCCTCGCTTTTGGGAATCTGACTTTTACAAGAAAAGACGTTCGAATTCATTGGTGTTAGAACTCAGATCTCAGGAATTAAGTGGCCATTATAAAAACTTTATGCGAATGTCTTCATCTAATTTTGAATATTTGTATAATTTGGTTCTGCCAGCAATACAAAAAAAGGACACAACGTTTCGAAATGCTATATCGGCTCAAGATAAATTAGCATTAACGCTACGATTTTTGGCAACAGGTGATAGTTTCACAAGCCTGCAATACTTATTTAAAATCTCAAAACAGGCAATCAGCAAATTTATCCCCGAAGTCTGTCAAGCTATTACCAATGGACTGAAAGACAATGTGAAGGTAAGAAATGTTTTATTGTTAATTTAATCATTTTTACTAACACTATATGGGCAATGCCCGAAATAAATGCTTTTTATTTTTTTATTGTATTTATTAATAAAAGGTTACAAACAAATCAAAGTAAAAATAGAAGTAGGTAGGTACAATTAAACGTAGTCACTGATATCAATAGAATCCTCGCTGTACTGCGATACGTTACTTGGACTGTTTTGACCAATATCAGCTTGAGATGTACTAGGTGTTGCCGGTGAATGTGCTGATGAATAAATCGTATCTTGTGTAGCTGTTTCTGACCGTGTTGTATAATAATTATGGGGCTGACTTGTGTAGTAACCATATTGTTGATTGTTACTAAAATATCCTGCGTCAGCCTTAAATACAATATCACATAAACGCTGTTGTACCAAATTCTTCGTGCGATGATCGTAACTTCTCAATTTACTCTCTAAAAATTTACAAAACGTGCCAATCTCGTCGTCTTGATTTGACTTGGTCGACGCTGATTTTAAAATACCAAATGCATCCTTCAACATGGCTAGTTTTGGATCATATTTGCGTTTTATCGGAGGCCTTGGGGACGCATTTGTCGGAGAAGGAGGCCCATCGGTAGTTTGTACAGTAGACGGTTGGTCGAAAATGGCAGCATTATTATCTTCCTGAAAACCAAACAAGACAGGCTATAAATGTACCTATGTAAACACTTTATTGTACAGTTAGTGACATAATCAAACCTACATACATATTTGTTTTTTTTTCAGTTGCCGAACAGCCCTGAAGAGTGGTTAAAGATGTCTGATGCCTTTGACGAGTTATGGAATTTTCCTCATTGCATCGGCGCAGTGGATGGAAAACATGTTATTTTACAGGCGCCATTTAACAGTGGTACTGAATTTTACAACTATAAGGGCAATTTCAGTATTGTGTTATTTATTTTGGCCGATGCTCATTACAAGATTAGATTTGTCGATGTCGGTTGTCAGGGCCGAATATCTGATGGTGGAGTATACAAGAATACTAAACTACACTCTTTGATGGTAAGCGGTGAATTGAATTTGCCCACTCCGACACCTTTGGAAGGACGTAGTAAAGATATACCATATTATTTACTAGGTGACTCTGCATTTGCATTGACCGAAAAAATGATGAAACCGTTTCCTGGCCAAACACATGCGAAAGGTACTCTTGAAAGAGTGTTCAACTATCGTTTAAGCAGAGCACGTCGTGTTGTTGAAAACGTTTTTGGTATAATGGCACAAGTCTTCAGAGTTCTAAGGAAACCACTTATGGTAGAACCAGATAAAGCAGCAGTTATAGTAATGACGATCGCTCACTTGCACAACTATTTAAGAGAAGATTCAGATTCTTACTGCTCTCATGTAAGAGAAAGTGATAGTTTAAGAGATGATTATGAAACTTTACAACCATTAAGAAACTGTGCACGTCGGTCTCCTGACAATGCAAAAGAAATAAGAAAGGAATTAGGGGATTATTTTTTAAAGGATGGAGCTATTTCATTTCAAAACAACTATTGACTGTCTTCAGACAGTTAATGTTTTGAAATGATATAGGTACCCTACATTATTAAGTAATAAATTAACAACTCACTGTATTCAATGATTGTCGCGGTTTATCGCGATCCATCAAAAATGTTAATGCTTCAAACGCGAACCAATTACTTATATATATTTCACCTGCACCTGAAATGTGAAAAATAAAGTAAACAACTCTCCATAGTGTTTTATGTTTTACACCACTTAATAATGCTCATGTTAATTTACCTTTCCCAGTCCCAGTGCTATTCTTTTGTTTTGATTTTTCTCTTCGAAACCCAGAAAGCAGAATTTTCATTTTGTCTTTGCATATTTGCCCCGATATGCCCATACCTCTTCCAATTTCCACCCAGGCGTCTTCTTTTAAATTTTTATTTTTGAAATTCTTATCCTGGGGATCCCACAGCACAGTATAGTTTCGGTACAACTCGATTAGAGTTAAACATTTGTCTTCCGGCCACTCCATATTTAAAACCAAAGAATAGATAATATTTTAAAACCGAGCGTGGAGCGTCAATACACGACACGTACGCACTAACGAGTTATCTTGCTCGCGTCCACGAACAGACTGCGCTCCCCTTTGTGTTCGCTCAAGTTACCGCCACTGGATGGAACGCAGAGTGCGGAGCGCGCAACGTTGCACGCTCCGGGATCGCGAACGTATCCACTATGTGGAGCGGTTGCAGGAGCGCGGAGCGCAAAAGGTTCGCGAACATAATGGATACCCACCTTTAGGTAGGGTTAGCGAATGGTGATCACGCAACGCGCGAGCCGAGCGAGCGAAGCGAGCAAGCCGCGGGAGCGGCTGGCGAAGCGAACGAATATAACTTTAAACTTTGTGTAATTACATATAAGTTTGGTAAATGGGTATTTCAGATTCAATAGTGGGTATCAATTATCAAATATTGTGATATATTTACCCGGTTATGGATAATTAGTAAAATGCTACCCACAACAAAATTTATTTTGTGATAGAATGAACTTAGGTTTATACATTATGGTTTTGAGTAATGGTTACTCGGTATTTACATAAAATTGTATGCTATGCATACTTATACTTTCATAGTTAATCAAGATCCTGGATATAAATAATAGATCAGTGAGGGTGACAGAGCGAAACTACCTAAGTTACCCATTTTTACCGATACATTCAGGGCCTACAATATATAGCCACAATAGGTATCTACTTAAAAACTCATGAAAGCGAGAACGATCGACAGCAGTACAATTTGAACAAAAATGTAGGTACTTACTCGTATGTATTATTATATTGTAGGATATATAGCTAGGTAACGATCCTAAAACAATTACCTGTTTATTTAGGCCACAACATAATATAATATATATGTATTGCTGCTAAAGTGCTGCGTTATACAGGGTTACTGGTAATTCGTACGCGGTGTTCGCGTCGCGCGCGCCATCTCGGGGCTGTAGCTATATGAGCAGCAGACTCCTCTCAGTCCGCCACCCTAGGCCCCTTTTATGGTGGTCGAAAATGGGCTCTAAATCGCCTGCCACGAGCTCCTGCTCTTCGGCGGCGGATCGGCAGAGAAGTTGTTATTTCTCGCTCACGCTCCGCTGCCTCCTGCGACGCCACTTGTTCGCAAAAGGCTAGAGCCGCCTCCCACGACCTGTCGCTTTCCAGCATTGCATTGATCAATGCTGGCAGGGAGAGGTCGTATCCCACTTCGGCGACAAGGATACTACGTTCCACCGCCCACGCACTACACTCCTTCAACGTGTGTTGAGCGGTATCCTCGTCGTAACTGCAATGGTGGCACTGCGTTGTTGGCTCCCTTCCAGCTATGCGGCACAGGTACTTACCAAAGCAACCATGCCCTGAAAGTACCTGCACCAGCCGGACGATTAGAATCCTACATTATCCCTGATGAACACAGGCAATTATAGGTTATTTAAAAAAAATTAGGGTTCTTTATGAAAAATTTGATAATATAACCCCATGTGTAAAAATAATACCCATAAAATCCTTATATCGCAACTAGACAATGGATCAAAGTGATGTAAAAACCTTTTTATAGACTTCAATGTCTGCAATACCATGGGCGCATTCCGATTGAAGTCAAAATAGATTTTAGCGCTGTGATCGCCATTCCGAATCAACAAAAGCGCGACAACATAGACCCATGTGACGTCACGGATTACGTCCTCAAGGACGCCATTTTGGGATTTCAACGACACGCTGCAATCTGAAATCGAAACGTTAGTTGTGAATCATTCGAAAGTTATCTCTTAAGATTCATGAAGTAGGTACCTAATCAATCGTGATCAGTGAATGTAACAATAAATTCTAATAGAATACATAATAACGATAGCGTTCTACATTAGTTTCCATGAAAACTTAGTAGGGAGGTATACTTATTTAATAATAATCTGTTACAGCATAAGCACAGATTAAAAACATTAAGCACTTATAGTAGATTATGCACAGAGGGAGTAAAGCGGTGTCTTACGTCATGGGCGGTATATTGAACCCTGATTGTAACGGGGACTCTTGGATTAATCCCTGAGCGTAGCGAGGGAGTTATGTAGAGTCCTGAGTGAAGCGAGGGGTTAAAGCCGACTAAGACGAAGACAGGCTTCATCTTCGAGACGCATACTCTACTTTTCTTTTCATACCTACTTGAGACAATAAAAACTCTAACTAAAAGAGCTTTAAAATAGCAGTTATTTAGTTAAAAGTAAAACACATTAATAGTTAATATTCAAATTGGAAACATTTGGCCCGTTATCTTTGGAAGGAACATTTTATGGAAAATACTGTTTTAGACTTTCGCAGTTGTTCACAGAGTTTCAGAGCACCCGATATTTCGGTACAGTTACATGCACCACGTTGAAAATAATAATATATTATGAAAGTTAATTAACACCAAACACCATATCGCAGCATGTAATTTCAACCAATATATAGTATTATCTATGACTTCAACTATGACCTTGAATTCGCAGAGGGGCCGTGCGTAACCCATAGCAACGCGGCGCACAACAATCGTGCGTTCGTTTAGCAATAAGGGCATTCATTGGTGGCGTTGCTATTGTTGGCTCTTTTGTTAAAGCGTTCGTCAAGCCCAGTTTTGGTGGCAAAAATTACTCTTTTTTCTAGCTTTTCAAACACTGAACAAAAAGAGGCATTTTCACCCATAGATTCCCAATTCGAACGCCCTTGTGAGCATTTTTATCGTTATTATTGCCAACTTTGGTGGCCAACAAACGCGAAATGGTTTTACTATAAGTAGTGCGTTCGAATAGCCCTCTATTCGAACGCACTACTTATAGTAAAACCATTTTGCGCCTTTTTTTTCAGTATGCTGTCTGTCTCCGTACTAAGAGTATTCCTACAACTAAGGTTCGAAGTCGAAATCAATTTACTCCCTCAGGGAGTTTCATACCACTTTACAGCCCCGCGTATGTAATGCCTTGCTTTACGTTACGTAGAGATTGCGTGACATGTAATAGAACATTTTCGAGCAGGTGGTATGAAAAAATATTTACGTCCCCTAACGATTATGAAATGAGTTTTGTGAGTTCATATCCTTTTAGGTATGTCGGTGCGGCACGCAAGTAATTTCCATTCTATCTGACAATATAATTAAATGTTTAAGGTTTTGAGGGTAGTACACACACTTATGCAATTTAATTTCACATGAAGGTATGATTTTTTTTGGTTTGCAAAGATCCCGGAACATCTTACTAATTCCTAAGATAACCAAACGTTGCTGGTTATTTATTCCCTGACAGAACGAGCTTTTGTGGTTTCCTCTGTACCCAAAGTTAACACTGGGGATTCCAAAATAAACATTTACATCGGACAATCGGATTCCACATAAAAAAAAGTGTTAATCTGTTAGAAAAGCATTAGGATTTGATATCTTGGACGTTAAAATACAAGTTTCGTAATGAAAATGATGCATCCGTATTAGAAGGTACGATAATTAAGGTCCATTTACATGATGCCATTTTCTTATACATAAAGAGCAGTAATTTAATGCAATAAATCAAGCTCAGTATTGCGACCTTCAAGAATTGTAATCAACTATTTACACACGGTAGCTAATTAAAAAATAATAATAATGGAGGAGGGGAGGGATGGGTATTTTTACATAAGGGCATAAATATTCTATATACTTAATCAATATTTATTGTCATGGTGACTTGCACCATATATCTGACCAGATATTTTACAAAGAACAATCTACAAAATATAATCATGCTCAAAGTTATCATATCAAGAAGTATATCATAAAAATGGGAACTGTGCCCAAAGCTCAGGCAAAGGAAGGTTCAGGCAAAGGGAGGCTCTGCGAGATTTGGGCATGATGTTAAAAATATAATTCATAGATATAAGAAATACTATAAATTCTATAAAAAAAAGCAATATAATCTGACAATGAAATAATAAATAATAATGAAAAAAGTTCGAAAATTCTCGTGAGTTTGACACATATTTATTTAATATTAAAACCGACTTTACTCACGTACTTAGCCGACGTTCTCGACCTAGGTTTCGGGCATGTCCCGAGCATGAGAACGTCGGCTAATAACGTGAGTACAGTCGGTTTTAATATTAAATAAATAATGAAAATAGACTAAATATTTAAACATTGTTACTTATCTCAGATTCGGTATGATCGGTTGCCGTTTGTCACTTCTTTTATTTGTGCACGTAAAATTATGTCTTACGGAATTTCGCGTCGCTTACCCTTATTTTTTAACTTGAACGGCATCATTCTGCAATGAAAACAATTTAAACAGTGCATCACCAACTATTTTGCCGTCAACAATACATAAACTTCCTCAAATCACTTGCTCCCTCTACCTACATACTATTTCAACTTTATATTCTTGTGAAGTTTTTTTGGTAAGATATTTTGGCGAGATTACAAGTTAATTTATACGTTAATCAAAATGACAAGAAAGTAACGAAAACTACATACCTTTCACTGGATCTTCGTGAATTGACTGCGAAACCACATCAAAACCTTTACAATGCACCAAACCTTACAAAGCATGTATTTTCAGCAAATGAATGAAATTACAGATAGTCTATGAATTAACAACGATGCCAGTGAGTAATACAGATTACCAATATAGAAAAGAAATAAAATCTATATGGGATCGGAGTTATGATGGGTGCCCATCTCTCCCGACTGCCCACCTATCTCCTAACTCCATTTTCTTCTTCTTCTTCTTCTAGTGCCTCCAACTAGTGAAGGCTGGCTGTCAGCTCCGCATATTTCACCTGATCTTTGGCGAGTTTCAATAGCTTCGCAACACTACGATTCCGGTCCATTCTCGGATATTACGCAGCCACGACTTCCTTCTACGTCCAACAGCTCTTCCGGCCACCTTGCCCATCATAATCAACTGAAGAAGCTCATATCTGGAGTGCCTAAGCACGTGGCCTAGATAGGCTACCTTTCTTCTTTTGATGGTCTGCATGAGTTCTCGTTTCCTCCCAACTCGACGTAAAACCTCAACATTGGCCACTCTAGTGTCCAGCCTATGGCCAACATGCGTCTATACCTACCTATATAACCTATCTCCCTAAATGAGTAATATAAATGGCCAGACGTTTATCTGATGGCAAACGTCACGGCCGTCCACGATTGTTGCAGTGCGACCCAGGTCTTTAAGCTTCTAAATTCTGCATTGCGCTCGTCACCCTTAGGCATAGCTCCTCAGTGCCATTCGCCCAGTAATTTCACATGCCACAGTGCCTTTCAAGTAAATCACGCTTCCTCACCTCCTATGATTGGCATCCCGACGGCGAAGAGAATATTTTAACCTTTTAGAGTACCATTGACTTAAACTTACGTGCGTTTCATTCATAAATCTGTTTTAAATTATCACGGTATATGAAGGGTTAAGCTCCGTTCCTTCATTGACCGCGATCTCTATCACGCGATAAATACTTGGGTTTCACAGGCTGATGTGGGTAATAAGTGGTTAAAGTATTAAATGAATTACAGTACATAAGACCATTTTAACGTGGTCGTCCCGAACATAGCCACCAAGAACTGCGTATGTGCATATAAGATTATACATTTTGCTGCATGCATTTGGTTTATAAAAAAAAGGTTTGAGCGGTTATGCGATTACGGTTTAGCGCGGCCAATTTAAAGTGGCTGTACGATATTTTTTTAATACTGAGTATTTTTAATAAGTACTGAAATAATATTAAAAGCGACCTGTGAATTTGGAGCCCGAGGAAAAATATAAATCATGGCATCTCACCTTCATACATAGATATATTATTTCTATAGTAAGACGTAAAATAGACAGCCGATTATAATTACATTGATAATTAATAAGGGTATATCATGGTAATGTTTCCCTACAGGCGCTGAACCAGTTCGAGAGCCAGTCTAAGACTAGGTCTACGCCGCCCGGCCCTAACAACCCAGGAGGCATGAGAGGCCCGCACCCTGGTGGTCCACCCGGATCACACCCTGGAGGTAAATGACGATAATAAAGGCAGCCGGTATCGCCGACGAGATTACGGTCTATAAAAGAAAGTACGTATATTAATATTTTGCTTTGAGTGCAAGTAATTCGAATGACAGAATAATTAACGACATTTTTGTTCGTGAATATGGGTTTGAGCATGTAGATAGACTCTTAAAAACTATTAGTTTTTCTGATTTCAATTTATTTTATTCTAAACAAAATCCAAAGTAATATTATAAATGTGATGCGCAAGTGATTTATTTGTTTGTTTGTTATGCTTTCACGTCTAAATGGCTCTACGGTTCTCAATTAAATTTGGCAAGGAGATAGATTATATCCCAGGGAAGGCCATATGATGCTTTTCATCATCATACATCACCGCGCGGGTGAAACCGCGAGGCGCATCTAGGAATCAGATAAATGGCTGGTATTATTGTATTAAGGATTTGTCACAGTGCATGCGGTCTGCGGTCAGGTCAAGTTGAACGCAGCCTGCAGTATGAACAACATTGTCGGTCGGGCAATCAGTCAGCGCTCCGAGCAGGGAAACCGGTCAGCGATGCGGGCAGAGCAAACAGCGGAATTTTGTTATTTGATTGCGTGACTCAGTTGTGATCAGTTCTTTTGTTGTGTTTTGATCGAGGAAAATGATCACCGACGTAGAAGAAAATATTGTGTTATTATGGTTTCTGTTGTCCTACCCGTCGCCCGCCAGCCCGCGCCCGTTGTCCGCCGCCCGTTGCCCGCCTGGCTGTTCGCGTCCTTGTGTTCCTTCCGCGTGCTCGCCCGGTATTTATTCAAAATATATAGGGGCTGACAATGTTGTTCATACATTGTGCGGGCTGCGTTCAATTTGACCTGACCGTAGTCTGCAGACCGCATCCAGTGTGGCAAAGCCTTTATCTATCAAAGACATTATATACCTGAAGTTTTAGAAAAGTTTACAGATATGTAAGAAAATCGACACAAAAAAAATATTTATGACTTAAAATACGGTTATGATCTGAAACATTTTGTAATGCGCGATAGTAAGGCCAAATTTCACGTTTATTACCAGAGAAAATCAAGTCGTTATGATTAAATTTGTTTTGAAACATTTCAAACATTAGATTTTTTTATTTTTCGTGGCTGTTGTAAATAAAATTTATTCCTGGGCGGCCGAGTTGCCCCCCACAAGTACTTGCGGGTTGCGGAGTTAGTAGTTAGTAAGTTATGGGAGACCCTGTGTATTAACGAAGTTTTTGGGTAAAGTTTCCATACAGCAATATATAGGTGTATAAAGGTCCATATAAATACACGGGAGTTATTTCATACGACCTTATTATAAAACGTAGACTAAAGACAGTCCCGTGATTAAACCATGGTTTCATGTACGACATTCCCTTAAACCATAGTTTAAACTGGGGACTATTTTATCTTACTTTCTTTTTAATTAAGCGGCTTGGGTTTAAAGGGGTTATACATTATCATCTACACATACATCAAAATAAATCTTTGGAATGTTTGTATAAATCCGTCCATTTGTCACTTCCACAACGCCACTTCGGTAAATAATTAATTTAGTAATATATTCAATATATATTGGCAATTTGTTAGAATTCTTCGGACCACCGAACGGCCCTGGTCCCAATGGGCCACGCATGATGATGCCGGGCGGGCCACCGGGGCCTCACCACCAGATGCGTGGTCCACCGCAGGGGCCCCCGCATCATCCACCGCATCATATGCCTTTGCACCAGGGGCCACCACCGCACCATATGCAACACCAGGGTCCCCCACAGCATCAGGGCCCGCCGCCACATCGCCCGCCCATGCAGGTAAGTGCCTATTAGTGGTTTGTCTCTGGTCTAGTTCATCTTCGTCGAGAATATTTCTATCACATATCGGTTAATCTACACAAATAATAAACGGGGAAAATTTTATTGTTTCTGTGTTTGTAATGGATGAACTCAAAAACTATCCAATTTAAAAAGGTCTTTCTAAAGCTACATTATTCCTGAGTAACATAGGCTATATTGGATTCATCATCATCATCGTCCATCGTCACGCGGGTGACGATGTAACGATGATGATGATGAGGGTGATGACGAACGGCGGTGCGCAGCTAGTCTTTAATACATCTCGACGTCTCAGCCAAATTTTGTCATCACATCAAACAATCATAGCCAAAATATGTAGTCAAGTATTAAATATTTAAATTTTAATCGTACCTACTACTTATCAAGTCATACTTACAAAATGGTTCAAAAACAAGTCCTACATTGAAATTTTAACAAATTTGTCATCATTACCCGAAGACCACATATGCACCATAGAAGCATTCATTGTAGAGTAGGTACCCTTCTTGGATGTAGATGTGGCTGTATGTACTAAACCTATAATCATTGATCACTGGACTCCTCTATGCCGATAACTTGCCTCTCAGATCACTCTTTTTATTGTAAATTGCTGCATATATCATCTATAATCTCCTTTCATTTTCAGTTCCAGGGGCCACCACAGATGGCGCGTCCTCAAGGCCCGCGGCCAGGTCCTGGTCCAGGCCCTGGGCCGGAGTGGGGCGGCCGTGGGCCGCATATGCCCCCTCAGCAGCCACCGCAATACGGCCCGCCGCAACACCAGATGCATCAGATGCCCCCGCCACATGCTGTGAGTGTCACAACAAATGTTTCAATATACATAAACTCTCGTTCTGATATTTATCATCTAAGGGCGATATCATACTAGCGGATTGTGAGCATCCTCAAAGCGGAGCGGACGTGCAACAAATACGTCGTGGACGCGCAACGAGATCGCCGCGAATAGCTGCTTTCATCTCCGGCATCTTCGAAGTAACAAAGCCAACAGCAGTGTTTCCGCATCCGAATCGATTTTGTTACTGAGTGTATTGGACGTCGTTAGCTCGCTACAAACATGCAACGAAAACGTTGGGTATCTGCCACGTGTCAGTGACGTCGTCGCTGTGTGTTCGCGACGCGTTCGCTGCGCGCCCGCCCCGAGGCGCAACCGAACGCAAACAGCTAGTATGATAAGGCCCTAATACGTTTAAACGAGCAATTCTTGTATATATGTATATGTTTAATCTGAGTTTAAGAAACGGCCCCAACGATTTTCATGAAATGTATGCAGGGGCTTGGGCTTTTGTAATGAAAAACAGACACAACACTAAAGCTACTTGACAATAGATGGCGTTGTTAAGCAACACTAAGCCAATGAGTGTTTAGTTTGAGGTTAGACCATGAAAATCAATTGTTTACTTACGACAAATGCTCGGTCATCCAGGTACTAAAGATTATTAGTGCTAATTTTAAAGTAATTAAACGCAGGGAATACAAGTTTCATAGGATTACTAGAATTTTATCGCACCCTTGTAGTAGTTGAATTTCATGAATTGCGTAAACGTTATATAAATTATCTACTGCCCAAATTTCCAGTTTCTATCTATATCAGGAGTTATTCTCTCTATATTTTTTTGTTTTTATTATCGTAGGTACATAGTGATAAAAATTATATATGCCTGTGTTGGTGTTTTCTTGTTACGCTAAAGATGCACAAACATACATATAGAGTGACTATGGTTAATGATTTTTCTGTTTCTGTGTAGCCTGGAGGTCAAGGTATGGGACCGCCGCCTCACCAAATGCCGCCGCATCAACAAGGCCCACCGCGCGGCCCAGCGCCAATGCAGCAGCATCCAGGTAATAAATACTAAAATAAACTAACTAAAGGGTTTGCAGTGAAGTTCACGAACGGATAACAAGATGGACAGACGACCTGCAGGGCTTTTATGTATCGCAGTAAGCAAAAATGTTAGTAAGTTGATGACCGGAGCTGACAAAAGTGACATAAACTTCAATCAAGTTTTGATTGCAACTGAGGTAATAGCCCTCCAGATAAAGATTGCAGGAAGATGTTCAATGCAGGCTGCTTCTAACCAGCCATTATGTAAATCCACGAGGCAAGCTTAAGCTTAAGCTCCATTAATCTTTTATATGAATGCTTACGATATGTTATATAAACTATTTTATAATCGCGAGGTCCTTTAATTGGCTTGCAGGTGCTATATGTGAATAGAAAAGAGTTTTGACTAACGTGGACATAAAATGATTTCATAAGTATATAACCATCCGGTCTACCTGAGTACTATCTAAAAAAGAGTTCAAAATGTAGGTTGAGATAGCAGGACAAAAACCCAATAATGACTATTGACATTGTTTCATTACTATTGTGTTTGTTCGAGTTTTGACGTGTATTAGTGGTCATAGCAGTGCACAAGTGTAGGCGCAGTGTACAAAATCATGGAATGTTATTTTTGTATTTTCCTTGTCAATCACCTGAGAAAGTTATAGAAAAGTATCCAATGCTTTACTAAAACGAGACTCGGACAGTGACTTAACAAACTTGACTCTGCCTACTTGAATAAAATCAAGCTACAATTTATATTATTTGGGTATATAATTACCCTATATTAGAAATATATAAAACTAGGTCACATAACATGATTGTATTATTGTTATGGCACCAGGCATGTCGATTGGCGTGGGTGGTCTGGCGCCGGCACCACACGTGAATCCAGCGTTCTTTAACCAACAACCAGCCGTGCCGCCCGCTGGTCCGCAGCCGCAGCCCCAGGGTCCGCAGCCAACACCACCAGGTAGTTACTTACACTCTAAATTCTTTCACACTTTTTGGTATTGAAGTAAGTTCCATTTTTTGCTAAAAAAATTGTTGCCATTTTTAGTGACCCTTGCTACTTGCTAGTGACAGGATCGATGTCATTCATCATCAATGATGATATCATCAAGATAGGCGTAACACTTCAGTTATTATAAGAGAGTAATAAGAGATTAACCCTATTACGCTTAACGCTATTCTGCACGGCAACGCCAGAGGATAGTTTATCCACGTGGATAGACGGCGGGAGTAGCGTTTCCTCTGGTTTGTATTTCGTAGGTGCCAGCAAATGTAACAAAAGTCTCTGAGTATAGCGTGTGATATCCATACGTAGTATCCTATTTCATTTACTAAGATGCATCATGTGTATGGAAGTGGGGACCTATTGTAGAGTAAAAACAAATAAGAATTATTTAACTTATTTCACAGAATGAAGATAGGAAAGTAATACAATAATAACCTAGATATATACCTGTAAACCACCCGTATAGTGAGGCAATGCATATAATTAAGCTCTTTCATTTCCCGCGAAAAATTATAATTATTACCATATGCGTCTAAATGGAAATAAATTTTTATTCACCACCTTTAAAGAAGGTGATAACCTTTCACCGTGTTATGGCAATCGGAGAGAATTATATCCACGTTTCTACGAGTCCGTGCTCTATAGCGATTAGCGGGAGTAGCTGGAAATAGTGGCTACGAGAAACGTTAAAAGGAAACATTTCATCTCTTTCCCCGGTTGCCGTGCTCTGTAAGGTGGAGAAGGCAATTATTTCCACTGCCAGGTGGATAAAAACAGTGGAAAGACTATTTCTCTCCGTCGCGTGCTAGGCCTGCTGCTAGCCTAAGGCTGAGAACTGCCATTTTTTTCAGATTTCAATCAACTTTTGTTTGCGACTGAGATACATAATAGCCCTGATCGTAACAGTTTCGATGGTTCATGGTAAAATGTAATGTTTTTGGGATGCCTACAGTTCAGAAATATTTTTAAGTAGAACTATTATTCAGGATAAAATGTGTTCGTTTTCCATAGGTCCAGGACCATACGGCCATCCTCCCCATGGCGCTCCGCCGCCGGCTCAGGGTCCGCCGCCGGGGGCTAGGCAACCTTATGGAAGGCCGCCACAGGTAGATATATATATCTCTTTTCTTCATATCTTTAATGTAGTCGTCATTATAACTAAGTTTTATCACGTAAAGAAACCTTCGTGCGCGAGTCCAACTCGCACTTGGCAAGTTTTTTAGTATTTGTTGTTATAGCGGCAACAGAAATACATCAGCTGTGAAAATTACAAATGTCTAACTATCACGGTTCACGAAGTCTACTTATGGGGGATCCCAATAATCTATCTATCCACAGTTTTCCTTACTACCGATAGAAATTCCACAAATAGTGTCAAATATATATCTCTAGTAAGGTAAACCGGCGATAGATATATTATTGGCACCGGCCGTTAGTAATAAGTATGACGGAGAAGAGACCTCCATGATGTTTTTTTAAAAAGTGTGAGAGGTATCACTCTCCAGACACTTTATTTTTGTAGATTACAACAGTACACTAAGACATCTTAAATGCACTGCCTTATTACGAGTAATTTAGAATCTGTGGTGTTTACGTGTCTACCCATAGTTCCACAAGGCGTCCCCATGGCATCTCAGGGTTCACTTGTGGATGCATCAAGGATCCGTGGTTAGCTCAAGGGTAACACATGGTTAAGCTCAGAGGTATCACTCTCCAGACATTTTATTTTTGTAGATTACAACAGTGCACTAAGACATCCTAAGTGCACTGCCTTATTAACTTAGAATCTGTGCTGTATACGTGTCTACCCATAGTTCCACAAGGCGTCCCCGCGGTATCTCAGGGTTCACTTGTGGATGCATCAAGGATCCATGGTTAGCTCAAGGGTAACACATGGTTTAGCTCAGAGGTATCACTCTGCAGACATTTATTCTTTTAGATTCTAGTTGAAAATATCGTGAAACAATGAATTTTATACTCGCCGGTTTTAATCCGATGACGCGTGTTCGTCGTCGTGTGTTATCTGGACTGACTGGCCAGCTTGAGATGTGGATGACACTGAATCAGGGGTGGTTGCAACGTTGTTTTGCAGTGTATCGAGATCATCTCCATCATTTGCATCATAAACTGGGGAGGGCATCCGACTATTGGAGTAGTTGGATGCATATTCGTTGTGTTGGACGATCCAGCAGCGATGGGTACCCCTGGAAGGTATACTTCTTGATTGTAAGATGTGGGTCCCATTGACATGAATGGTATCCCGACGGAAGCTGGTATTCCCGTAGCGATTGGTGTAGACGTCATGCCTGTGGTGATTCCCGTTGTGATAGGCTGCACGGTATTAAAGTTGTTTGCTGGTACTCCTGAAGTGTTCAATGAGGCAGGGCCTATCAGCCTGGTACTGCCCTGCGCTGTTCCAGTCGTGACAGGTTGAACCGAATTCGATGAGGATGTGGTTGGGACCAGAGCTTGTTCTGATCCCACTTCTGATGACGGAGAAGAGACCTCCATGATGTTTTTTTAAAAAGTGTGAAGTCAGCACTGCAGACGACACTTATATTCTGTTCCAAATAAAACTCCACAAATCACTGATAGGTTTCGTATATTCGACCGGTAGCGTAACGACGTCCCAGAGAGGTCCGTACTGTGCGGCGGCTCGAACAAGAATGCCTACGCGCTTACGGCGTACTTGTACGTAGTCGTTTTAAACATTAAGATTGCAATACAAAGTGATGGTATGCGATTTATAATTGATTGTACATCGTAATAAACTTAAATCATTATGAGAATAATTAAATTCTTAATTTTAATTGTAATAATTTGCTGTAAACAATTTCAAAAGTATGAATCTATGTTTTACAAATCAATTCAAATAATCAATTTAACAAATCTAATTGTTTTAGACTAATTATTATTGGCTAATTATTGTATCCGCGCCGATAAGTATAAATAAGTCTCTAACTTAGTAATATGGTCCCGTTTTTGCCCTTTGGGGGTACGAAATCCTAAAAATGATTTTACACCACTTATCCTATGTTCAAATCGTTTTACTAACTACTTGTTACTTTTTGACAGTTTTATCATACAAAAAGATATAAAGTTACGAGTCGTAAGCAAAACTGTCTGTTTCTTTTTATAGGAACCCAGCATTATTGGTTTGCCATTTAGGGTCTTACTTATAAACGCTTCTAAACTTTAAATGACGTAATTTAGTAGTGCGCACAGCAACATTGTTTTACGCTGTACTAAATGACGTTATTTAAATTTAAACAGCATTTTATAAGTAAGGCGGTTATTGCTTTAGTGAATCCAAACTGTAATGTTTGGAAATATGACATGATTCTTTATTACTTCTGATGGAGTTCGAACTTGCGTTTTCTGACAAACCATCTAATAACCATTCATCTTAACGTCTTATAAATCTATTAACGCCGTCTGCACGCACGAAAAAAGTATGACTCATTGTCACGTTCCGCCTAAGCGGAACGAGCGATAGCGAGGCACGATCGGCCTAAGCGTTCGGCTTATCTTATGACGTCATCACGTGAAATTATAGCCCGTAAACCGACTTTATAGACATATTTTTGTTTAAAAATAATGACATTAATGTTGTTTTGTCCAGCAATACCCAGCAGTAGGCGCAGAGGCCCGACCAGGCCCCCACCACCCGCCTCCCCTGGCGCCCCACCCCGCGCACCCAGCGCACCCCTCCCATCCGCCCATCCCCGTCATCAGCGAGGCGGAGTTTGAAGAAGTGATGTCTCGCAACCGCACCGTGTCGTCGTCCGCCATCGCAAGAGCCGTCAGCGACGCGGCCGCCGGGGAGTACGCCTCAGCCATTGAAACTCTAGTCACCGCCATATCGCTCATCAAGCAGAGCAAGGTAACTACTGCACAATAGAATATATCTATTATACATTATAAGATATCATATATATGTGGACAATTGTTAATTCTCTATAGTAACTATTGGTTGTTATTTCCGAGAAAGTACTTTGTGAGGGAATTGAATTAAATAACTTTAACAATGTATTAGGCCGTCATGTGCCATCATAGATAATACCATATACTCAGTCGAGAAGCACTTGTAGTGCTAGCAGTTCATTGTGTTAGTGAGTGAAGGGATTTGGATGGAAGGAGAACCAAATAGGAGTGACTCTGAACAACATGATTACAACTGGACAGCAGTACTCTGTTACATTAAAGAATTGGGATGGCTTGGGTAGAGCTGGTGGGGGAAATGAACAATACACCCCAAGCGGGACGTCAGTACATGACCTAGCGCCCCCAATCAGAATGAGAATAGGGTGTGAAGGGCACTGTTGTTAATGAGATTTTAAGAATGGAACTATGACTAAGAAGACCAATATTTTGTGGTGATGAGCACAGTAAAGTGTCACACAAAGCTTTAGTTCTAAGGCAACAGGTATGAGTACCGCATGGTGCTCACCCACAATATTTCATCATTATTTACAGCGCCAAACGTGAAATAAATTAAATGGTTTTACAGGCAAACCCTCACGTCTATCATCTAGTCGTTATTACTCCGACCGGAGTTCGGGCAGTACTGATGCTCATCCTCATGCTAAGCAATTACAGACCTATAACACTCATTCCAGTTTTGTCTAAAATATTTGAATCAGCATTATATAGACGTTTAATTAGTTTTATACAGAAACATAACATTTTAAGGAATGAGCAGTACGGGTTCCAAAAAGGTAAATCAACCACATTAGCATGTTTTGACCTGGTTAGTAAAGTAATTGATAACCTAGATGCTCGTTGTTTTGTGACAGTTATATTTTTTGACATGTCCAAAGCATTTGACTTTGTGTCTCATACAATATTATTGGAGAAACTGGAGAGGTATGGGATTAGAGGCCCAGGGTTACAATGGCTAAAAACCTACCTAGAAGGCAGAAAACAATCAGTAGAAATTGTAAATATAGATAAAAATAAAGAGCTTAAATATTACAGATCGAATTTTAAAGAAAACAAGGTCGGTGTTCCTCAAGGTAGTGTCCTAGGACCACTAATGTTTTTATTGTACATTAATGACCTCCCTATGGCGACCTCTGACCATTGCATTTTATTTGCTGATGACATTTCTTTGATTCTGACATGTAAAAATAACGTTGACATTAATAAATATAACATTGACATAAATAATTCTGTACACTCTATAATTGAGTGGCTCAATATGAACAATCTTCAGTTCAATTTAGTGAAGACAAAGTTTGTTCAATTTAGTACATACGGTAGCCGACATAGAGAACTTAGTATTAAATACATGGGTAACGAGATTTCTGAGACAGCTGAGACAACATTCTTAGGAATAACCCTAGATAAATATCTAAATTGGAAGTCTCATCTAGAAGGAGTGTGCAATAAGTTGAATAGGTTTGTTTACGTGCTTTATAAACTTAGGAAAACGTCTACTCGGAAAACGGTTCTTGCGGCGTACCATGGATATGTGTCTTCTGTGCTAAACTATGGTCTTATTTTATGGGGCAACTCTACAGACGTTCAAAAAGTCTTCTTGGCTCAAAAAAAATGCATCAGGGCAATTGCAGGTATACCACCCTGGGAATCATGCAAGCCATTTTTCAAAGAATTTCGTATTCTCACATTACCTTGTATGTATATTCTGGAAGCAGCTAAATTTGTGAAATTCCATCCAGAGTTATTTAAAATTGCTAAAGATATTTTTCCTAGAAATACAAGAAATCCAGATAGAATTGTCTTACCAAAGGTTGCAAGAACAAAGCTGTATCTGAATAACTGTTATGCAATGTGTGGGAATTTATATAATTCTATTCCCAAAGAGATCAAAGAACTGCCAACCAACAGATTCTGTAGGAAACTTAAACTATGGCTCATAGAAAAGTCATACTATTCGTTGCTGGATCTCAAAAATTGCTAGTAATAAAGATTAATTGAATTAAAATTTTGTAATTATAATAATATTATGTATTTTGAAATGACACTTTTGACATTAGTGGTAATTTTCATTTTGACATTAATAATTGTATACCCACCTAACTAAATATGTTAAATTGTATTGTTTGCACGTCGCTATGCGACACACAAAGAAGCGCGGAAGGTGTGGTTGCTTGATCAGTGTTTTTATTCTCTAAAGGATTATTTAGAATAAGTGATCTTCATTGTTTGTATTCTTTATTTTAATGTGCCTAATGTATGAAAAAATAACTAGATAGTATTAGGTACCTATATTATAAGTTTTTGCATGCTATTTCATTAGCAAAGTGTGTAAGGTCTTACTGTAAATGATTAAATCCACCTAAATTGTACTCACATTTTATGCAAATAAATATTATTCTATTCTTATTCTATTCTATTCTCATGGAGAGCGTAGTCTAGCAGCGAGGGCCGCTAGTCGCGCACTGTGTGAAATAAATTTACGAATACAATAATTTTATCTATACTTACTAATATTATAAAGAGAAATGATTTGTATGTATGTAACGAATAGGCTCAAAAATTACTAGACCGATATCAAAAATTCTTTCATATTGGAAAGCTACATTCATCCTGAATAACATAGGCTATATAAGATTCAACATCATCATCCATCACCGCGCGGGTGAAACCGCGGAGACCAGCTAGTATTATATATAAGAATAATTTTAGTGTAGCCGGTTTAGATTTGTGTTTTCTTATTAGTATTATAGTAGTTTTTTTGGACAGATGATGCGTTTCTTTAACTTGTTCCATTGCTCTATTTCCAGGTGGCACACGATGACCGTTGCAAGATCCTTATCTCATCCCTCCAAGACACACTACACGGCGTGGAGAGCAAGTCGTACAGCACGGGCGAGCGGCGGCGGTCAAGGTCACGCGACCGGGACGCGCGTGCGCACCACCGCGCACCGAGACGCCGCGAACGCTCCGCCTCGCGCTACCGCGACCGCAGCCGCGACCGGGAAGAACGAGACAGGTGCGCATATATATGATATATAGTACTGGCGAGCGACAGAGACAGGTACATGCACGTCTGGTGACACAGACTGGCGACCGCGAACCTCTAATTAATATCAATTTATATGAAGCAACTGGTGTAAACTCTAAAGCTCTACAGGTTTGCAAATGTTTTTGCGAAGAAATGCCCATTCATTATTTATGTATTGACTTCTGCTCCACTAAATTTCGGAACATTATGTGCTGGTGTGAGTAATTAATTTTTTGAAATGAATTATTTGCTTTACCTTGATTTCCGAGTCGCTCCAACACTGATTTTGGCGATATTATCACTATGTAAATCAGCCCTCTTTTGAGCAACTTCCGCAAGTCTTCATAGTTTTGGATGCGGCCATCCGTACTTTAGTGTTTGGAAAAATTGACGAAAAAAGTAAAGTATCACTATCGCATACAGGGAAAATTAATATATTGGTTATTCCAGTATCCAGTACGTACAAATACCAAGTCAAACCCAATTAAATATTACCATTAGTATCTATAGTCATTTAAATTTGAACAATTATTTTTGTACACACAATTTTTCGGAAAATATCTAAACTTTTTTAATAAACCCTGGTAATTGACTAAATTGATTGATTTAACCGTAAAATAGTAGATTGTTAACCGAGGGTCGAAATAATCAATTCCCGAGGTATTTAGACTGTTATTGTTGGCTATAGTCCGAGTAGGAATTGATTCTTTTACCCGTGTTAAACACTCTACTTTTCATTTCGAATATGAGGAAAATAAAACTAGTTGTTTATCTAAACTATTTATTGAAATGTATATTATATTAGTAATACCTATTTCAAATTAATTGTCAAATTAGGACAATTCGTGAAATTAAAAGTTACATTTTTGTTTGGAATGTTTATGCTGTTTGATATATTATGATAAAATTGGCTGTTCTGGATATCTGTAAAAGTAGGAGACTCTGGTATCTCATCAGACGATGGATTCCATGTCGGATACTTCCTGGAAGTTGTCGGCTGAGGCGAATTGGGGCTTATACCGCTCAAAGAAGTTTGCGCTAAGTTCACACTGGCTGTTTAGAAAGTCACATGGCTGCTGCATTTTTTTAAATTAGTTTTTTTTTACATAAAACTCGTCACAGCTGACAGCAGTTCTATTTTTAAAGTTCATTCCGGCCCTTAGGTGGGAAGTAATTTGTATGAGTTTTTCCCTCTCTATGGAGGGAAGCAGCATTTTTCACCCAATAATCAGATCAAAACAAAACTACTTTCCGAGTATGAGAAATGAAAAAAAAAATTTACTAGCGCGCGTTATTTCTGTCTCTTGAACTGCACGCAGAAGAACGCACGACGTTGTCCTTGTCTTTAGGGAGCCCCTTAAATACGTACTGTTAATGCAATTGGATCGTTGCAGGTATAATGAAAGGTCGAGGGAGCGAGGCCGTGATCGCGATGTTGACGCGTAAGTGTCCACCATATTGGTAGATCATACAGTTGTTGGCCTAAACATATATGACTTTTACTATGAATTTTGTGGTTGATATAAGTTAAGGGGCAGTGTGAACGTAAATTTTACTGTGTACTCAGTTTACAGTGTACTCAGTTTACATTGAACTCAGTTTATAGTGTACAGTTTTCGTTTTAGTTTTCCGTACAAAACTAAGGGTACCTTTATCAAGCCTACATCTACACCGTCAGGCTGTAGGGCTGTCTGTCTGTCTGTCTGCATGTTGTAGGTTGTATGTGAACCGTAATAGCACGTAATACTCGTACGATCTATCAATATAACGTAATGTCGATCACCCGTGCGAGCCTGGATCTCACGATAAACTTGTCAAGTCGATAAACTAACTTTTATCAGCTGCCTAGCTATATCGCGGCAATCATTTATAGTTTTTCCTATCTACAATCCATGCTCACACCACTGATAAGATAAGGTATTTTGAAAATATAATATAATTATACTTCGAATTATTTATGTGCTTATTGTGTGTGTTTCCTGTAAGTGTTTATAGTAGAAAATAATAGTATAAAATAGACTTGGCTGGATATATTGGCGTTTACAACATAATAAATTTAGATACAGACTTTCTATTTCACGATGAAGGTTTGGCCATGGTTGTAGTAGTGACATGTACAGACAGGCGCGTTTGTGTGTGTAAACTGAAGGAGCGTTAGCAAAGAAATGTGAAGCACATTTTTAAATTAAGCCATTTTTTTTTTTACTGCGATTTAATAAATAATTAGTGTTTAGCTCCTACAACATATTTTTTATGTAAAGGGAATAAAATATGATAAGTTACTAGAAATACTCAGGTTGTCATGTCATAAATTATTATTTAGCAAAAAGAATAAAGAATAGATCAAAAAAACAATGTTGAAATAATTAGCTATTTTAATCACTGCCAGATTCGTCTTCGGATTCTGATTCGCTGTCATCGGAATCATTTTGCAGATTAATCATAAACTCAAAATCCAGGTCAACATATTTCAAGTATTCCTTTTCAATTTTTTCAACATGACTACAGGTTTTATGCCATGTTTCGCTAGTAACTTTGTTCAAGCTTTCATTGATAAGTTTTTCTGAATATGTCATGTTTTGCACAATATTCTTTGAAGCAATATAATTTTTTTACAATTCCCCAAATATTTTCAATCGCATTTAATTCTGGGTGATAAGGGGGGAGACGTATGACATCAAAACCTTTGGTCTTGATGAAGTTATCGATTTTGTATGTTATGTGTTGATCTTTGTGTTTTTTAATTATGTCGTACAATTCCAATTTAAGGCAAGTTTGTTCAAATGCTATGCCCTTATCTCTGAGCCATTGCTGCATTTCTGCTTTCTTTGTTGCCGATGTTGGTAGTTTTTCTGCTCGTGTATTGTGATAAGAAGCATTGTCTAAGACAATGACTGCGCCTTCGGGTAAATTGGGTAAAAGTTTTTCGTTGAGCCATTTAATATAATTATCAATTATCATAGTTCATATTCGAATGGTAATCGCCAGCTGTTGAGTTGGCCTTGTAAACCAAACAGGCATTTTTAATAAAGCCATCCTTTGTTCCCGCGTGCACCAATATAAATCGAGTGCCTGTGCTAATCTTCTTCAAAAATGGCGTGCTCTTTTTTTTTGTGCCCAGGTGTTTCTTCGCACGTGTGTTGAAAGGACATAACTGTCATCGGTGTAGACAATTGGTCGCCCTTGAGAGCGATATTCTGACATCTTCTTTAAATATTTTAGGCGCCACATCTGTATATCATGACGTTCAGTCAAAACTTTACGGTTATTTTCTGTTTTACGCCACTTGTATCCTAATTTCAGCAATAACTGACGAAGCGTTTCGAGACAACCTTCAAAGCCAATTTTTTCATTTAAGTTCTTAATTTTGCCAACGTTGGAATTTCTTTATGGACCACATGAAAATTTTGTATCGTACTCCGGATAACATCGGCTGTGAAATTGTCTATTTCTATCTTATTATCTCGTTTCCTTCTTTTCTTCATGGGAGAAGTAAATCTCTGAGGAAGCGTATGGCAATTCCTTCTCCTCTTTTAAGATCCGTTGGACAGTTGAAAGAGAAACACCTGTGGGCTCAGCTGTACGCTGTGTAATATTACGTAAATGAGACAAATCACAGCTAGGCTCCATAACCGATTTTGTTAATTCAAACTCCTCTTTTAGGAAATGGTAAACGCTAGCTATCATTCTTCGACCCTAAAATAAAACAAATGGGAATTAGTGACTTTCAACTAATTAGTTGAATGTAAAAAAAAAATACCTCACTGTGGACGACTTTTCGGCGTTTAGTTGCCTTGCTGACGGTACTTTGTGCTGACATCTTGCGCGGGGCACAGAACACTAGTGACTCGGACCGCGTCGCGATCGTGACAGCGTTCCCGAGGTTACGCACACTAACTCAATGTGCATGTGCACGGCTAACAACAAACAAGATCAAACCTTCATCGTGAAATAGAATATCTGTAACTAAGATATTATTTACTTATAAGCAATTTCATGGCCGTGGTGGGCCGTTCAATTGAGAAAACCCGTACATTAGGTGCGTTCGTTTAGCTTATGAGGGCATTGGTGGCGTTGTCATTGATGGCTCTTTTGTTAAAGCGTTCGTAAAGCTCAAAAACGTTTTGGCCACTTTTGCCCATACCCTATTCGAACGCTCAACTGAGCATAAGACCTAAAATCGCATGAATAATCATGCTGTCAAATACATAGCTGTCAAATAACGATTACGAACAACCATGCTCCGGACGTGGGTCAAAAATTGCACATTTTGGTGGCCAAAATACCTCTTTTTAGCTTTCCGAACGCTGAACAAAAAAAGGCAGGAACGACATTTTCACCCACAGATTCCCAATTCGAACGCCCCTTGTGAGCGTTTTTAGCGTTTTTTTCCCTATAAACGATCAGAAGTGATCTATTCGAACGCACTACTTGATAGGTACATAAAGCTTAATTAAGAGCTTTTAAAACAATATCTTCGAAAAGTCTAATGTCCCACAAGTAATTATATAGTTTTTTGTAAAAGAGGTTTTAAAAAACATGTAGAGTAAAAATGTTAGAATAGAGTTCAATATCCGGTTATGTCATACCATGTATATTTATATTATAGAAGAGTAAGATTAAATTCTATATGTATTGGTAATATCGATGACGATTGATGCGGTTTATAAAAATAAGGGGCGGTTAAATATGGCATTTTGAAACTTTTTTATAGCCTATTTCAACCCAAAAACCGTCATAATATTCCATTTCCATTTCCAATTCCATTAGTAGGCATAACCCGTCGACCGCCGTCGTATTTATGACCTTCCTATACCGTGATAATTAAAACAAAAGATTTATGAATGAAAGCGACGTATATGTACGTCTCTGGTACGCAAAGGGTTAAAGGCTGATTTATGTTTATTTACATCGATCCCGTATTTAGATTTAGCGTCACTGGGTTCCACTGATTTGCCATTGAATTTAAAGATATTTTTTTTGTGATTTAAATTTTTGGTTGCCGTTTGATTTTTTGATTATTTTACGATAAAGGCTGACTTATATTGATATAGTATTTCAATCTAGCGTCATTGGATTCCAGCGCTTAATAGTCTTTGGCACTGGAAACATGCCCAAAGTCCACCAGTACCAGTCCAGTACTTTATAGAATACCCAGCAGGTAAAATAAACCTATGGTGATAAATTGTTCCATCTGGGTATTCTAATTTTCTCAAGAACTACTGAAATTTGATATGAATGTGTTACTAGTTCAATTTAAAAAAAGAATATATATGCCGAACATGACGCCTGACAAATGCGATGCAGCATGAAATTAGAACAGAAAAATTCACCGTTGTCTCTTGAAGATTTTTTAAACAAACTTTTACTTTAATATTATTTTCACCAATCGGTACAATCGAGTATCAAGATTAAAATTCCACGTATCTCGAAAGTTTTTCATATCGTTCATAGACTACACATTGCTCGTGTTCCTTTAGGAGCCGAAATCAATCGCGTCGTTCACACAGCCGATACGTCAATGATGACGTCATCGATAACGCTCGCGTCGCGGCCACAACGCTCGTGGATGGAAGGTGGGTTTTGCGGTCGTTGCGAGCTGTAAATGTCAAAAAATCAAATATGTATAGGATTCTTTCGATATATTTGAGAAAAGAGTGATATATTTGACTGAAACGTGGTCTCTTACTATGGGCCTCATAAGCAAGCTCAAAGTAGCACAACGAGCTATGGAGAGGGCTATGCTCGGGGTTTCTCTACGTGATCGAATCAGAAATGAGGAGATCCGTAGACGAACTAAAGTCACCGACATAGCCCAGAAGATTAGCCAGTTGAAGTAGAAGTGGGCAGAGCACATAGCACGCAGAACAGGTGGCCCATAGGGCCGCAAGTTTTCGAGTGGAGACCACGGACCGGCAAGCACAGCGTGGGTCGTCCACCGACTAGGTGGACAGACGATCTTGGATGCAGGCCACTTCCACCTGGTCTTTTTGGAAAATTACGGGAAAGTCATACGTTCAGCAGTGGACTTCCTACGGCTGAGATGAAGTTGATAAGATGATGATGATGATGATTTGAAAGAAATATAGTGCGCATTTCACGACCGCGTGAGCGTTTCATTCGGGTCGCCATTATATGCACATATTTCCACAATATTTAAATACTGGGTCAATGCAGTATCCTTAACCAACCCAAATACTTAACTTTAGTACTGTTTATAATTGTTAATGTGTGTAGTACTACTATTTGGTAACAACCCTGCAATCTGAGCATCTGCTCCCGCATTCGATCCCAGGACACTTCAAAAATTTTTGTGCATGAATGTGTCTGACCTATGTCTGGGCCTGTATATGTATATAAGTATGTATATCAGTCATCAGGTTACCATAGCACAGGTTCTGTCTAGTTTCGGACCTGAAGACCTGGATTGGATGTTTCCCCGTAGGTATTATTATTATTGATGTATAGTTCACCCAAACTAATAACATTAATTCCGTTTTGTTGCAGGTATTACAGGGACTACCGTGAACGTGAAAGGGATCGCTCCAGGTCCAGGGATCGCGAAAGGGCGGATCATTACAATAGGGGACACAGCCGTGAGGAAAGGTATGTATAACTCTGGAACATTACCTTGATATTCTGGTTTTTCAAGTGCACCAAGCTTTCATGTGCTAAAACGTTCCGTCCAAACTTTTCATGCTGTGTGGGCATCCTTGAATCTGCATAGTAAAATTGAATACATATTTCGCGAATACAATTATCATTACTGTAAATAAATGTTTCACATATACTGCAGTGTGCCGTGGGGTACCGGCTTAGAATAGTACCCCCCCAACTCTACCCGTGGGTGCGTAAAAATCTGCTAAGGGATAACAATCGGAAGGTGGGCAGCAGCACCTTCCCAGTATTAAAACCCCAAAACTGCGCTCGCCAACCCGCCTGCCAAGCGTGGCGAGTATTGGCAAAATCCCCCCAATGACGGACACATTAGGAACCAGGCCCCCAGTCCCCGGCAGCCCCGCTATTCCTGGCTACGGTAGCGGCCACGGTAACGGTGGGGCAGGGGGTGCTAAGAATCCCCGGCAGACGCCCGGCTACCACCCCCAACGACGACGACTGGCCCTGGTGACACACAACATACGCACAATGAGGACAGACGAGAAGATATATGAGCTGGAAGAAGAAATGAGTAAGTTACACTGGGACATAGTAGGGTTATCTGAAGTCCGTAGAGCGGGTGAGGACACGATAACCCTGAAATCAGGTAACCTACTTTACTACCGGGAGGGCGACCAACAGTCCCAAGGTGGTGTCGGTTTTCTCGTCCACAAGTCCCTTACTAACAACATAGTTAAGATCGATAGCGTTTCCAATAGGGTCGTATACCTAATACTCAGAGTATCCAAACGATATTCGCTGAAGGTCATTCAGGTATACGCACCGACGAAGTCGCACCCGGATGATGAGGTGGAGGATATGTATGAGGACATTAGTCGGGCCATACATACCTCTGAAACGTACTTTCTAGTTGTTATGGGGGACTTCAACGCGAAGTTGGGTAAGAGAAGCGAGGATGAGTTGAAAGTGGGGCAATTTGGATATGGACAACGGAACCGTAGGGGACAGAGGTTGGCCGACTTCCTGGAGAAAGAGGGACTCTTTATGATGAACTCTTTCTTTCAGAAGCCACCTCACAGGAAATGGACCTGGCTGAGTCCCGATGGTTCCACGAGAAATGAGATTGACTTCATTATGACCACCAAAAGGCAAATATTCACTGATGTCTCCGTGATCAACAGGGTTAAAACCGGTAGTGATCACCGAATGGTAAGAGGCACGGTGAATATTAATGTCAAACTGGAGAGGTCTCGTCTGATGAAGTCTACGCTCCGACCCACTCGTGCCCGTATTCAAGACCCCGAGAGCTTTCAAATTGAGCTATCCAATCGCTTCGATTGCCTTGAGAACATCGCTTCAGTGGACGAGATCAATAACAGGTTAGTAGAAACTGTCCATACAGTGGGTTCCAAGTACTTTAAACCCCACCGTACAGATAGGCCACAGAAACTCTCCAACGATACCCTCAACCTCATGGCTGAACGACGCTCATTGAAACTGCAGTCTTCGGATGATGCTGAAGCATATAGGCTGCTCAATAAACGAATATGGAAGTCCTTGCGACACGACATCCGGATCTTTAATACAAACCGTATTAAAGAGACGATAGAGCGGAAAAAAGGCTCCAAAGTGTTTGCAAGAGACATGTCTATTGGGCAAAGCCAGTTGACGAAGCTGAAGAGAGAAGACGGCAGTGTAGCGTCGACCAAAGCGGAAGTATTAGGAGAGGTAGAGAGTTTCTACGGAGAGCTATACACCTCGGTCGCTAAACCTGTTAGCAGCTCGGCCAAAGACCCAAGAGCCAAGCTGACCCGACATTATACCGAAGATATCCCGGACATCAGCCTGTACGAGATTAGAATGGCTTTGAAACAGCTTAAGAACAACAAGGCGCCTGGTGACGACGGTATCACATCTGAGCTTCTGAAAGCGGGTGGAACACCGGTACTTAAAGTCCTTCAGAAGCTCTTTAATACCGTCTTACTTGAAGGTTCAACGCCAGAAGCATGGAACAAAAGCGTGGTGGTGCTGTTCTTCAAGAAAGGTGACAACACTTTACTTAAAAATTACAGACCCATCTCGCTTTTGAGCCATGTTTATAAGCTGTTTTCGAAGGTCATAACGAACCGTCTCAGTCGCAGGTTTGATGAATTCCAGCCTCCGGAACAAGCCGGTTTCCGAAAAGGCTATAGTACCATAGACCACATCCACACGCTACGGCAAGTTATACAGAAGACCGAAGAGTATAACTTGCCTCTTTGTTTAGCGTTTGTGGACTATGAGAAAGCCTTTGATTCGATCGTGACGTGGGCAGTGCTTGAGTCTCTCCAGCGGTGCCGTATTGACTATCGGTATATTGAAGTGCTGAAGTGTTTGTACAAAAACGCCTACATGTCAGTCCGAGTACAGGAGCAGAGTTCGAAGGCAATTCCATTGCAAAGAGGCGTGAGACAGGGAGACGTTATATCTCCGAAACTGTTCACCGCTACATTGGAAGACGCCTTCAAGCTTCTGGAATGGCAAGGACTTGGCATTAATATTAACGGCGAATACATCACTCACCTTCGATTTGCCGACGATATTGTAGTCATGGCAGAATCCATGGAAGACCTCAGTACAATGCTCGAAGGCCTCCATCGAGTTTCCCAACGGGTAGGTCTTAAGATGAACATGGATAAGACGAAAATTATGTCTAATGCCCATGTTGTACCTACCCCAATATCAGTTGGGAACTCAGTTCTCGAAGTTGTTGACGAGTACATCTACCTGGGACAGACAGTCAAACTAGGCAGGTCCAACTTCGAGAAAGAGGTCAATCGTCGAATCCAACTCGGCTGGGCAGCGTTCCGGAAACTTCGCGAAGTCTTCTCGTCAAAAATACCTCAGTGCCTCAAGACAAGAGTCTTCGACCAATGTGTGTTACCAGTGATGACTTATGGCACTGAAACGTGGTCTCTTACTATGGGCCTCATAGACAAGCTCAAAGTCGCACAACGAGCTATGGAGAGGGCTATGCTCGGGGTTTCTCTACGTGATCGAATCAGAAATGAGGAGATCCGTAGAAGAACGAAAGTCACCGACATAGCCCAGAAGATCAGCCAGTTGAAGTGGCAGTGGGCAGGGCACATAGCACGCAGAACAGATGGCCGATGGGGCCGAAAGGTTCTGGAGTGGAGACCACGGACGGGCAAGCGCAGCGTAGGTCGTCCACCGACACGGTGGACAGACGACCTGAGGAAGGTCGCAGGACGACGTTGGATGCAAGCCGCTTCCAACCGGTCCTTTTGGAAAATCATGGGGGAGGCCTATGTTCAGCAGTGGACGTCCTACGGCTGAGATGATGATGATGATGATACTGCAGTAAATATAACAAACCTTTACAACCAAAAATTCTAAAATCGAACATACTTTAAATGCTTAGTAAACGTGTCTTGTTCAACCTTTAGACAAAGTTACGCGTAGCATAATATGTGTTGAAATTTCTCATAATATACTGATATTTAAGCATTTTCTTTTAATAATCAATGTTTACCCATGTGGACAGTTTTTGCATGTTGTAGTACATGTAGCTTTCTGTCTATAGCGATTGTTAGACCCATATGAGTAACTGTGTATATGAGTTTTACAGCAAAGGAAATATTTAAATGTTCCTTTAATATATAAACATAGAAGAATAGAGTTCACAGTAAGAACGGGATATTTAACGTGTATATCTTCCCGATTCTTGCCGAGTTCCCGATATTTCAGTAATAATCGCTGTAACCACGTGTAAAGTAAACTATACAGTTGGAACAACATTAAGAACAAATGTGACTATTTACTCTCTTACTTGAAACAAGAATAAATACATATAATATCCCGTTTCTGACCATTATGGTTTACAAATTTAATACTTCTCTCCAAATATAATAATGCCTAGTTCATTAATATATCTACAATTTATTTACACTATGTTTAGAAACTAAATTAGACATCGACAATTAATTACTAAATAAGCCATAACTTTGTACTGTAACTTAGTCTGCTATCGCATGGAACCTACACTTAGAAAATAATTTCTTGTGTTGAAGATTATGCATACAATTGAAGTACATAATATCGCACGCTTAATCCAATACTGTCACTATCCAAAATTTTGCCAAATCGACTTTTTAATGCCATCTGTTGGCAAACGTGGAACTACGCGTAATTGCACTTACAGTAGTCTAAAAGTAACAGAAATAACCGCTAGATGGCAGTGGTCCAGTTTGTCACTAAACAAAATATTCCCCTCTCCTCAGTGGAACACTGACTTTTAACGAAAAAGTACGTGGTGTCAAGAACAAAATTTACGATTTTTGACTGCAAAAGCGTCATTTTAGTGATTAAACCAGTTTACCAGTAATATTTTTGGTAAGTAGTACATTATTGTAATTGAAATAGTGACATTTTGTGTTTAAGTCCACATTTGCACTAAGTTTTTCTCTCATTTAGATCATTGGTTGGACGCCATAGTGTCATTTTTTGTTTAGTGTCGCTTTTGCATTAAAGATACCACTTTATTAATTCGATAATACGACGCCATATTGACACTTTCAGTTTAGTGCCAGTTTGTCTTTAAAATCATTAGTTTTTTATCATTTGTTCGCTACAGCATAATAGTCACATTGCTTATTATGTCATTTTTGCTGTCGTAATTTTCTTAAAAAACTGTATTAAACTCATTAATAAAATACTTTATTTCATAAAGTGTCATTTTGCAGTTAGGATTATGGCAATAATTAACACAAAGTGTCTTTTTATCCTTTCTTACAACGTCATAACGATGACTTTTACCGACGGTTAACATTTAACATTGATCAATTTCGTTAGGGATTACTGTTCGTACTATCACAAGCGCTAATCTACTCACCCTAAAGACTATCATATATTACTAGCAGCCCGCCCCGGCTTCGCACGGATGTACTTTTATCTTTAAGTTACCGTGCGGCACACGCTATCTACATGCCCGCCCGTATCAGTGCTTCTCTATTACATTATGCATGTATAGTATACATGTTTTATACATAAAAACCTTCCTCTTGAACTATCCTATCTATTAAAAAAACCGCATTAAAATCCGTAGTTTTAAAGATTTAAGCGTACAAGTGGACATGAGGACAGAAAAATCGACTTTATTTTATACTATGTAATGATTACTATTATAATAATAATATTATATGCAGCTCTCGGCGGCTACAGAAATTTCTCTTTTATTGTCCTTCTTTTGTTCTTTTCATTAAAAGGATAGTCAAACATCTGTTGATCATTGTTAGTAATTACAGACGTCCGAGTATTTTTTGTAAAAAGGTTTACGTTTCTTCCGATTTTTTATTTTAAGTACTATTGGTTTCATCTTTCTCGTATAACTGATATTGGTCCTCACAAAAAGGAGCAGTTCACAGAGTCATGATGTTTGTCAACACTATGTGGCGATTTTGTTATAAAAATGAGCAGATTCTAGCGCTCGTGATTGTACATACTAGAGTTAGCTTTCAAAATATTCTTTCGAACGATTCCATTGTTTAAACTTTAGGTATTATTTTCTATATTTTAAAGTGTACACTACACAAACTGATTTATGGCTTTCATGTTTTAAGGTGTGCAAAACAATGCAGCGACGCGATAAAATACTGAAGCTCGCGCTAGAAAATGAAGAAAATGACCTTAGTGATGAAAAAACAAACTCACATCAACCAGTGTTTCATACTGTTACTCAAGTAGAGCCGCTACAGATCTTGGTTCAAAACAATGAAAAATTACGTAGTTTAAGCAGCAGTACTTCATCTTCTTCATGCAGTTCTTCCTCTTCGAGCAGTAATTCATCTTCATCTAGCATTGGGACACATATTTCAGATTCAATTCAGTCTAAGGAGTTCAATATTAGTACTGACTATTTGACACAAGCGGCCGAGAATCTACCGAGCACATCTAAATATTTGCAAAATAGTATAATTCCAGAACCTATATACCTATAACCTATATATTCAATTACCTAGAGCAAGATCATTAAGTTCTTGTTCATCTAAATCAAAATCCTCTATAGCGTCGTCAAGAGCAGGTGATTTTTCCCCAGATGATGATGACGCTGATTATGTCCCACCACTTAACCAAGCCTCAGATGTGGAAAGCTCTAGCAGTGAGCTAGCTGATATTAACGTTCAAGTCCATATGGTTTCCCCCACAAAAAAAAAGCGTAAGGGTGTGGTAAATGATAAGAAAAAAAACGCTAAGAAGTTGCGTAATTCAGGAAAACAATACGTTTCACTATCTAAAACTAAGAGAGTTATTTCGGAAAGACGCATGGGCCCTCCTTGTTCAGAACGATGTCGTTTAAGATGTACAGAAAAAATTGATGAAGATCATAGAAATGCTATCTTCAAGCAATATTGGGAAATGGGCTGTATAACTCGACAGAGGGATTTTATATGTAAACATTTGACTATTGTAACACCAAAGTACAGTTACAAAAGGGAGAATAACAATCGTAAACCAAAGCATGCTTTCCATTTGACACTGGGAGAAAACAGTGTACGTGTTTGTAAAATATTTTTTAAAAATACTCTAGGGATAAATGATAGACCGATTAGAACTGTATTAGAGAAGATGTGTGATAGTGGTATTGTAGAGCCAGAGAAGAGGGGGAAACATGGAAACCAACGCAAGGTTCTCGATGAAGTGGTACTGGGTATAAAAAATCACATTGATTCCATACCGCGTATCGAGAGTCACTACTTAAGGCAACAGACGAGTCGGGAGTTTATTGACGGTGGCAAAAATTTAATGGATTTATACAGGGATTACAAAAAAATGTGTGAAGACGAAGGAAAGCCAGCTGGTGAGCAACATACTTATCGGAAAATATTTAAACAAGATTATAATATAAGCTTTTTCATACCCAAAAAGGACATGTGCGAGTTTTGTGCTGCTTTTGAAAATATGGATGTACTTAAAAAGGAAGAAAATGAGCTAAACTATCTAGAACATCACACGGAAAAAGAATTCAGTCGAGTTGAAAAAAATGAAGATAAGCTAAAGGTTAAAGACAATTACATAGTTGCATGCTATGATTTACAAGCAGTGCTACCTCTTCCGATGTGTAAGACTTCTGCTTTTTATTATAAATCAAAACTTAACGTTTGTAATTTCACCATCTGTGAGTTAAACAAAGACAAATGTAATTGTTACGTTTGGAGTGAAGTGGATAGCTTAAGAGGAGCTAATGAAATTGGTTCCTGTGTCTTAGAATTTATAAAAGAAAAAGCGCAAGCTGTCAATGACCCTAATTTAGAAATAGTTTTCTATTCAGACAATTGTTGTGGTCAACAGAAAAACCAATTTATGTTTTCGATGTACATGTATGCTCTGGCTAATTTTAGGATTAAGAGTATCACACATAAATTTTTGATATCAGGCCATACACAAAATGAGAACGATAACGTACACTCTGTTATAGAAAAAGAAGTTAGAAAGTTTTTGAAGTCATCACCAATTTATGTCCCTGAGCAATATATCACATTAATAAAATCAGCCAAAAAACGAGGCAATACTTACAATGTTAAGGGAATGCTGTATTCCGATTTTTTTGACTTAAAAAATTTAGCTTATGAATGTGGCACCCATTTTAATAAAAATACACATGGGGATACAGTTAGACTTTCCGACATTAAAGTCATAAAATTTGTTAAGGAAAACCATGGAGAAATAAGAATACATTACAAAAACTCCTTTACTGAAAACCAGTTTAATGAAATAGCCCTAAATCGACAATCTCGCTCTAGACGCAATGCAAACCGTCTGGGTTTTCCGTTAAAACAACTTAATAATACAAAATTAGAGTTAACTAGCAGAAAAAAGAATGACCTAAAATCATTAATAGACAGCAATTTAATCCCACGGTATTATGCAGAATTGTTTTACAATAGTATTTTATAATTTTTTTCACAAAAAATTTCTATCCCAACAATGTTATTTGTTGAATTTTGTTTTTTTTTTTAATTCTTACATTTCTTAAAAATTCTGGAGATAAGTCTGATTATTTTATAGTATGTACAATGATAACGGAGAAGATGTTTGTCTTTTTTTTTTTAATATTTTATGTTTAACTAACAGAATGTTATGTTTGGTAAACGGATATTCTAAATTTATTTAAATAAATTTGTATCTGAACAAAATGTTTCTTTTTATTGCCTTGTGATAATAAGTATATATATTTTGTCACTACAAAAGTAAATAAAACAATTTTTGGTAATAAAAAAATTGTTTTAAAGCTTTTTTATTTACTTATTTTTATTAAAAAGTAAGTCCACAATGTCACTAAGACGAAAGAAAGTAAAATGATGAAAGTCAAAGTGACACTTTAAAATAAATAACGATTTTTTTTTATTATTTATAACTAAATCAATTATTTTTAGTTTTTATATTTGAGATTCAATATTTACCCATATTTTCTGTATCAAAGAATAACTAAATTGTGCATGAATTCTAACGTATCATTCATATTCACACCACAAAAAACGTTTTTTGGGTCTACTGAAAAGATAAGTTTTTTGGATAGTGACAGTATTGGTTTAAGCGTGCGATATGAATTTAAATACCTACCCAAAGTAAGCAGAAAATAAAACATTGCATTGAGCAATTATGGACGAGATATTTCGTCTCTGATTTCTCTCCGATTTTGGTCATGTATGGCCAAATTTGAAACATTGCTAATATCTCCCAAGTGCTCGTAAAAGATTGAATAGGATAATACCTACATAAGTCTGGCTTCGTGTTTTATTGTAGGTATTGTTGTCGTCATTTGATTGTAAGATTTACTTAATGCGACTGTCGTTCTCTGAATGTGAATTTTCTTTTTCCAGGCCTCGCAAATCACCCGTAGAGCCAGTGGCAGAGAGTGGGGCAGGTGACGCGAGTGGCACAAAGAGCCGCACCGCTAGTGCTCCGTACTATGAAGAAAGATACAGAGAGAGACGCGATCGTGATCCGCCACCAGCTGACCGCGATCGCGAGAGAGAGCATCGAAGGGACACCAGACATTAATAACAAGTTACTAGTACAACATACAGCAATGGAGGCTAGTCTGAATCTAGCATACTTGTAAAGCTTGGCTGTTCGAAAAGCACAACGCTACGAGTAAGGCTCTTATCAAACATATTTTGTGGTAGTAATTTCAGAGCACATCCACACTGGTTTAAAGCCACAAAGTAAAAGCCACCGCTTAGCTTATCGTTTACAATCAGGTAGGCCGTTGCGCGAGACCATGGCTTATGTATTCCGGGTAAATCTCAAGTTCACTCACATTTTTATTAATGGAAAAGCCAAAGTTACACAGGTGTAAAAGTCCTAACCGGTACACAATTTGTAAAAATTAAAAGCAGTATTTGTAAAAGTTTGTGAAGGGCCTTATTTGTATTTCTAAAACAGTTGTCAAATGACTGTTACTGGTTGAATCGCTCACCACTTTGTTGTGTGTTTCATTCAAACCAACTTATCGGCAATACATAATATATCATTTCAGAATTTACTAAGATTTCCTTGGTGTGATATGTTTATGGCATAGGGATAGCAAATAGTGTTGCTTGAGATGTCTCGAAGTAACATAAACAATACAATGAATGACCTTTATTTAGGCAGTGCATTTAGCAAATCTTGTTAGATAGTGGTTTTTCCGAGATGAAATATATATACTGGTCATTGATGTAACTTATTTTAAGTGATTTCTCTACATCTTCTGTACTAAAATATGTTTTACAGTTATTGCGAAGGTTAAAAATGTGAGTTGGAAACCATTTATTTTTCTAATATGGTAAATTGTTTGATATTGATGTTTCGATCTTGTAACAATTTGTAGTTGTTAAAGACACAAAAACTTGACTTTAAAGATTATCTGGGACACGGGGCTCTTTTAAATGATGTGTTACTAACATCGGGATAAAGTAAGCAACATTCCACAAGCCGATTGTTACTAACTATAAGCCAACCCAGGACCTGATATGTAAATTGCAGTAAAACACAAGAGCCATCTGATTACTTTTCAGGAAAATGGAAATGTACTTGTGTAAGACTGAGTATTGATTCCTTTGAACAAATTTAAACCATATATAAAATACTTAAGTAAAGCATCAGTGTTTGTTTATTAGTGTCCCAGTTTTGGAACTATTGGATTTGTTGTAAATCTATTTTCCTATTCTGCATAGAATTTGAGTTATCGATTAGATGTCGATATGTTATTGTAAGTTTATCATAAGTTAAGATATGTATGGACTGTTCCATATTAATTAGATTATGACCCTAGAATTTAATTTAAATAAATAAATTAATGTATTAATGTAATGTTTTAATTAGTTATAATCCTTTTTCTCACCAAAATTTAGTAATACAAAGTAGTATAATTCATACAAAACGATATCTATGACTAGCTGGTGCTCTCGACTACGTCTGCACATGATTAGTACTTCGAGTAGCTATTATTTCTCCTATCTTTACACCAAAATGTAAAAAAATATGTAAATGGTCAAACGCAATTGCTATAATAGTATTATTTAAGTACATTTAAATACTTAGTAAATCAATCAGTAAACAATAATAATAAAATAAAATTAATCACCATGGAAAAAAAAAACTGTCATTACATTTCATCACACTTGGCAGTATTTGGGTTACATTTCATCACCCTTGACGGTCGCCGAACACGTCTAGTGTCTTGACTAACACGGTCCGTTTCGCGATATTTTTGCTCACAGTGCCTACCATAGCCGGTCCGAAACGAATATCGCAATTTTGACAGCTCGTGGCACTGTAAGCGCGTTGATCAATCGGACCAGAGTTGCAGCAATAACGAACAACCATTCACTCGCGAAAAAGAAATGCATAAAAATAAAGTGCATAAGTGTGAAGGTTAACTGTGTGGTGTGTGTAGATTAATAAGAAACATTAGATGAACCGACTTTTACAACTAACTACATCAAAACAAGGGACAAAACAGTAAAGACCTTGTAAAAACAAACAAACACCTGTCACTTATGACAGAACGCTCGCGACGATTTTGGTGTAGAGCATGGTTTAAGTAATTGTCAATATGGCGGCAGTTAAGACGTCATCGATGACGTAGCATGGGCCATCGTAATCACGCTCACGGTAAAAGGGACCGACTGTTATCGCGCTAATATTGATAATGGCTTGATTAGGACCGCACTGTAAGCTATCAGAAACTGACACAAACTTTGACAGAACTGTCATAATTACGATCTTGACGTAGGCGGAGATCTTATTATTTTGTCTATGTTGTGCCCAAGCATATTACGCTTTTTCACCCGCTTGGTGATGGATGAAGATGATGATGAAAGTATCCTATGTGTTAAACCAGTGCCTCCATACCAAATTTCATCAAAATTGCCCCAGCCGTTTTTGAGTTAATGAGTAACAAAGATCCACACATCCACACATCCATACGCGCAAACTTTCGCGTTTATAATATTAGTAGGATTAATAAAATATCATACCAAAAAGCCTTTGTTGAGGATTATTGCTTCGTGTTGATATATAATGATGAAGCACGGAATTTGTGGACAAAACTATTTAACTAGGTATTTGTATTTTTACATAAAACGAAATCTGTATTGCTGGTGTGAAATGTCGGGTAAAGTGAAGTTAGCGTTGATTGCGGGGAGAGCGGGACCCTGTTTACGGCGCGGCATTCAGACTGCTCCGAAGATAGGTAGCTCTTTCCGTTTATACAATTTACTCTATGGGTAGTTCCTCGACGATATAAAATCATATGTGTATATGTAGTAATAATTGTTTGCATGAACAATCTCAACCCCCTAGGAAAATTGCCTTTCTTATTGTTCTGACATCCACCTGACATCCAAAAGCGGACAAATTTTGTTGAGTGCTCGACGTATCGTTACTTTTCTGGTTTTTATATCGGCGACTCTGCAGGCTCCATCTGGCCCAGGAAAAGCAGCAACGGCCATTTCATTGGAGGTTTCGCCATAGACTAAAATATATGTTTCGCTTCATCTTTGATAATCACTGACTGATCACATCTTGATATCAGGTTTCCGATTTTTCCATTTAGTTCGTTGTTGTAATTCACAAATATACTCACGGCTCCATCGGCTCCAAAAATGCTGTCGGGCTTGCTCATACGAGCGTATCGATGCAGACATCACGCTACCATTGAAAATGAAGCCAGATATTTTAGGAGATTCCTACTATATAACCCGTAAAAAATTTGATTTGTTAGAGCGATTTTTTCAGAAGCAGTCTGAAGTATAATCTCAGTATACAGTATTCTTAGATGAATATGAAGCTCTTGGCCATTGTTCAAAGACTGAACGACCTAAGAATGCTTTTTTTTGCCACACCATCCTGTGCTCAAGGATCATAGCTAGAGCACAAAATGAAGGGTCGTATTTGACGGTAGCTGTAGGACCCCTTCCGGGTTTTCTCTTAATAACTTGATGATGGTAGGGCTACTGTGGCCGGTAGGTCCCATTTGTTCTATAGAACAGACGTAATAGAACAATTTGAGAAAATATTGTCCCTATTTGTACTATAGAACTACATACTAGCTTTTGCTCCTGTTTTTATTTGTTTGTGAATGCACAGAACTAAATGGGAATCGCTTTTCCCAAATTCTTCCATGACGAGATATATAAGACGTGTTAGACATTAACCACTGTCGCTAATACCAGGTACAGTTCACTATCAAAACAATACTTAAATACTTAGTTTGTTCTATGGAACAATTAGAGACAAAAAGTACAAACTGTTGTATAGTACAAATAGGGACAATATTTTCTCAAATTGTTCCACTTATTACGTCATGTTCCATAGAACAAATGGGACATACCGACCTACAAGATGACATTTTCTTTACTAATCAGACTTCGACAGCATGCCTTTATTTTTACTGGAGATTTAAAGAAAATATACAGACAAATTCTCGTTGAACCAAATCAAAGGCAACTGCAAACAATATGATGGAGAAAGAATGAACAGGATTCTATAAGTTGTATGCAGCTTTAATCTGTCCGCATCAGGACAAAAAATTACAATAGATTAATGAATGAAATTGCCTCGAATGAGGCTTGCTGATTCGGACAGATTAATAATGGAGGAAATGGTGCAGAAGATGCGCCATAATGTGATTGCACATATGGCGTGTCTTCTGCACTAAGTACTAGATGTCTGGTACAGTTACGAATGGAATGTAATGATCCTATAATCAAAGAAGTAATGTTGCACGATTATTTTTGTTTGAAAGCTGGTGCTTCCCGTGTGGTCCCATTTAAATTTCATCAAATTAGGTCCAGTAGTTTTTTAGTTACACTCCGATAACTGAATAGAATGGAAGTCAGTATGAAAATTATCAAATTGTACTTGTTGAGCTATAATAACTTTTTGTTTGTCTGTAGAGTTTCCCCATAATAAGATACCATTATCTATTGAGGTAGCATGTGCATGGTATGCTGTTAGTACAGCATTTGTATTTGCTAGGTACTTTACTTAATTTGTAAAGGGCATTTGATGCTTTATATAATTTCTAGCAAACGTTATCAATATGATGTTTCCATGTCAGTTTATTGTCTATTGTGAGGCCTAAAAATTTAGTAATGTCTATTTTATTTAATTTATTATCTAGATAATGAATGCCCAGACTTGATAATTCTTTATGTTGCAGTTTGAAGTCCATTAGGTATGATTTATTAAAATTAATATTTAAATTGTGTGCATGAAGCCATTCCACAAAACATGTCAAGGTTTTATTAATGTCATTATAGAAACTTTCGTCATCATTATCTATAGATAAAATTATACTGACATCCGCAAATAATGTTGTAGCATTTATATTTGAGAAAACATTTAGATAGCATCATATATCATCACCACGCTGGTGAAACCCTTCGCCTTCGTTTGGAACCCAAGAGATACAAAGTTTTGTCTCGTCCTAAATAATAATCACGGGTCGACATTAATTCTAGTGGTTCTTCGCTGGTAGTACTAGTACGGTAGTAGGGAAGCTGGTAGCAGGGAGACAAGATGTAGGTACTTATTGCAGATAATTTAGCGCACCGTTCCACAAGTGGGAGCAATACATTATGCTGATGCTGATACTAAAATCCGTTGAGGTGAGGGGAAGTATCGCTTCTCCTTATTACGCACGCCGAGTTTCTTAGAAGTTGTGTAAGTTGAAATTAAGCAAGTTTGACCATCCTAATAGAAAACTCTAGTCAGGGGTTTTTGACTTGATACAAGATCGCCTCCGCAGCCTACCTCGGTGTGTAGGGAACAGTAGGCATGTGAGTCACACGTGCTGTTATCTGCATAGCAATACATATAGCTAATTCGCAATAATTTCTCGTTAATATGCAGTATAAATAGCGTAGGCGACAGCACAGGACCTTGAGGGACTCTGGTATTCTTATCCCCGAATACTCCGCCCATGAAGTATACTAGTATTTATCTATGACTCCGCCTATGAAGGAAGTTGGAATGGAATAATATATAATAATTATCAGTAGTATTCACTTCATATGATTCATCATTTATTATGTAGGTATGATTACATACATAGCATAGCTATTATGGGTGTCCGCGCGTCCCTACTTCAGAATATATTATGAGGGGGAGGAATTAATACACTGAAATTACACGTTTGTTTTTTATGCCATGACAATGATACACAAACAAAATCGAATCTGATTGAAATTTTCTGCGTAAAAATTTAGCTGAAAGAACCTTGTTTAGCACATTTTTTCTTAGACTGCAGAGGACTCTTACATATTTACATGAGTATTATTATATTGTTAATAATAATGGTGTCGCACAGAATTTTGCATGGTTGGTAGCCTGTCATTAAATGCACGCTTTCTTTTATCTGTGTAGATATTTCGTGTTCTGTTGATCTGATCCTGGGTTCGGAAGCATGCCTGTAGTTTGAGTCCGCTACTAAATGAAGGAGGATCTAATCGAGGACTCTACATGAGCAGCATACTGGGATCCCGTCTTTGACCTTAACGAACTCTACTCCTTCTCCATCCTTAGTCAGCACCATGAACGCGTAGTCCATCTTCTTCTCAACGCAGTTCATGTTGTAGATGTTAAGCTCTTCTGACTTGAAGTGGATAGTTTCTATCTGAGGACCGGGGTTACTGTAATCAAACAAAATATTTCTTAAATCTAGCGTAAGTAGAAATCTCCAATTGGAGGAGATACATGTATGCTCGACTACTTCAGGCTAACTTAACTTTAGGCAAACACAAAAATGACTCTTATTAGTATTATGTATAGGTGGTACAAGTACAGTCACCAATGTACGAGTATCAATGTCGACACATTTTGATACTGAAATACTGAAATATGGAGTAGATACCAACCCACATTTATCATCATACATATAAATATTTGTATGTATAATTGTCCTATAACTGCAATGAAAATGCATAAAACAGTAATTTTAAGTATTTATGAAAGAGGCTTAAAAGAAATTAATAATATAAACTGCAGTGAAAAGCCGATACATATAATATATTATAGTTATTCGCCCTAACTGACTGACGTATTGATGAATCATCAATACAGCAGTACGATTCTCTTATGATTCGTCGATACGCTCGTCGACGAGCTTACTGATGTCAAATACTTTATGAGATAACGTTCTTGTACACAAGGTTGTTTTTCCAACTCTTCATGTCATCTCGTCATTTGTTTCACGGATGTTGTCAAAGATGCAACGATGTTTGCTCTTAGAGAATCGCACGGCAGAGCTGAAACCGATGCGTCTACAAGCTTGAAGTATTGACAGCCAATGCCTTTTATGTTGTAAACATCCACTAAAGTTGATGAGCCAGCTATATAGTTATGTATATGTACAATAATGATTGCACCTGTTAAACGATATTCTTTTAGGTACATTTTATAGGGTGTACCGAAACTCAACGATAATCGGGTACCGGGCGAGAGGCCAAAGTAAACCAGATATGTAAAACAAACACAAAGAAATATTTTTTTTATACTTACACACACTGTTCTATCCTTATTTCTTGTTTGAACACTTTTAAAGATTGTACAACCACGCGGATATTGTCTTGCTCATCGACAATCTCATAAATTTCTCCGTACTGTTGAAAAAAAAAATACTTTTACAAAACAACACTTGGTATATGCCTAGTTAATGGCCGGTTACATTATCAGCCTATTCTGTTCCTACTGCTCAGACTCGAGCTTTTCTCTCAGAGAGAAGAGTTGGGCTAAAGGCATAGCCCAGTCAGAGTCAGAGCAGGCCCAATGCGGCTTGGTGGATAAGCTTGCGGCCAACCCATGTCCAAGTTTTCAGGCCACCCGTAGGCCTTCGACATAACCTAGCGACTGTGGTCCTAAGACAAACAACCGGGACCGACGACGTGCCCTCCGAAGCAAGGAAGTGCGGTTGAATAATGCCACTAGCGGTCACCCATCCAGTTCCTGACTGCAGCAAGCGCTGTTTAACTTGTTTATCGGTTAAGATTGTCAAGCTCCGCTACGAGCGCTTCGAATGGGTTGTTGGCGCAGTTGAACTTGCCTTCTGAACCGATCCCCAGATGCAAACATTTGTGTACATGTCTGTTTGACCTGTGTCTAGGGTGTACTTAGTTACCTATATATCCATATCATCAGGTTACCATGGTGCAAACTCTGTCTAGTTTGGGTCCTGAAGAACCAGTGCGGATGTTGTCCGAGATTATTTATGTAACTATTAATTTTGTTATCTACAAAGAAGTAAGTATTTTGGAATGGTTGGACTCTTCTACAACCGTCTTGATTGGTATCACTACAGTACCAGATATGGCCGTCTTATTATTTGTATTGCATCTTATGCATACATCATCCTAAGTGACGCAATGACATCAAACGAGAATGCGATACGACCAATAATATCACACGGCTTATTCAGCCCAATATATAGTAGATTCACGAACATTTCACTTGAACGGATAATTATTCTATGTTTTTGCCTACACTGTGTTAAGCATACGTAACATACCAAGCCCTTGACTCGAGTCAGAGTGACGGATGTTTGGAGTAATATTTAACAATATGGGTATAAGAAGCTTATATGATGTGGGTCGCACTGGAACAGCCATGGGCTGGGCAGGTGTGGCACGACTTGGCCGTTCGTGGAAGTATTAAAAAAATAACTACGCCTGAATATTCAAAAACGTGGTGTCTATTGACATGTTGTTACTATGGCGTATCTTTTAATCTTGCAATAGATTCACGATTAAGGATGTGGGACTATTATTCAGTTGCTAACAAAAATGTTGATTGAACTGAAATTGAAAAATGTGGGCTCTATGCCACTTTTTGCTTACTGGAGTCGTCAAAACTGACATAGAGCCGCCATTTTTCAAGATTTCAATCAACATTTGATTGCAACTGAGATGTGATATAGCCCTGCTTATTTCAACGTTAATGGAGTTCAATAAAACGGTTCAGAGTAAACGAGTTCAAGTTCCCATGGCAACAAGTGTTGTGATTGCTGCAATAAGAAGGACTCTGTTACGTTATTGTCTAGAATTGTATACCGATCTTGAATATTCAGTGAAACTGCGTTTAGGTTAAATTAATCACTTGAGAGAATAAATGATGACAAGTAGAACACCTTTTTTGCATCTGATCATAATACGCATAATGGATTTGCCACACTGGATGCGGTCTGCGGTTTGCGGTCAGGCCAAATTGAACGCAGCCCGCTCTATGTATGGACAACATTGACACTGTGCTCGTCTACTCTACGTAACTCTCTAATACCCTCAGACCTCAGGTCTTTTTGTTGGAAAGGTCGGCCATTGCTTGTAATTGGTACCATTAAAATTGCCTTACTTTTGGTTCAAAATTTTTGACTTTTAACGTTCAATTATAAAAAGTGGTTTATCTATCTTGATTATATTTAAAATCATCAAGAAAAATTTACTTCTTTCGAGCAATTCATACTTTTTTATAGCATTGGAATTAGATTTCGTACTTTTTTAACCTAATCTGACTTGTATTTAGGCGTCCGATAGTCACTGGTGACCTCAAGTTAGACCTTTTGTTAATAACTTGTTTTGTGTAAGGTGAATATTCAATTGATAATAAGTAAGAAAGTGATTGCTGTGGTGCTGTAATGTAATGTAATATAATATAATATAATATAATATAATATAATATAATATAATATAATATAATATAATATAATATAATATAATATAATATAATATAATATAATATAATATAATATAATATAATATAATATAATATAATATAATATAATATAATATAATATAATATAATATAATATAATATAATATAATATAATATAATATAATGTAATGTAATGTAATGTAATGTAATGTAATATAATATAATATAATAGTTTCATGTTATATCTTCACATCAAGCTTACTCATATAATATTGATCGAACTTCACTTCCAAGTTCGTTTAATCACATATTATATATACCAAAATAGGTTTCAGAGTACCTTAATAAATTAATTGTTTTACCATGTAGGTACCTTCTTCAATAATGTTACTTACTCTAATGCTCTTTACACAATCGTCTTCTTCAATCGTTCCTTGTCGAATGGATACACTTTCATGACTAGGAGCCAGTGTCACTTGTAACTGCAACGGAAAAAAAATATTTTTACATTGTTATTTGGAAACGGCACAAGCACCAGGCTCATCTGATGTTAAATGGCAACCGCTGCCTAGAACAGATGCAGTTCCAAGTGATGAAGAGCACTGCGCCAATCACCCTGAGAGATTATTTTGTTAAGTCTCATGTGCCTGCAATTTCTCCGGTAACCATATCTTCAAACCAAAACACAGTATTGCGAACATTACTGATTCACGGTAGAAAAATGTATAGTGATAGTACTACCCCGGACGAACTCATTCACAAAGAGTTCTAATGCCCTTAAAATGAATTGTAACAATATAAAACTTAAACGATTAGAAAAACTCACAGTGCATTCCTGATTATATAAATTTATAAATTCACATAACAGTATCAATACTCGTATATACAGAAACATTATAACAGATATATATATATATACAAATATTACAGAAAACGAAGACGAGATCATAATAAGACTTTATACCTATGTAATTCATCACACAGGGGCTACCTTACAATCATCGATTCAAATGGCGCAAGATAGAGAGAACAGTAGCTCTACCATGAGGCAACATAAATGTCATGTATAGTCGATACTCGATCTCGCCTACCTATTAAGCTTGTGATTGGCGTATTCACTGCCAATTTTAGTTCTACAATTGACCGCATTTTAATTTTTTTTGCGGCAGTTGATAGCGAGCGTCGATTAGTGTCAACGTTGGTAAACTCATGGTAGACCTACTGGAGAAAAATGGTGGCACAGACTGCACACCAAAATCACGTCCCTCAGTCAAGGATACGACTAAGAAGAAAAATGTAATTCAAACGACCCTGCATTTTGGGCAACACGCAAAATGCGGTAACAGCGTTGCTCCGCCATATTACGAGGTTGAATTTCAGAGCAACATATAGGTCAACATTTTGATTACATGTCGATTGTTATATAACGAATCAAATTATGAATTAACCCTAGAATATTATTATTTACGAACTCATCATAAGCAGTTGGGCATTATTAGACGACGAAATTATGTTCTTTATTGATCACAGACCAAGAAAACAGCAGTGATGTATCTGCGGCAAAAGACAGCGAGATAGAATATCACGTGAGCGAAGAAACGACGTTGAAAATGGGTACAATAATATTGATACTGTGGTGGAGAGGAACGCTATTTCAGATAAAGAGGAACCTGCCCAGCCACCTTCGGAGCCCACTGAAATTCCTGAGGGTGGTCATCGTATAATTGTTCTAGCTAGAAGAGTGATTAGAAGTAAGAACAAGCATTGCTGGTCTACCGCTAAGGGTCAAACTCACAGAAGAACATGCGCCGTAAATATTATTCGTACAAGAAAAGGTCCAAAACCCATGTTTTGCAATATTTTGGTTCCAGTTATAATAAATTGAGTATCCAACTGACTGTGGACATAGATAAATTAAGGGAAGAATTATTTTAAATTTTAATTCCATTTATCTATGCTGTGGATGACAAATACTCGAAGGTCCTACTTCGCCGAGGCATAAACAAAGTGTTGTTCAAAAAAATAAGAGCCTCCGGCCAAGAAAAGCTTAACTGTAGTTACTGCTCTTCTAAAAAAAAGAGAATGGCGAAGATGATCTGCGCTAAGGAAAAGTCAGTTTGAGGTGATTTTTATGATATGAACAAATCCATTTTACTTAGTAAATGCGGAGTCCTTAAGTCTACAGTGTGATTAACAAACTCAAATCAATCAAAAATCATTTAAGTATTTGTTCAAGGCTAAGTTACAAAATTATATTAATAGAACACCTGGTTCATAAATTAGGATCATAAAGGCCGGTGTGATAGGTTTCTGGCCACCCAGGATTTCCCACCATTGGAATTCGTGGCAAAAGGTTAGAAATAATCCATCATGTATTTAGTGTGAAATGGGCTATCCATTAGGACCACTAGCACTACCACTCAGCATGAAAAACTCAGCATGCTACTCAAGATTCCGGACAAAGCCAAAACAATTGTCCATTTTGAAAACCATTGCTGTATTTTAATTTAATGCAAAATCCATTACATACCTTTTTGGTCAGCAGGGCATCGATGATCTCCTGTGGATATTTAGCGTGTTTTTCAAGACAGAAGTCAAGGTGAGAACAGTTCGCTGGCATCTCTTTTAGCAAGCCTGGGTAGGGCACATCTCTTGCTACTGACATCTGAACTGTTAGGAAAACTACAATCTGCAAAAAAGAGAAAATGAAATACCTAGTTATATACTTGTATTTTATACAACATATGCATACTAGGAGGTTTCTTGTGACAATACCCGCACAGGCGCATAAATAATTATGGTTTATCACTAAAAGTCGGTCAAAAGTAGGGTAAATGGGTAAATAGCGTTCCAAGACTATAAAGCTCGCACTCGGTTTCAACTGACTTGGGCCGCTCGTTAATGAAGGAACCCTAACTTGGTGACCACCATAGTGCCAGATATTTTGCAGCAAAGCAACCATGCCGAAGCAAAACTGTGTTAGAGATTGAAAAAGACTTTACTGGGAGATATAAGACTCAAAAATCAATGTTTAGGTTATGCAAGATGGCAAGCGCAGTGCTATGCTCTGGTTCAGCATCGATATACTATTGAAAAAGTATAATTTTACACGCTCATAAGCGCTAAAGCTCACAACAGTACGGGAGAGATGTCCTTCTCTAACATAGCACATCAATAACATAACACACACATAGGTAAAGACATTAAACACCATACATTTCGGCTAACTACACCAATTTCAAAAGCATGGTTACTAGTTACCAAATTTATCTAATGGGACGAGATTGGAAAGATTAACTAAAAAAAACTTGATTGACTGCTACATGACATTTTATAACTTCAGTTGGCTTCAGTTCTATAAGCTTCAATTCTTCAGATATTACTGTATATCGTTCTGATTGTTGACTCTGAGCAAATATCCGTCAACACTTGTTGTTGGTGGACAATCTTGATACACGCTATGTGAAAACAATTATTACTATATTATTGGTACTTACCAATGCTGATTCAAAACTGCTGATTGGGGACGCCATTATTTTAAATTATTTTGAAATTAATTATTTTATATGTTAGCTTGTTAACACCTTGACGTGACTGAGAACAGTGAATCTGTTATTCTTGCGTGCGTTATTATATATTTTTATTATTATTTTCCTATTATTATAAGTTACGTACGTTGAAGTTATTGTGGCTTATCTTTTCAATAATTATGTTAACTAAGTCACTAACAGCTATTTCCTGTTATCGATGGGAATTTCATAAAATAATTGACGATGCTGAAGCCCAGTGAGATGAGTGGGGATTTTTATGACTTAATTAACGATGTTTGCAGCGTTATATCTTGTTTACAGCATATTGCAATTTTGTTAACAAATTGTTGAGCTATATATAAGCAAATATATATGTGTTATTGACATGTTATAAACGTCTAGATGCAACTTGTTGCTGAAATTAGGGTAAAAGAGGTGTTGAGTATTTCGGTAGATTTATGATTTGCTCTTGCTCAATATTGATAAGGATTACAGTTCAGATCAAAGCAAATCAATTTGGTCTATAGTCACTGGAATAATAGGTATAAATACGACACACAGCAACACTACAGCACATCAAATTTGTAAAGTGCACATTATGAATTATACTACTGAAAAATAGTATACCTATTATATTTTTGAAGCAAAATGTTGAAATACATGTTTTGAATCAAATTGGTCATAAAAACGACCACATTTAGCGCGTTCGGATTGGCCCCAGTTGGCAGAAATAACAGCCAATACTTAATACCAAAACGTTCACTAGGGCGTTGGAATAGGTTGGAATTGAAATTGTTAAAGGGTATTTAGTTCAACATTCGTTAAGCTCCAAAACGCCGATTTTCGACACACGTCGAAAAGCATGTGCTGAAATTCGACTAAAATATACGCAGATTTTGCAAAGATCACGAATGCTGATGAATCTTACTTCACGAATGCTATACAAATTGTACAAGTGTACAACAATTTGTATATTATAATTTTTAATATTTTACCTTATACCTTTAATATAAAATTACAAGGAATACAATTTTATCCTATTGATCAAATGCTACTTTATTAACTTGAATTTGGGCACAACCCGTTGAAGAACCATATACTGGATTATTACTGGACAATTGTTACATATTTTTTACATCTCATATTTTATTGTAAATCCACTATTATTTTTAATTAATTAATTACAGAGCTTGTTTAAGCATTTGTTTTGAAAAGACTTATTCTAATTCTATAAAACGTTAATTTACATACATATATTATTGGGACTGATCACTCCAGGATCGATCTACTCGTGTACTAAGATGTCAAAGTGTAGCGTGTCTTGCCCTACTGATACCATTATTATGTTCTCTTTTGTAAGGCAACATACTGGAGCTAATATTTGTAGTACCTAATTAAAAAAATAATTAAAAACATCTATATAAAAAGAATGGCCCCGAGTTTATTGCCGCTTCTCGGTAGGCTCTATATATTTTGGAACGCGGCGGTAGTCTTTAAAGTACATTATAATGAAAAATTGACGTTCATAAGTGCGTCTTTGATGCCTAAATTGAATAAATGATTTTGACTTTGACTTTGACTATAATAATAACATAATATTTTTATAAGCTTAGTAGTTTTAATTAATTAGTAAGTATATTATAAATCGGTTGTATTGTACTTAGTCTACTACAATTCCTGGAATCGTACTGTTTTCTACGAAAACTATTGTATGATTGGCGAAATGTGTGGACTGGTGATGTGATGGGTTCAAGTATATATTTTAACAAATACATTACATATATGGTAGTAGAACCTCTTTAAATTGTACCTCGTAAATCTCCTAACGTAAACGGATAGCCTAGTCCTTCTACCCCTCCAAAACTAGAAAAAATGTTTTGCCCTATTGTCTAGAACAGGGGTCGGCAAGTAATTTTGAATGGGGTCCGGGATACTATTAAAACATTTTATCGAGGTCCAGAAATAAACTCATAATATGTATTTACCTAGTATCAATACTACCAGCAATCCAACACTCTTGCACCATACTGTTGTGTGCAGCATTAGTTACGCGTCTATTTTATAGTTATAAGTCTACCTAATAGTACTAAACGATCTAATCAAGATTCTACGTGACAGATATAATAACAATATAAATAATATACGAGTACATATATTTGGGGGTCCAAGTTCCAACCATTCGCGGTCCAGACACGTTGCCGACCGACGGTCTAGTAGCTCAAAACCTCCGACTAAGCCACAAATTCTTCATTAACTGTTTAAATCGAAAACTATACCTTGAGTATTTTTGGCGTCTTCCTTAAGGCTCGGTCCAATCCTAATTTTGTAACAATTTACGATGCTTTAAATAAGGTTGAGAATAGCTTATCAGATTGGACGATGTAATGCGAAGATGCAATTGAATCCGTGCTAATACTTTTATATATATTTCGTACAATAAAATGATTAAATTTTAACGATAAAGGAGTCCATAGTTTACTTGTAAATTTCATTGGGAATTCGAATATGATATATTAATTGAAATATATTTGCCCGTAATTGCATTAAAATGCTTTTCCCGCACAAATCACGTCAGAAAAATTGCTCCCATCCTTTATAAGAACGTATCAATGTTTTTCGATATTTGGTTCTTAGATTTAAGCGTCGAAAAACTGAGTGTTGTGTGATACCACATTGTATATATAATTACATATCTTGGTCTACTGTAAACCGCAGGGGGAGTAAAAATGATATTTTGACAGGTGATGCTTTTTATGTTATTAAGAAAGACGTATTTAGAAAATTACGAACTAATTATTGACAATATATATTTATTTATTATTAAGTCGCTGGGGGGTCACATAGCCGATAATAAACAACGCGCATAAGCCTTAGGGATTAATTATATTTATTCAGATCAATTCAGCTTTTGGTCCATAGAAAGAGGTATGGAGATGCATACGCATCCATTTAGCATTATGCGTCTATTCATCTTTCGCGACAAACAGACATAAAAATGAGGACAAGGCTGTTTTATCATGCGTCAGCTAACGCCAGTAAATAGTCCTATTTCGCTGTGTTCAGCGCTATTCCGCTGCGCTCAGCGCTATTCCGCTGCGTTTAGCGCTTTTCTCTTGAGTTCAGCACTGTTCCACTGTGTTCAGCGCTATTCCGCTGCGTTCAACGTTATTCCGCTGCATTTAGCGCTGTTCTCTTGAGTTCAGCACTGTTCCACTGTGTTCAGCGCCTTTCCGCTGCGTTCAGCGCTATTCCGCTGCGTTTAGCGCTGTTTTCTTGAGTTCAGCACTGTTCCACAGTGTTCAGCGCTGTTCCGCTGCGTTCAGCGCTATTCCGCTGCGTTTAGCGCTGTTCTCTTGAGTTCAGCACTGTTCCACTATGTTCAGCGCTATTTCGCTGCGTTCAGCGCTATTCCGCTGCGTTTAGCGCTGTTCTCTTGAGTTCAGCACTGTTCCACTGTGTTCAGCGCTATTCCTCTGCGTTTAGCGCTGATCTCTTGAGTTCAGCACTGTTCTACTGTGTTCAGCGCTGAACGCGGACTGTCATTGACGAGAAATTGCGACTTGCATAGATAATATACTTGATACATTTGATCTAGCATTATTATGGCTACACCATACGCTATGCCTTTAATTGTACGCAGCTGATAAGCAGAACTAGATAAGTGTAACCAAAACCATCAAAATAAACGCGAATGGAGTTAAATAAATGTGGAGTTAAGTAAGTAAATTAAGTAAATTGGAACGGAGTTACTTCCTAAATCAAACATATGATCTAGATTTGAATATGTAGCGATTTGATCAGTAGCCCTCTGCGCTACGATATAGGGTTGTTTAAAAAGGGCGTCATTAAAATAAAAAGCATTAAAACAGCGCGTTGGTAACGCCCTTGGTGTTGCAAACGTATATAGGCGACGGTAACCCCTTTCAATCAGGTGGGCCGCCTGCTTATCTGCCTCCTATTGGCAAATAAAAAAAGGATAATACATTAAGGTTACTTACCTAACTTTACGCAGTCCTCCCGTGGGTTAACGGGATAGTCTATCAATGCGACGCCAGAGGGCGCAACTATTTAATTCAATAATCTGACATAGAACTTCGCAATATCATTTCGAGGTAGTACCTTAGCAACACATCCTAAATTTTTCAAAATCAATGTTTATTTACGATCTTGTTTACGAGCTAGGCTTTCATCCTATCTATTTTGGTGCCGATAATGATGTTATTATAACGCCAAAAATCTCGTAAACACCTCAACAGAGATAACGAAGGAAGTAAGGTTTTAGTTATTACCCTCTTCTTTATATACCTACAAGTAGCTTAGCAGAAGGTAATATCACAGGAAATTATTTGTACATATTACTAGTAATAGCATAAAAGTGCACCCACTAACTACTGTAGGTATACTACAGCGCTACACTTTACAATAAGTAGCAGTGGATGACCACTCTCGTGCTTTCTCACTCTCACTGCCTAACAGCGAGTTTACCCACATGCGACGTAGGTAACTCTCACAAGGTACTATAGTGTATCCACACTCATACGATCTCACTCCTCTTATGTAGGGGGTATCCTCTCTCTTGCTACCTCACTTCTCCTGGCCAGGAAGCAGGTATCCATTCTCATGCTATCTGTAAAGCCCAATTTAAACGTCAATAAGTACAGTAGCGAGTTAAGTAACCGGTCAGTTAAGTAGTAAGTTGTAAGTAACGTCCAAACGTACGCGAGTTTAGTAGTCATAAGTTACCGCTCCGGGATGAAGACCAGTTGCGTCGTTTGTTTAGTACCTTTATATTAAACAAAGTTGTTTTAATTCACAAAATGGATGTCTAAATTACTGAATGCCAATTTACGTGCTATAATAATAGAAATAGTATCAATACTTTAACAACACATTAAAATGAAATATTAATTGAAATGAACAGTCCCAAACGCATATGGAAAAAACTAAAATAACACGTGTCTGCGTCCGCAGTGTACAAACTTATGTACTGTACTAAACTCGCCCGTGCAGGCCAGTTAAGTTGGCGGGGTGCGGGTGACGCGAGAGAGGGGCCTACTTAGCACTGGACTTGTCAAAAAATAGGATCGCGATCTATTCAACTCAACTTAATCAACAACTTACTACTTAACTCGCGTTTGCCGTAAAAACGACAATGACAACTTAACTCGCTGATGTCGCAAGTTAACTCGCTACTGTACTTATTGAAGTGTAAGTCGCGCAATGACGTCACTTACGACTTCACATTCGCCTACCGTTGGCGCGCTTACACAATTTCGGGACGCTTATGAGCGGACTAATAGTGTTTATGACGTGATTATATAACGGTAAATTCAAATTCAAATTATCTATTTTCAAGAATACAAGCATTAAACATAAAATTTTTAGTTGTTGTACAAGTGTGCCGCATCTGTATTCAGTCTGCAAGCCGACGTGCAAATGTTTGGTCTGAAGTCGCAATAATTATAACTACAAATTTACTCGTAACATTAACTTAATTATTAATATTTGTAATGCCTTGAGAATTTAAATACTGTTTAGCACTATACAAGCAATTATCTAATAGCCACTTAGTAAGCCTCTTTCTAAAGATTTGTCCATCTAACTGTTTCATCATCAGGTAACTTATTATATAGTGTTATACACATATAAGGACATTTATATATATTTTATAAATATAAATGTCCTTATACGACCAAGGTTGAGGTATCGAATGTTGATAGATAATCACACATGATACTGTTTCTCTCAACTGTCAATAGATTAAAAATGGCATGGCATTGTAATAGGACACAATACACGTGAAAAATATCAAATTACTTCCATCAAAGTATAAAAAGAGGGTCACCCACAGCCATTTTCCTTTGACGAGGGTACATTTTTATGTAACTATCGAACCCTTTCATCTTTGACGTAATCGTTCGTTCTTTGTAACTTTAGACTGTAGATGTTTCATGGTAGCGTAAAGGTCATCGCTTACTGAGCTCCCGACAAAATGAGAAATTATTCAAAAATTTGTCGTAATATTTTTTTTATATTAGAATATTAAAAAAATATCGTCTCAAGACGGTTTTGACATTATATAAATATGTGTCAAACTTACGAGAATACACAAACAAAAGTATTACATAACTAATAGGCAAGATAGTGATATATTACATTATTTTTAGGTTAGCCTAGTCAAAACAACTATTTCAATTATTTTGCTATCCTGTGCATATATCACGCGGAAAGTGCCAGGACGGATTTTAAAAACTCAACTAGTATACTGATATCTTATAATTTTATAATATTATTATATCAACGTTTACAATATTTATTATCACGTTACACAAATTGGTTCAGATATTATATACATTGAATCGAATCAAGATCACGGCGCTTTGTTACTCATTAAGGACAATAAAAAACCGGCCAAGCGCGGGTCAAACTCGCGTACGAAAGGTTCCGTATCATTATTTATAAAACGAGCAAAACATGACGTTTGTTGTATGGGAGCCCCCTTAAATATTTATTTTATTCTGTTTTTTACTATTTGTTGCTACAACGGCAACAGAAATACATTATCTGTGAAAATTTCAACTGTCTAACTACTCTACTATCACGATTCATGACAAACAGCCTGGTAACAGACGGACGGACAGGAGTATTAGTGATAGAGTCCCGTTTAACCCTTTGGGTACGGAACCCTAAAATATTATGAAAGCGTCACCACACTGTCCTTAAATTATTTCCATTTTATGAAAAATAAACATACATAGATGAAGTTGTATGTCATATCAAAACTTTTATTTTATGAGTTGTATCTAATAAGCCCTTTGCGTCCCAGAGACGTATACGTCAGTTTCATTCAAAAATCTTTTGTTTTAATTATCACCCTATAGGAAGGATTAAGGGATACGTACCTAACAGCGTGACTATACTATTCCTATTGGAATTATATAAAATAGGAGTACTATGATTTATTCTGTGACTGACGTATCAAAAAAAGAGTTGACATGATCCCGCCGACTATCCAGTGTGCGACGTCCTTAATTATCTGTAGTGGTAGGTAGCAAGTAGGTAGGCGTACAGTTTCGTACGCTGGGTTCCTCTGGAAGTGGTTGTTGTGGGGTTCAGCATTTCTAAAAATTAAGGTTTGAACGTTATATTTCTATATGTGTTAGTAACTGTTTCTATCGTTTGAAAGTGTTATATAAAATACAAAATTATTTAAGTACAGACCTACGAATAGCACTGGTAAATTCACTTATTCTTTCCAAATTTAACTATGTTGACACTGTCTATGGTCCTCGTCTTTTGGCTAGAACTTCCCGACAAATCCAAAGAGTTCAAAATGCATGTGTCCGTTTTTGTTTTCGTATTCCACCTCGAAGTCACGTTTCTCCTTTTCTTAACCAGCACAAGATACTCAATATGAAGCACAGAAGAGATCTACATCTTGCGACATTAATGTTCGGTGTGGTCCAATCCCAACAGCCACATTACCTGTATTCAAAATTTGCTTGGTCCAAAGATTACAACAAATATGCGACTCGAGCCTCATCCTATTTGATAGTTACTGCTCGACATCTCAGTACTGCATTTCGTGGTAGTTTTCGTTTTGCTGCCACGAAGTGCTGGAATTCGCTGCCCCCACCATTAAGGTTAAAAGTTAAATTGTAAAAAAAAAATCAGAAATAAATTTAACCAAATTTTACTGGATTTACAAATAAAAAACTGTGGATCATCAAATTTTTCGCTCTAATTTACTTTCTTTCTCATATTATTGTATGATATAAATACTTAACAAAGTCGCAGATGTTTTACTGTTTATAATAAAAATGATTTTTTGTGTGTTAACAAATAATAAGTTTTTAACTAATAATAGTCGATATGCAGTTTTTCTTCTTTATTGGCGATTGAGTTATATCAAAATACTTGGTAGACTTTTTATGCATTTTTAGATATACATATATCATTATTATTATATATTTTCAAAAGCGTATTTCCATAAGTCGTTTTATTCACTGTATCAAGGAAGAGTTTTTAAAATTATATATATATATACATATATTTTTTATAGTGATTTAGGCATAATCATTTTATTTTCTTTTACTATACTTAGTTAATATTAATTGTGTCTGTGTGTCACTTAGGCCTTGGCTGAAAATCAGCGCTGTAGGTTCGCCTGCAGCATTATGCTGAGCCAGGACCTTTTTTGGGCCGCACACAACAGCAATTTCTTTTCTTTTTTATGTATTGTTTACATAATATATTTTATAAATAACCTATAATATTAAACAATGTTGATAAATATACTTATTGTAATGTAGTAACTAAGGTTATTAGTATTTTACCTACTTGTCTTTGCTGTATTATTCTACATTGCTTGCTGTGGTGTGGTTTGATGTCCAAAATAAAAAAAATCTTTCTTTCTTTCTTTCATTTCTATTTTTACACCGCATAGCTCGTAATTGCTGTGCCCTAGTTTTGTTAGAGTTTCCTTGTGGTAATATTCCTCTTAGTTTATTGAGTGTTCAGCTATGTACTTACTAGGTATATTGCTTAGCTGGGAAGAAAACCTAAAACGATAGTTTCCAAACTAATGTAAGACTCAGGTTTCGACCCAGGAGTAGTAGTTTTGTGGTCTAATGAAGTATTTTCAAAGAATATCCTATTTATTAATGAAAAAAAATAAAAGTTGATTTTTGAAAATAGTTAACTTTCAATAATGTTTTAAATCCATTATTTAGTTAAAGGCTATATACTATATATTTAAAGACTTAGAATTAGAAAGAATAATTAAAATATCGAACATTAAAAAGTATGTAGGCATTTAGTTTTTGGTATTTTATCTTTTTAATTTAAGTTTGTGAAGATGTAAAATTACGCGCGAAATACATTCCGCATTCGTTCGTACAGTAATTGCTTACTCAAATTCAAATATTAATTATATTAAGTTTTATATTATGAGTGTGCCTTTCTTCTCTACTAGGGACTCTAGAGTTAATTTCTCAGCGCAGCGAGGGGAGTTATGTAGAGTCCTGTGTGAAGCGAGGGGTTCAAACCGCCCAAGACGAAGACAGCCAAAGCAAGCTATGAAATCCTCGAGTTGAGACAATAAAAACTAAGGCCGTGATAAAAAAGGCATAATAAGTTTTGAGTACAAAAACGATACAAGAAGAAATATTTAGTGACGCTTCCGTTTAAAACAATGCTTATGGCCGAGTTGCGGTGTGCACCAACCTCCCTCCCGCACAAACTGCAAACGGGAAGTATACAGAATAAATAACACACAAAGCAACCCAATTAAAGGAATTTAAAGTTAAATAAATTAAAAGTTAATAATAATATTGACTCATTTGTCAATTGACAGGGACAGAGTAATATTTGTGTTAGGAACATTTTATGGAAGTTGTTAAAATGCCACCAAACACAGTCTTTTGTTTCCAATTCATTTCAATCGCGCCTTTTTTCTTTTGTAATTTGTGTGCTGTCTTAAACTCTCTTCACAATGCCAGTACTAAGAGTTTTCCTACAAATAACGTTCCAAATCCATTAATACCTTGGTAGTTTCATACATTACATTACATCCCTGCAGGGCTAGCACGGGCAGTGGACTATTTCTCCCCGTGGAGAGGAAAAACATCTATCCACCATGTCATTTTTATCTCCCTTGCGAGCACGGCAACGCCAGATAATAGTTTATCCACGTGGATAGACGGCGGGAGTAGCGTTTCCTATGGTTTGTACTTCGTAGGTGCCATTTAAAGCAAATGTAACAAAAGTCTCTGAGTAGCGTGTGCTATCCATACGTAGGATCCTATTTCATTTACTAAGACTCATTATGCATATGGAAGTGGGGACCTATTGCAGATTAAAAACAAATAAGGATTATTTAACTTAGGTATTTCATAGAATGTAGATAGGAAAGTAATAAAATATTAACCTCGATATGCACCGGCAAACCATTCGTATGGATTCGAGGCTGCAATGCATTACAACGCCATTTCTTTATTGACCCGAAGTATGTGCCTGAATTAATTATCTGGGTAATGGAAGGGGTTGTGACATTTCGGATACACCTTCGGTGTAATTTTCTTTCCATTGTTTCCATTTCCCGCTACAAAATGTTATTATAATATGCGCGAGACATTTTTGGATGAAAATAAACTTTTATCCACCATCTTCAAAGAAGGTTTAATAATTAATTTAATAATTAATTTAATACAATTTTTTTTAACCTTTCTCTGTGTTTTGTCAATCGGAGAGAATTATATCCACGTTTCGACGAGTCCGTGCTCTATAGCGGGAGTAGCGGGACATACTGTCTACGAGATACGTTAAAAGGAAACATTTTATCTCTTTCCCCGGTTGCCGTGCTCTGTAAGGTGGAGAAGACAATTATTTCCACTGACAGGTGGATAAAAACGGTAGAAAGACTATTACTCTCCGCCGCGTGCTGGTGATGATGTTGACTTAAACGTCGAGTTTGCTTGATATGTGATTGGACATTGTCGAGCAGGTGGTATGAAAAACCAATTATAACTCGATTCTCATTTGTTACTGAGTATAAAACTACCTCGTATATAATAATGGATCAGCCTCTTGTATAACAATGAATTATTTTAGACCATAAAATAGATATGCTCAAAATGTCTTTGTGGTCAACAAAGCCGTACCTGCTTCTTGTGGTCTTGTTTTATTTGGTATTTATAGCTATTTAGCTTGGGTCTATTGCAAATAACTTTACGGCAGTAGAGCTTTTCTAGAATAAGACTTTTTAAATTATAGTTGTGAATATAAATAAAGATATGAATGATTTATTTTGAATAAGCTTACAAGTAAAGACCTACGTGTGACGTAAGACACGGGATAGTACGGGTAGTTTTTATAATACTAGGTTAATTTCGTTTTACTTGCCCCGTAAGCGTTAAATTATGTTGTTTTTTTAATCATTGAACCTCTTGTTAATCATTGAACATTTGAACTTTTGTTAATCATTGAACCCCTATTTCTTCTGGTCACGCTATATCTTGGAACGGATAGAACAATCTAGGTAATATTTTTTTTGTTCTGTTAATTATTGTCAGGAGAAGGTTCTTATGAAAGAAAAACCAAGACAAGATCGGAGTTTATGGTGAGGCCAAAGGCCGAGCCTTCTACGCAAACGGAGTCCCGGGCAGTCCATAATAAAATTGAAAATAAAGTTTACATGTAAAATGAATATAGAGGTATCGAACGCTTACAGTATTTTTCAAATATCTAGTCACGAATAACAGCTCTATAGAAAGTAAAATGTTATGTAAAAATGAATACATAATGTGACGTCACACCTAAAGATGAATATAATTTTTTTATTTAGCAGTGAAAACTATAAGTAAACTTACAAGAAAACCTTCTAAAACAAATGGCAAAAGAAATAAGGAATACAATAAAGGTTACTAATTCGCGTAAAAATATTCGCGTTCACTTTTCAATACAGTTATGTGCATACAAGCAAACGGAGTCTCAGCAGACACAACAATGTTGAAATTATAGTTATTGCGATTGGTGGAAATCAATAAACCGCCCAGACCAATTTACAATATGAAATGGCCAAGAAGCAGGATACAGTTATTAGACTGCCGCCCTTATATTGCCAATTATGCAAATATGGATGACTTGAACAAAGATACTGTAAGAATTTAGTAAGAAATTCTCTTTTTTTAAACTTTCACGGTTGTTTTCAATAAACTTATTGCTACTTACGGGATGAAAACCGTGGTTTTTATTTTAATAATATAAAGTAAATAATAAAAAAGTAGCAAAAGACAGAGAAAGAGGGTAGACAGATATGTCTGCTCTTAATGTTATTTCATCCACCCACCCGCATTCTCCGCGATCATGGCGCTTGCAACAGTGTCGAAATATCGGGAGGTCATTAAAATAAATACCACGGTTTTCATCCCGTAAGTAGCAATATGTTTATAGACATTCTCTTGTTTGTATCTCTTGATGTATATAGTTAGGTAATTCCTCTCGCCTATAAACTTATTGCGTATAAATTCCGGTTGTGTAACAGTACTAGCTATTTTTACCACAAAATACATATAATGAGTCAGTAAACACAAACAAAAACAAAAACAAGCTAAAAGTTCCAATAAGACAACTGGCTGGGACTCGAAACTAGATCGTTACAATTGCAGCCTAAGCCACCGAGACTTAGAAATTGTCAGCGAAATAATCTTATCGTTGCTACGAGTATAAACCATTACGGAGTACACGACGTTGTTGTTCTACTCAAAATCTAGCAAAAATAATTGTGTATAGATTTGGCTTCCTCCTCCTTGCGTCGTATTCCTCAGTGATGAGGGTCGTGACCTCCCTTCGGAATCACCTTCTGTCTTATGATTGTTCTCCATCTGTTTCTGTTTCTGGCGGCGTGGAGGGCGTTGTGAAACGTAGAGTCGAGCGCGGTGCGGATCTGGTCGGACCAACGTATTGGGCTGCGACCACGAGGCCTATTCCCGTCTACTTTTCCGGTCACAATGAGTTTCTCAAGGTTGCCACTGTCTTTCCTAGCAATGTGACCGAAATATTCCAGGACTCTGCGTAGACATTCGGATGACAGCCGCGAAGAGATCTTGAGTTCTCGCAATATGGAGACGTTGGTCCGGAATGCTGTCCAAGGGATACTGAGCATCTTTCTCCAGCACCACATCTCAAAGGCGTCGATGCGTTTTCGGTCTGCAGCTTTCAGTGTCCAGGTCTCAGCGCCATAAGAGAAGATCGAGAAAACCAGAGTCCGTACCAGTTTGGTTTTAGTTTTTACGGAAATGTTGCGATCTCTCCAGATTTTTCCAAGCTGAGACATGGCGCTCTTAGCCATGCCAATTCTCATGCGCACTTCCTTCTCACACGAACCATCGTTGCTGATGTTGGAACCCAGGTATATAAAGTTGTCCACTGTTTCTAGTCCTAATGCGCCAGTGAGTTCCAATCTCCCAGTTCTATCCACCACCATGACCTTGGTTTTAGACCTGTTTCTGGAAAGTCCCAGCTCTTCGCTAATCTGGTCCATTCGGTCCAGGAGTGCAACCATTTCCGATTAAGTTGCTGCAAGAAGAGTAGTGTCATCGGCGTAGCGCAAATTGGTGATTTTCACACCTCCAACTGTTATGCCTCCTTCCCAGTTCTCGCAGGTACGTCTCATAATGTGCTATCCATAGGCGTTGAATAGAATGGGTGACAAAATGCAACCCTGCCGTACTCCTTGGTGGAATTTAAAGGGTTTAGAGGTTGTTTTATCGACTCTTACGACCCCCTGGCTTGAGTCATACAAAGCACGGAGAAGGGCGATGAGATGGTTTGGTACTCCAAGGTCTTGCAGGACATTCCACAAGCAACTCCAATTGACACAGTCAAAAGCTTTACTGTAATCGATGAAACATAATCACTGGTGTGTCAAACTCGTATGACTTCTCAACGAGCTGCCTGACATTAAGAATTTGCTCTCGAGTGCCCTTGCCCTTCACGAAACCTGCTTGCTCCTGAGGAATTTGCCAGTTCAGGTAGTAGCGGATGCGGTTGTTCAGAATATGGAGCAGGATTTTGCTGGCATGTGCGATGAGGGACAAGGTTCGGTAGTTGCCGCAGCTTTTGGTTGATCCTTTCTTGTGCAGCGGAAGGATTACCGATTCCGACCAGTCTTGCGGCCAAACACCGTTTTGCCATATGTGTGAGCAGATTCGGAACAGTGCCTCTACACCCAAGTCTCCCATAGCTTTGAGTACCTCTGCTGTTATTAGGTCGCTTCCTGGCGCTTTCTGATTTTTGAGAGACTGTAGAGCGGCATATATTTCGGAGCGAAGAATCATGGGTTCTAGTTCTAGATCCCTCCAATCTTGGGTAGCTTCAGGCGTTGAATAGGGACCTGTGTACAGCTGCTCACAGTAAGCACGCCATCTCTCAGCAATGTGTGCGAGCTCATGTAGAACAGTACCATCGCTATCTTCTATGACCCATGACTTAGCTTTGAACTGCTTGGAAAGGACTCTAACTTTCTTAAAAAGGTCTGCAGTTTGTAGCTTATTAGAATGCTTCTCAATATCGCTGCAGATGCCTTCAATGAAGTTATTCCTGTCGTGGCGACAACTGGCTTGGATAGTTCTGCTAATCTCTGAGTATTCAGCCATTATTGCACGATCCTGCAGACTCTTAGTTTTCAAAACTTTCCTGCGCTGAATGAGCTCCCACGAGTGATTGGAGAGCCAGCATTGTTTCTTTTGCTCTGGCTGTTTATTTTCGCGGACTTGGTCCAAAGAGTCGTTGATATGACCTTTCAAGTGTCTCCACAGTGTATCAGCGTTTGCGTGTTCATGCATCGGATAATCGTTCAGTTTTGCTTCTAACGCCTCACGAAAGATTGGTTGTTCGGAGGGATCCAAGGTTCTGGGCTTAAGGACTTGGCGTTTAGGCGCCTTAAGACGCAGCAAGAAGTTGGCTACGAGAAGGTTATGATCAGAGCCGCATTCTGCACCAGGAAAGGTCTTTACATTAGAAACTGAGGATCTCCAGCGGGTATCTATAATGACGTAGTCAATTTGATTCCTGTGCCTATCGCCTGGAGATCTCTATGTGTACAAACGTCTAGGATGATGTTGGAAGTACGTGTTCATAATGCTGAGATTTCTATCTATGCAGAACTCGATCAGTTTTTCACCTCGTTCATTTCTAGTGCCAAGTCCAAATTTTCCAACTATGCCTCTGATATGATCATAAGCAAGTGTACTACCTTGTTTACCTTTTACTAGCGACTTTGGCATTCCAGTCACCAAGGATCATTTTGATTTCCCAGCCAGGGATTGAGTTTAACGTTTCCTCCAGTTTCCCATAAAAGTCATCAATTACCTGATCTTGAGCTTGTGCTGTCGGTGCGTATATTTGTACAATGTTTAGTACACACGGTTTGGTGTTCAGCTTCATTGTCAGGATTCTGTCAGACAACGGGTTGTAACCGAGGACGTATTTGTTCATATGTGGTGATAAAATGATTCCGACCCCATTCCTACTCGAATAATCGCATCCTGAGAAGTACATGGTGTTTCCAGTCGCAGTGGTAAAGTGACCATTACCACGCATGTGTGTTTCACTGACGCCTAGTATGGAGATAGTGTGTGATTCCATTTCCATCTCTACGATGGTTAGTTTACCCGCCATTAGCAGACCTCGGACGTTCCAAGCGCCAATACGACCTCAATACGAATGGGTTCGTATTGAGGTCTTCTCGAACTTGGATGTTACGGCAACGACAGTAGCATCTCTTCCTTCTGGGGCCTGTCGATTAACCCCCGAAGAAGCTTCGGTCACCAATTTCACACCATCCAGCCCGGGTACTGAGTGGCGCCGATGGTTAGTCGGGTCGCCCAACATACTCATTCTCATTGTTCCTGAATCCATTAGGGGGTTTTCATGGGAAGATATGCACGGTGGGTTCCCATGTCCTTCCGCGACAGCCTTTTTAGACGGTATTTAGTTCCTCACGGTCACTGATTACCGCCCTGTGGACGCTAGGTCCTTCCAGGGTTGTCGAGCTAGTTGCCGCCGCCCGATGCTCGGCGTTGACTATTTTACGGCATGGGTAGGTCTCCTCCACACCAACCCTCCTCCTTTCTCATTCGGGCTTGGGACCGACAATGGCGAAGTTATATATATATAGAGATAGTTATATAGATTTGGCTTAGTTACCTTTATCATATCGACGGCAAAAAGCGGAAAGGTTGTAACCCACAACTTATAAAATGTTCAAGAGAACCGAAAAACTTCGGAGATTTCAGAAAAAAATTACTATCTTCTTTGTTATTTCACCTACAAATGTCATTTTAAGAATCTAAGAGTATTTTTTGATCATTTATCAAGATAAATATCTAAAATCGACTAAAAATTTCTATAGATCAATATTTTTGTGGGTTACAGCAGTAACACCTATTTTTTGTAACAATAAAAAGCTGTAAACAAAACAAAGAATAGTATGGACGACTCTAAATCAAATCAAAAATATTTGAAAGTTTGTTTGTAATAGGTACACGGAAAAACTACATAACCGGTTCAAAAAATATTTCACCAGTAGAAAGCTATATTACGAGTATGTCTGAGTAACATATAAGCTTCGAGTTTCCCAACGGGTAGCTTAAGATGAACATGGACAAGACGAAAATTATGTCTAATGCCCATGTTGTGCCTACCCCAATATCAGTTGGGAACTCAATTCTCGAAGTTGTTGACAAATACATCTACCTAGGACAGACAGTCAAACTAGGCAGGTCCAACTTCGAGTAAGAGGTCAATCATCGAATCGAACTCGGCTGGGCAGCATTCCGGAAACATCGTGAAGTCTTCTCGTCAAAAATACCCCAGTGCCTCAAGACAAGAGCCTTCGACCAATATGTGTTACCAGTGATGACTTATGGCACTGAAACGTGGTGTCTTACTATGGGCCTCATAAGTAAGCTCAAAGTCGCATAACAAGCTATGAAGAGGGCTATGCTCGGGGTTTCTCTACGTGATCGAATCAGAAATGAGGTTCAAAGATTAATTCATCTTCATCATTGGCATCAGTTACATCTTCATTAACTGTATCTAATAAAGAATCTTTACCTTATTGTCAATTTTTAGGTTTTTGTATTCTGGAGCAAATCTTAAAGGAATGACATTTTTGTAAACAAGATTAATTAAATCTTTGTAAGTTTTTTTAGATATGCCTAGTTGTGTCGGATATAAGTTTTCCTTCAAACCAACCGTGTATTTTAAAGGAAGCAAAGGAATTTTTATAGTGTCAGCATCTGGCATAATCGAGTTTTTAATGTATATCACATTGAGTTCTTGTTTCTTAAAAGCAGCAATGTATTTTTTAAATTTTTTTTATGTTGCGTTAAAAACATCAACGATTCAAATTTACCATTTAGTACCTTAACTTTATATGGCTCTGCATCTTGACGAGTGAATTCCATAATAGTTGGCCATTGCGACGACGCCAATATTAGAGATTTTTAATTATGGTCTCAATGGTCGCGTAAGTCATAAAACAAATATTGTTTTACGACTTTATTTTAGATTTTGTCGATCGGGACATTCTGGTAAATTACATTGAACCTTGTATATGTAAAGTAAGTAATAATAATACCCCACATCCACACCAATCAATATGGCATATATTGATTGGTGTGGATGTGGGGTATTTAGAACCTTCTGGGTATCGAAACTTGTACATATTGTAGTTTTATCTTGTATATGTAAATTTTGATGACATTTAAACCGCTTGTAAGACTCATGTTTTTCTTTAATATGCTTTTCTATTTTTCCTTTATCGGCTTCTATTTTTTGTTCATAATGTTTACTACAACAAATAAGACACTTATCTTTTTTAGGCACGTGAAATCAATGTTATACGAGTTTTTAAACCAGGTCCAAAATACTTGAAAAGACATTCCTTTAATTGCGCTCTGATCACATTCGTTTTCTACCAACTTCCAAAAAGGCGGAGGTACTCAATTTGACTGTATTTTTATGTTGCCTTATAATTTTGGACTGAGACTTTGATTTTTATTTTTTTTTTTTGTAAAAGCTGGTGCTTTCCATGTGGTCCCACGTAAATTTTATCAAATTCGGTTCAGTAGTTTTTAAGTTACACTCCAATAACTGATTATTACCAAAGTAATAGAATGGAAGTCGGTATTAAATTTTTCAAATTTCACTTGTTGTAAATACGATGCAAATTCAAAATACTCACGTTTCGAATCTCTTCAGGTAGATATAATCGGTTAGTCTTTTCTGCAATAATGCGATGGCACCTTTGGCAAGCTTTCGACGCGAGCGCGTGTAACAATGGCATTAAATCCTATTAGTCAACATTTAACAGCTGTATTAAAAGGGACATAACTGCGAATATCCCAAAATATATATATTTTTAAATTAGCGTAACTATCAATTTTCTATAATACCGTGTATGTGTAAATTGCAGTAAACCAGGCTGATCTACAATTTTTTATCTAATTAATGTAGTTAATGTGGTGCGTCACAAAATTTTGATACGCAAAAACGCTGTAACCCACACCGCCCGACATTTCAACAGGGCTGTAATTACCGTGGATTAATTATTTGCAAAAGTTGAATTGACATAATGCAAAATGATAAAAATATGCTGTTTTTTATGCTATTTACAACAATTGTTCGAACGGCCTTTTAAAAAAATTGATAAAATCTCAACGTCGTACAAAATCTTTTATTGGCCATAGAGCCAAGGGGATTAGAGCGTTTGACGCAGAAAAAAAAACTGATTCCGATTCTGCAATAAAAATAAAATGACAGGGGTGTCGGTTACAACGTTTCCGCTTTTTGCCGTCGATATTAGGTTTTAGTATTAAGTTTCATTATATGTTTTATATCATGTTTCATTTCTTATTAATATAGCTGATGTGCATCTTCTTATTCTACGTCGTTGCCTCATGGCTGAGGGTCGTGGTCATCACAAGTGGGTTTTCCTACTAAGATCTTCTAGGCTTCTCTGTTTTAAGAAAGTTAGATGGATGCGTGAATGGTGGATTTACGCCTGTTTTAAATTTTCGGTCCATCGGGTCGGTGATCTTCCTCTACATCTCTTTCCTTCCACGTGGCCGACCTCTATCAGCTTTTCTAAATTGTCCGGCTCCCGCCGTGCCACGTGACCAAAGTACTTGAGAACCCTACGCATACAACTAGTCGAGAGACGAGTTCGTATCTTGAGGTCATTCAGTATCGACACGTTGGCGTGATGTGCATCTAGAAATTTACGCTTGTTCTAGATCAAGCGTAAATCATTATTGGTAATGATACTCGTACTTCATATTAAACAATTATACGGCAATTTATTTGAAAGGAAGATTATTATGAGATAGGAATAGCGTGGTGATGGAGGGCCTGCTGAAATGGGGTGTGTGTAACCAACCCTCTGTTTTAATGAAATTAGGTTTCCTTCAATTCAAACAATAAAATAAATTTGATATTAATACTACCTTATAGTCCCCGTCTGTAATATCTGTAGCTACCTAATATGTAATGGGTAAACATAAACATTCCAATCAGTCATGCTCACGGAGAGGTGTTGAAGGTGTGAAGGCGATGGCTGGGCTGGCACATGCGTCAAATCGTTATGCTTATGCTTGTGCTGCGGTGCTACTTGCGGAGACCGGTCTGCTCGGAATTCTAATGGATACTTTATTTAGTTTTGTTTTTCCCTCTGTCCTTTTACTTCTTGTTGAATATATTGTTGGAGACGAGAATAGCCTAGGCGACCGAAAAGTATAAAAGGCAGCGCGCACAACGGTCGTGGCTTACTCTTTCCAAGTATACATTTTAGCCTATGGCTCACTCCATAGACTAAAAGATATACTAGGAAAGCTCACTCTGCCTTCACCCGTCGACGAGTCAGCATCTCCAAGCTCGTTATCATATCCGTCCGAAATAGTGACGTCATTCCTTGAAGTGCTTTTGTAAAATGCGGACGCTATGTACTCATAGATCTATCGATTATATATTGTATCGCGTTAATGTTCTGGTACTTGTAAAAATAAATAATTGTTAAGGTTAATGTTAACGCTATTTTTAAATAACACCTTTCCACTTCTGGTTTCTAACATTATACATATATATGTTAGGTTAAATCTATGTTGTATCCTTGTATGCAAATATGTATATTAGAGTAGTTGAGTAAATAGTTAAGTAAATGTAAAAAGTTGGCACGGACCCTGGAGTCTGTGGGTAGACATTTTAAAGCAATAAAAATGAGATAAGCCGGGTAATAAAATATTTATTTAATTCAAAACAGGTGTTATATTAAGCATAATTACAAAAAAGCATACAAACTTGTAACAGTTCAATTTTTGTTACATTTGTACCAAACATCTTGTAACCCAAAATGAAAGAAAAATAATGCCTCTGGCTTTAATACACATTCATAAATACTTACATTACGAATCTTAAGCTTGCTTTTCTACCGACATCCAAAAGAAAGAGAGGGTACTCAATTCGACTGTATATTTTTTTAATGCTTGTTACCTCATAACTTCGACTGGGTGAACCGATTCTCAAAATTCTTTTTTTGTTTGAAAGCTGGTACTTCCCATGTGATCTCATTTCATTAAATTCGGTCCAGTAGTTTTTGGGATACACTCCAATAACTGAACAGAAAGGAAGTTGGTATTAAATTTTTCAAATTGTACTTGTCTCGTTTCAATTTAATTCCAGTCTGGCTCTTCGATTTTATTTTCATACCTAAATCACTACTATAAGTAATAAAATGCGTTGTACTGCATATTATAGTAAAAACTTCTGAGTAGTTGCGTTGCGAATATAAATAAAATATGAATTATACGGAAAATAAACAAAAGTTATGTACTTAACTGAAATAAAACCATAATACCAAACAGTCCATAAAACGCTGAGAAATACAAAAAAGGTTACAAGGTACATTTTAACAAATCATTGAAGGTCATTCTTAACCCCAGGAATACTTTATCTTCAAGGGTTGACCTATAGACTAAACAGAGCCGCCCACGTTAGAGGAGTCAGTGCCCACTGTGGTGAGTCTTAAATTTAAAAAAAAAAAACTAAAATATTCTTTACAATTATTTCACTGTTCAAATTAAAAATCAATTACTAACTATTCGTTAGTATCACTAAACCTCAAAAATGGCTTTACCAAATTTATTAATATGTTTTTGTTTTGTCCGCACATACAGGGATGGTTTAGGAATAAAAATATTGTTTCCGCCATTATATTAAATTTATGATAAATATACCTATTTCTCCGGAAGCTGATAAGGCATGTTGGCATCCCATCCTTCCACTCATGTTCTTGTCTCCTTCGCACACGCTTACTAGATCAATCGCCGTCGCATGCGCCGACTTCAGGAGATAACGCCACGACGGCAGGCTGACAGTTGCTAAATCAGCGCCCAACGAACCGCTCGCATTTTCTTAACATAACTTTGGGTAGCTGTGCACTCACCGCGCTCAGTTTAAACCGATGTAAACGGTTATTTTCGCTTAATCTCACCGATGCCAACAGCCCAGTGACAGTTATGGTGATATGAACATCAGTGATTGACGCAGTGCTTAGACACAGCCGCAATAGGCTCGTGATTTGAACTACCATGATTGCACGTGGCGCGGCCATTTTATAGCCGTCGCTGCATTACCGCTGCACGACGAAGGCAGGCTCACACCAGCTGCTTGGGACCCAAGGGAAGAGAAAACCTCACCAACAAAGGTAGGCATGTGCTTAATACCTATCTTTCTGTGTCCTTCCATCAGCTGCCAACTTGCCTTATAGTGCCATCAATAACTCATACGCTCACGCACCGCGAACTAGCCCTAAGAAACAAATACAGTCCACACCCGCTTAGGGTCTCATGATCTCTATTTTTGACCCCACGCACCAGAGTTTTAGAGCTCTGGCCCATTGAGTTACTCCGCTCAATTTACCGCTCATATACCCCCTTGGAGGCGTTCATAATCACTTTGGCGCCACCATTTATGGTCCTTCGAGCCGGATTCATTTTTGACCCGTCTAAAACGGATTCTCCGCTCCGCTTAATAAAGCCTAGATTCGTCTAGACTAAACACCGCTTATAGATCTAGATATTTTCTATCGTCATCCCCGCTTACTAAAGTCTAGATTTGCCTAGACTAAACCTTCGCCTATTAAATATACGTACATAGCTAGCTTCCCCGCTTATCTAGCTTTGTTGTTCTGTTATCAACTTCGCATATTCGCAAACTAAATTCTCATCAAACTTTAATTACCTATATGCTCGCTTATACCTACTTTCTAGGTCATCCTAGACTTACGTAGCTCTAACGTAGGTCTTTATAATCTATGCTATAGTATACGCCTTTACTTCGCTATATAAGTGTTACCTTTATAAATCAATCCTTACGCGTAACATTAAAACTGCCGTAAAATTATATAAATGCGTAAATACGTACCTAATCTGCCTATAGATACAAATCTAAAAATAGGTTTGCTGCTTATTCCGTGCATTGCAAGCTTGTTGCACTCAGCTGATCGGCCGTCAATACATAACTAACTATAGCCGGCTTTGTTATCGCGCTGGCTGATGTACAATATTGTATTTTCCTTCGGGGTTTGCTTGCACATTTAATGCATTTAATTTGTTTGAGTGCTACGAATGGTAATTATATTAATTATTTACGTGCAGTGTGATTCAGAAACAGTTAATTACTAAAACTAATTTGCAATATAATGTTTCTTGATGTTGTTGTTATATTTAATAATTAATGAATATTAATATATTCATTAAATCACCGCTAACCGCTTGTTTACGCATTGCTATTAGAAGCACCCGCACCGCTTAGCTTCGGCCATAATTATTATATATAAAAGGTCACGCCTGTTTCCCGAAGGGGTCGGCAGAGACCGATATTAACGTTTCAGTATCTAAATATATTAAAAAATTATATAGTTAAAACGCGTTATAAATAGGAATTTCCTATTTATAACGAAAATAATTTAATTTGTGTGGCTTTTTAGTGAGTGCTTTATATTCAACCGTTAATATGCCACCACCAAAAAAGGTAGACCCTGAGTCAGACACCAAACAATCTAATGAGGTGATTCTGTTAGAGACAAAACGAGACACACTGTTCGAATTTCTTCAAATAGTGTATGATGCCTCTCAAAGTGCACACATTAGTGAAGAATGCAAAGAGAACTTCCTGAGTTATGTTGAGACGATTGAGAACATCCGATCCGAGTTTAAGGAAATCATGGATGAGCTCAATCGTGCGCAACTTAAAATTGATCCTTCTTATAAACCTAACTATAAATCGCTAAACTCATTCGAAGATTTGTACTGTCGTATAAAGCGTGTACTAAAACGCGTTGAACCAAATCCTTCTAAGGTGGATTCGGATTCGGATCAGAAATATTTATTTGATCGTTCAGGTGTACAATGTAGAACACCATCTCTGCCGCCGATTGAGTTGATGTTTTTCAATGGTGATATCCGGAACTGGCCCTTATTTTACGCTGGGTTTAAGTCCATGGTACATGAAAATAAATTACTAACAAACGCACAACGCTTATATTATCTCATAGGAAAACTGTCAAATGAGGCTCGGGCTGTATTTTCGGGCATTACTCCGTCTGCAGCAAATTATGACACGATATTAAAATGCCTCGTTGACAGATATGAGGACACACGCACTCTCGCGTCCACATATTTAGATCAGATGATTAATCTTAAATTAAACGGCCCTGCTTCGACCGCTAAGTTTCAAACGTTTATCGATCAGTTTGTGACTGCCGCTAACGCATTAAAAAACTTAAATCTCGTTGATTTGACGGATTTTATGTTGTTGCATATAGCATTGAAGAAGTTGGACCAAGAGACAGTACGTGCGTTTGAGTCACAATACCGCGACGTAAATCTACCATCATTCGGTCAGCTGTCTGATTTTATTCGGGGACAGTTCAAGATATACCATAACACACAACCTGGTACTTCAACTGCTCCAATTGCAACACGAAGCGCAAATAAACCGCGAAGTCATGTACCCAACCCGCAAGCTTACGTAGCCGTTTCGGCTTCTCCCAAGAAATGTCTTTGTGACAATTTTGTACATGACCACTTCTTTAAGTGTCCTAGGTTTAATGATCTGACACCTTCCGCTCGATTTAAATGTGTCAAGGAGCACAACGCATGCATTAATTGCCTCAGCTTAAAACATAAAACTCGTGAATGTAACTCTACTCTCAAATGTCGAAGTTGCCACCTCAGACATCATACCTTATTGCATTTCAATAAGGAAAGCAATCAAACCGCATCGGATACACGTGAAAATCCGATAGCGTGCTTGTCAGGTATTGAACCCGCAGAACTACGAAGCGCTCGAACGCCTGCTCGCAACACGAACGTCTCATCTAGCGTGTCTCACCCGCCCGCTCATTCTCGTGATAATGTGTCGTCGCTGCATACGTCAATTGCTTTGCCAAGCACTGCGAGTAGAAATTGCAACGCGCGCATAACGAGGCCTTCAACGATACTGTTGTCAACCGCACAAGTCTTAATCTATGACCGAGCAGGTCGGGCCCATTTAGTCAAATGTTTACTGGACTCTGCGTCGGAGCGTAGCTTTGCCACTAGTGAATGCTGCGCGCGCTTAGGATTGGATTGCAATGAAGAGACTCAAATGATTGTTCGCGGCTTCGGTGGTTCCGAGAAGAGTGTGAGGGGTTCTGTAAGCTTTAAATTTTTTTCGCGATTTTTATGAAATGTTCATTTTGACGTATCGGCGCTTGTAGTTGACCGTATCACGGATAACTTACCTTCAGTTCCCGTGGACATATCAGCGATCACTCACATTCGTTCGCTCCCGCTTGCAGACAGTACGTTCGCTACGCCCTCCGAAGTTGACGTGCTGCTCGGTGCAGATATATTTCCTCACCTGTTGGTGCCGGGTTCGGTGCATCATTTAACTGATGGAATGCCGCCCGCTATAGAAACTGTTTTAGGTTTCATAATTATGGGTTCAGCCCCCATTTTAATACCTAAACATACCAACTTAAAGTCGACATCGACATGTTGTGCTGTGGCCGAACAGTCCTTGGATCAACTGCTTAAAAGGTTCTGGGAACTCGAAGAGATTGTCGGTCCGCCCGTCCGCAGTCGAAATGATTTGGAATGTGAGAATCAATTTTGCGCCACTACTACGCGCGATGTTAGTGGTAGGTACACCGTCGCCTTACCGTTTAGTGACGATGTATATAAGTTAGGGGATTCATTCTCAACCGCACATAGACGCTTTCTGTGTTTAGAACGAAAGCTGGAATCGTCAAGTTCACTGCGCGCTGCCTATGACGATATCATTCGTGAATACGTCAGTAAGGGTTATATAACAGAAATAGGACCAATTAATAATATCTCTCCCGCCGCATCCTATTTCGTTCCGCATCATGGCGTGCAACGTGAAGACAAGACTACCACCAAATTACGAATGGTGTTGGACTCCAGCTGTAAGACCAGCACAGGATTATCATTAAATGATGTACTGCATTCAGGCCCTAACCTACAGGGTGATCTGAATTGCATATTATTAAATTTCCGCCTTTTTGAGATCGCTATTGCCGCAGATTGTCGGCAGATGTTTTTACAGGTCGGTATGCGCGAAACTGACCGCAAATTCCAGCGCATACTTTTCCGGTTTCATCCGCAAGATCCTATTTCGGTTTTCCAATTCAACCGTGTTTGTTTCGGTATGAAGTCCAGTGTATTTCACGCCGTACGCGTTGTTCATCAGCTGATCGCTGATGAAGGAGACAGATTCCCTACAGCAGCCGCAATCGCATCCAGTTCGATGTACATGGATGATGTATGCTTCAGCATCATGGCGAATGACTCATCGCAGACAATTGAAACCGTCGCTATAGCGGCCTGTACGGAACTTATTGATTTGTTTAAGTGTGGTCAATTTGACCTCGTCAAATGGACCAGCAACTCCTCCGCAGTTCTAAATGCCATCCCCGCATCACATCGCGCCTCTTCTGAATTCGAGATAGACCGAAGCGCCATACCGCATAAAATACTCGGCACTCATTGGGACAGATCTGATGACGTCTTGGGTCACACGCGCCCCCAGTGTCCTGCCTCGACTAATAGAGGGGAGCTGTGTTTCCGGTGTGGAGATACAGGTCATATGGCGGCCAGCTGCACGAAGACTGCTCCGCACTGCGCAATATGCGCAGACTCGGGAAGAACTTCTGGGCACGTAATGGGGGGACGTAACTGTGTACCCCCGAAGACGAAGGGGAAAGCCACCAGGACCCAAGAAACCCTAACGACAACAAACCAGGCCGCCCTTGGAGAAGCACACCAGTCAGTGTGCGAGGAGATTGTTATGTCTGATTGATGGATCCAGTCCGGCATCACAATCTCCTTCAGACGAACCTTAACCACTGCGCCGGGGCCCAAGATCTGTTTATGCAGACCCTGGCGCAGTGGCAAATAGACTTGGCCGTTGCTGCGGAGCCATACTACGTTCCACCTAATGTTTATTGGGCTGGGGATTTGGATGACTCCGTGGCTATTGTGGGACGGGCGAATGGCAGCCGCTCTCTTTCAGTGGAAGAGAGGGGTTCGGGATACGTGGTTGCCAAGTGGGGAGAGTATTCTGTCATCGGCGTATACTTCTCCCCTAATAGACCGGCTGTAGAGCTAGAGGTCTTTATGGACCTCTTGGCCACAGTAGCGAGAAAACAGGCGCCTCGTCAGGTCCTTCTACTGGGGGATTAGAACGCCAAGGCCCGGGAATGGGGCAACCGCTCTACGAACTCTCGCGGGGAGATCGTCAGGGAATGGGCGGTTGCTACAGGACTGACCCTTTTGAATAGAGGGTCCACCCACACGTGCGTGCGGCATAATGGGGGGTCCGTAGTAGATATTTCATTCGCTACCCCAGCTGTCGCAGCACTTATCCAGGAGTGGAGAGTTTTGTCGGAGGTGGAGACCCTCTCGGACCACAAGTATATAAGGTTCGAGATCTCCACCTCTCACAACCAGGGACGAGATCGAAGCGTGCGTGCGAATTTCCCGCGGTGGGCGATCGGTCGCCTCGACGCTGGATTGGCCGAAGAGGCAGCTATCGTACAGTCGTGGTGTGCCACCCCTACGCATTTGGAAGTGGACGTGGCAGCGGAGCATTTTCGCGAGGCGGTGACGGCCGTGTGCGACACGGCTATGCCTCGGTCTCGGCGCTGCCCCAACCGCCGTAAAGTATATTGGTGGTCTACGGAGATCGCGGATCTCCGAAACGCCTGCTCAGCGGCACGGCGGCCTTATACCCGCTGTAGGAGGCGGCGTCACGGCCGGACCGACGCCCAGCTATCAGCTGAAGAGTTGATGGCTGAGGCCCAGCTGTACGGCGTGTACCGTGACGCCAAACATGCATTGCAGCTGGCCATCAGTCGGTCCAAATCCCGGGCTTGGGGCGAAGCGCTGGTGAGCCTTGACAGGGATCCTTGGGGGCGTCCATATAGAGCCGCCCGAAGTAAGTTCCGGGGCCAGATGCCCCCAGTAGCTGAGTCCCTGGAGCCAGAGCTCCTAGACAGGGTGATGCAGGGGCTCTTCCCTGCCACGAACCCCCACCTCACTCTTCCAAGGATGGCACTATCCCTCCCAGAGGAACTGGACTTGGCCTCCATTCCACCTGTTTCGGAAGCAGAGATAGAGGTTGCTATCGGCCGTCTAAAACGTAAAAAGACAGCGCCTGGTCCAGACGGGATCCCAGGGCGAGTCCTTAGGATCGCCCTAGGGGAATTAGGTGTCCAGCTTCGGGAAATCTTCGATGCGTGCCTTAATTCAGGACGGTTCCCGAAGATCTGGAAGGATGGCCGATTGTGCCTCCTACGGAAGGAGGGTCGCTCCGTCGATTCACCCTCCGGCTACAGGCCAATCGTCTTGCTAGATGACACGGGCAAGCTGCTTGAGAGGGTGATAGCATCCCGTGTCATACGGCACCTAGATGGTATTGGACCTGGCCTGTCGGAGGCTCAGTACGGCTTTAGAACAGGGCGGTCCACAATAGACGCCCTGCTTTGGCTCAAGGGGTGGACGCAGCAGGCAGTAAGCGAGGGGGAAAAGGCGTTAGCCGTATCTTTAGACATAGCCAACGCCTTCAACAGCCTTCCACACGGAGCAATACAGGAGGCGCTTCGATATCACGGAGTGCCCCTGTACTTGCGAAGGCTGTTGTCTGACTATCTGCTGGACCGCAACGTTCTGGTGGAAGGACGCGACGGTTTGAAACGCCGTCATGTCTCTTGCGGGGTTCCACAGGGGTCGGTGCTGGGACCACTCCTATGGAACATAGGCTACGACTGGATACTTCGCGGCACGCTTCCTGCAAATATACGGGTAGCGTGCTACGCGGACGACACCCTAGTCGTGGCCAGGGGGAGGGACCTCAGGGAGGCGTTGCGGCTGGTCACGGTGGGCACAACCCTTGTGATCGACCGCATACGCGCTCTTGGTCTGGAGGTTGCACTCTCAAAAACTGAGGCTCTATTATTTCATGGGCCCCGAGGGGGGGCCCCTCCAGGAACGCGAATTATCCTAGATGGGGTTCTCGTCCCGGTTGGGGCCCAAATGAAATATTTGGGCCTCAGCCTTGATGGTAGGTGGGCTTTTGGGGGCCATTTTTCCCAACTGGCCCCAAGAGTCGTGGGAGCTGCAGCCGCTTTGGGGAGGCTGCTGCCCAACGTGGGTGGCCCGAACGCCAACTGCCGCCGACTTTACTCCGGAGTGATCCGGAGTATGGCCCTATATGGGGCACCGGTCTGGGTAGACGCCCTCAGTCGCAGCAATAGAAGCTTGCTGCGACGTCCGCAGCGAGTCATTGCGACTAGGGCAATTCGTGGATATCGGACGGTGTCATGGACGGCAGCGTGCGTGCTGGCCAGTGATCCCCCCTGGGAGCTGCAAGCGGAAATCCTCGCTGAAGTCTACCACTTCGTGGCAGCGAGGAGATCCCGAGGAGCAGCCCCAGACTGGAAGGAGGTCACACGCATGCGGCGGCAGGCGCGAGCCACCCTGTTGCGGCGTTGGGAGGAGGATCTGGCTCCGCCGGTCCCTGGGCAGTGGACGGTGGAGGCAATCCGTCCAGTCCTTCAGAGGTGGGTGAAGCGCCCTTTCGGTTCGCTGACTTTCCGATTGGTGCAGGTACTCTCCGGACATGGATGCTTCGGAAAGTACGTGCACCAAATTGCGAGACGGGAGGCGACACCAGCCTGCCATGAGTGTGGTGCGCCGGAAGATACAGCGCAACACACGCTGGAAGTGTGTGCTGCATGGGGCCCGCAGCGGCACACGCTTTCAGCGGAAATAGGCGGAGATCTCTCCCTGCCGAGCGTGGTAATCTCCATGCTCGGCAGCGAGAGATCGTGGCAGGCGGTGGCCACCTTCTGCGAAGCGGTAATGGCGCAGAAGGAGGCTGCAGAGCGGATCAGGGAGAACGATGTTCGAGCTGATCCACTCCGGCGCAGACGACCGGGAGAACGGAGGAGACGGTTCGCACGTCTCCTCCCTCCCCCATAGTGGGGTCACTGGCGAAGAGTCGGGGGACTCTTCGTCGGCTTGCACGGCCCTACACGTCTAGGTGGTGACCTTGGTGAGCAAGGTCATCCCTTCACAGGCGCTGAGGCCCGGTTAAGATCAATCCGGGCCTACCGCTGGGGCGAGATGGTGACTGCCAGCGCGACCCTGTCTCGTTCCACCGTGGCGGAGGACTGCTCACGGGGGGGTTTTAGTGGGTCTGAGCCCCACACGCCACGGGGGTGACGGAAGGGAAGTGCACAGCATTTCCCCCCTCAAAAAAAAAAAAAAAAAAAGATCTGATGACCTGGGCTTAGTGGCTCCCGTCATATTGTACGCCAAGCTTCTCATCCAGGAACTTTGGCTTTTGAAATGTGACTGGGATGACGCACCTCCCAGACGCATCGCGACCTTGTGGTCTCAGTTTTGCAGTGAACTGCCTTCACTCAATGACATACGTATACCGCGACATTTAGGGGTTGTTCAAGGTTGTGTGGCTAACCTGATCGGGTTTGCCGATGCTAGCGCGCGTGCCTACGGTGGAGTAATTTACCTACAGGTTGTCGTTGGAGACAGCAGGACCATTAGGCTCGTGTGCTCAAAGTCCAAGGTTGCGCCACTTAAAACCGTATCAATCGCCAGGTTAGAGCTATGTGCTGCAGTTCTTCTGTCAAAGCTGATGCAAAAGGTTTTGGATAATTTCGAACCGCGCTACAAGATTTCCAATGTTACCGCCTTTACTGACTCAAAGGTTGCTCTTTGTTGGATCAACTCTTCCCCACACCGATGGCAGACATTTGTCGCAAACCGCGTCGTCCAAATTATCGACAACATTCCCGCTAGCTGTTTCTACTTTTCAGCAGGAACTGACAACCCCGCAGACTGCCTATCACGTGGCCTATCCCCCGCTCTATTACTTAGCCATCCGCTGTGGTTTTCAGGCCCGCCGTGGGCTATTAAGGATATCGCAGAGTGGCCAATCGCGGAGTTCAATCAAGATGATGTCGGTGAAGTACCAGAGCTAAAATCACATGTACACGCTGTGACAGTACCAGCATCTGAATCTCTAATCTACGCGCTTGCCCATCGTATATCTTCTTGGTCAAAGTTACTACGAATAGTAGTATTTGTTTACCGATTCTTAAAATTGTTACCACGCGGACCTGTTACTCGATTTGACTTGGAATTTGCTGAAGAGAAGGTTATTCTCGTATTACAACGAGTCCACTTTTCTGAAGACATAAGTAAATTGGAAACCAGTCAAATTTGTTCGCCCGCATTGCAAAGATTGAAACCATTTTTAGACAAAAATGGCATAATCCACGTCGGTGGCCGTTTATCGAACGCTGCCATTGATTATTCGCAGAAGCACCCGTGCGTGCTACCCAGGCATGACAACGTAGTCGACATGATAGTTGACGCTTATGATATAAAGCATTTATATGCTGGCCCCGAACTGCTGATGTCCTTACTCAGGCGTCAGCGCTGAATGCTTGCCGCACGGCGAGTTATTCGCCACCGCATTCACAAATGTATTACTTGGTTCAGAGCGAAGCCGCGTCCATCTTTCCCAATGATGGCAGACTTGCCTGCATATCGTGTTGAACAGGTAGGGGTCATTACTGTCGATAATGCGCCGCCGCTTTCATGGCCTCTCGGCGTAGTGGAAGCTGTCCACCCGTCAAAGGATAGCACGACGCGTGTAGTTACTGTTAGGACGAGCAAGGGTAAATTAGTGCGTCCAGTTGTTCGGCTGTGCCCATTACCGAGCCAGTAATATAAACGTAGGTTTAGAATCGCGACTTTGTAGATTTAGTGTTGGTTAGGTATCGACATTTTAGTAATAATTTTAGCACTATTTTTTAAAGGTAACCCTTTAAGGCCGCGGGGATGTTTCCGCCATTATATTAAATTTATGATAAATATACCTATTTCTCCGGAAGCTGATAAGGCATGTTGGCATCCCATCCTTCCACTCATGTTCTTGTCTCCTTCGCACACGCTTACTAGATCAATCGCCGTCGCATGCGCCGACTTCAGGAGATAACGCCACGACGGCAGGCTGACAGTTGCTAAATCAGCGCCCAACGAACCGCTCGCATTTTCTTAACATAACTTTGGGTAGCTGTGCACTCACCGCGCTCAGTTTAAACCGATGTAAACGGTTATTTTCGCTTAATCTCACCGATGCCAACAGCCCAGTGACAGTTATGGTGATATGAACATCAGTGATTGACGCAGTGCTTAGACACAGCCGCAATAGGCTCGTGATTTGAACTACCATGATTGCACGTGGCGCGGCCATTTTATAGCCGTCGCTGCATTACCGCTGCACGACGAAGGCAGGCTCACACCAGCTGCTTGGGACCCAAGGGAAGAGAAAACCTCACCAACAAAGGTAGGCATGTGCTTAATACCTATCTTTCTGTGTCCTTCCATCAGCTGCCAACTTGCCTTATAGTGCCATCAATAACTCATACGCTCACGCACCGCGAACTAGCCCTAAGAAACAAATACAGTCCACACCCGCTTAGGGTCTCATGATCTCTATTTTTGACCCCACGCACCAGAGTTTTAGAGCTCTGGCCCATTGAGTTACTCCGCTCAATTTACCGCTCATATACCCCCTTGGAGGCGTTCATAATCACTTTGGCGCCACCAAATATGTATCATCAACATCATCCATCATCCATCATCCATCATCCATCATTCATCATCTAATCTATACTAATACTAATAATATTATAAAGAGGAAAGTGTGTATTTTATATTTTTGTATGTAACGAATAAACTTAAAAACTATTGGACCGATTTCAATAATTATTTTGCCTTTAGTAAGCTACGTTATCATTGAGTAACATAGGCAGTAAAATATTTACAAAAAGTTAGGGATCCGTATGAAAACTTACTAGATAATGTAACCCAATGTGTGAAAAAAATACCAAAATTATCCTCATATCTCGTACGCTGCGGAAACTACTGACAATAGAGCAAAGTGATGTACTGCGGTTTTATAGAACACATCAATATCAACAATAAAATATTCGAAACTATATGTCTAAATGTTACAGTTATGTCACAATAACTACTTTTCCGTGGCCGTGGTGGTACCGGCTACGAATTGTACCCCCCCTAACTTTTCCCGTGGGTGCCGTAAGAGGCGGCTAAGGGAATATCCGGGAAATGGGCAGCAGCATTTCCCGCAGTCTGCGTCAACATCCACTGCGATCACCAAGACGCCTGCCAAGCGTGGTGCATTAAGGCAAATCCCCCCCCATGACAATTAACATTAAACCACGGCCCCCAGTTCCCGGCAGCTCTGCTATCCGTGGCTACGGTAGCGGCCATTGTAACGGTGGAGCAGGGGGTGCGAAGAATCTCCGGCAGAGATCCGGCTACCAATCCCAAAAACGACCCCTGGCCCTGGCAACATACAATACACGCACGCTCAGGACCGACGAAAAGATGGTCGAATTGGAGGAAGAGACGCTCAAGTTACGCTGGGATGTCATGGGATTATCTGAAGTCCGAAGACAGGGACAGGACACGATAATTCTAAATTCCGGCAACTTGTTCTTCCACCGGGAGGGAGACCAACAATCCCAGGGTGGTGTCGGGTTCCTCGTCCGCAAGTCTCTCGTTAACAACGTAGTGAAAGTCGATAGTGTGTCGGCTAGGGTAGCGTTCCTTATACTCAGAATAACCAAACGATATTCGCTGAAGGTTATACAGGTATACGCACCGACCTCGGCACACTCGGACAATGAAGTAGAAAGTATGTACGAGGATATATCCAGGGCCATGCATACTTCTAAAACCTACTTCACTGTTGTAATGGGAGACTTCAACGCAAAGCTAGGCACAAGGAAACGTGATGAGTTGAGAGTAGGGCCATTTGGATACGGGCAGCGGAACTCGAGGGGACAGAGGCTGGCTGACTTCATGGAGAAGGAGGGACTCTTTATGATGAACTCCTTCTACATGAAGCGGCCATCCAGGAAGTGGACGTGGATGAGTCCCGACGGTTCCACTACGAACGAGATAGACTTCATCATGACGACCAATAAGCGCATATTCAATGACGTCTCTGTGATCAGCAAGGTAAAAACCGGCAGCGATCACCGCATCGTAAGAGGCGCATTGAATATCAATGTCAAGCTTGAGAGGTCACGTCTGGTGAAGTCTACGCTCCGACCTAATCGTGCCCAAATCCAAAACCCCGAAAAGTTTCAACTTGAACTTCAAAACCGTTTTCAGTGCTTAGCCGAATGCGACACAGTGGATGAGTTGAACAACGGGTTGGTGGAAACTGTCCAAGCGGTTGGGTCCGAATTCTGTGAGACCAAACGCCGCAGGAAAGCTCAAAAACTCTCAAAAGAAACTCTGAAACTAATGGCAGAACGGAGCGAAATGAGACTGCAGTCCGCAGTTGATATGTCGGATTACGGTAAACTCAATAGACGAATTTGGAAGTCCATGCGACACGACTTGCGTGCTTATAATACTGCGCGTATTACGGCAGCAATTGAGCGGAACCAGGGCTCTAAAGTGTTTGCAAAAGATTCGTCTATTGGGCAAAGCCAAATGACAAAATTGAAAACCGAAAATGGCAGTATCGTTTCATCCAAGCCTGAGATTCTGAGAGAGATTGAGAGCTTCTATCGACAGTTATATACTTCGACGCGCGAACCCGTTACTGAAGCAGCTCAGGACACCAGAGCAAAGTTAGTCCGACACTATACCGAAGACATCCCGGACATCAGCCTGTACGAGATTAGAATGGCTCTCAAACAGCTTAAGAACAACAAGGCGCCAGGAGAGGACGGAATTACGACTGAACTTCTGAGAGCGGGTGGTAGACCGATACTTTTAGTCCTCCAGAAGTTATTCAATTCTGTCATCTTCGAAGGCAAAACACCGGAAACGTGGCACAAGAGCGTGGTGGTGCTGTTCTTCAAAAAAGGTGATAAAACCTTATTGAAGAATTATAGGCCCATATCGCTCTTAAGCCACGTGTACAAGCTGTTTTCGAGAGTCATCACGAACCGTCTCGCACGCAGGTTTGATGAGTTCCAGCCTCCTGAACAAGCCGGTTTCCGAAGAGGCTTTAGCACCGTAGACCACATTCATACACTACGGCAGATTATACAGAAGACCGAAGAGTATAATCAGCCACTGTGTCTAGCGTTTGTGGATTACGAGAAAGCCTTTGATTCTATCGAGAAGTGGGCCATACTGCAGTCCTTGCAGCGATGCCAAATTGACTATAGGTATATCGAAGCGTTGAAGTGTTTATACAGCAAGGCCACTATGTCAGTCCGATTACAGGACCAGAGTACGGAACAAATTCCATTGCAGAGAGGTGTGAGACAGGGAGACGTCATCTCTCCGAAACTGTTCACTAACGCATTGGAGGATGTTTTCAAACTTTTGGACTGGAAAGGATGTGGCATCAACATTAATGGCGAATACATCACTAACCTTCGTTTTGCCGATGATATAGTTATAATGGCGGAGTCGCTCGAGGATATCGGCACCATGCTCAACGACCTCAGTAGAGTTTCCCAACAGGTTGGTCTTAAGATGAACATGGATAAGACGAAAATCATGTCCAATGTCCATGTTCCACCTATACCGGTAATTGTTGGAAACGATACACTCGAAGTTGTAGACGAGTACGTCTACCTGGGACAGACTGTCCAATTAGGTAGGTCCAACTTCGACAAGGAGGTCGCACGAAGAATCCAGCTCGGATGGGCAGCGTTCGGGAAGCTTCGATCCATCTTTTCGTCCCCAATACCTCAGAGCCTGAAAACCAAGGTTTTCAACCAGTGTGTGTTGCCAGTGATGACTTATGGCACTGAGACGTGGTCCCTTACTGTGGGCCTCATTAACAAGCTTGAAGTCGCTCAACGAGCAATGGAGAGGGCTATGCTTGGGGTTTCCCTGCGTGATAAGATCCGAAATGAGGAGATCCGTAGGAGAACTAAGGTCACCGACATAGCTCTCAAAATTAGCAAGTTGAAGTGGCAATGGGCAGGCCACATCGCTCGCAGAACTGATAACCGATGGGGAAGAAAGGTTCTCGAGTGGCGACCACGCACCGGAAGGCGTAGTGTAGGCCGGCCCCCCGCTAGGTGGACCGACGACCTCATAAAAATCGCGGGGAATCGCTGGATGCAGGAAGCGAGTAGCCGGTCCAAGTGGCGTTCTATGGGGGAGGCCTATGTTCAGCAGTGGACGTCTTCCGGCTGATAATGATGATGATGATGATGAACTACTTTTCCATGTTAAAATATGCAATATTAACACCGGTACAACCTATGCCACATTATTCGTATCTACCTTGGTGTTAATCCTTATCTACTCTTATATTGTAGAGGAAAGATTTTATAGTTTGTTTGTAACGGATAAACGCAAAAGCTTAGATAACGGGTTCAATAAATCTACCACCAGCCTATATATGTCAGCTATAGCCTGAGTAATCATACGCTATATTTGATTCATCATCATCATCCATCACCGCGCTAGTGAAACCGCAGAGCGTGCCGATACAGTGAAAACAGCGGGCCTAGCACGAATAACTGCACAAGTGTAACTTAACGTGTCTTTCACGTGAAGCAGTACAAACTGTCATTTATATAGAGCAACGTAGACACAGATAACTCATAGTTTAATGTCGAAGCGTGACGCGTTGACGTTTACGATACGAATACTTTTTCGCAAATTGTTTGTGCTACGGCCTCAGCCGTGCGATTCTCTAAGAGCAAACATCGTTGCATCCTTGAAGACATCCGTGAAACAAATGAAAAATAACAAATAAGAAAAGTTGGAAAAACAACCTTGTGTACAAGGGCGATATCTCATAAAGTATTTGACATTGGTGAGCTCGTCGACGAATCATTACAGCCGTGCGATTCTCTAATTGTTCGTTGTTGCGCTCGTCGACGAGCTCACCGATGTCAAATACTTTATGAGACATCGCTCTTCTACATAAGGTTGTTTTTCCAACGTTTCTTGTAATCTCGTCTAGAGAATTGCACGGCAGAATCGCACGGCAAGTTTAAAAGATCTACGTCAAATCTATCTACGCTGATTACATAAGTTTTCGCCAACTTGAATCTTTCATCTCTATATACTCTCTATATACTTTAGATCATTAAGTATCAGAGCTAATGAGTATGAAGTTGTACTGTACAGTAACGCCTATATATGTCCTCATCCACAAACAAGGAGCCTAAGTACAAGACAAGCATAAACTTTCGCTTCACCATCAATTTTCATTACGCGGTTCGTATGTCTAAATTTTTGACACATATTGCTAAAGAGTTTTGTTTGATAAGTTGTTAATGTCATGATAATGCAAAATGGATATCATTGATTTTGTTTTATTTGCCTAGCTTTGTATTTCTTTGAAAATTTGGCGTGAAATAGTAGTTCGTAATGGTGCAAGAGTGTAAGCAAAGTGAACAAGATCATGAAAAGTTATTGTGTTTTCCTCGTAATCGTCTTAGAACTTTAACAGTAATAAGGCGGTTTAGTCATAAACCGTCTTAACAGTTATATATGAAATTGTTGTACCTACCCTACATAGATTTTAATGGCATTTCCATAGATCCGGTAAGGAAGTAAGTAAGCATGGTGAGCTGTATCACAGGATTTTTCAGAAACCTATCCCAGGCTAAAATAAAATGATTATGTTTTGAATGTTGTTTTTGTATTATCTACCGACTTCCAAAAAGAAGGAGGTACTCAATTCGACTGTTTTTTTAATAATTTTTTTTTATGTTTGTTACCTCATAACTTTCGACTGGGTGAACCAATTCTCAAAATTATTTTTTGTTTGAAAGCTGGTGCTTCCCATATGGTCCCATTTAAATTTCATCAAATTTGGTCTAGTACTTATAACTGAATAGAATGGAAGTCGGTATTACATTTTATCAAATTGTACCTGTTTTATATTTTAGCTTTAAAAAGCATTTCAGCAGTCAAACTGCGCGAACGGGACACGTGTGCTTATGTCACGGCGACGAGAGCAGCCGTGCGATTCTCTAAGAGCAAACATTTCATCTTTGACAAACGTGAAACAAATGACGAGATGACAAGAAACGTTGTAAAAACAACCTTGTGTACAAGGGCGATATCTCATAAAGTATTTGACATCGCTGAGCTCGTCGACGAGCACATCGACGAATCATTAGAGAATCGCACGGCTGTACTGTGGAGAGTTTTGAAGCTTGAAGCATTCAAACGCATCATTATAGTCACAAGAAGCTCTGGCATAAATACAACTGCCCACCACCACAGAAAGCTACTCACGGATCCACCACGATACTTATACATACACTGATCTCTATAGTTGATCAAAGTTATTGATACCTTCGTTTCAATTGAAAAAATTCCATTCATTGCTGTTTTAAAATAGATTTTTTTATTAAAAAGCACCCCCGCATAGATAATAGTTGCCAGTGTCTGTTGTTTTTGCCGCAGGCCGTGGGCGGGTAGATGGCGAAACGGGGAAAATTAACAGCCAACAGATGGTCAGTGAGGTGCCAATTGAACAATAAATATATAGAGTAGTGTCCTACAGGCACATTTTCACTCTATACTCATTTTTCTTTACTTATTTAATTTTTCTTTATTTAGTGTCATATACCCAACAGCACTTACCTAAATAAAATAATACATGCTTAGATTAATCATTGGTCTCGCTCTCGCTGCGACGCGCGCGCGGAGATTAATCTAAGGTTTTATGTAACACTTATTGCCAATTACAGGTTCTTACTCTTTATGTTTATAATGTCATCTCGCTTAGAAGGATAATATATTATACTCGTATGTTTGAAATTATACTTAAGTGACATAGGAGAATACGAGTAATATAAATATATTTTAAATTTAGATATAAATAGATATATATTAATCAGTATTAAATTTTGCGGTGTTCACTACGCCGCAAAATTAGAAAGAAACTTTGTATACTTGAACATACGGATAAGCGAAGATTAAACACGACTATTTTTAAGGTATCGAAAAGAAAAGGCAATGCTATCTACACATGCAGTCAAAACTTTTGAATATTAAACAATTGAAAAATTATAAAAAATCGAAGCTTTCGGAAATCCTTCCATAAATTATGTACACAAACAAAAATACTATGCAATTTATAATGCATATGTAATTATTTGATAATTTAAAAACGGTGGTGTATAATTGAATAATATAATAATAATTACTTCAGTGAAACCGCAGCACACCTCTCGACACCCTTTAGCCAGCCACACCAACGTTGCCCCTTCTGCCACCATTCATGGTGGCCTTTATGGGGGGCCCGTTTAGTGGGTGGCAAGTCACCACCTGCCCAAAAATTTCAACATGAGACTGAAATTGGCAGGTGCCGTAGTCTCTTCCATAGCCCACTATCTTTTTATCACTAATAAAATCATTTCAATAGCCTTGTCATTTTACCCATTTTTATAAAAGATATACCATGTCACCATCCATCTAAAAGTTTCAGGTTTTTTTATACTACTTTGTATTTTTTATACCAAACAGGCCTTTTAAGTGTTGGCTACAGCCTTTGTAAAGGACCGGATGAAATCCGTGATTAATTTTGAATATGGGACATTCATCCACACAAGGTCTTCAAGTCTCAAACCAGGTAGAGCATGTACTATGATAACCTGATGACTTATATACATATTTGTACACATACACACACTATATAATATACATATACACAGCCAGACACAGGTCAAACAGCGGCTCTGAAGACAAGGATCTTTCAACAGAGGCAACCAGCCTGTCAAAAGGCTGCCCTAATGTCTAATAAAAAATCACTGGAGGCACTATACATAATTAGCCCATTATGTTCCCACTGCTAGGACCAAAGCCTACTAGGATTGGGCCATAATCCACCAGGCGCCAAAGTGCAGCTTGGTGGCACTATGGTGCAATTCAAAAGAAAACCTCAAGTCATGAATATGGAGCGGAATAGTGGTTGAATTTCATATGATTATTGGAATAATTAAAATAACAATAGATTTGGCTGCAATAAATGTCGTTGATTATTAATTAAATCGCCATTTTGTATTATTGATATTCTTATATGTAAAAAGGTAAAGTGAAATGAAATTAAACATTTAATGAATTTTCTTATGTTTGCACCATTTCGTAACAACAAGAGCAAGTCATGCGCCTGCTAAGCAGTACACTTGCCCATAACAGTTGAAGTGTCACCGAGAGTTTAAAACTGTAGTTTTGCGTAATACTTGCGTACTGTATTAGAGTGCCCTTCACACTCTAAAAGAGTAATACGCAGTATTGCTTCACTCTCTGGCACTGCACTGACCAAGACGGCCTCTTGTACAAGATCACCTAGCCTAGCAAGACCCAGCAAGTAAGATTTTCTCCATCCACGGAATAGTTTCGGAAATGTTCTATTCCGTCCTTTCACAGACTCACGACGGCAATACACTACAACGCGAAGATAAACCAGTTGAAGTGGCAATTTGCACGGCACATAGCACGCAGAATGGATCACCAAAGCGACCGAAAAGTTCCGAAAAGCCGAGTGGAAACCACAAACCGGTAATCAAAGTTTAGTCCGTAGTCTACCGACTAGTTGGACATACGACATTGGACATCGCTTCCACCCGGTCTTATGGAAATCTATGAGGAGGCTGGTGATGATGATGTATGTCTAGTATGTACAACACTATTAACAAATGTAGGTAGAAACATTACGAGTAAACAAACTAATTAAAAAAAATAGCAACCCTAACGTCTCTACACCCGCCTTAGTTCCGTCCAATTGAAGAGAACTCCGATCCATTGGATATTTAAATGAGAGATGTATCACAATGGATGTCGACGATGCAACGAAGCGGCCACTTCGCATCGACAATTCGAGGCAATCGGCTCTCTTCCGATGCAGAAAGGTAAGGTAAAATGAGAAGTGACATTTATTGAATACACTATATTTCATTATAACAAAGTGCAGTCTTGCATAACAAATGCAAGGACTTGCGCGCTGATGCAGAGTTTCAGATAATATATTCATTCTATTGGCATGGCAACTTTGTTAGGTGAACTAGAAAATAAAAAAGTTAAATGTGACTTGATGTTGCCAGGATCGTTCTCACGACTCAAATCCTTGAAGAATTACACTAATACTATAATTAGTAACTAAAGTAACTCGATACACTCGCTAACTGATTGCGCAGTTGAACGGTTTTTCGTCAAATTTGGTAATAATAACTAACCTCAAGTTCTGACGAGACTTAGGGTCTTTTATCACATCCTTAATTGTAATCACTGGAATCTAAATTACTGGAAAGATCTCTTGTGTAAGATCTTGTTGATTAGTTGATATCAAAGTATTGTCCAGGTATTAGGTCGTCTACTGGGCTAAGCTTTGAAGAGTAGAAGTAAAGAGAAAGAAAAATAAGGAGGATAATGAAGTTCGGCGTCAATGAGACTCCATAACGTAGGTCTTACGATGCGACGCTTGAAGCCCTGGGGGACGCTGCTAATGTGATGGGTGTTCATAGTGTTTATGATCAAGCGCATTACTTCTCAGCCTAGCTGTTTCATAGTATACAAACTTCTCAAGTGCATATAATTATAAATTGATTGAAACTTTCGGAAGTATTACACATTTTAATGTTATTTTGACGGTTTATCGTACGCGGTACGTATATTCGAACTGGTCGAGATAGTAGACTAACTATACCTACCACGTAAGTTATACCGTTAAAATAACATTAAAACATATAATTATATATTTATTTTTCGATCAAAACTGTGTACTAAAACTAATTGCAATAAACTGAATATAAAAGTATGTCTAGAGTTTCTTATCGAAATTTGAACAGCGTGATTTGCATCGTCACGTAAAAGACCGCTGGTGGATGTTTTACCTTTCATGACACCATGCAAAAACATACGATTTCAGGTAGTAAGGTAAGGTATGTTAACGCATGTGCCCCTTAGTGCCTTCAGTAAGAACCGCAAGAGGGCGATACTTGTCTACTACAGACGATTTTTGACTGGGGTGATATTTTTTCCCAAGAAAAGGGTGGAATTTGCTATTTACCAACCGATGTTGACAAAATTTGGTAAACACATTATTGCAATTTTAAGAGAGAAAAATTCACATCCTCGGACAGGATTCGAACCCGAGTCTTCCGACAATCCGTGTCAGACGCCATGACCACTAGGCCACTGAGGCACGAGGTCCGAGCATCGAGTTTCAAATCTCTATCTGATTTTTATGGGGACGGAAACAACATGTATTGGACAGCTTGACAGCATTATCCAGCCGAGAGAAGATTTTTTTCCTAAACTTAACTTTCGTATTGGTGTCGCTACCCTTTATAATTTCTCAAATTCCTATAATGGCGTCTGACACGGATTTACGTAAGACGCGGGTTCCAATCCCGTCCGAGGATGGAATTTTTCTCTCTAAAATTGCAATGTTTGGAATCGCTAAGTAGGCGTTAGTGTTTTAAAAATCATATTATAAAAATTGTCAGTTAACTTTGACACTCCATGTTGGAAAAATAATTGATGTTTTTCATATTTTTTCATAAATAGTATACCTCGGCCTCTCTTTCGGTACCAGGTTTTCGTCGAATTTCGGGACACCCTGTATAACGGGACGGCACACCGTCGCAATGTATCCGATGACGCACCGACAGGCTATCTGCGCTGATGTTTAAAGCTTTAACCAGGGAGCCACGACCAAAGTTTTTTTTATGTTACTCGGTGCGAGCAAGTCGATCGCCTGATGTTTAGTGTCACGCTTGCTCATAACAGTTCAGTGCGATTTAGAGTTTTAAACTACAACAGTAAAAACCCTTCATGGTACTGTACTCTATCCTATCTTAAAGGAATGAGTGCAGTTGCTATGCTACCGCATATCCCCTGGGTATATCTTCCTTCACTGCACGGGATCGTGAAGGGAATTGAATCGTAAATAGTCACAATCCACTTTTTAGTTAATGGGTTTCGATAAAAATTCTGCCACTATCCATTATTAGTATAATGGATAGTGGCAGAATTTTTATTAAACCAATCGGGTTTAATGTTTAAATTATATAATTTATCCTAACTTATCTACTTAAATAAAAATAAACCCCTATTTCTCCTGGTCACACTATAACTTGAGAACAGCTTTTCCAATTTCATTCGAGATTCTGAGTTTCTAATACTTTGTAGAAAGTTCTTACATTTAAGAAAAAAAATGTAAAAGTGGGAGGTTATGGCTACTACGCGAACGAAATCGTGGTCAGTCGCTAGTCTATATATATATAGGTATGTATAACTCAATCCCTATTTTTCAAGGTCACTATAACTTGAGAACGGATGGAAAAATCTCGTTAATTATTGTTGTTGTGTTAATTATTGTCACGAGAAGGTTCTTAAGAAAGAAAAACCAAGAAAAGATGGGAGGTTATGGCGAGGCCGAAAGCATAGAAAATGACTTACTCACCTTTCAAGTGTTATGAAGAGACGTCCAGCAAGTTCATATCGTCGCTAATATAATAAAAGCGTCATACCACTGACGTACATGGTCTATTATGTATGTGGCGTAATAAAAGACACACGTGCACAGCAACCTTTACGTCAACTTTACGATTCAACTTCCTAACTAGATCGTACCAACTTTACGAGTGTTGTGTAGGAAAGATAATCTTTATTGCCCCATAAATAGGGCATTTTCTATAAGTTCTTGAATCTTGTTGCTAAAAGCCTAAAGACGAAGCCTAAAGCCTGCGTCATCCAAAGATCTCCATTGTAATATTGTATAGTTCCTTGAGGTTCATAGTTACGCTAAATCAGTCAGTTCATTTAAATACCAGCCAGCCAGAAAGACGAATGACACGAACAAAGCATAGTTACCTATTTGCAAACAAATCAATAAAGCAACTAAAAGTGTTTAAATAAAGATCATAATTGTGTATTAAAGATACTGTGATTTGATGACAAGGCTATTACTACTGCAGTCGCAGATCTCACCTTGCTGAGCTCCCGCGATAGGGTTTCACCAGGACACGCCTGCCGGCCAAATATCTACCGTAACACTTGTTTATATACATTGACATCGATACAATCTCGGACGGGTAATTAAATTGTCCTGCGTACGAACGAGACACTGATCGATACAGTGGACTACTGCGCAATTCGTCTAGAGTGGGCTTTATACCTTACAGAAACTTGATTCAAGTTGTAAAATAAATCACATTGTGGCGGTTTCAGGTTATCGTGGAAATTCTTCTCGTAATGTTGCTCATTATGTATACTTGCCGCATGCATTTTTATGCGGAAGGGAGAATGGTGGAAATGACACTATATACGAGTATTTCTTTAAATAAGCTACTGGAATGAATTGGATAAATAGGTTCTAATAATGACTGTGCATGTAATTATAATATTTAATTTAATCATAGTAAACTAAATGTAACAAATAACCTTATTCATACGAGACAAATTACTTTGGTATGGATATTCAAATTTATATTTTTAAAAGGGAAAAATCATATACAAATCTGCACGAACATGGTCATAAAACCATATTTACGATACATTGTACCCATATTTCTAAAGAAAGCGGCTGCAAACCCTGAGGAAATTAGATCTAGAATAATATATCTACATTAATATAATCTCAAAACTAGGGTCGTCCTTATCACTGAGATACACGTGATTTTTCTCCTTATCAGTACCTATTCTCAAAAGCTCAAGTCAAAAAAGACCACCTGTTACGTTACTTAGGACTATGTCTGTGAATAAATGAATTTGATTGTTACTATAAATCAGCCTATGGTCATTTCCGTCATTTTCCTATTTGAATTTTAACTATACAGTCAAACCTCACAGACTGGCCGTTTCCGTCACTGAGATCTAGTTGATCTTTTCCTGATCACCAGCAGACTTAAAAGTTCCGGCCTAGAAGCGTCATTACAGCACGTACTAAAAAAACTCCTCTGGCTGTTTACATCTCTGAGATCTAGTTCCCATTCTCTGCTTATATCAGCAGACCCTCAATAGTGCACGTCTAGACCCAACAAGTTTCTATATATCAGACAACATACTTGTGTATGTTTTATTTTTTGCCATAAGTCAAAAGTTGGCACCTCGGGCCATTTCATTTAGAGATCTCATTTTTGACCCTCAAGAGTTCAACTTTTAAAGTATCACGTAATATTGTAAAACTTGTCTACATCTACATCTACACTGTAATATTAACAAGTACAATTTGAAAAATGTAATACCGACTTCCATTCTATTCAGTTATTGGTGTGTATCTCAAATAGTACTGGACTGAATTCGATGAAATTTAAATGGAACCACACGGTAAGTACCAGCTTTCAAACAAAAATAATTTTGAGAATCGGTTCACCCAGTCGAAAGTTATGAGGTAACAAACATAAAAAAAATAGAATCGATCGAGTACATCCTCCTTTTTTTGGAAGTCGGTAGAAAAGAGGGAAGATTTGTTTGTTTGAACTGAATAGGGTTCGAAAGTACTGGACCGATAAGAAAAAATCTTTCACTATTAGAATTCTACATTTTCTTTGATGAAAATAGGCTACAGAATATTTTCAAAAAAGTTAAGGATCTGTATAAAACTTCGATAATGTAACCCAAGGTGTGGAAAAAAAAACCAAAAAGCTCCTTATATCGCGTACGCTGCGGAACCTAATATTAGTCTATGCTATTGCCAATAAAGCAAAGTGACGTACTGCAGTTTTATATAAGACGTCAATATTTACTAAGAAGTCTACAGTACCATTATGTGTAACTATGGCAGTTATGTCGCAATAAATACATTATATTTTAAAATATGCAATAGTAACGTCAGTACAAACCAGGCCACATTATTCGTACCTTGGTATTACATATAGTCCTTATCTATCCACAGACAATTAAATGTACTACGTAATAATAATACAATTAATAATTAATGTAATAAATACTTGATTATATGTATCTATCTACTCTAATAATAAAGAGGAAAAATATATGAGTGTTCGTTTGTGATGGATACACGTAAAATTAACCGATTCAAACAATTCTTTAACAAGTGTAAAGGTACATTATGCCTGAGTAACATACGCTAGTATTTGATTCATTCTCATCAGTAGTAAATATAAGTTGTGTATCATAAAACAATAATGTAACATTCGTGTGTAGTTTATAGTTGTATTAAGTTTAAAACAATTACCATTCGTTCAAATCAATCTAATAGTTAATCATAATTATGAATTTTTAGAAAACGCTATGAATTTTGTTATATAATCTTGGCAGAATAATAATATGCCATTAGAAAGATATAAAACAGACTTCCATTCTATCATTGACGATACTCAAAATTGTCCGATGTTGCAGATAAATTAACCATTATCCAAGATTTAGTACTCACCAAGACGGACATTTGTAGAAGAGTCCTAGGTAGGTCCTGGTATATCAGTTGATTGGCTTCGAACAGAGACTGATTTCCTGAAGAGTACCTTCCTACCGGTACCCTTAATGACCATGCAACTATGACAAACATATATATACTGTTTCATAATAATTTTACTTTGCAAAACTTATTGTGTTTATTAGTGAAAATAAGAAATTCTGATAAGGGTATTAAATTAACCACTCATCACATCTCTTTATGATTTTAAATAGCTCGTCCCATACATCTAAAAATAATAGTGTTAACACAAGTCACTTGATAACAAAGGAGATATTATTATGAAAGAGCTACGGTTCGTTATTGGAATAATAATTAAGTTACACCGCAATCGGTGGTGGATTAATAACTGCTGAAGGTTGAGCTCGTGGTCGGCATGAGAACGGGAGAAATGGGGCACGAATATTTGGGAAGACAGCGAAGTTTGTTTTGCGCTGCTGAGCCTTACTGCCGTATTTATAAACAAGTAAAAGTAATTATTCTTTTGACTAGAATTTGTCTGAAGTTAGAACTATCAAAGGCTAGAATTCTTACCCAAGTTATAGTCACCATTGCAATGAGAACACGTAAATTTTTCGTTCTTATTTCAAAAGTGAAGTTGTATAAAAATGAAATTCGCACACAAGTCTAAACTGTGAAATTGGCACAATACACAAGCCGCGTCATGGCCATTTGAAAAAAGAAAAAAAAAGTCTAAAATGTGAAGGATCTATTATGCTGTACAAATTAAAATCCTATTACAACATCCTAATACAAGTGTAAAAAGATACATCCCATTTTGATAGGGTTAATATGTCTTTCAGTAAGTAACGTTAATTTTGCTCGACTATAGAATAAGATTTTATGTATTATGTAGTATTCTATCGTCAAGTGCTTACTTCATTGAGAAATTTGGTTGTTAATTCTCGAGTAACCGAAAGATTTTCTTTTTATATATATATATTTTTAGATCTTTAATTCAGATTAGTAATTAAGAAATGAAGAAAGAAAAAAGGTTTCTAGATCTATCTTCTTCTTAAACTTGTTCTCATTTAAAAAAAAACAGTTGTTGTTCGTTTGTCTCATTAAAACTCGAAAATGTCGGAACCGATTTAAATAATTCTTTTTTTGGTTTGCTTGCTGTGATACAGGGTTTTTTACCAAGGGGAGGTTTTTATCTACATCATCCATCATCACGCAGGTTAAACAGCAGGGCTCAACTAGTGTCTAATAAACAATTTGGAGATACTGGAGAAGTTACTCTGGGAAGAGCCCAAATGATGTGATAGTATATAGGTGGAAAGTTATTTCGGCAAACCGCTTCGTCGGCGGTTGGTAGTATGGGCAAACCAATACGTCTCTCTGTAGTTCTTTTGGCGAAACGTGCTGTCGGTAAATAATGGTATCGCCTAAAAAAATTTTCGTCCTACGGTCCAGCGGTGAATGATTATATATACGAATGATTGTATCGCACAAGAGTAAATCGGTAATCGGTACTATCGGCCTACTAGTCATCTCGCTATTTCCGGAGCAAGATGCAGCAATTAATACGGATGCGGGGCGATAGTGTCAATTCTGCCATGCGATTTTCTAATAATAATCGTTGCATCTTTAACAACATCCGTGAAACAAATGACGAGGTGACACGAAACGTTGGTATTCCAACGTTTCTTACACCTTAACCTTAACCCTGTTACAAGGGCGATATCGCATAAAGTATTTGACATCGGTGAGCTCGTCGACGAGTGCATAGATGAATTATTACAGAATCGCACCTGTACGTTAAATTAATGTCTTCTGTGTTTTACTTATTCTCGATTCGTCACTGCACTTTTGATGGTACTATATACTACTATACTCCATAACGCTTTTATTCAGAGGTCACTCAAGGATGAATATAGAGTGTTTTCTGCTCGAGTCTAATGAAATTTAATGAGATATTCGCATGTATTCGCGCATCGAGGTAATTACCATGGATGAATAAGTTTTCTTAGGAATGAGGTTTCTATTTCATTGAATGTGAACCTAAGTTCCTTTATAGCAGTGACGGTATCGATATTGGGAGTTCTGATTGATTAATGGTAATATAATCACCAACATTTTCTCAACACGACGTTGTAGTAGGCAAAGTACCCACGAATATGGGTAAAAACGTTTGATCTAGTAATTTGAAGGTTCCTAACTAGTAGTATCTATAGGTGATTTTGACTGCGCGGAATAAGGCTATCGCGAAAGGTTCTCGAGTGGCGACCACGCACCGGAAGGCGTAGTGTAGGCCGGCCCCCCGCTAGGTGGACCGACGACCTCATAAAAACCGCGGGGAATCGCTGGATGCAGGAAGCGAGTAGCCGGTCCAAGTGGCGTTCTATAGGGAAGGCCTATGTTCAGCAGTGGACGTCTTCCGGCTGATAATGATGATGAACGTGATCCCTCGTGAATTACGCGTTGAAACTAGATAGGTATATAGTATCCTATGTGACTAGTGTCCGTATGAAGACGGAGCCTATAACTAGTATGAACATACCAGGTATCGGCTCCAACTTTATTCCAAAACTCAGTTCAAATCCGCTGATCTTTTGAGTTGTTTTGGCTTAACAAACACCATAACACACACACGTTCGCCTACAGCCGTATTTATAAACAAGTAATTACTTGTTGTTAAGTAATTTCTCAATGAAGTAAGCACTTGACAATATAATAATTCAACATAAAATCTTATTCTATAGTCGAGCAAATAACGTTTCTTACTGCATGACATAACCCTATCAAATTTGGATGTATCTTTTTACACTTGTATTAGGTTCTTGTCATGGGATTTTAATTTTTAGAGCATAATAGATCCTCCACAGTTTAGATTTGTGTGGGCATGTAATTTTTATACAACTTCACTGTTGAAAAATTGACGTGTTCTCATTGCTTAAGTAATGGAAATGGTGAATATTACTCGGCTAAGAATTCTAGCCTTTGATAGTTCTAACTTTAGGTAAATTTTAGTATATCGAATTAAAATCGTTGCTTAAGTAATTACTTTTCCTTAAGTAATTACTTCTGCTTGTTTGCAAAAATGGCTGTTAGTATGATGGTAAACTTAACAAAGAACATGAAAACACATAAGACAGCGATAAGAAAACCATAATTTTATCACAAACAGACAGTGGACGGATTGCTCAATTTATTTCATCTGTTTACGATGTTTATGAAAGCTCCACTACCGAAACTTCCAAAATAGCCTTTAATTATGCGTATAAAGCGTGGGCTTCTACCAACGCAAATAACATTTAAGTGCGGTTTTCTAGTAAACTGTCAAAGATTTGACCTTTACCCGACTACAACAAAGAGAGAGATTCCTTATTATTCAAGTGCTGCGTATTTTTGTGTAGGCTACGCAATTTCTTCGCTGATTGTGAACCGATTTCACTGGTTCACAATCAGCGAAGAAATTGCTTTTTCTTCTCCTTAGAATATTTACTCTAAACCTATTGGAGACGTTAAATAACGTCAGTTTCATTCATAAATCTTTTGTTTTAATTATCACGGTAGATGAAGTATTAATCACTATTTTTTGTTGGACAGGTTATACATAAAGTCAAGTGGTTCACCTATTTAACCCTTTGCCTACCAGAGACGTAAATTTACGTGAGTTTCATTAATTAATCATTTGATTAATCATTTGTTCTAATTATCACGGTATAGGAAGGATTAAACATCATAACATCGGCTGAAAATGTTCGTAGCCCGTGGTACAGTTACGCGGTTCAATTGACCAGCCCATGGTTACTCTATAACATTGTTTCCGTTACATAACGAATCTTGTATTTGTATTCCTTTTTAGTTTTAAATAGATACCATAAGAAGAATATTTCTCCATTGTAGTCTATTTTATTACTAGAGTTAATATGACGCCATTATACAAGTTTTAAAATAACAAAATAGCTCTCCAGAGCGACTTTAAATGATATAAGCAAGTTACGCTTCAAAGCATATCCACTCGAAGCAATATTGGTTGTACGCGAGTCTATTTATATGTTAAATATTTTTCTAAGAGTCATGCTTAACATACGGTTCCGGAGTTGTTGGTAATTACGAATGCACACTGGAGGCACTACAAGTGCTGCGTAGTGTCATGCCAATGTAACACATACTTTTAAAATGGTGTGATCAAATAGAACAAGTAGTTCAGGGAACAGTAGACCTCGCGAGCATAGTCTTATCAGCGGCAATTTTTCGCAGTACTTCACAATCTACTATCTCGGCAACCACTTGACCAATTATGCTCTATTCGCAATTCCTCTTTAAAGTCAGGTACCTAATGTGTGTACCAAATTTTATTAAAGTCTTTAGGTAAATAGCGCCGCAGCAAACTTCCTCCTTCTTAGGAAAAGTATCCCCCCACTCAAAAACCGCCGGCGACAAAAATTACATTGAATAGTAGAACATGCGTACCAAGTTTCGTCAAGATTGGTTGAAAAATGCGATCAGGATGCGTACAGGAAGACCAATATGCAACCTAACAAACATACGGACGGATGAAAGTCAATTTCGCCAGTTAAGACGCGGTCCAACCCCAATTTTAAAATAATTTACGATGCGTTACGTAAGGTTGAAAATCGCTTGTTAGATTCGACGATGTAATGCGAAAATGCATTAATTTTGTACGTTTTCTTTATATTTTTCGATATATACTAACACAATTGAAAAAACTGCTGGTTACTACTTTAGTACTATATGTTGGCTATGTATTACCTAAAAAATAATATAGTGTTATCGCTGAAAATTCTGAGAATTTGGACGTGAATATTTATTTTTATGGACATATTTAGGAGTTTTTTCTGCAGAGAGCGAGTCATATTTATGAATTCTGTTCGGTTATTACTCTTTGTTTTTTTCTTTTCTAGCCTAAGTATTTTTTTTATAGATTATTATCTATCTGTTTCGTAACACTAGATGTTTAAAGATTCTGCTTTTTACTATTATCAGGATACGACCGCGCCTTAAAGCAGAGACGCTTCGCTTGCTTCGCTCGCTCGGTCAATAAGCTACTAAATGAGCATTGGTCTTAAATATTTAATAGTTTTCTCTCTATTACCACACAATACTCGTACATAAAAGCTATTACCCGAAATATATAAATATGTGTAGGCATACGTATAGGATATGATAGGAAATTTATAAGGCGCATTATCATATTATCTAAAAATTAATACCAAGTTTTAGTATGCACGTTATGACGATAAGATAGAACGCACTGCCGTGCGATTCTCTAGTGATTCGTCGATGCGCTCGTCGACGAGCTCACCGATGTCAGCCGTGCGATTCTCTAAGACTAAACATCGTTTCATCTTTGACAACATCCGTGAAACAAATGACTAGATGACAAGAAACGTTGGAAAAACAACCTTATGTACAATGGCGATATCTCAAAGTATGTAAAATACCGGTGAGCTCGTCGACGAGCGCATCGACGAATTATTACAGAATCGCACGGCTGATACTATATGAGATATCGCCCTTGTACATAAGGTTGTTTTTCCAATGTTTCTTGTCATCTCGTCATTTGTTTCACGGATGTTGTCAAAGATGCAACGATATTTGCTCTTAGAGAATCGCACGGCTGGGTCTAGAAATTAAAAATAATGACAGTTGATGCATTTTATCTTCTTGACATCATCTAAAGATAATTAAATAAATTAATTTATGTAGCGCCGTATCCCCTAGTACAAACGAGCGAAGCCGCTGGCGTGCAGCTAGTAATTTGTAAGACAGCAAATAGGAAATATCTTTGTGGTTATATTATCTAATACATAAAATTCTCGTGTCGTGGTGTTTGTTACCAAACTCCTCCGAAACGGCTGTACCGATTTGTATGAAATGTTGTGTGTTCAGTAGGTCTGATAATCTGCCAACATCTATTTTTCACAACTATAAATGATAAGAGTGACCAATCCCTAAATAATTTTTTTTGACAAAATTTTTTTATTTTTATTTTAATATGGTTTAGCATTGAAAAATACATACAAATTCAGATTTTCATCTTTCTACGATCAAACCCTGTTTTTTAATAACGAATTTTATGTATATGGCAAAGCAAAGTCTGCCAAGTCAGCTAGTATTGATGTGTCTATATGAAAACAACAGGATTGATATACTTTACAGGGATATTTTAAAAGTACATTAATTGGCAATTAGCTTAGGTAATGAAATAATGATATGGAAATGAGTGTTGTTTTGTAAAATTATCAGAGAGCTATATTACTTATATACTAACTTCACTTAATAACATAGTTTGAGAATTGCAGGATACTATAGGAATGAGCGTATTGTATGTACATAACTCCATACTACTAAGTTAGTAAATATAAAGTAAGTAAGTTTTTATTCATTCTACTAAGTAATAATGTTGTACTTTGTAGAGTGGAGTTGAATTAAATGCAGGTATATGTTTACTAATAATGTGTGATTCCACGAAATCTATTTTTTGTTTGTTTGTTTAAATTGAAGAGGCTCCGAAACTAAAATACCGATTTGTAAAATTCTTACACCATTAGAATCCTACATTATTGTTTAGGATTTAGTTTAGTCTATAAGTTTAAATTATCTATGCCTCTTGACAGTGATGTTTCTATAAAATGTACTCGTATTATCTATGGTGTACTCTCTGGCCAATCACTCGTGTAAAAAATGTAAAAGAAATACAACAGCAGACCTATGGAATTATATCAAGATTTTTTATTTTAATCATAAATCAAAAATTATTTGATCCATCGGCCGGATCACAACTAAAATTAAGTGAACAGTGAAATGTTTTAGTGAAAAGGAAGATACAAAGCGCGTTCCGTTCCGCCAGCGAACCACGCCATCTTACAAAAATGGCATCAGTTTTTACAACTTGCCTTCGCAACAGCCACTCATCATTTATTATTTCAGTTCTGTATCCAAAACTACAACGGCAACAGCCAAAAAATATCAATTCTACAAAATTTCAGCAAATTACACATAAATCGGTTCTCGAATGGCGACCACGCACCGGAAGGCGTAGTGTAGGCCGGCCCCCCGCTAGGTGGACCGACGACCTCATAAAAACCGCGGGGAATCGCTGGATGCAGGAAGCGAGTAGCCGGTCCAAGTGGCGTTCTATGGGGGAGGCTTATGTTCAGCAGTGGACGTATTCCGGCTGATAATGATGATGATGATGACACATAAATCTCAAGCTATATGGCTACCACATCAGACAACCTCGAAAAGCTTGTAGCCAGAAGAAGCATTTTTAAAGGCAATTTTAAAGATTAACAAGAATATATAACTTCATCGACAATGAACAAAACCAAGATAAAATTTACGAACTTAAAATGCGCCAAGCCGAGCTGGCCGACAAGTATAACGCCACGCAAGACGACATAGAAATGTTTGAAGAAAAGCGATCTTCGCATGAGCTCGAAAGAAGCTCAACCGAAGAGAAATACTTCTCTTATCAAGCCAAAATAACGGAGCTCATAAAATACTAAGAACAAAATCAAACGCATAACTCCTTCCAGTCTGTGCAACGCCAGGATTCAACTAAATTCAACCTACTAAATTTTTTTTTTCACAGATATCCCTGCTGAACATAGGCTATAGGATATTATCAAAAAATTTGGGATCCGTATGAAAACTTTTATAATGTAACCCAAGGTGTGAAAATGATACGTACAACGAAATTAGAAAAAATATTTATTGACACTTCCGCTTGCTTTCCAGCGAAAGTGTCGCAAAATATTTCATCTAATATCGTGTTTGATAATGGATTTCCGCAAAGTAACGCCTGAATCAATAAATTACCTTTTAAAATCGTTATATCGCGTACGCTGCGGAAACTTGACAATAGAACAAAGTGATGTACTACCTTTTTATAGACGACGTCAATATCTACAATAATGTCTGCACTAACATAATAATATATCTGACTTTTAAAGTTATGTCAAGATAAACAGAAAAAGTGAAAAAAGAGGTAGATACGGTACTTGCGTAAAATACTGTTAACATGTACAATTGTATCCCTGAAAAATCCTTATATCCTTATATGAAACTATTGACAGTAGAGCAAAGTGGTGTACTACAGTTTTAGGACATATCTACAAAAAAGTCTACAGTGCCATATGTTTCACTATTAGAGTTTTAATAATAACTACTTTTTCATTAGTGGAATATTTGATATAATTCTTCGGGGCGAGTGGACCTGGGACAAGTGGGTGCTGAGCCATTGTAACGCCGGTCAAAATTAAGACACATTATTCCCAAATTGGTATTTAATCCTAATGATAAAGAATAAAGATTTCATTGTTTGTTTGTAATGTAAACGCAAAAACTACTTATACGATTAAAAGAATTCTTTAAGCAGTAGAAAGCTACATTATGCCTGAGTAACATACACTATATTTGATCCATCACCACGCGGGTGGCATTGCGGAGTGTAGCTAGTTCATGCTATAACTTGAGAACGGATGGAACATACTCGCAATTTTTTTCGTATTGTTAAGTCACCTGTTGCCACACTTGAGACTAAAGACGTGCACACCTTAGTACTAATAATAAACATCAAATGGGTCAAACTAGTCAAGTAATACTTTATTAATTCCGTTAAGATTAATATTACATGAGAAAAGTACAATTTGAAAAAAATTATACCGCCTTCCATTCTATTCAGATAGGGGAATGTAACTCAAAAAGTACTGGCTGAATTTGATGAAATTTAAATGGGACTACACGGAAAACACCAGCTTTCAAACAAAATAAAGAATTTTTAGAATCGGTTCACCCTATCGAAAGTTATGAGGTGACAAACAAAAAAAATACAATCGAATTGAGTACCTACCTCCTCCTTTTTTGGAGTCGGTAGAAAATCGGCGAAAACCCAAGTAGGGATAACATATCTTATTATTGTAATTAAATATTAATTATAGCAGAACATGGTAGCAATATATTGAAATAATATGTACCTACTTTAAGAGGATAACTAGCAACTCGATAAACTATACCGATAGTAGGTACAGCTGGCAAGGACGATAGGGCACAATATACACACATTGTCCTGGTGCCTTATGGCATCATATTATTCCTAAATAAATGAATATCTATGTACAAGGCAGTTATAGTAGATTGTTAAACATCGGTCGATAGGTACCTACCTATTTAGACACGAGATAGTTAAGGTTTAGCACACGAGCGTACCGACCTGTATAGGTCTTTCAACAGAAGTAAACACCCTCCTTTTCTTTTTAAATTAGTATTTCCTCATAGAAAGTAAACAAAAACCTGATAAACAACATTTTATCTACGTTTATACTCGACAAAATAACTAAAGATTGTAACATAAGAACCCCGGAAAAATCAATTTGCTTTCTCAAATTTTTACCCAACTTAGACGAAACCCAAGAACAAAAAACATTTTTTTTTAAATCACGAGCGAAGCGTTTAATTAATAGCTTGGGTAAAAACGCTTTCGTATCTCCGGATGTCCTGCTGTTCTCTTATCTTATTCTTAGTCATTTTGGGGGCGATGAGGCCTGCGATGACGTCCCGGGGGTGTTTTATGCTTTCCCCCTTCCAGCATTTACTCAAGCCATCCTAACTGCTTTACATAGCGGAGTATGGTCTTAGGTCGCTGGCACAACTTCTCCAGTGTTGTTTGAGATGTTGTCTGAACAACTATCGATGATGCTAATGATGCCTCATGCAGTCTGGATTGGCTGTTCCGACTGTTTTCAGCTCACAGATTCACTAGTTATTTACCGAGTCGAGTCGACGTGTAGTTCGTTTTCTCGTTCATGTTCCTTTTTGTAGCAATTTAGAAGAGCGTATTTTTTATCATTGAATATAGTAAGTAAATATGTCGTTCTAAACTATGCCAAAAATAAGAAGTTTATCTAATCTAGACCATCTGTAAAGATATGAATTTTAGTTATTACTAAGGATATTTATTTTTACTATTATTATATTAGGATCTTTCCTTCACGCAATTTATGCAATTTAAAGAAGAACAAACGATTTTCTTTAATACTTCTATGGGAAATTCCTGAACAAGAAAAGGCCAGAGATCTAGTGAAGGCTCGTTGAATGCTTTCGATACGTTGAGAGTTTGATGTGTAGGGACTCCGTATAATCTATTCAAAACACAGATTAGTTTGTAAATTTTACTTACTTGACAGTCACATAATTCTGTTTACCCAATTATCTACATTAGTAATGTTACACATAAATCTATCCATGTGTATAAAAATTAACCCCTATTTTTCCTGGTCATGCTATAACTTGAGAACGGATGGAATAATCTCGCTAATTCGTTTTTTGTTGTGTTTATTATTGCTAGTATTTATTATTGTGAGAAGGTTCTTATCAAAGAAAAACAAAGAAAAGATGGGAGGTTATGGCGAGGCCGAAGGCCGAGCCTACTACGTGAACAAAGACGCGGATAGTCGCTAGTATTATATACAATACAGATGCTTAAATATGTAGTGTTCATATAATTATAATTTATACTGAGTTAGCAATAGAGAATTTCGCTATAAATCGACCACGTTCTCGAATTGCGATTATAATAAAAACACAATATAACGTGACAAAAGGCACGGTTAATGCACCGGTCAATAAACCACGCTCTTTATAAAGAACTTCACGGTTTTTGAGCAAGCAATAACAACTGGATGGAGTCAGGTCGTAAATGGAGAGTTCGCTTCGGTGGGCTAAACACACCCTCGCCCACGCCAAGCGTTCGCGGGTCAAGTGTGGAGTGCGCTTTATACAATTTATTTAATAGTGTCTGCCCGCAACTTAATTCGCTTGGAATATAATCAACTATCCTATATATATAATGGAAACCATTTTGAGCAACTTATTAGTTAGGTAAAATTGAGATATTAAACGAAATTTGTAAAAAAATACTATTTCCTTTCAATTTTAGTAGTTTATTTCTTTGCGAAGATTGATCTTTATCAACAAAAGAATCCATTAGTTAAATAATACAGGATTTGTTTTTTTGGAAAATCATTCAGTTCGACTTCCATCAAAAGTAAAAGATTAAAAAAAACTAAATCAGCAGTTATTGTTTTCTTATAAATCGAGGGCATGTCTCCTTTCACGATTTTACTCCGCCCGCCCTTCTTTAAAAACCATCCTATAGGTTGGACCCACTTTAAGCTATAACATACTCAACAAAAAGTTATCCGCTTCCATCCGGATAAAAATATATACTCTTACACCAGATAACCTCCTCCTTCCTTGGAAATCTAGTATTATTATTTGCAATATTACAAACTCCATTTCCATACTTAGCCAACTTCATCCTTTTGTAACATCTTCACCTGAGCGCTTTCTTGACCATCGCATCGTCGAATTACTTCAAAAAAGTGAAACTTTAATGTTGCATTACTTTGCTACACTCAAATTTATCTAACTGTCCAGTCTCTTGACATCAGCGCTCAACTTTTTAAGGGTCAAACACAGTCTTCTATTCATAGGCGGTCAACGGCGTCTAGGTTTCGGTTTGACTTAAAGTTTGGTGAGTTTCATCTTAAACAAGTCGTAAGCGACCAATTCTTTGAGAACATGGGCAGTTTTGTAGCTGTAAGACTTTTGCAAAGTTCGCTTGGGGAGGTTCCGCTTGCTTTGCCAGTTATTTCACCGTGAAGCAGGTTGTGTGAATACATTAGCTTAGTGTATTGCCATGCTGGGTTTTGAACTCTTGTAGTTTAAAATTCGGAATGGCACTGAACTGTTTTGGATAACGCATATGCACGAATGCCGCTTAAAATTAGGCGAGCGGCTTGCTTGTCTCGTCACGAATAGACCAACCATTTATAGAAAAGAGGTAAAAACAAATCAAGAATCGAACACACATTTTTTGTACCCTTCTACAATATGTTTTAATTTCTGGGATGTCTCGGCCAACTACCAATCGGCAATCAATCGACAATCATACACACATCAAAAAAGTTTGCAATCACTTTTAAAAATCGAAATGTTTTTTGTTACGGTAGATTATTATAATTATATTATGATTTCTTCGTCTTTTTAGAGTCTTTTTAAATCCAGATAATCGACTTCTCCTTGTCTGTAGAAAACCAGGAGACCAAACTAAACTAACTACAAAGTGACTAAACAAAGAATACAAACATATGAGATCTTGAAAACCTCTAAAACATAAAATCAGCGTTATCAGTACAAATTAGTAAACATACAATCACATTACACTATTATACTTTTGAGATCTGCGGTGATACCAGTTAAGAAGGATCTTCAACAAGAGACAGATCAGCTAGAAAAGTTTAGTCGCAATTGCGGAAAATGCGTAAAAGCGGGAACGTGGGAAGGTCTTCAATATTGCGTGGTAACTTGATAAGGCACGTGTAAGCCGAAAAGTTGATTTTAAAAGGTTGCACGTGTGTGTTGACATCCTAACCGGTAACACCCTTGCCTATATAGGAAGAGCCTGCTCTGCCCACGTGGTGCATGTTTATCCCTCAAGAAAATCTGTCGGCATAAATTATTGTCCTACGTTTGTAAACATTTTTTTGTTTATAGTTTCAAATTCAAATCAAAATCAAAAATTATTTATTTGTTGTAGGCAATGTTACAAATAAATAAAACACCTGGTTCCTAAACTAGGCTCTTGTGATTGGTTCCAGGCCTCCCTCGTCAGTGAACCGATAAATCATTGCCATAAAATTATAAACCCATATACAATAAAAATAAAAATTAAAAACAACATTAAAATTAAAACTAAAATTAGTATTATAAATTCAAATAGCATGAAATTTAGAATTAAAAGTCGAATCAAATGTAGAATTAAAATGTAATCATAATTAAATTAACATTTAAATAATAATAAATAATAATAATAATTTTATTTATTTGGAACCATAACACGATTTAGTTACAAACATATAGGATAAAATCAAAATCAAAATCAAATATTAACAAATATTGCATTTTAATAAAAGAAATATTTGACAAAAAATAATTTATTTAGGATTTGTCGGTTCAGTTAGCTTAGTAGCAACCTTGCCATTGAAGCGCATTAAAGTCTCTGGTTCGATTCCAGGCCGGGCATATATTTGTGTGTTTGGTTGAAATATTAGTTCACGGGTTTTGAACGATGTGATAGGTTTTTCTGAGTGTCTATGCCTTCCACGACACAGATAATTCGGGGGGAGTGCGGGGGTATGATTGTGTTAATGTATTTTTTATTGCCACTCTTGATGATCAGTAATGATACGATATAAACATTTAAACAAAGTTTAAAGATTTAACATTCTAACTGTTGTTTCTCAGTTTATCTATGAAAATCTAATGTATGTCAAGAAAAACGTGAACAGTTTTGAAAAAAGGAGTGATGTTCATTCCATCAACACGCGGAATAAGCACAAGCTATCCGTACATGTAACGCGTCTCCACAGAATAAGTCATTCTTATGGGACAATGTATACGATTATATAATAAAGTTCCCAATGTTATCCGAGATTTGCCTTTTTATTTTAAAATTACTATTAAAACTAAACCCTGTCATAAAGGTTATTACAAAACTTCGGATTACTTGGAGGATAAAAGAGCTTGGGACTGATCACTCCAGGATCTACGTATTACTACCATGTCAAAATGTAGCGTGTCTTGCCCTACTGATACCATTATTATGGTCTCTTTTGTAGGGCAACACACTGAAAAAAAAACGAACATTTGTTATATACATTAAGAAATTGGCGATAAAAAATTTTTAAAAGACAAGCCCGCTGAGTTTCTTGCCGGATCTTCTCAGTCGTGGTCGCGTTCCGATCCAGTTGTCGATTTAAGAAATAATAAATGTAATAAGACAATTTTGTAGGTGCTCCCTTAGGTCTATACAGAATAAACGATTTCATTTCATTATAGATACCTATAGAATGGTCACACTCAACTACGAGTGCCAAATCACGGATAGTTCAGGTTTTCAATCTGGTCAACTCAAATTCTCATTTCAGATAGGAAAATACTACACATACAAATAATTCAAAATGTTGCGCAGGGTTGGCATGTTTAAAACAAAGTGTTTAAAACACATCTTAAACATTAATACAAAGTACAATAAAACAGATTTCAAAAACGATTTGTATTATGTTAAATGATATATAATCAATATTGCGGGCTAAAACATCAAATAATTGATAATAAAGAGCTAATGTAAGATAATGTTTATCGGAAAAAATACCGCGTCGGTTAAATCCAGAGCCGAGAGATAGTATCGTTTCAGCGCCCGCCGAAACGCTGTTCAGCAATTACCGATTTCGGTAATTACCCTTGCACTCTGCCATTACGCACTATTCCACCATTTTAACACGGTATGGTATATCTTGGTATGGTATTGTATAAATGGGTCATCATCATCATCATCTCAGCCGTAGGACGTCCACTACTGAACATATGCCTCCCCCATGATTTTCCAAAATTACCGGTTGGAAGCGGCCTGCATCCAACGTCGTCCTGCGACCTTTATTAGGTCGTCTGTCCACCGTGTCGGTGGACGACCTACACTGCGCTTGCCGGTCCGCGGTCTCCGCTCCAGAAACTTTCGGCCCCATCGGCCATCTGTTCTGCGTGCTATGTGCCCTGCCATCTGCCACTTTAACTGGCTAATCTTCTGGGCTATGTCGGTGACTTTAGTTTTTCTACGGATCTCCTCATTTCTGATTCGATCAGAGGAACCCCGACCATAGCCCTCTCCATAGCTCGTTGTGCGACTTTGAACTTACTTATGAGGCCCACAGTAAGAGACCACGTTTCAGTGCCATAAGTCATCACTGGTAACACACATTGGTCGAAAACTCTTGTCTTGTCTCTGTATATATGAGTATTTCCCCTATTTATCTCATGCTCAAATAAGCAAAAGGCGAGCACGACGCATGTAACACCCCGCAATTATAACGGGTATACGAGAGTTTCCTTTGTACTACAAAACGAGCATCTTAATCTTTTATTATTTATTCTTTAACTAGTAGTGTTTGTAATTAGGCATAAATTATATCTAATACCTTTAAACAGCAGCAATTATTGTGTCTATGTATATATAAATTTATATTTGACAGGCCGGTTGGCGCAGTTGGTAGCAACCCCTGCCTTCTGAGCCGCTGGTCCAGGGTTCGATCCCCGGACAGATCAAACATTTGTGTGATGAACATGTCTGTTTGATCTGTGTCTGGGTGTGTTTATGTATATAAGTATGTATATCATTCAACAGGTTACCATAGTATCATCTTCAGCCTGTAGCAGTCCACTGCTGGACATAGGCCTCTCCAATTGCACGCCACTTAGGTCTATCTTTAGGTCTATCTCTATCTTATACATATTAAGTTCTTAAATGAAACAAAACAAAGTACTAGCTAATGAAGTAATTTAAAAATAAAATTATTTATATAATGTCAAACTTAAATAGTAATCCTTAATTAAATGTCCAATTATATATGAATACTATTACTATAGTAATAGTATTCATATATAATCCTTATTACATTACTATTACTAAATTTAGTATAGTATAGTTCATATTAATAAAAAAATAAATTAATAAATAAATAGTACAGGATCTGCCTAATTTGGGACCTGAAGACCTTTGTGTGGATGTTGTCCCATATTATTATATTTATATATATATATATATATATATATACATATATATATATAATTATATTTATATATATGTATAAATATAATAATAATATTTATGTATAATCTTAATCTCGGTAACAGTTATAATGTCGGCTTCAACGATTTTCATGAAATGTAGTACGCAGGGGGTTTCGGGGGGCGATAAATCGATCTAGCTAGGTTACACTTTGAAAAACGTCGTTTTATCCGTGTTTTCGGACAATGAAAAACCTGCACAGTAACACTAAAGCTACCTCGACAATAGATGGCGTTGTTAAGCAACACTAAGCTAATGAGTGTTTGGAGGTAAGACCAAGAAAATCAATTGTATACTTATGAACAAAGCTCGCTCATCCAGACACTCATTTCATTTATGGAGCGCAGGAAAACTATTACATTAGAATTTAGTACACGTTTTAACATGAGATTGAGATGATGAAGACAGCTTATACAAGATTCTAACAGGACTCATTTAGTTGTAATTCATGAAAATAATAACTGTTTGTATTTTATACAATTAGAAAACCTTTTTTTTTCAGTCCTGGTGTTGCGTGTGTGAATGTAATATCGAATTTAATCAATATTAATATAGATTAAATAAAAATAAGTCGGGTTTTCCTTCCTGACGCTATAACTCCAGAACGCACGAACCGATTTCCACGGTTTTGCATTCGTTGGAAAGGTCTCGGGCTCCGTGAGGTTCATAGTAAAGAAAATTCAGAAAAAATGTAAAAAGAAAAGCGGGAAAATCTTTTTTCACATACAGCGCCATCTCTGATACATAGCATGTACAACAAACCAATATTTTAAGTAGATGGCGCCAAACGGAACGTTACATAAAACGAAGCCATCTGGTGGCGAAACGGAGTTCGCAGGGTTTGCTAGTATAGATTAAATATCAGGCAAGTGCCTACGGTATATTTGATTGAGAATTAATATCACTCATCCTAACTCAACATCATTGTTCTCATGCCCTTTTCCCACTGATCTGAGGTAGATCAGATATTCAGAAAACAATATAAATAATAATTTTCACATATTACTGAGCTACGTACCAGCCTTAGTCCTAATAATGTTCGGCTTAGATTTGATCGAGGGTTGCTAGAACGTCCCAATGATATACATTGTCTGTCAAAAACGAGTTTGCCGTTTAATACTTATGTCTTAGCATTGTTTTTCTTTTGATTTGACTTGATGTAATTTTTTAATGGTGGTTTCAAAATAATATGAGGATTTAAATTACAGTCCACCTGTCAGGGAAATATAATTACTTCGACTTTAGTACAAATAATTATACCTTGATTGAAACTTTCGTAAGTATTACATTTTAATGTTATTTTGATGGTGCGTTACGTTAATACTAGCGCGAACGCAGCCGGGTGCGCAAGTACTCCATGAAGAAGTGGCCCGGACGGTCACGAAACCGGTCGAGATATTCGACTATACGTACCGCGTAAGTTAAACCAAATGTCAAACTAACATTAAAATAATTATACCTGTACATTCGTCGTGAAAATGCAACAAAACACTTTGACATTGTAATTTTTGACAGTTGACCAAGATATGGTAATGTTTAAAAAGATTAGGAACAGTGGGATTTTTTTCTGACAGGGTGTCGTAAAACGGGCTGGATCAAATTTTGACCCGTGAAAATTTTGGCTCAGATTATCCATAACAGGTAAACTATTTTGTAAGTGAACTCTCGTGAGTTTGAGATTTATTCGGTGCTCAAAACCGACTATTTTGCTCACGTTAATAACCGACGTTATTGACCGAAGTTTGGGGCATGCCCGATGCCAATCATAAGGGAGTTGACGTTGCAATATCACGGTGACCACAGACATGCCCGAAACCTAGGTCAATAACGTCTTCTACTTACGAGTATAAGTTTGATTTGACATTAAATAAATAGGTAAATTTTATTAATATTCTAACAAGACAACATGACTTCATCACATTTGCATACTGATGATGGAAGTTTTTGAGGTAGGTGGTTCATAAAGGGAATTGTAATTACCTCGTGGGTGTCATCCCACAGGCTCGGATGGATATTGAACTGTCTGCGAAAGTTCTGATTAGGAAAATTTATTAGCCACCCACATTGTTAGCTCAGATGTGGGTGAACTAGGTCGTCTTCTGGCAAATACGTGCAATATTACCTGTACATATGCTAAAACTTGTTACTACTACCTCTTTGTTTTCTGGACACCTGGTAGTTTCAGACTGTTTATTATGAGTGTAAATAAGGTTTTTGCGCAATCCACACTTTCTCATACTACACTATGCTTTTTTACGACTTCTGCAGTGCAAGTACCGAACTTACCGATCGATAAATTTGAGTCTTGAATTCGTCATACTTCGAAAAAACTGGCTATATCGATCTTGTGTCGATAATTGCAAGTAAGTAACCGGTAAGCGATCGGTAGACAAATTCGATAAGCATGGAACTATGAAATTACGTTTGAGATCGTCTATTTAATCGATTTTAACGATTGTTTTGTCAGCTTTGAAAATGACCTCGATATAGCTTATCGAGAGGCGACGGGAATGGGGATATTGTTTAGTTGTGTTTGACCTTACTAATAATATAAACGCGAAAGTTGGTATTTATGGATATATGAACGTTTGTTATTCTGTTACGCTCAAACTGGATGGCCCAATTTTGATGAAATTTGGAATGGAGCTAGATGGGGCGCTGAATTAACACATAGGATTTTCACCAACCATCATTATGTGGGTGTAACTGCGGGGCGCAGCCAGTATTCAATAAAAAAATAGACTTCGGCCTTCTTTTGATCGAAGAAGAACAAAATGCTCCTTGAAATCTTCAAAATGATGGAAGGACGAATTGTGGAATGCAAATAATTCGTAATAATCGATATACTGTCGACAACTTGACGATCGTATAAGTCGTCGATATGACTTCCATACTTGCTAGGGTCGATCGAGTCACTAACATCGATCAAAACGATTTTTTCGACAAATTTAACGATTATTACGGTACTTGAACAACAAATATTTGCTTAATTTATACATCTCACTGCATTTGGCTTTGTATAAGTAGAAGTGTTAAGAAACTGAGGTTGTGAGGTCCAATGACATCATCTTCCCCTTTAGTCTTAGCGATTTATATCGTCAACAACATCACCATTTTTCATCACGCGTATGAAACTATCAGGTGCAGATATCATTAATGATAACATGTGTACTTATGTGTAATCAGGGCAATTATCATTTTAGTTTTATACCACTTGATTTAGGTCGTGGAGAGATGTTGGTGGTAGATTTTGTGAATTCAGCGTTTGTCATTCTGTAGATGTGATGAATATGTTTGTTGGTTTTATAGCCAGCTGTCTTCTTGATGCCAGACTTGTACTACAAATTAAAACCCTAAATTATCAAATTTGCACTATTAAAATCATACCACGCGTAGCTGAGATGTATCAGCTATACCTACATACTGACAGACAGACATACTACGTGACAAACGCGTGGTTCGTCGCAAAATGTTCGAACAGAAAGTATAGTGTAGACAAAATTTTGTATTTGCCAACTTGATACCAAATTAGTTTTTCTAAATCATTTGCATCCATCGACTTTTATAACTGAGTCGGCTGACTGTGAGGCTACAACTTCAGTATCAATGTGATCGACATTATTGGTCGAGCGGATTTAATAATAATTTTAAATTGTGTTTACACACAGTACGCATTAGTCTAGCCAGGCAGGGGTGTAGACACCCCTGCCTGGCTACACTAATGCGTACGAACTTTTTTTATGGGATATTTTGGCAAACGAGCAAGCGGGTCACCTGATGGTAAGTGATACCGTCGCCCACTGACATCCGCAATACCTGAGGTCTCGAGGATGCGTTGCTGACCTTTGAGGAAGGAAGATAGGATGGAAGAGATAGAAGGGGTGAGGGTGGAGAGGGAAGGATAGAGGAAGGGGGGAATTGGGCCTCCGGAAACTCCCACAAACCGACTGAAATGCAATAGCAAGCTATGTAACTGCACCTCGGTGTTATGTGAGAGTGTGGTATTTCCCCGGTCGTGCCGGCTCATTCAGCTGTGTGGTTACAGCGTGGCACTACCACCAAAACCGTGGATGGTAGAGGTAAGGAGAAATTTCTTATATGAAGGACAAGTTGAAAAAGTGACCAGTTGTATAATGTAAATGACAGCACAAATATTACAGTATAGAGTAGAAAAAGGGTATGTTATGAATGTATCATACAGTTGTAAGACGGATTGAAGTTTGCAGATGTTAAAAAAACATCATTATGTTTTTAATTTCTATTCTTTAATTGTGCATATTAAAAATATACGCCTAATTGATGTATTTATTTGTAAAATATTTATTAATTAGACGTTGAAAAGCCTGACGAAGCGGAAGCTCTTCTAATTTCTCTATCTTACTCCAAAAACGTAAGGTACATTCTTTATAATTTACTTTAGTGATACTGTAGCACCACTCTAATTTAACGCATTTCGATCTATACTATTTCATCGTCCGTCACAGAGGTTTTCCTCACCTCTACTCTCCATTGCACGAATCCACTATCAACCTTATAAATGTTTTTGTAGATACCTAATTGAAGCTCGCAAATCATTGCAGAGGGAGCATTTTCATCGACGAAATAGCATCGTTGGCTTGTAAGATCGATAGTCAATTAGGCCGAAGCCTCACACCAGCGCACTGTTTCAAATTAATGCACAGTCACCCACTCTACAGACGAATAGCCAAATCATAGCCCAATGGGATGGCAACCTAAACATCTATCGATTTCTTGTTAAGATTTCACATTATAACTGCGTTATTATTAGTTTACACAGTAGCGATTGTTTTCTTCTTAACAGTTTTGTTACTCCATAGAGACTCTTTACACAAATACCATTTTGCGAATTTCAGAGTCTACATCACTGGTTCTTAACCGGTTGTCCGCGGACCACTGGTGGTCCCTGAAGCACCCGAAGTGGTCCGCGAAGCCGTCAAAATGAATAGATAATTTAGGAATTAAAATATTAATCTAGAGGAATTATAGCGTCGAAAGGCAATTTCTTTCACAAAGGTTCGAGAAATAGCAACGTCTATGTTATTATCAATATATATATGCGAGCAAGGTTCTTGGCGCCTTTGATAATTAAATAATAAGCACTGAAAACGGTTGGACGCCAGTGCCGACATAGGCTTGGCTTTGAGTTAGTGTCACTGAACCAATGAATAAGTAGTTAGCAAAGAGTACCTATGCAGTCTTAAAATCGCATTTAATTAACATCAAACCTTATATGTAATATTATAACTAAACAGTTACAGTGGTCTATGGTAAGACAAAGATGTGAAATGGTCCTTCGTCATTAAAAGGTTAAGAACCACCGGTCTACATTAACCTCGTTAACCTAGAAAATTTATTTTTGAAATTATAAAAGTCTAGTTTTTCTTGTATCCTTTAATATCTCGTATTTATCAGAAATGTATTTTTATTTTATTGAGATTGTAAAGTTGTTAATATTATGTGACTACAACTTTGTGAGGTATATTCGTTTTATTTGTGTTGCCGTCGTCCGCGGCTGCGACGATATGGCCGAGCCTTTTCACCGTCCAAAAGTTACCAACTCCTGTTTATGTTTACTGTACATTTAAGAAGATAATTGGTTTTTGATTGTTAATTTAATTAGGGCTTTAAAAGGACGTCCCTTTAGAGTAGATCGTAAATTCTTTGTCTACCTGATTGTTAAAAAAAATAAAGGCAAGTGTATAAAAATATTTGAGCAAACTGCTTTTTTACTTAGCCTTAGGTAGTACCACCTAAATACTAAATAACTGGGCAAAATGTTTCAACGTGATGCACTGTTTGGATGCGATCTGTGTTTTCAAGATCTTTTAGTACAGTTTAGTATATTGGAACTATGAAGAGAAGGTGTGGCGCTTAATAACTAGATTAAATTCGTAATTGTTCAAATAATACAAAATAACTTCGAATATGTCATCAAATAGCTTACTGAGCTTCGTTTGTTGAGATTATTTTGTACTAAGGTCAATTACCTTTAAAAATTAAGGATTTTGCAGTTTTCTCAATATCGTAAAGTTGCATACAGTGCTCGAACCCATATTAAGAGGATTGCATAGCTAGTACTTTCCATGCTAAAAGAGAAAACTCTTTTCTACCTCTTAACATTGACCGATTTCAGTGATTTTTTTTCATGGAATCATGACATTGTTTACTATGCCCGTACGTTTTGATTTTTTCAGTATTTCAGAGTACTATAAATTTCCTTTTTTAGAACTTTAAAAAACTGAAAAAATCAAAACGTACGTACGTATACGTACGTAAACAACGTCATGATTCCATGAAAAAAAAAACACTGAAATCGGACAATGTTAAGAGGTAGAAAAGAGTTTTCTCTTTTAGCATGGAAAGTATTAGATATGCAATCCTCTTAAAGGAGAGTTTTTAAGGCCTTTCAACATAGAAGTATTAACTTCATTATTACATTTTAGAAATGACTGGATATGTGGAACACATCGCAAGACACTTTTGCGAGCTATATTTTGCAAACTATACACCTGATAAAAAAGTAACATTAAATTAATAAGTTTATATATAATATGAAAATGAATCACTGAATGTGTTGCTAAGCGCAAATCTCGAGAGCAGCTGAACCAATTTTGCTAATTCTTTTTTAGAATATTCCTTGAAGTACGAGGATGGTTCTTACGGAGAGAAAAAATAATTAATACAATCGATTCGTAATAATACTTAAAAGTCAATTTAAACTTTAATACCATACCATAAAGTTTAAGCGTTAGTGGAGAGGTTCCGGGAAGGCAAAACAATTGATAGAAGTTAGTATCGTATAAATATTTTTTTGACATAATGTAATTGTTGACTTGCTAAACTTCTTTTTTCTTTTTTTATCTTTCTAGCGGTCCCAGCGTCCCTAATAACAGAATAAATTATGTCCAACTTGAGGGGGTAGTGAAAAATATATTTCTGTCCCATTACTTACGAGCACCCACCATAATAATTCTTGGGTATTTTCCATGCTTTCTTAGATTCGTTTACAATTACAAAATGTATAAAGGTAAACAATTGATGCATTGGATATGGATATTAGTTTAATTAATTTTTCTCCAGATATTTAGATACATACAAATATTAACAAAATATTAAAAGCAAAAACATTAAATAAAAAAAAAATTAACAATTAGGATTCGAAAATAAAATGTGGTACTATGAACCCTAAAACATCATAAAATCGGATAATACCATATAATACTCTTCGTGGCTATATAAGAAAAATAACCGCGTAGATTTACCTCCTCTATTATCCTCTACAACTACCAAAACTTAGATGGATGAATATAAAAACAGAACATATTTTATCACTAAAATGCGCACATAATTTTTCACTACATTAATGATTAGATCTACTTGTTATCAGATTATATAAAGCCTGCATAATGTTACCACATAGCTTTTGTTATTACATTGCTTATTAACTTTAATAGTCATTGCAGCTTACACTGAGGGAAAACTGTCTTTGAATTATGTTTTCTTTCTATCTTCATTTAGATTGAATATACTAAATTATAAGCATCTTTTTATATTATTTAGGCTCTTATTGACAGACAGTGCTTGACAGACTCACGACTCGAGCACTGCCGTGCGATTCTCTAAAAGCATACATCGTTGCATCTTTGACAATATCCGTGAAACAAATGACGAGATGACAAGAAACGTTGGAAAAACAACCTTTTGTACAAGGGCGATATCTCAAAAAGTATTTGACATGAATGAGCTCGTCGGCGAGCTCGTTGACGAACCATTAGAGAATAGCACGGCTGTTTTGTTATTATTGATGCAGATGAGCAATAATTACGGGCAAAGATTTGTTATAGTTTTATCGGTAAACGAAGGCGAACGGTGAGTTGAAATGTAAGCGTTCAGCTGAGTTTACCTCTAAAAGTAAACTTCAGTGCTTTTTAAGTGGAGGAAATGCTTCGCATTTCCCTTCCGTCACCCCCAAGTAGGGCTCAAACCCACTATAAGCCCCCGTGAGCAGTCCTCTACCATTTTAGAGCGAGATACGGTCGCGCTAGCATTCACCATCTCGCCCCGGCGGTTGTATTTAGTTTTCTACCGACTTCCAAAAGGAGGTACATTCTTTTTTTGTTTGAAAGCTGGTGCTTCCCGTGTGTTTCCATTTAAATTTCATCAAATTCGGTCCAGTTATCCAGCTCCAATAACTGAATAGAATGGAAGTCGGTATTAAATTTTTCAAATTGTGCTTGCTATTCATATTATAATTTTAGATGTTAAGAATCTGTACTACCTCACATTGCATCACGTTACGAACAATTAGTAGTAGTGATCTTACATATTTCCCCCCTTTACTACCCCGAAGTGAAAGCTTTTCTCCAAAACTCTCGCGGGTGCCATCGTTTTTAATAGCAATTTATGCCATTGCTTAGAGTTCCATAAATAAAGACTTATTATTAAAAAAAAACTGTGATGAATTAACGTCGTATTTTGGAATCTTTCTAAATATTACTAAATACGCAATAAAACAGTTATAAATGTGTGTTTATACAATTATTCAGCGGTTTAATATAAAGTTTAAAACTGCGTATATACTTTGGGTAAACATACATTTCGTGTTAGTAAAGTGGAAAAACAGTACAAAATGTGTAGTCTTTTTGCATATTGCCCTAGAATAACATTATCAGCATTATTGATTCATAATCACTGTTTTGAGTGCGAAAACGACTATAATGATGAACATGTTGTGCAGTGTTGTTGTGATGGTTACAAAAGTTTGTCGGCCGTGCAGCAAATTAGCCAGCAGCGAGGAAGCGCACGCATGTACTAGTGCACTCCGTGTTGAGAAGCCCTGTTTCAAGTTGGTAAAGCATATGATGGCATAAAACAGGAACTAGACGAAGTTAAAAATCTGTTGTTGCAGTCCCTTAACCCGTCCGAATCAGCAACTCTCATTCCAGGCAAGTTTCATTCATAAATCTATTGTTATTTTTTGTCCTGATGCGGACGAGTTAAGAACGATGGTGACGCGACGGTTGCAACTGCGTCGACATTGTCGAAAGCATCGGATTTTAACGCTGGAGAAAGTATTGGAACGTGTGCGATGAGCAAATAATGTGGTACTTGTTTGTGTGGACGAGAGTAGCCCAGACAGCGGGATTTGTCAGGAAATCCCATGACGAGGCAAAAATCAAGGCTATACTTCTCGAAATCAACAACCTAGATAACGTGCCAGTAGCCAGGGAAGAAGCGATAATTTAAAAGACGAAGTTAAGGTGGCATTGAAGTTTCGTCAGGATGTCATATGCATACCTACTGAAAAACAAGAGTGAGGCCTCACTCTTGTCATTCAGAGTTACCCATATAGAGGTAGACTAGAAGAGACTGAAGAGGTAAGACTTAACGATGAGAAAATACCTAAGCAGAGAGAGGAGCTGAATGTTTTGCGTGAAACTCTTAAATCTAGACAATATAAAGGTGCTCACTATCAAGTACATATGGGTGTATCAAAATGTTTCCAAAAAACTAGTTTCTCACTCCAGCAATCCATATGCTGAATGACTAACTGTTATCTACACTAACTTCTTCTTTATAACACCTAAATTTGACTTCTTCCCGTCAACATGTGAACTTAACCAGCCATGCAATAGTGATTGTTACAGAGACCTGGTTAAGCAGCAATGACTGTACTGTTACTTATAATATACCCGGCTACATCTTGCATAGGTTGGACCGTAAAAACAAGCAGATAAAGTCTGAAGAGAAAAATAGAGGGGATGGTGTTGCAATGTATGTAAAAACTAATCTGAATGAAGTGCCAGTTATAGCTAAGCAGAACCAGCGGTAAATCTGTGATGTAGATGATCTCTATTTAGACATCAAGTATGTGACTTATCACTTCCTACTAGTGGACGTGTATAGACAGGAAGATAATAATGCCATCAGTATCTGAAAACCTCGTGATATTAAACTTATGGAACTTCCTTTAGTAGCTTCTGAGAATAATGCTGCAATAATAGCCGGTGACTTTAACTACGGGATCTAATATGGCCTCTTTTGGCTGATCAGGCATAGACCAGATAGCAAGTTAATAAACTGGTAGAACTTTATATTAACACAGCAACCTGTATCAACTAGTAGAAAGTTCTACTCGATTCCGAGTGAATAATAAACCTTCATTGTTAGATCTGATCTTGGTAAACAACGAAACTCTAATTAAAGATATATATAGTCCACAGACCACCTATTGCGAAAAGTGACAACTTCAGTTCAGTTTCTTATGCGAAAGAAAAATTCTGGTGCAACTACCAGTTCATAAACTATACTAGCTATTAATTACTCTGAGCTACACAATACCTACAAAAAATGTACATCACTGATCAGTTATGGACAGGAATCTTACATGCAATCAACGCCACCACTGAAAACCATTTTCCCTTATAGGGAATTGGAACCAACACACATTATAAACCAAGATTGACCAGAGAAATATTCAAGCTAACACTGGAGAAGAAACTGTTTGGGAAAGTACTGAAAATTGTATAATTATAATATTTATAGGCAAGTAAATAGTAAATGTGTGGCTATATGTGACAGACCTAGTAGAGCTTTTACAGTATCAAGCAGCTTTCTTTCGAAATGATGGGAAGTTCTTTGTCAACTCACTAATAAACTCTAAACAATTACAAGACGATTTTAACCACATTCACGATTGCATTAAAATTGTACAATTGTATTGTACGTTTGTTTGACAAGCTGTAGCGCAATATGCAATATTACAAAATATAGCGTCATTCATCTTGGTAGAACAAACCCAGATACATCTTATAGTTTAGATTGTAATGTTATATCCTCAGCCAGCTAGCAAAAAGACCTGGGAGTTTTTGTTACTTCCCATCTAAAGTGGAACACATCATAAAATAAAAAAAAGTCATTTCAAACAATGACAGAAAAAGTTTTTCATAAGGTTTATAAAACGGCCAATTATAGAGTACGCTTTTCAAGTTTGGAGCCTATACTTTCGGAAAGATCTGCTAGAAATTGCACAGGGGAAAGCCACCACATTAGCATTCGCTCTTCGTCGTAAGTCCATTGAGGATAGACTAAAAGCCTTACGCCTGACAACTATTGAAGGAAAATGACTAAGGGGTGAGCTAATAGAGACATACAAAGTATTGAATAATTATTACAACCCATCGACCCTACACAGCCATTTCGTTCTAAAGACTTCAACTAGAGGCACCAGAGGCCATGGATTCAAAATTGAGCGTACTCATGTCGACACAAATACTAAACATCACATATTGAGCAACAGAGTGGTTCGTAATTAAAACAGTTTGGCTGAGATGGTGGTTACTGCTATTTCTGTTTTACTCCTTTAAAATCAAACTGGACAGCTGGCTGCGCAGAAACTATCTCTTGCAAACCTATAAAGACTTAGAGTGACCCATCGAAATTTGTGAAATTCTGCTCTGCGTGATACAAGTATATGCACACCAGCTGTAGCTGCTCACCTATTCGACAATAAATAATAGTTACTATTAGCGAAGGTTTTAAAGATTTAAACACCCATAATCACCACTAGTCATAACAGCATTATTAAATAAAAAGCATAACAAAGCATCCGGCATCCATCCGTATAATCTGTAAAAGGCACTATGCAAGCAATAGTCAAACTGCATTCCATTAAAACCTCTAAGACAAAACATAAAAGTTCAGTGTAATCCCAGCTTATTAAAAAGCAATTAAAAAACATTCGCAATGGCCGATTCCCATCAGGCGGCCTCTGCCATTCAATTTATTAGGAAAACATTCTTTTAAGTGCCTCGACTGGCCATTTTCTCTCGCACACATTTAAAAACTAAGATGTGTGTGTAGACATTGTACCATGGCTGTGTTATAAGAAACCGTGTAACTGTGCAGGCTTTAGATGTGTGTGTTACGCCTGTTGCGCATCACTCACACATATAAGCAATAAATACGTACCAAATTCTAAGGTCACGTTTATAAGAAAACTAGCTGAAACGCTAGCGGCTTTGCTTGTTTCACTCCCTGACAGGTGAAATATCCATAAAGTCTTAGGATGATTTTTAAAGAAAAACCATAAATTGCCAAATTTTAAAGGTTTTAGCTCTGTTTATGAATCAGTCAGTATTGACAAGTAACTATTGTATACCTTCAAATATAAATAAATACCCTGGCATTTAGCCAGGTGGATAACGGTTCATCTATAATACTATTTATGGTGACATTTAAGTAGTATATTTCTACCAAATACAAACGATCTAACCGGAAATTTACATATCTAATGAAATAGAAACTCCAGTTGCTTTTGTATTCAGAGTTCTGTAAGGTACATCGAGTAAACTACACTATTTTATTTTTAAAATAAATATATATATTAAAATAACAAATTAAGTCTCGGTTTCTTTGGCTCAATAGCTTGTCACTTGCTACAGCGATGTGAACAAAGTTAAGTCTCGGTTTATTTTTGGCTCAATAGCTTGTCACTTGTTACAGCGATGTGAACAAAGTTAAGTCTCGGTTTATTTTTGGCTCAATAGTTTGTCACTTGTTACAGCGATGTGCACAAAATTGAATCCCGGTTTATTTTAGTTTAAGAGCTTGTCACTTGTTACAGCGATGTGAACAAAATTAAATCCTGCTTTATTTTAGTTTAAGGGCTTGTCACTTGTTACAGCGATGTGCACAAAATTAAATCCCGCTTTATTTTAGTTTAAGAGCTTGTCACTTGTTACAGCGATGTGCACAAAATTAAATCCCGCTTTATTTTAGTTTAAGAGCTTGTCCCTTGTTACAGCGATGTGAACAAAATTAAATCCCGCTTTATTTTAGTTTAATAGCTTGTCACTTGTTACAGCGATGTGCACAAAATTAAATCCCGCTTTATTTTAGTTTAAGAGCTTGTCACTTGTTACAGCGATGTGCACAAAATTGAATCCCGGTTTATTTTAGTTTAAGAGCTTGTCACTTGTTACAGCGATGTGCACAAAATTAAATCCCGGTTTATTTTGGCTCAATACTAATAATAATAATATATTAGACTCACTTGTAACAGCGCCACCATAGATCTGTTATATATCTGTTCTATAGTACGAACGCAAGGAAGGATTACTACTACTATTCTGCCATTGCAGCGGTTCCTACTAATAAAGATTCTTGAAGAGAAAAACAACAATTCACTATTAATATTCATAATAATAATGTAAAGATCGATACCATGTAACTACAGCTTTAGAGTAGAGTGTATTGTAATGTCCTGGAGCATACAACAAACTTCTATTGTGTCATCTCCAAGTTTGCTTATCGTTTAATGAGAAAACCTTTTTCATCAAAACAGTGAGAGTATTTTAGATATTTTGTAAATGGAAATACGATGATGGTCATGTTATTATATTAGGATGTAATTATATAATACTAGCTGACCCGCCAGCGGCTTCGCTTGCTTGGTCTTGGTGTAGTGGTGGAAGTGCCGTTTTGGAACCTCGAGGTCATGGGTTTGATCCCCGGGATTGACAATTATTTGAGTTTTCTGAGAAAGAAAGATATTCTCCTTAACAGTCCGGAGACTGGAACAGTGCCCCGTACATGGCAATATACTCGCCTCCTATTACATGACTACATGACTAAAAACATATAATTCGAAACGTAGGCGTTGAAAACACCGCAGTAGCGTTTACGATACGTTTACGTGACGTTACGTTCCAATTTGTCTACAGATATAGTAGAATGGCTTTTTGGGTAATTATCGAACGGCAACCGGAGTCGGACTGCAGTTGCAGCAGGGTGGATTGTTGAAAGTTGTGAAATGGTAGAATTGCCCACCAGTTTTATAGAAGACGTCAATATCTACAAAGAAGTACACATTAAATACTTTTTTATTTTGAAACATAGTAGAATTGCCCACCAGTTTTATAGAAGACGTCAATATCTACAAAGAAGTCCACATTAAATACTTTTTCATTTTGAAACATATAATAGTGACGAAACCTGCAGGGCTATTATGTATTTCAGCTGCTAACTAATGTTGATTGAAATCTTGAAAAATGGCGACCCTATGTCAGTTTTGGCAACTCCAGCAAGCAAACATGTTAGTAAGTTGATCACTGACGCTGACAAAAGTGACATTGAGCGGCCATTTTTCAGATTTCAATCCATATTTGTTAGCAACTGAGATACATAATAGCCCTGCTGGTCACATTATTCGTACCTTGCTATTAATTCTTATCTTCTATATCTAAAATAATAAAGAAGAAAGTTATATGAAGTTATATGATTATTAACGGGATATTTACCGTGGTAAGTGTGGAATGAGCTCCCGATATTTACGTTACGTTCAAAATGTGTTCAAAATACTATTCGCAGTGATACAGGGAGTGTGTTTTGTCGGGACTTAGGATCGAGTTCGAGTTCCAGTGATGCAAAAGACTAAGAAAGAGGGTAGATCGTTATGTCTAACTTTTTAACTTTTAGACCAACCACCCGCATTCTTCAGTCTTCCCGTGAACATGGTGCATGTAACTGCGCCGAAATATCGGGAGCTCATTCCACAACCTTACCACGGTAAACATCCCGTTAATAATCATATAACTTTAGTGAACAACCGTGATAGTTTAAAACAAAGTTAAATGATTGTTTAGTTCTTAATATTGGATACACGTAAAACTACTTAACTGATTCAAACAATTTTTCATGAGTATAAAGCTAAATTATGCCTTAGTCACCATACGCTATATTTGATTCATCCTCATAATCATCCATCACCAAGTTGGTGAAACCGCGGATCACAGCTAGTGTTTCTGATAACGTTAAAAATAACAAAACAACGCCCCGTTGCAGAACCGGCTATAAAGCCATTACTCTACTTTTTAATTAAAACATTGTATGATACGAGTATGTTGCGTTACTTTTCTATTTATATCATTCTCTTGAAAGCAAAACTCCATGTTCAGTTAGATTTATCTGCACATTTGAGGAGTAACGGTCATTGAAAAAAACTGGAATGTTTTACACCCTAACAATCGCGTCATAATTTCCCGAAAAACGGTTTATTTTTGTGGTTAATTGAAATTTCGGCGAATAGGGTAACCTGAACAATCACGGTCACCAAACCGAAATTATATAGCAAACATTGGAGCCATTACCCTAATTAACTTGTTGGTTAGCCGCGTATATGGTAAACCTATTTTATCACCTTTTTATGCCGTCAATTGTCGAAGCATGCAAGTAGTTTGCGTGATGGTGACGGCTTCGTTTAGCTGTCAATAAAAGAAGGTAATCAAGTTCTGCGCAACTATGCATTGTACTTGTCAATCCCAGCCATACTTGTAGTTCTATTTAATGTAATACATAAAAATGAACCCCTATTTCTCCTGATCACGCTATAACTTGAGAACGGATGGAAAAATCTCGCTAATTCTTATTTTGTTTTGTTAATTGTTATCAGGAGAAGGTTCTTATGAATAAAACACAAGAAAGGATGGGAGGTTATGGCGAGGCCGAAGGCCGAGGCCACTACGCGAACGAACTCGCGGGCAGTCGCTAGTAAATATAAAAATGAACCCCTATTTTTCCTGGTTACGCTATAACTTGAGATCGGCTTTACCGATTGCATTCGTCGTTTTTTATATAAATTTTCTTATACTTAGTAGAAGCTTCTTACATTAAAAAAGTAAGAAAAGACAGGAGGTTATGGGGAGGCCGAAGGCCGAGCCTCCTACGCGAACGTAGTCACGGGCAGTCGCTAGTGAATGTATACTAATCAACACAATTAGGCGAACAAACTTTGTAAAGTAAAACTGAACTATAAAGTTCTTTGTGTCGAAGAAATTACTAAACTGAAGAGCATTGGCGTTTTTGTTAATAGTCCTCAATAAAGTGGCCAGCCTCCTGGCCTTTACTATAAACAACAAAACACAAAAGACGGCATTGAATTTTCTTTACTTTCTAATCACAAAAAAACATATTTTAAGTGGTTTTTCATGCCTTTTCAGTATCAATAGGTAATGAAGTGAATATTTTCAGTATGGTTATCTATCGATGCGAGTGAGTTATGGTCATAATGCAAGATCTGACTGGATTACACGTCACTCGAGCTAGCTTTGGTTGATGCGGGTCGAACTATGCGCTATGTAGAAAATGTAGGAGTAGCCCCTTCTATTTTTTCCAGACTTTGGATCTACGAATAATAATAAGTCAGGAAGCATAATTCAGAACAAATACCACACAAAAAGTGGTCCTTCAAACAAAAGCGACGTATGATTCCAAATATGAATTACTTCCGAGGTTACAAATAGACATGTTCGGTGATTGGTTTAAATTCAGAAGGAAAGCAGGGATTGGTTCACGCGCGTGCTGCAACGTCTACTATGACAACTGAGTCGTAGCGTCGTGGACGACGTAATGCAAAATGCAACAAGTAAATTGGACCAAGTCAATAATATAAACAATGTTTTTTTTTGTTTTTTTATATCGGTTACTTTTTAAAATTCAGTGAACTTTATGTCCCGCCAAATATGATTATTTTATTAAGTTTTCGTCTAGAAGTAATTAGAAGAGACTCTTTCTTCGCAATGTAGTGAAGTGAGATTAAAAAAAAATCGCATATTCATTTTACCAAAAATATATTAAACTAGCTGGTGCCCGCGACTACGTCTGCACAGGGTTAGTACTTCGAGTAGCTTATTATCTTCTCCAAGGCCTCATCCTGACCAGACCTCCATCTATCATTATACCAAAATGTCATAAAATATGTACATGGTCAAACGCAATTATTATAATAGAAATCCAAGAGAAAATGTTAATACTTAGTGTATCAATCAGTAAACACTAAAAGACAGGACTTACGAGTACATACAAATATATCACCATTAAAAAAACTGTCATTTCATTTCATCACCCTTGACGGTATTTGTGTTACATTTCATCCCCCTTGAGTCTAGTGTATCGAGCTGCCAAAATAATAGCGAGTGACACAAACTTAACAAAACAAAACAAACTTAAATGTAGGCGTTGAAAACACCGCTGCTTACCCCTTCGATGATATATAGGCGAAACCATTTATGTTGTGTTAAAAAATAACATGTAAGTATTGCGGGTGATTCACTCAAAACCGCTAGATTGATGTTTCACCTCCGTCGTGATGGCGGAATTGCTCGACTACAGTCGGCTGAACAACAAAGACGGATGACATGCCAACTCTATCGCCGAGCACGTCTAGTGTATCGAGTTGGCAAAATCATTGCGTGCCTTTGACTTGAGGTACGTTCGTTTAGCAATGAGGGCATTGGTGACGTTGCAATTGTTGGCTCTTTTGTTAAAGCCTTCGTAAAGCTCAAAATCGTTATTATTGCCGCTATTCCCACACTCTACTCTAACGCTAAACCGTGTGTAAGACCTAAAATCGCAAGATTGTGCTGTCAAATAGATAGTTGTCAAAAACGATCAAAAACAACCGCAGCTCAGGACGTGGGTTAATAATTGTACTTTTCGGTGGCATAGATAACTCTTTTTTAGTTTTGCGAACGGTGAACAAAAAGAGCCGTAAACGACATTTACACCCACAAATTCCCAATTCGAACGCCATTGTGAGCGTTTTTAGCGTTATTTTTCGCCAACTTGGGGCTACTCGAACGCACTATATAATCTATCAGAAACTGACACAACTTTGACAGAACTCTATCGACAGAAAGAAAGTCATCATTATGATCTTGGCGTCGGCGGAGATCTTGTTATTTTGTCTATGCTGTACCCAAAAATAATAGGCCGTTTCACCCGCGTGGTGATAGATGATAATGATGATGAAAATTTGCCTATGTGCTATTTCAGACTATAATCTATCTCTGTGACAAATTTCAATCAGATCCGTTCAGCCGTTCTACCGTTCAGTAGGAAGAAGGATAGGATATTCGTTATTTGCTTGGTGGACGTTTTTCAGTGGTCGCAGAATACCTTCATTATCAATTATTTTAGAAAAGCATTGTGTTAATATTACTGACAGATTTATGAGCAACTCCTGTAAACCACTTTAAAATTTGCAAAGGGTGAATTTTCATTAGCTTGAAAAATTAAACGTACTTACGTAATTCAAACAAGCAATGAACTATTTTTTTAATGCTATACTATGCAACTGTAGGTAATCGGTTATTACTGTTAATTGTTCATTTTCTATAGTATTTTTTAGAGATGTTGATATTTTTTTTGAGACGAATCATTAGCGTAAAAATGATAAGTTTACTTAATATAAGATTTGATATACATAACAACATAACCAAAAAAACAGTAGGTACTAACTGTACAGACTGGGAGGTACTGCAGTTTTGTGTAACATGGTACATATACAATTTCTTTCAATTTGTTTTTTTATTTTTTTCTTCAAAATGAACGGAGTAAGTATATAATGCTGGTTTTCACAGGCGTCTAGTCATATTCTTGTCTTTCTAGCTTAAGTGCAGAGAGGCATTTATTTTACTGCACTGGATCGGCAAGGAAATGAAAATAAAACTAAGCTAAAACTAAATAAGCATAATACATTGCTGTTACATTTCAATATTCAGTTCTGTAAAAAATATACATTAAACAAAAATAGACTGACTTTATTTTGCATAGTATTGACCATCTCGGTTTGTATACGTATTTGTACATCTTTGAATATAATTATAATTTTGCTACTACTTACTAATAGAAGTGATTCCTGGACATTTTAATCTTCTATGGATCCTGCACCACTTCACAACACATGCTGGCATGATAATTCACAGCTGTAGTTCACAATGATAAAAATTAAAATGTATGCGAAGATTTTACGTGTGCTCGCTTGCAAGAAAAATGTCCGACTGATGACGTACTGAACACGACTTTTAAGCCCCGCCTACTTGAACACGAATTTTGTTGGGTCATTTTTTTAACGCAGTTACTGTTCCTGACTTATTATTATTCGTAGCTTTGGATACGATACCGTGAGATGTGCGAATATTCACGCAGGCGTGGTCTAGGTTTAAATAGTAAAACTGTAGTAGTAAGTAAACGTTTGTAAGACTACACTACATTGTCAACTGTGTTTTGCGTTACAGCACCGCAACTGCAATATATCTTCAAAATACACTAAGGATACACTGGTACAAAAATTTCCGACCAAACGGTAAGAAATAGTTTGATAGAAGCCAGTCAGAGATCAGGCTGACCAGTTCGGGCTGTGCGCCTAAAGAAATAGTTTGATAGAAGCCAGTCAGAGATCAGGCTGACCAGTTCGGGCTGTGCGTCTAACTATTCAAGATAGACAAACTCGCCGACGGAACGCGCAAAGTCACGCTAATTGGCAACTTCGACATTGGAGGCCAGTGCTTTTTACTGACGAATCACGATTCCGTCTAAGACGTTGTGATGGCCGTCTTTACAGACGCTAGCAATATAGTGCAGCAGCATTCCAGGTATATGCCAAATTTAGATGTGGCTTGGGGCGGAGTTAGTTTGGACGAGCGCACAGTCTCGTCTTTATTCCCGGGCGGTTGTATGGCTCAAGCTTACAAAGAAAACGTGCTCGAAGATCATGTTTTGTCTGCAGCATGTGGTATCGGCCAAGATTTTCTTTAAATACAAGATAATAGATTTTCTTATAATTCCAGGCTGCATACTGCTGCCATCTTGTCTGATTACTTCCGGCATCATGAAATCCGTGTACTGGAGTGGTGTTTCATCTCATAACCTAAATCTAATTGAGCACATTTAAACTAAAAACTGTAGCAGCTCACTGAAGCGTTGATTGAAAATTGGGGGCAAATTCCACAAGAATATATTCAAGGTTACATACGAAGCATGCCGCGTCGTTGTCAAGCTGTGATTAGCGATCACCACACACATTACTGTAAGTCACTAAAGACGAATACTTAATCGATATAGGAGTATTTCTCTGTCAGACCTTTTTATCATTTATCTAATTAGTTTTTCGGCAACTATGTTGTTTTTTATTTTTTTATACAATATAAGGACCAAAATTTTGTTCCCCTAATTGTTTTGAGTATAGAACTGGTATTTGCTACAGCGTCTTTATAAATTCAGAGAGATATTCAGAAATAAATTCAAATGTATATAATATATAGTTTGTGAGCTGCCCCTCGCGGTTTCACCCGCGTGTTGGTGGATGATGGTGATAATAAAAAGTATGTATGTCTTTCCCCAAGATATAAGCTATCTCCTGCCAAATTTAGGTCGTTCCGTCGATCCGTTCAGCCGTTTAGGAGTGAAAGCGTAACAAACAAAGTCACTTTCGCATATTATAGTTAGGATTTGTGATAATATGTTCGAATATCGGTGTCAAATTATTTAGTTTTATTATTTTATTGTTTTAATTAGTGCATGCCGTGTCCAGCCATGTTGGCAAAATAACAACAATACATCATATATATCTAATGTGCTAATTAAGTGATTAAAAATATATAATTGAATATTTTGTAAATGTTTTAATCGACGAGACTGGCAAGTCGTTTGTTAAATGGTGACCGCGACGTAAATTAATTAAAATTCCAACTGTACTATAAATAATGTTCGTGTTTTAATCACCAAGTAAATTCAAAGGTACCTAAACCCTAACTGAATGTCTGATCTGCCGTGCGATTCTCTAATGATGGAGATCGGATACTTCATGTTTGCTACCTACCTACTTATAATTTCTTCGTGTCCTTTTATCTCCCTAAAATACTAAAATCAAATCAACATCATAGTTCTAAGGCTTATTTGTAGTTAGCAATAAATATTTATTGCATTGCGTTGTGTGCATAAACATGTATTTATTCTTATAAGTTGAATTATACATTGAATTAATTATTTTGCGAGCCATGTTTAATTAGAATTTGTTCAGCCATTTAAAAGATTTGCGAAGACCTTTATGCACTTCTTTCGGAGTTACTTTTGTATTTAAATACTTCGAAGTATTCGAGCTCAAATGATAAGGTTTTTGGCCCTGCTCTCACATCAATTAGCTTTTAGACTCATATCAGTTACATAGATATCAGCTATTAGAGTAAGTAGCAAGTTAGTATTAACGTTTTATTGTTTAGCCTGCTACTTCATCTTATTCTTCTAAGCCTGAGCGTCTACTACTCCTTCACGTAAATTATTTGAAGAAATTCTCTTACTCTTTAACTAGCACTAACTAAATTTCAAAATATCTTTAGTCTAAGCTAGGTTATTTTAGCTAGCTCTGGATGTACTAGCATGCTAGAAAGCTTGCACTGCATCTGTTATCAGCAGGCATGGTGCTTACCATCAGCCTGACGCCTGACTTGCACGTCTCGTGTTTGTATTAGTACAAAGAAAAACTCGTAAAGTTAGATGTGTTCTTTCACAACCTATTTACGCAGTGTTTTTTCGCTTTTACGATGTATTTTATTATCTCGCCTTAGTCTGTGATCCCCGACAGATACAATGTCGGAGTTTGACGAGTCGACAAGTACCTTTTAGGCGAGGGTAGTACATCTTCGACCGCTTCGGTTCAGTATTTTATTGTGCTTTATATATATTTAAAGTAGGTTTATTTTAGTTGGATACGTTGGTTTTTGTCATCATATCGATAATATATTTTAAAGTCAAAGTCAAAGTAAAAATAATTTATTCAATTTAGTCTTCAAAGACGCACTTGCGAACATCTATAATCCATTATAATGTACTTTAAAGACTATCCTCGCTTTCCAAATATATGGAGCCTACCGAGAAGAAGCGTCAAGAAACTCGTGGCCATTCCAATCTGTCTAAGTAGACAGAATCTACATGAAAAGAATGGCCACGATTATAATATTTAATATATATATACTCGTGGCCATTCTTTTACCTACTTAGGTACTACTATTTTTTACATTTTATGTGTGGGAGAATGACAGCTTGCCAGAAATTTTATATTTTAAGCATTTAAGACTTCTATATAATGTCGGACTTTATAATATGCTTTTTATTAAGACGCGCTCGTATCCTGATAATAGTAAAAACAGAATTTTTAAACGCCTAGTGTAACGAAACAGATCGATAATATATTATGAAAAAAAAAAGGTTAGAAAAGGAATAGGAAAAGAGTAATAACCGAATAGAATTCATAAGTATAACTCTCTTTTAGCAGAAACAAATCCTGAATAGGTCCGCAAAAATAAACTTTCACGTCCAAACTCTCAGAATTTTCAGCGATAACACTATATTTTTTATAGGTAATACATAGCCAATATATAGTGCTAAAGTTATAACCAGCAGTTTTTTCGATTCTGTTAGTATATATCGAAAAATATTAAGAAAACGTACAAAATTAACGCATTTTCGCATTACATCGTCCAATCTAACGCGCGATTTTCAACCTTACGTAAAGCATCGTAAATTATTTTAAAATTGGGGTTGGACCGCGCCTTAAAACGATTTTATAGTCAACTTGAATTTTACTTCCGTGAGTGAAATATTATTTGAGTTTATTCTTCACAAACATACAAATCTTTCCTCTATGTAATATTACTAGCTGTGCTCCTCGGTTCCACCCGCGTGATGATAAATAATGATGATAATGAATCAAATGTCCATAAATAATAATAATAATAATAAATATTCCACAACTATCACACAACGCCATCTAGTCCCAAGCTAAGCAGAGCTTGTGTTATGGGTACTAGACAACTGATAAACATACTTATATATTTCTAAATACATACATATTATAGATAAATTACACCCAGACACAGAACAAATGATCGTGCTCATTACACAAACATTTGTCCTGGGTGGGAATCGAACCCACGACCTCCGGCATAGCAGTCAGGGTCACTAACCACTAGACCAACAGGCCTGTCTATCTAATCTAAATGTTCATCAGGGATAATGTAAAATTCTATGGTGAAAAAATTTTTCAAATCGTAATAGTAGTTTCGGAGCCTATTCATATCAAACAAATATTTCCTCTTCATAATATTAAGTAAAGTAAAGATTAGAATAGTTAATTGATGTTTATAAAAGCGTCTTTGTTGCCTTAACCCTTCATATACAGTGATAATTAAAACAAAATATATATGAATGAAACGAACGTAAATGTACGTCAATGGTACTCAAAGGATTAATTTAATAAATGATGTTTTTGATTTAAATACCTAGTATAACCGAAAAGTATTCGTCGAAAAGCTATCTTAATTGATATTAGAATAGACAGTTTGAATAGTTAATGGCTTAAGTCTATCCACTATGGAGTTTGTTTAAAGTAGATGGGAGCAACTAACCATTAACCTGCTTGCGTAAGCCTTGTTACAGCCCTAATTCTTATTAATATTTAAAAACACATTATCTAGTAGTGGTTACAGACATGAGAGTATATTTGCGTCAAATGTCAATTATGTCTTTTTTTAAAGGATAGGTTGGCAAACGAGCAAGCGGCTCACCTGATGGTTTAAGTGATACCGTCGCCCACGGACATCCGCAATACCAGAGGTCTCGAGGATGCGTTGCCGTCCTTTGAGGAAGAGATAGAAGGGGTAAAAGTTGGAGTGGGAGGGGGAAGGAGAGGGAGAATGGGGAAGGTGGGAATCGGGCCCCCGGAACTTTCTACAATCGCAATAGCTTTTCGACGGTTTGTGGAAGGTTCCAGAGCTATGTTACTTAACGTTGGTGTTATGTGGGAGTGTGGTACGAGTACTTCCCCGGTCGTGTCGGCCCATTCGGCTGTGGGTTACAGCGTGGCACTACCACCATCTTTGTGGAATTCTAGAATATTTGACGCCTTGATCGAGTTACTGACCTATCTGTGCCTTGTAAAAAATATGCTAATGAATATCTATTACAAGGTTGGTTATTGCTCTTTAAAGCCACTAACATCACTATTGAACCGATTAAGAGAAAGAAAATAATGTAGTTCTTTCACATACTTTTTTCCCGAGAAATGTTTTAAGCGATAGACATATTCTGCACAAGAGATTAGCAGGGCTTAGTTAGTCTGTTTATTTAGCTTTAATGCCAAGCCTTATATAGCTTTTCTCAAAAGATTTGACCGAATTTTTCACAAGCTAATATTATCTGGATATATATTTCTGTGCATTTTCGTATTCCGTGCAAGAGCAAGCTGCAGGTCCCAGCTAGTCTTAGGGTATAGGTACATATATGTAACCAAACTAGCGACTGCCCGCGACTTCTTTCGCGTAGTAGGCTCGGCCTTCAGGCTCACCAATACTAACAATCTTTTCTTGATTGTGTCAGTCCAGTTTGGAGTCTTGCAGTCAGGTCTAATCGTCTTCCCAGAGTTTCCATGTGGTGTGGTCGGTGGTGTCTCCAAAAGCGTGTACAATTGCGGCACTTCAGTTCAGTTACACATATGACCACTAGTCCGTCTGCACGGTTCAGTAGTGTTTCAACAACAATTATTTAACTCAACTTAGGACAACTTATTGGCGGGCAAAAGATTCAATAACCAAGAAGGCAGTTCAAAATGCCTTTGAACAATTTGTTACCTCCCGTCCAGCAGACCTTTTCAAAAAGGGCATCAATAAGCTACCTTTACGTTGGTTGCATGGGTAGATACTTTGATCAATAAAAATCACTATCACTACATAAAATAAAACTGTAGAGGTCGAATTTCTGTACAATAAAAAAAATGCTAAAAACCGAGTCAGAGGGATGTAAGGAGTTAAATCGGACTAATTTAGATTTATATAAAATTTTTTGATTGTCTGTTCGTCTGTCTGTTTGTACGGGCTAATCTCGGAAACGGCTAGACCGATTTAAACGAAAATTTGTATGGTGGTAGCTTATATCCCTGGTCAACATATGATATATTTGATACCGGTAAATTAGAGAGTTCCCGTGGGATAGTTAAACAACTGTAACACGCGAGGCCTCGCGAGCGAAGCCGCTGGCGGGTCAGCTAGTGAAAAATATAGAGAAAATAGGGTGTTTGCTTATATCAAGAAACACGATAATTTCATAGGTAGACCTAATATTTATGTTGCGCAGTAAGGTAATTTAAGATTTATGGCCATCTCATTCTTGTGTAACTTGTTTATACGTAGTTTAAATGGCGTTGATGGATTTCGCCGTCAAAATAGCTGTGCTATTATCGTCATTTCTCTAATGCTATTCCAAAAGGGTTATACGTCATTGACTCTTAAGTTACAAAAGTGCAAGAGGTGAAGAGGCGAAGAAGAATTTAAGGTTAGAGAAGGTGTCACAGAGTGTCAATGCATCTGTCAACACAGAGACCTTTCTTTATCTTGGACTCGAACAGTTTGCATTTTGCTATACGGTTCCAAACAGTTATTTATATGTTTTTCTATTCGGTCGCCTTATGAAATTCTATTATTATATTCACCGCTTTACTAGGTTTACGTGACTTAGACAAGACAGTTACGTAACGAGAGTTATTTATGTGACTGTCATTTGATTTTGACTAAATAGTCAAAATCGAGTCACAATCACAGACTGGCTCCAACGGAAGACCAGCGCTGGTTTAAACCAGCATTATGCTGAGTTGGGGACCATTTCATTTCATTTCATCTCGTCTCGTCTCGTCTCGTCTCGTCTCGTCTCGTCTCGTCTCGTCTCGTCTCGTCTCGTCTCGTCTCGTCTCGTCTCGTCTCGTCTCGTCTCGTCTCGTCTCGTCTCGTCTCGTCTCGTCTCGTCTCGTCTCGTCTCGTCTCGTCTCGTCTCATCTCGTCTCATCTCGTCTCATCTCGTCTCATCTCATCTCGTCTCATCTCGTCTCATCTCATCTCATCTCGTCTCGTCTCGTCTCATCTCATCTCATCTCATCTCATCTCATCTCATCTCATCTCATCTCATCTCATCTCATCTCATCTCATCTCATCTCATCTCATCTCATCTCATCTCATCTCATCTCATCTCATCTCATCTCATCTCATCTCATCTCATCTCATCTCATCTCATCTCATCTCATCTCATCTCATCTCATCTCATCTCATCTCATCTCATCTCATCTCATCTCATCTCATCTCATCTCATCTCATCTCATCTCATCTCATCTCATCTCATCTCATCTCATCTCATCTCATCTCATCTCATCTCATCTCATCTCATCTCATCTCATCTCATCTCATTTCATTTCATTTCATTTCATTTCAATCGATATGTTTGATACAACTATTAATATTTACATTAATAACTTGCGGAATGGCAAGTGTACACTTCGCATGCACTCCACTTATAAAGGAAACAAACTTTATTTGATATAGGGTTCATATGAACGTTGACGTCAGATCAGGCAGGCGTTATAAGAACAGCCATGCGATTCTCTAAGGAATTATTCGTCGTTGCGATTGTCGAGGAGCTCACCGATGTCAAATACTTTATGAGATATTACCCTTGTACATAAGGTTGTTTTTTCAACGTTTCATGTCATCTCGTCATTTGTTTCACGGATGTTGCTAAAGATGCAACGATGTTTGCTCTTAGAGAATCGCACGGATGATCTAATAAAGAGGCTGTGACATAAAAACAAACAGTGAGCCTAGCATGAATCATGAAACGTAACATGTCGTTCACGCCAAACAGTATAAACTGTTATTTGTCTAGTGCAACTGTGACACAGATAAATCATACTTTATAAGCCGAAGCGTGACGCGTTGACGTTTGCGATACGAATACTTTTTCGCAAACTGTTTGTGCTAGAGTTAGACGGACATGGCGAACCATAAGAAAGAAAGCCAAAACTCATCTATATGTGTCTACACTGACTAACCTAACCTTAGTAAGGTCATCCTGTCTACACTGGGTTCAACGGAGTTCAATTTATCGAGTTCATACAAATATTTGAAGTTATAGTTTCTTTGCTTACCATTTTGTGGCGTCCCCATAATACCAGACTGGTTAAATTTATCGAACCAAACCCGCCCCTAACGACCCATAAATTCAAATACAAATCATTTATTCAAGTTACACATTAATGGCTTGCTAATTATTAGCCGCCCGCGTCTTCGTCCGCATGGAATAAGCTTATCACGACCCTCGGGAACTATACCTCATCTCATAGGTAAGTACATACTACATAAAACCTAACGGTTCGATCATGCATCTTTATTTGCTTTTCTTAGTTTATTTATTTTATTTTTGTAATTTGTAACACATAGTGCAGAATCCGCTTGCAGCTTGTTGTTCAAAGAATGTCAGAATATAATTTCTATTTACCTATAACACAAAGTATCCTATATGTATGTACAACTTTTATTATTAAATATTTACATATACGATATTTAAGACGCGGTCCAACCCCAATTTTAAAATAATTTACGATGCTTTACGTAAGGTTGAAAATCGCTTGTTAGATTGGACGATGTAATGCGAAAATGCGTTAATTTTGTACGTTTTCCTTATATTTTTCGATATATACTAACACAATTGGAAAAACTGCTGGTTACTACTTTAGTACTATATGTTGGCTATGTATTGCCTAAAAAATAATATAGTGTTATCGCTGAAAATTCTGAGAGTTTGGACGTGAAAGTTTATTTTTATGGACCTGTTTAGGATTTTTTACTGCAGAGAGCGAGTAATATTTATCAATTCTGTTCGGTTATTACTCTTTGCCTGTTCCTTTTCTAACATAAGTATTTTTTTCATACAATATCATTGATCTGTTTCGTTACACTAGATGTTTAAAGATTCTGCTTTTTACTATTATCAGGATACGACCGCGCCTTAATTATTCGTAAATATATGTAATAAAAAAAATGTAGGACCTTGCGCACAATATTGTGATTATTGGTGCATTTCAACTATCATCGTACCGACTTCAATAAGTTATTTCACACTTTTCAGTTTTGCAGTCGGTTCCATTTTTTGTTTCATATGTTTTTAACCACACACGTTGCAGTTCCGGGAAAAGTAGGTTGATTTCTGCGATATCTATTGTATTATTGGCCAAATATGGCGAATCGCAAGTCAATGGGTTAAACTACAACATTTCCCTGGATGACAATGTATTGCACTCATATAACACTGTAATATAAGATGTTAAGTCTGTTGCCCTGTAAACATTGCCCTTCAGACAACACAGTAATGAGACAAAATGTAATGTGCAAAATACTACTGCTTGGGGGTTGAATAACTGGCAAAGGTGGGGTATAATTTTTTTAATGAAAACATTTTTTTTGTCCCTTGTTAGCCACCTTTGCTACTTACGTGATCGACTGTCATTCACCGTCACTTATAATATCATTTTTCAGTTATAAGATTGTAACTCAAAAACTGCTTCACCAAATTTGATGAAATTTAAATGAGACCAACCTCCGAAGTATAATCTACCACACAAAAAAATAATTATTAAAATCGGACTACTCTGTAAAAAGTTATGCGCACATAAATAATATACGCGTCCACTTGAGAACCTACTTTTTTTGGAAGACAGTTGGTAATTCTGAATGACACTGAACTGTTATGGGCAAGCGTGATACCAGATGTTAACACCACCTGATGTTAACACCTGCCGTGCGATTCTCTAACAGCAAACATCGTTGCATCTTTAACAACATCCGTGAAACAAATGACGAGATGACAAGAAACGTTGGAAAAACAACCTTATGTACAATGGCGATATCTCATAAAGTATTTGACATCGGTGAGCTCGTCGACGAGCACATCGACGAATCATTAGAGAATCGCACGGCAGGTACGACTGTTGGACTCGACCGAGTTTCTTAAAAAATCCGTTCATCAGTTTCAGTGTGGAAAAGTATCTCTCACATAAACAATATAGCACATACTCATTGACCCACAAACTTTCGCAATTATATTATCATTTATAATTAATAAATAATAATTGTGTTTATTACTATGTGGTTGTACATTATATGGTTATTGTAATTTGTAATCAGTCTTGGCGTATATCCGGTGGTATACGTAATCACATCAATTCTTAACCCAGAGGTGAAAAACGACTCTTCAAATTATAGATCGTTATAAGTCCTTCTTACAGGATGATGATGGCAAAAAGTATCTTAAGTGTTATTCGAGCGCATCGCCTTTTTAAATAGAAAATTACGTACAAATCTGTTCAGCCAGACTGGCGTGATTGAGTTACAAACCTCTATCCATACACAAGCATTTGTATGAATTAGTAAGATAATGATGCTAGATGACAATTATATATCATTATTTATTTATACATTATGAAAAATATAAATGATCATCATCATCATCATGATGATGATCCACTGCTGAACCTATGTTTAGCAGTGGACGTTGTTATGTATGTGTAGGCCTATGCCTACCCCAATTTTCAAAAGGACTGGTTGAAAGCGGCTTCTCTCTTAAAAGTAACATGTGATGAATTATTATTCATCATCATCATCTCAACCGTAGGACGTCCACTGCTGAACATAGGCCTACCTAAATTTTCAAAAGGACTGGTTGAAAGCGGCTTCTCTCTTAAAAGTAACATGTGATTAATTATTATTCATCATCATCATCTCAACCGTAGGACGTCCACTGCTGAACCTATGTTCAGTAGTGGACGTTGTTATGTATGTGTAGGCCTATGCCTACCCCAATTATAAAAAGGACTGGTTGAAAGCGGCTTCTCTCTTAAAAGTAACATGTGATGAATTATTATTCATCATCATCATCTCAACTGTAGGACGTCCACTGCTGAACATAGGCCTACCTCAATTTTCAAAAGGACTGGTTGAAAGCGGCTTTTCTCTTAAAAGTAACATGTGATGAATTATTATTCATCATCATCATCTCAACCGTAGGACGTCCACTGCTGAACACAGGCCTACTTCAATTTTCAAAAGGACTGGTTGAAAGCGGCTTCTCTCTTAAAAGTAACATGTGATGAATTATTATTCATCATCATCATCTCAACCATAGGACGTCCACTGCTGAACCTATGTTCAGTAGTGGACGTTGTTATGTATGTGTAGGCCTATGCCTACCCCAATTATAAAAAGGACTGGTTGAAAGCGGCTTCTCTCTTAAAAGTAACATGTGATGAATTATTATTCATCATCATCATCTCAACTGTAGGACGTCCACTGCTGAACATAGGCCTACCTCAATTTACAAAAGGACTGGTTGAAAGCGGCTTCTCTCTTAAAAGTAACATGTGATGAATTATTATTCATCATCATCATCTCAACCATAGGACGTCCACTGCTGAACCTATGTTTAGTAGTGGACGTTGTTATGTATGTGTAGGCCTATGCCTACCCCAATTTTCAAAAGGACTGGTTGAAAGCGGCCTCTCTTAAAAGTAACATGTGATGAATTATTATTCATCATCATCATCTCAGCCGTAGGATGTCCACAGCTGAACTTAGGCCTACCTCAATTTTCAAAAGGACCAGTTGAAAGCGGCTTGCATCCAGCATCGTCCTGCTACTTTTATCAGGTCGTTTGTCTACCTTGTCGGCGGACGCCTAGCGATGTCGATATACTTTGTACAATTTCATGCGGATTACTGTGGAAAATGCTGCCCCGCAAATCTTCAAGAAATCTATATGATTAAAAAAAAATTAACTATATACTAACTTTGCTTTTTATGTATATATTTGAATATATAAAAAAAACAGTTAGCGTATTTTTTACAGATTACTTGATTTACCAAATTTGTCCTCTAAACCTTGCTCTAATTACTTGCTTCATAAGCATTCCTTTACCTTTCTTCTTGTTTTCGTATATCTACGACCTGTAAGATATTTTTATTCTAAATATTTATATAAGACGTCTCTATTAATCACATATTACTGTTTTACACTTATAGACATACATAAACATATAGCATTCGAAATGAGAAAAGGGTCAGGTTTAATTAAGCGATTCATTTGATTTTTCTGATAGAATAAAAATTGTAAGGTTGATTTTAATTACGTTTCGATGATTACAATTTACGATTTTTGACACTAAGGTTTGGCTTCAGGAGTTGATTCACCTGCGTTGGAGCGTAAGGATTTAAGGTTAAAAAGTCAGTTACCTTTTTTACCTATAAATACGGGATTACGGAATACTTGTCGAATAGATCAGACTATAGTTCGACCTCTGCGCCACCTCAATGCACACGAGCTCGTTGACGAGCTCACCGATGGCAAATACTTTATGAGATATCGCCCTTGAACACAAGGTTCTTTTCCTAACGTTTCATATCATCTCGTCATTTGTTTCACGGATGTTATTTGCCAATCTTCACACTTAACTCTCACTTTTATCACTTATTAACGTGGAAGTACGCACAAATAGATGGCAAAGTCTGTACCACGAGTACACAGTGTAGCATTCACTACGAAGTATCTACGGCGTTACGCGCACTACACTGCTACGGCGTAGCGCACGCTTCGTAGTATCTACGGTGGGTCGAGTATAAACGTGTAAGAGATTCGATGCGATTCAATGGTCCCTGAAACTAGAATCAGCCGTGCGAATCGTCGACGAGTTCACCGATGTCAAATACTTTATGAGATATCGCTCTTATAAATAAGGTTGTTTTTCCAACGTTTCTTGTCATATCGTCATTTGTTTCACGGATGTTGTCAAATATGCAACGATGTTTGCTCTTAGAGAATCGCACGGCAGATATTGGGATATGCGGTGCTGTAGCCTGTATTTTACACTATATAGCCTTTGCACTTACGAAAAAATAAATACTCTCTCATTAAATCCTCACTCTTGAACAAATATCACATTTATCATATTATAAACGTGATGAACAAAAGAACCAGCTTACGAACAGCTTGGGAAAAGTTCACAAGAAAGAACAAAGGTTCTCATGAAAGACTATATATTTTAACATGCCATAGTAAGATTATTTCTAGACACCACCCTCGACATTGACAGTGTTGCACCAAGTACCTATCAAATGGCGTATTATATCAGCTGTTCTTAAGAGCCAGTCGCAATGCAAACTGTGCTACCATATTAATACTTACCTCCCTTTGACCGCAGCATCACTGACCATAAAGTGAGATAGATGAGAAGTTAGCTAGAAATTGGCTTTTTGACCTGTCTGTTAGTCAGTTAGTTATCACTCTGAGTATCGTCAGTAATCAGCCGTGCGATTCTCAAGAGCAAACATCGTTGCATCTTTGACAACATCTGTGAAACAAATGATATGACAAGAAACGTTGGAAAAACAACCTTGTGTACAAGGGCGATATCTCATAAAGGATTTGACATCCGTGAGCTCATCGACGAGCTCGTCGATGGATTATTAGAGAATCGCACGGTATACGAGTAAAACTAACATAATTATTTATCAATACTATAAATGCGAAAGTATTTTTGTAAGTTCTTTCTTTCACACAATTTGATAAAACTTGCCACAGAGATTGCCCGTATCTCACTGTAAAACATATGATTGGTTTTATCCCAAAAAAATCATGATATTGACGTTGTACTAGATAAATGATAGTTTGTGTGTGTGCTGTATTAGCCGTGCGATTGTCTAAGAGCAAACAGCGTTGCATCTTTGTCAACATCCGTGTGTCCGATGACAAGAAACTTTGGAAAAACAACCTTAAGTACAAGGGCGATATCTCATAAAGTATTTGACATCGGTGAGCTCGTCGAGGAACGCATCGACGAATCATTAGAGAATCGCAAGGCAGTACAACTGGCATAACTCATAGTTTGTACTGCACACGTCAACGATACGATTACGTTACACTTACGCAAGATTTCACGCTAGGACCATTATGCGAGCAGAACCGTAGTCGGATTCTGAAAAATTATAAAAAAATCACGACTCTAAAAAAACTCCAGTTTAATCAGCATACATTACCTAGCTTATTATATATTAGTGCCTCTGTTAGCATCACATGGACGAAATTCATTGTTTCTTTGTTACTCAAGCACGATTAACGATTGGACATGTCATTTATAGATTTATTGATTTCCAAGAGAAAGCTCAAATAAATAATCACTAGGCTTCTGGAGTCCAGGAGCATAGTAAATCACCAGCTGACCCGCCAGCGGCTTCACTCACGTGGCTTCGCGGGATACGGTAATTACAGTTTTTAACTATCTCATGCGAACTCATTAACTTACCGGGATCAAAAGTATCCTGTATGTTGACCAGGGATATAAGCTACCACCATACAACATTTCATTTAAATCAGTCTAGTCGTTTCGGAGATTAGCCCGTACAAACAGACAAACATAGAAACAAAAAAAATAAAAATTCTAAATTAGTTCGATTTCACTCCTTACATCCCCCTGAGTCGGCTTTTAGCATTTTTTCATTGTACAGTATATCGGCATCTACAGCTTTATTATATTTAAAAATATATAACTGATTGTCACAGCATTGATGTGTCATTATGGTTCTGAGAGTACGGCAAAATAAAGAAATTAAAGAAAAGACCGAATAGCTTATCACGATATGAGTTGTAAAAACTTGGGAATAAGTGTCATTGTCAATAAAAATATATTGTGTCTAAAATCCTAATCCCCTACGGCTTACCGCAATAAAAGTTTGCAAGAGGTACTTAATCCGAACTTTGAGCATAATAACGCTTTATGACTGCAATATCAGTAAGTGTGCGAAAGTTAATATTATTTTTAATTACGAAGTATTAGTAACACATCTTTTACTGCCGATACTAAATAGTATGGTAAAAGAAAAATAATGATTGCAGGGATTGAATTTTAAACGTTATACTCGTAAACCGTTTTACGAAAAATACATTACGTGTTACGCGTGCAAGGCGGGTGAAATAAAATGATTTTACATCCATCTGTACCCGGAGCAGACGAGAGCGCCACTCGATATTGTAGCGACGTAGTACATCGAACGCTTGTTACCAGGGAGAAACAAAACATCGAAACGCATGGCATTCACCTTGGCATTCGAGCGCAGAACGCACACAACCTCGCACCTGTGCAGTCGCTTTTCCCGCACCCTGCCTGTATAAACACACCCTCTGTCTGTAGCCACATTAGCCGGTACCTGGCTTCAGAACCTCATTCGCGCCCCGACCGTCGGCCGCGATGGGCGTCAATCGCGTTGGTGTAACAACCGCCTCTGCCGAGCCGCAGCTCGCGGGCCCGCGACCTCACCTGTTGATCGTCGACAATTCCAGGGAAGCGCGCGGAGAAGGTCAGTTTTACCTTTGAATTATTACAAGTTTTAATTTTTTTAAGTGGCCAGTTGTTACAACATTTTAATACCTGTGGTGGCCAGTTCTTATCTCGAAGAAGGTAAACAAAGATGTATAATTTGGTTGATAGGAACTTTTTTGTGGTGATTGATTTTTAAAAGAACTCATTTTGTGGTGGCCAGTGATGGAGTTTGTGCGACCTTGGAATATCTTGTGATTGGTCTGTGCCTTTTGTGCTTCATATTTAAAAGTTATAATAATAATAGGTTACTGGTATTGTTGGTTTGAATGATCCTAATGTATCATATTACAGGTGTCACTTAACCAAATTTAGAGTTTAGTTACAGTTATATTTAAATAGAGTACATTGCAATATTACAAAAAATATATGTTGGTGAACATAAATTATTATTTTAGGGGACGAATATGGCTCCGATTTCTGCAAAATCGCTTATTTAACCTAAGCAATTCAAACCGACTTTTCAAGTTCTTGTGTTTCTAAGAAACGACGTTTTAATTAAAATGATCTTACCACAATGAGGTTAACAAAATTATGTAATTTATGAAATATTGTTTAAATATGGTTTCGGGGTTCAATATTTATTTACGAAATTACTTTAGCCAGGGTCGTAAAGGGGTTAGTGCTCGTAAAATGTAATTTGTAATATAGGTGATATTTACGTTTAAGCGGATGAAAGAGATGAAATCGTAAAATATTCTTGGAAATGTACTTATTTCTACACGTACTGTACCTTAAGTAAAGAGTGGTAAGAATGAGAATGTAAACAGATGTTCTACAGAATAAATAGCAGGTTTTTACAGAAAGAACCCATTTTTATACTGGCAAGTGACAAAGCGTGAAGGCGACTTCTTTAAACAAACACCGATATAATTTTCTCATACGAAGTCCTTGTTTCTTTTGTCTCGTTCGCTAATTAGACTCGTTACCATGCTTTTCAAACATAAACACAATTCTTGCGCACTACTATTTTGAGGAATAACATTTGGCTGTGTATGCTGGTGGTACCCATCACAATACAACCAACTACAGAACTCTAGGCAATTGTAAATGAATTTTGGTAAATGCCACGTAGAGATTTGCAACGGTTTTTGTATAATTTATCACTAAATATAGCACATAACGACATTTTAGGTATTCGTGTTTTGGGAGACTTCGTTTTTGTTGGTGTTTAACTTAGGGTGTCGAAGTATTTAACCATAAAAGTGACTTGGCAGTTATCATGACATAAGCAAGGGCTTTGCTTTCTGTAAATTTGCCGTCTTCACATTTAATTATATAGTGAAACCGGAAGGGTTTTGTCTTGTTACAATTTGTAATGCTAGTTTGGTGTGAATGTACAACTTTACAAGCCATAGATATTATATATTTGCTGCTTGTTATGTATGACGTTATAAATACTACAGTTTGTGTGTTATTAATTTACTAGAGCCTTAACATAAACACATAATTCATATATCTCTACGTTTCTATCATGTTTCATTTGTCAATGTAATTAAGTCCCGCGGAATATAATATTTTAAAATCACGAACATATTTAAAACTACAAGTAACCAAAATAATTAAGTATGATGTAAGGGTGTGTTTTTTACTTTTTACTACTCCGTGCGTTGATGGCTATTACATTATTTTACTTAAATACAATTTAAATTTTCTACCTACTGTAAAAATTTGTTGTGGTAGTTGTATCACGGATAGTATACCTACCGTTTATAAGTATCGTGTAATTAATATGATTATTAGTTGTGGAACAACTATGTTTTATTCTCATTGTACCTTCTATTATTTCTTCAGTTTAATGAAGTTTTCTATAGTATTGTTTTTATATTTGAATTGTACGAGTTGACAGACAGACGGGTACAGTAAAAATATTGTTAAAAATACAGCTCGCTCATAGTTTTGTTGCTTCAAGTTCGTCTTGTTTCAATAGAAGTAAAACTAACAACTTTTTATCTTGAATAAACGACAGTCGGTTGTTGACAACGGGTCGAGAATACGCGAATTCGATCTCTCGAACGTTGGATTGCAATCTACGCACGTATTGTAATAATTGACTTACCGATTTTAAATAGTTTTAATTTTAATTTTTTATTGTTATTCTGCCGTGCGATTCTCTACGAGCAAACATCGTTGCATCATTGACAACATCCGTGAATCAAATGACGAAATAACAAGAAACGTTGGAAAAACAACCTTATTTACAAGGGCGATTTCTCATAAAGTATTTGACATCGGTGAGCTCGTCGACGACTTTCATCAGTACAAAGTTATAAATGTTTATAGATAATACGCATCATTCTCAATCAGCCATGCGATTCTGTAATGATTCGTCGACGAGCTCACCCATGTCAAAAACTCTATGAGATATCGCCATTGTACATAAGGTTGCTTTTCCAACGTTTCTTGTCATCTCTTCATTTGTTTCACGGATGTTGTCAAAGATGCAACGATGTTTTCTCTCAGAGAACCGCACAGCAGGTAATAAGATTTTTTTTGGGTTATTGGGTAATATCTGAGAATTCTTTGTTCAACTAAATGAGCAATGAATATAAATTACAATAATAATATTTACTTACTACTACGACTATAAATCACCAAGAAAATAAGCATAGGTGTATATACACCCACATTTTACGAACCCTGTTCTTGTGGCTTCATCGTAGAAGATGAAAATAGCTTTCCAAAGTTAGTTAGCGAGCCTATTGCCATCTTATCTCTTAGTTGAACTTTTTTTATACATGTAAGTGGAATATAATAGTTAAGATGGAACAGAAATATGAAGCATTCTATTTCTGGAACCCTTTTCCGATGTGTTTGTTTACACACAGTTTTCCGTGCAAAGTTTAGCAGTGAAATCCAAAGCTTAAAGCTTTGAATTGCACTTTGAGTGTTTCAGTATCAGGTGCTGTATATGTTCACTTATTACAGTCCCTTTTAAATCCTACTAGAGATAATGCTTGTACATTACGATTCGAGGGCAAAATATCTGGCACTGTAGTACCGAAAAAAGCGGGCTTTTGCTATTTTTCTATCGCACCTCTTAAGATTTCCGGTAAAGAATGAAACTATGAAGGAGGTTTTCTATAACTTTGTCTTAATCGCACTTATCAGGTCGCCTTTGTTGACAAACCAACTGACAAGCTTTTCATCTATACTATAGTACACGTCTGACACGGAGAGTCAGAAGACGCGGATTCGAATCCCGTCCAAGGATGGAATTTTTCTCTATCTATAAATTTCAATATACTATAGTAGTTTTTGATATTTTAAAGACGAGCGTTTGACCATCTGTTGACACCGCAGTAGACACACACTCTATTGTTTAATTTGTTTAATCAAATTAGCATCGGCTAATTATTAACCTAGTCGGGCTATTAAACTTTTAGTTTGTGTTTTTTTTTAAATACGTAATAGGACGTGCAAGTTGTTTGACTGATCGTAAGCATTATGCCTGCCCACCACCATTAATTGTGACCGCTCGACCATATATACTCGTATGTACAGGCATTAAGGTATGTTCTCAGACAAAATAAAAAAGTTAAGACAGAATGTTGTGAACAGAGAAGTGAGGCAGGGTGAAACTACGCCTCGGTGTGTCCATACATATTTACATACAAAACCTACAACAAAACTACGCCTTGGCGCGTCAGTCGAACTATCGCGGCGCGTAGAAGCAACACGTAAAATTTTAATTAACATTTAATTTAAATGTATTAATTATTGATATTTTTTTATATAACCTTAATATAATTTGAATTACCATGACAGTTCCGAGTCACACACATGTAGTTTAGAAAACTGGCCTCACTTCTCTGTTCACAACATTCTGCCTTGACTTTTTTATTTTGTCTGAGGGTATGTTTATATAACTATGTAATTTGATTTATATTAGTAGGTACTCTGTACTGACAACACAAACGAGTACGTAATAAAGCCGTTACGTGTCTCCCTCGGGACTAAATGTCGCACTAATTTCCGTTTGGAGGGTAATTAGAGGTGTGCCCTATTATTCCGCTGACTCAACGGAAGTTAGGTAAATCAGGAAATACTTAGTAATGATTTATGAAACCTTCGAAAATATAATGTACATGAATAAAGGTTTTTTTTTTAAATCTTTTATTTATTTATACAGGGTTTTAATGAAATGCCACCCTTGTAACATTATACAAAATAATCAGCATACAGATTTTCTTAACTTAACAGCTGCACGGTATAGCTCGTATAGTAGCATGGCCTCTGGGGATGAAGGCTGCGACAGAATACTGTTGCAACCTCCAACCTGCCAGAACACATGGCTAGGATCAAACAATTTTCGTCTAAGGTCTTTGTTCCAGTCACATTCCATCAGAACATGGTACACATCTTCAACTAGCCCGCATCGATCACAGGAAGGTGAATCAGCTTTGTTCATAGTATGCGCAAACATGTTCAATGGAACGTGACCCGAACGAAGCCGTGTCGCTGTAACTATGTCGTCCCTTCCCATGTCGGCCCGCAGGAACCATGGGGAACGAAGGAGTGACGGTTGCACAGTTCTGTACCAGATCCCCTTAGAGAGTGATCTCTCATCAAAGTATTCTGACCAACACTCAAAACAATTGTTTTTAATGAAAGGAATCAAATCGGTGTAACAAGGGAAGCAGTTAAATAGATCTCCATCAACAGCTGCTTCTTTAGCAAGTTTATCTACTTGTTCGTTACCCGCCAAGCCAACATGTGAAGGGATCCACTGTATTTTAACAATTCTATTTGAATTTCTTATTTTTAAAATACTATTGAGCAAACTATTAGCTACGGGAATGCCCCTGAAACTAGCCCCACTGACACAGCGAGCTAAGTGAAACATGGCACTTTTCGAGTCAGGAAATATGAATAAAGGTTTTCATGGTATTCCAACCCTGTAGTATATAACCTTATCTTCTATTATATATAAAAGCGAAAGGTCACTCACTCACTCATCACGATATCTGAGAAACTACAAGTGCTGGGAGTTTAAAATTTTGCATGCGGGTTCTTTTTAGGACGTAGGTGCTCACTAAGACGGGATTTTATGAAATTCAACCCCTAAGGGGGTCAAAAGGGGTGATAACGTTTGTGTGAAACTCCTTTGTTTTTGAACTTATAGTTGTGAAAATTTGTATTTGGATAGGTCATTCAAAATAAAAAATTTGGCCTAATTTTTTTTTGGATCGTCGTGGTTTACGAGGGTGAAATGGAGGGGTGAAAGTGTGTATGGAAAGTTTTGTGTTTTCGAACATTTAGTGGTGAAAATTAGCATTTGGACAGTTTAAAATGTTGATTTCAAAATATATTGACAGGGACGATTTAAGGGGTGTAACGGGGTATAATTTTTTCAAAAGTTATTTGTTTTTGGAGCTACAGTGATGAAAATTGATAACTGAATAGGTAATTCTAAATAAATACTAATGCATACAATATTATTGTCAGGGATGTCTTAAGGGGGTAAAACGAGGGATGTAAAAACTACTACATATTATAAACTGTAGAGGTAAAATTTCTGTACAATGAAAACTATGCTAAAAACCGAGCCAGGGGATGTAAGGAGTGAAAAGTAAGTTCAAATTGTTTGACTGTTTGTACGGGCTAATCTCCGAAACGACTGGACTGATTCAAATGAAATTTCTCATGGTGGTAGCTTATATCCCTAATCAACATATAGGATATTTAAGATCCCGGTAATTTAAAGAATCCCCGTGGGATAATTAAAAATCTGTAATTACTGTATCCCGCGAGGCCACGCGAGCGTAGCCGCTGGCGGGTCAGCTAGTATGGATATATGGGTATATATAAGGCACTTATGTAAAGTCAATGTAACTTAGGGTAATAATTTGTTACGAAGACACAAAGTCATGTCATGTTATGTTAAGTTTTACTCTAAGTGGTACAGACTCGACTCAATGTACTTTGTAAGCGAGCAGTTCCAAATATACTGTCACTTAAACACTATAAATTAGCAAGCTTATATACTGGGTGAAAATGAACGACTTCGAAATATAAATTTTATTTAATAATGGCGGTATATACCTGTGTTTTTGAGAGAAAGGTGTGTACACGTGTGTGTATGTGTGTGTCAGGAAGTGCGTGTAAACTTCGTGTAAACTTGTGAGTTCTTTGAGTTTCAGACTTTGATTCAGACGTTGATAATCAGTTAAGTTGAGTTTAGGTAAACGTGTCTGTGAGAATACACATTCTGCCGAAATTTATTCAGGATTACGACTAGTGATTATGGTTACCCTTAGATTAATCAGAATGCCTGGGCATAGACTAACTAAACTCTGTCAAAAAGGTTATTACAAAATTTCGGATTACTTGGAGGATAAAACAGCTTGGGACTGATCACTCCAGGAACTATCTACTCGTGTACTAAGATGTCAAAGTTTTGCCCTACTGATACCATTATTATGTTCTCTTTTGTAAGGCAACACACTGGAGCTAATATTTGTAGTACCTAAGTAAAAACATTGTAAAACATCTATATAAAAAGAATGGCCCCGAGTTTCTTGCCGCTTCTTCTCGGTAGGCTCTATGTATTTTGGAACGCGGCGGTAGTCTTTAAAGTACATTATAATGAAAATTTGACGTTCATAAGTGCGTCTTTGATGCCTAAATTGAATAAATGATTTTGACTTTGACTTTGACATAGAACGTAATGACATGGTGTTAAATAGTTTAAATAGTTGTAAGGCGACTTCAGTAACAGAGCTAAATATAAATTAAACTAGGAGTACGGTCAAAATACTGGTCAGAGTCAATATCGAATCTAACACGGGAAAGAAATAAGTGCAAGATTTATGTCAATCGGTAGTGAAACGAGTCACTTGCACCTATAACTACAACAGCCTTGCGATTCTCTAAGAGCAAGCATCGTTGCATCTTTCATCATCCGTGAAAAAAATGACGAGATGACAAGAAACGTTGGAATAGCAACCTTATGTACAAGAGCGATATCTCATAAAGTATTTGACGTCGACGAGCGCATCGACGAATCATTAGAGTCGCACGGCAGTTTAAAACCCTGCATGGCAATGCACTGCGCTTGAGATATAAAATGTTAAATCTCTTGCCCTGTAATTTCGCTGAAAACACAGTAATGTTTGCACACTACTGCTTCACGGTTGAATAACTTGCAAAGGTGTAGTACTTCCCCAGTTAAACTCAACGAAAATCCTACCATTACAGAATTTTCAACAAGTCATCAGTAGGTAGTCAGGTATGTAGATAATATACCTGACGGCTTTTAATGTAAATGTTTTTCATTAACGTTACTTTTTCACTAAAAGAACTAAAACTACATTATCTAGAAAATAGTTTGTTGTCTTCGGTTGCGAAGTTATTTATGAAGTTACTTGGTGTTTACAGTACTTACCCATTACAGTTGCAGTTTCAATAAGAGAAACACTGATTAAAGTGCTGAACAATATTGTACTGCGAGCATAACTTCAAGATATCGTTATTTAGTCAAATTCGTCGAGTAACTTCACTTTTTATACGGACGCAATCAAAGAGTAAAGTGGCCAACATCTATGACAGTAACTAATGCATTAAAGGTCACACGGCCAGACACAATATAAATTTCATTGTTATAATGACATCGACCCTTGAAGGGCTAATATTTGGAACATGTAAACGCGAGGAAAAAATCGTATACGTAACGTACCGTCGAGCTGTTTCTATCAAAAGTGAAGCTGAAAAGTATGTCTGCCATATTTTATACTTGTTGCTCTGTGAACAGAAGACCCCGGGAGCACAGTCTTATCAGTCGCAATTTTTCGCAGTCTGAGTGATAAATTTCAGTTTGTAAACTTTACAACCTATTATGTCGCAACCACTTAACCAATCATGCTCATATTTTAAATTCTTCTAAGTCAGGTAAATAATAGCCTAACGTTTAAATAGTAGCGCTGTAGCAACTACCTCCCTTTTTAGGAGAAGTACTCCCCCCACTCAAAATAAGCCGATGACAAAAATAAATAATAGTAGAACTTGCATACTGAGTATCGGCAAGATTAGTTAAAAAATGCGTCCTGTACAGTAAGACCAACACACAACCTAACGAACATGCGGACAGATGAAAGTCAATTTGGTCAGTTAAAGCAGAGACACTTCACTCGTTCGGTCATTAATATATTTTTCTCTATCGCACACATACACATGCATCTACAAACACATATATCTTTTGATCATTTGACAAGCAGGGACCTTATTCGCTATGACCAGTCAAACATGTAACGCGCTACTTTACGATGTCTTCCAAGAATGATCGTGAAGTCAATCCAATTTTACTATCATTCCTTAAAGCTATCGTAGTGTGACGCGTTACGTGCATGCATGGTCATAGTGAATAGGGCCCAGCAGGCGGAGACAAAATTCAAACAAGCGTGTTTCCGCACATGCTATAGACAAATATGTGTCTACAAACTTAGCGTGACGTCATGCGACTTTTCCACAGGTAATGTCAATGCCATACATTTTGAAGTTGTCGTTTGGCGTCAACGATAACAGAAACATCTTTTGTTTCTGTTTCGTCAGAGGCCTGCAGGTGTGATAGTCGTAAAACACAATGTGTATTTCTCTTATTTTTATATGGCTTTTAGTACAATTCATAATTAATACACTTTTTCTTTTGTTTCCTGTTTTGTGCCATTGAACGCCATAATATCACGTACGAGTACATAGCTACTTGTACAGCGGTGCTTCACTTCCGTAATGCGCGAAACCTTTCTATATTTCTCATCCATGACCCACAGCAACTGTTCAGTGTAATCTGGGACAGTGTAATTACAAAATTCCAATTCATTAGTGGAGTAGAAAAAGCAACCTCTCCAGATAATGAGACGGGTTGTTTTCTTACGTGCTTAGAATGCCATGTAGGACAAGGAAAAATGAAAAACTAGACTGCTTTTCTTTCTAAGCTACGAGTAGACCTTCTTTGACCATGGCGACATTTTAACTTAGGTAGGTAGATGTCGAAGCGGATGTCTTCGCCTTACAAAAGCTACTTTGTACAATTACAAGCTAGTGTCTTCTTTTATTTCTAATACATCTATTACTTTGTGGGATAAGATTGTAGCCATCTCTCGGGAAGTAATGTTTGAATGGGGATAATAAGTAGCTTAACCCTTTGCATACCAGAGACGTAAATTTACGTGCGTTTCATTCATAAATCTTTAAAATCAATGAATATACAGCGTGTAACAAAAGGGTGTAGTAGTACTAGAACCACACACGCAGAAGCTTGCATACAATTGGGCCTAATTACTGGCGTAGTAAAACTTCCGAGTTAAAAGTAACCAAAGTTTTTCTAATTCTCAAGCAGGTTCATCCCTGTAAAACTAGGCCAAAGATGGCAAAGGTCAGAGCGTAGACTAGGTAAACGAGGAGCATAAGAGGGTCTGAATTGAGGTGCGGCGTAGCGAGAGTGCGCATGCAGAGTACGCATTGTCCTCAACGAACTACAATAGGCATGTCTAATAGGGCTATCCAAAAATTTTTTCGATAATATTTATTAAATTTGTATGAAAACAATTATAAGCGATTTTGATTTTGATATTATGACATGTAAATCCTGACTACGTACCTACATATGCACACCTTTCAATATTACTAAACCTTTTTATTGCACGCTGTATATATTATAAACACTGAACTGTTATAATTCACGCTCTCTATCACAATATTTCCCATATTACAATAAACTAGCTGACCCGGCGAACTTCGTACCGCCTAACAGTCTATTCTTTAATTTTTTTAATACTTATTCTGCTATTCGGGACACCGAGTCATCTAGTAAGATAAGAAAAAAGAAGGTTAATAAGTCAACAATTACATTATGTCAAAAAATAATTTATACGATACAACGTCATTCGTTTTGCCTTCCCGGAACCTCTCCACTAACACTTAAACTTTACGGTATGGTATTAAAGTTCAAATTGACGTTTAAGTATTATTACGAATCGTTTGTGCGGAAGTAGAGAAAAGTGTTGTATTTAGATTTTTTCAGGCAATTTATTAAAAAAAATCTCTTCGTAAGAACCATCCTCGTACTTCAAGGAATATTCTAAAAAAAGAAGTAGCGAAATCGGTTCAGCTGCTCTCGAAATTTGCGCTTAGCAACACATTCAGTGATTTATTTTTATATTATAGATAGTTTGATCCGTGAATTTAAAAATTAATTAGATATCCCTTTACGAATATGATCTAGTGTTTCTGTCTAAAACATTCAACAGAACTAGATTACAATAAAAGGTACTGTTTAAAACTGGCGTCGTATATACGTTACTCTCTTAAAAGTAACATGTGATGAATTATTATTCATCATCATCATCTCAACCGTAGGACGTCCACTGCTGAACATACGCCTATCCCAATTTTCAAAAGGACCGGTCAGAAGCGACTTGCATTCAACGTCGTCTTGCTACCTTTATCAGGTCGTCTGTGCACCTTGTCGATGGACGACCTACGCTGCGCTAGCCGGTCCGTGGTCTCCACTCCAAAACCTTCCAGCCCCATTGGCCATCTGTTCTGCGTGCTATTATGTGGCCTGCTCACTGCCACTTCAACTGGCTTATCTTAATAATTAATATTGATAATAATTATAACTTCTCGTTAGACTGAAACAATATAACACTCTTCGTCATACGATCCAAACAATAACATGAAACATCAATAATTATCTTTGTAGCTATCAAGAGCGGAAACATCCCGTCCGGTGTCGCTATTCTAACCTTCACAAAACTGATCACATGTACGCATTATATTGTAACCAAGCGTAGATATTGGTTTTGACGTGTTTATCTTTATTCCATCTCGTATTTCAATAAATCGTGAATAATATTGGAGTTTATTGTGTGAGAGATTGGTAGGTAAGTATTTCATGTTTACTTTATTACATTACGCAATATGCTGTGCGCACTTCTTTCATATTGGCTGTAGAAGCTCAAAATAAGGGCATTAGGCCAATTTGCAGATTAAAACGAAGGGACTCTTGCAAACACTGTTTTCAAAAATTTTAATTGTTGACCTTTCCTTCAATATATATCTACGAATCAGCTGTATGTAAAGAATAATCTAGACTAGAAGATTTCGGTAAGTTGCGGAGTAAGCGACACAAAAACAGGTTACAAATAGCAGGCTATAGAACAGTACTGTTAACAGCACATTTAAAACGTTTTCAAATATTCAAATTTCAAAATTTCAAATTTAGACTTAGAAATACCTGATTGAGAAGACGTATTACAGTAGAGATGAGTATTTAAATGATAAAGACATATAAACTAACGAGAATAATGTTAACATGTAATTGTGTGTATGAATTGTGAATGTTAGTCATCTCGTCATATTTGTAAATCTAATATATTATTGTAACATAATTTTGCATGCCAAAGCGGCTTAAACATGGCGATCTAATATGCTATTATAATAACACTACATTTCATGTCACTACATATGTTTTCCAAGATAAATTATTTGAATTTGAATTTGAGAAGGTGTCTTGTGCAACAGGCGATCTTGATTGTTAACCATCACAATCCTAGAAGTTCCGTAATACAATAATAATACAATTTAAAGTTCGTCTGTGGTTCAGAGCTGTTAAAACAATACTGTCAAACTTTTATAATTGTAGTCTAATACGGCTTACGCGTGACCACTCGTGTTAGCTAGTAAAAGTAAAAATATATAGTGCCTTTCAAGCTCAAACACGTTAATGTTTAAGAAAAGTAACAACCACTTGTTGAATGATTTGGTCTTTCTCAGAACAAAAAAGCTTTTTGAAAATACATAACTGTGGCAGTGTATTAAACACTTAAGTGACGAGACGGCTGAACCGGATGTTAAGGTGATTCATGACGACGATAAAAATGAAGATTTTTAAAGTGGTTTATCTCGTAAGCAGCGGTTTACTTAAAATTACATAAAATAATATGAAATTTCTAAGACTTTTAAGTTAGACATGGGTAGCGATTCACTTGTTCAAAAAACTAAACTACCGAAATACAAATTTATTATGGTGGTCCTTATTCTGTTAACACTAAATTCCAAAATCATTTAACATTTAGAATGACACTTGTAAAAATAAGAAATTCTATTCAATTTTGGGTTATTTTAGGTTAGTTTAGCGAGCACCAAGTTACGTGACGACTAAACTGTCTAAAATGTTACCAAAATTGAGGCGAAATGTCTAATTTTAGTGCTGTCATTCGGAAGTGTTACACTAATTTGGATTTTAGCCCGAACAGAATAAGTACTGCCATAATTTAGAGATTTTTACTAGTAGTTAAGAGCATGCTTACAGAATCGATACCATTGACGGACTTAAAACATATTTTAACATACTAAAGTACTCTAAATTTAGTTTTGACGAGTTATGGTTTACAAAACTATTGTCAGTTAACTTTGACACTTCATGTTGGTAAATTAATGGATTTTTTTTCTTATTTTTTCATAACTGGTATACCCTGGCAGCTCTCGACCGGTACCATGTTATCGTTAATTTTGGGGACATTGTATTGTTTGTAAAGTATTTATGCTAAGAAACAACTTATAAAAACCTGTACAATCTCCTCCGACCACAGCATGAAAAATTCTTATAAACAAGCGGAGTAGAAAAATCAGATAATAAATATAACGGTTTAGCGCCCCCGGGCGTATGACGTGGGTAGGACGGGCGTCGTGTTCACGTTCCCCTAGGGTAGCTGCGAACAAGGTAACCAGTGATGTTGCTATGGAGACTGATATTAGAATTAACTTCTACGTGGGAGTTTATTTACTAATAGAGAGTTGTAGCTGGAAGGATATTTAGCTGTTGTACTAGATACTAGAAAGTATACAAATAACATATGCTTGAAAGTAAAATGTAATTTTGTAAAAGAAAGTTCAGCTTTGGAAAGAATTTCAACCTTATATCCATCAAAATCTCTGCCGTAGAACGTTCACTGCTGAACATATGCCTCCAACACTTACTTCCAAAAAGATCGGTGGAAAGCGACCTGCATCCAACGTCGTCCTGCGATCTTTATCAGGTCGTCAGTCTACCTTGTTCGTGGACGACCTACGCTGCGCTTGCCGATCCGTGGTCTCCACTCCAGAAGCTTCCGACCCCATCGGCTATCTGTTTTTTCGTGCTATGTGACACTGCCACTTTAACTGGCTAATCTTCTGGGCTATGTCGGTGACTTTAGTTCGTCTACGGATGTCTACGGTCTCCTCATTTCTAATCCGTTACGTAGTGAAACCCCAAACGTAGCCCTCTCCATAGCTCGTTGTACGACTTTGAGCTTATTTATATAGTAAGAGACCACGTTTCAGTGCTATAAGTCTTCACTGGTCACACATTGGTCGAAGACGAAATAGGTTTCTTAAGTAGGAGTCCGTCTGGATGAGTACCACTGCAATGACCATCAGGCATCGGTAGGGTGGTATGAATCGTTTGAAATAGTCAGTATACGTTTCAGTTCTTGCACTGAAGTGTCAAATATTTTACTTCCAGTCAGGTATGCAAAAGCTACAGAAAAAACACACACTTAGAGTTTCGTGAAACTTTTCAACCGACTTCCAAAAGGAAGAGGTTCTCAAGTCGACGTGTATATTTTTTATGTATGACCATGTATAATTTTAAACAGAGTAAGTAGTACGATATTTATAATTCTTCATTTGGTAGAGTATACTTCCGAGGTAGTCCCATTTAAATTTCATCAATATCGGTCCCGTGGTTTTTGAGTTACAATCCAATAACTGACAAGTATTTCGTCTATCTTGATGATATCGTAATTGACGGTGAATGACAATCGATCCCTTCGACCAGTCGTCGAGTCAGTAAAAAAAGGGAAAAAAATATTTACTAAAATGGACTGGACTTCGACAAGTTATTTCACACTTTTAAGTGTTGAAGTCGGTTCCATTTTTAGGTTTTTTTATAATGTGGTTGACCAGGCATATTATATTTAGGAAAAACATTATATTACCTTAGTTGATAAATGTCACACGCTCCTAAACATAGCAACACGCATCGCATTACTCTCATAAATGTTTATGACATCGATACAATAATGGGTAATGCTTATGGAACGCCTAACATTGACGTCACTGATTAAGTTAAGGATATAAACCTTATATTTGAAAAACTTCTTTTGAAAACTGTCAACTTAGCGAAACAAAATGATAAACAAGATGGCGGAAAAACCCCAACAATGGCTATCGATGATTGTGTTAAATTTTCCTACATTTGTGTTTCTTCATATTTTGACGTTTGTTTGACGTAATGTGGTGGATTATCAACCGTCAAGTCTTCGTAAAAGTGCACGAGTTTAAGTAAACTGTACAAATCACGAAACGTTTTTGTATTTTCCATCTCAATCACCTTCGAAAGTTTTAGTAAAGCGTCCAACTTTCCAAGGCATGGTCTTTACCGCTTTACTAGAACATGACTTAGGCAGAACAGTGACTTAATGCAGACTTATTATTGTGACTGTGACTTGACTCTGAGTACTTGAATAAAAATCTCACATGATACATACACAAATCACTGTAAATATTAACACAATAATAATTGATGAATGGCAAATGTACAAATGTTGGAATATGTCAAACGTTATTCTAAGATATTTAAACGAGCCTGTTCCTCAGCAAAATCTATTTATTTAAGAAATAAGATCAAAAATTCTGTTAATAAAATAAAAATGACGTGGAACATTATAAACAGTGAAACTGGTAGAAATACAGTGCGTAATCGAGACTTTAATTTAAAAATTAATAATAAAGATGTAAGAGCAGATTTGGAGGTAGCGGCCGAGTTTGAGAATTTTTTCACTAATATTCCTTCTTTAACAACCAAAACTCTAAAATCTTCCTCCATTTTTGCTGAGATCTTACTTAAACAAAGTGTAACTGAATGTGACACAACTTTTAAATTTTCAGTAGTTAATTGCAAAGATATTGTAAGGAGTTTCAAAAGTCTAGATGCAAAAAAAACGGCAGACCTATGGGGTCTTTCTGTGAAGACCGTTTCTTCAATTATAGATGTCATTGCACCCAATCTAGCAGCTGTGTTTAATAGTTGTGTTGCAAGTGGTGTATTTCCTGACCTAATGAAGCACAGTAAAGTGGTTCCTTTATTCAAATCTGGTAGTACTACTGATCCAACAAATTTTCGGCCTATTTCTGTACTACCTACGCTAAGTAAGATTTTCGAAAAAATCATATTACATCAATTAGAAACTCATTTTAGTGCAAACAAAATTTTCCATAAAAATCAATTTGGGTTTACAAGGAATCGCTCTACTATAGACGCAGGTATAGAACTAATAAAAGATGTGTTTGATGCCTGGGAGAACTCTCAAGATGCCTTAGGTGTTTTTTGTGACTTATCTAAGGCATTTGACTGCGTCCGACATGATATACTTGTCAGGAAATTACAACACTACGGTATTAGGAACATGGCTCTCAACCTTTTGACTTCATATTTAAATGGTAGAATTCAAAGGGTTGACATAAATGGTAAAAAATCGCCCGGCTCTATAATCTCAATGGGCGTTCCACAAGGTTCAATACTAGGGCCGTTCTTGTTTTTAATCTATATTAATGACTTACCTTATTATGTAGAGAAGAATCACGAGATTGTATTGTTTGCAGATGACACTTCACTGTTATTTAAAATTAAAAGGCAGTTATTAAACTATGACGATGTTAACAATGCATTAGCTAAAGTTGTGAATTGGTTCAATACAAATAATCTTCTCCTCAATGAGAAGAAAACTAATTGTATAAAGTTCTCGACACCAAATGTGAGACAAGTAGAATCCAATATACAATTGAATGGAACAGGGTTGGACCTTGTGGAGTCAACAGTCTTTTTAGGAATTACTATAGACGCTAAATTGCAATGGGGTCCCCACATTAAAAAATTGTCTAGTAGGCTCAGTTCAGCAGCTTATGCTGTTAAAAAAATTAGACTATTAACTGATGTAAACACAGCTAGAATAGTTTATTTTAGTTATTTCCATAGCGTTATGACTTATGGCATACTGCTCTGGGGATGTTCTGCAGATATTAACTCTATTTTTATACTGCAAAAAAGGGCTATACGAGCGATCTACAGTTTGGCTCCTAGAGTTTCCCTTAGACAGAAATTTAAAGACATAAACATTCTAACTGTTGTCTCTCAGTTTATCTATGAAAATCTAATGTATGTAAAGAAAAACATTAACAGTTTTGATAAAAGGAGTGATGCTCATTCCATCAACATGCGAAATAAGCACAAGCTATCCGTACATGTAACGCGTCTCCACAGAATAAGTCATTCTTTTATGGGACAATGTATACGATTCTATAATAAAGTTCCCAATGTTATCCGAGATTTGCCTATTAGTAAGTTTAAAATTACTATTAAAACTAAACTCTGTCAAAAAGGTTATTACAAAATTTCGGATTACTTGGAGGATAAAACAGCTTGGGACTGATCACTCCAGGATCTATCTACTCGTGTACTAAGATGTCAAAGTGTAGCGTGTCTTGCCCTACTGATACCATTATTATGTTCTCTTTTGTAAGGCAACACACTGGAGCTAATATTTGTAGTACCTAAGTAAAAACATCTATATAAAAAGAATGGCCCCGAGTTTCTTGTCGCTTCTTCTCGGTTGGCTCTATGTATTTTGGAACGCGGCGGTAGGCTTTAAAGTACATTATAATGAAAAATTGACGTTCATAAGTGCTTCTTTGATGCCTAAATTGAATAAATGATTTTGACTTTGACTTTGACAAACGTACGAGCCCACTTATAAAAAAGTGAAAATAGACATGAGTCACATAGTCAAAATTGATAGTGTAACAAAAGTTTATTATCAGGGATCTCCTCTCCTTACATAAGGTTTTACCTGTCTAGGGAACATCCTTATTCGTAGTTAGTAATAAGTGTAATAACAGACAAAATCTGATCTCTACTAACGACTTTAACCGACTCTTATAAAGCCTATAACTATAGAGTTTCACAATCAACCCTCGTTATAGGCAATTGCCGACCGTGACAGCGGTATAATTGCTATAGAACATGAGAATAACCTTCTACAAAACCCTTTTACATCCAAAATTGCAATAAAAAAGAATTTCGTCGCCAGAAAGTTGTAAAACAATTGTTAAAAGTCTGTAAAGAGGATTTTAAACGATGTTTTCTGAGTATTCAGATGAAATTTCAATAAAAGCAAAATGCACGATTGGTTTCATTTTGATGCTTGTTTTATTATTCTCTGATGTGTACATAAGGTGCTGTATAATTTTATTTTGTGTTAAATTTATCGTTTAAATTCAAGTATACATACTTAGATTAGAAAAGTATACATACAATGCTATTGAATTATATTTTTCCAAACTACGATGATGTCAATTTAAATTACATGACATTAAACATACTCTGCTTGACAAAAACTCAACTGTTAATACTATATTATATAATAAGATTTGAATAAAAAACCTTAATCTACTAAGATTCTATCTCTCACTGCTCGTCTTTAAAAGCTTTTCAGTATATATCACTTATATTTGGTGATATATCCGCAATCAATAGAACACAAGTAAATACTTGATACATTGGCCGCTGCATGCATATTTTTTGTATGAAACGATGTTTCCAAAACTTCCCGTAGTTTTGAAACATCGTTTCATACAAAAATATATAAAAGAGCATATGTCACAGAGACAAAGACGGGGGGGAAACATGGCACTCACCTCACTCTCCGTCCCGTCCGAGGTATTATCTCGTTACGTATGCAGCGGCCTTTAGATTTGTTTGATCCTGCATAAATCTCTCAATTCTAATCCTTAATAATAAATCACGCAGTAAAACGCACGGGATTATATCCCGGATACGAAAATATAAACAACCGTATACCGTTTGCTTCCTGGTGTCCTTCAATGCGTTTCCCGGGATACTCTCGAACTTCGCCTTGAAACCCGGACGAACTTGGCCCGGTTACCCGTGATCTAAGGAACGAAACAGATAGAATGGCCTTAACCGATATTCGAAGGAATATGATATTAAGGAACACTGTAAAGTTCCGCTGCTGACTTTTGGTGCTTCAATGTCGTCAAACATCACATTTGCTTATATCCGAATAGATATTTGTTGAGAAACGTTTTCTGTGAATTCAACATGGCCACTTCGCCTGTCTGCAAGAACTGACCAGCGTAGTCTAAAAATGTCTAAAAAGTATAGTTATAATAAACACACCACTATTATAAGTGTTGTTGCTGCTTATTAGCATGCGTACAAATATTTGTATTAGCATCATCATCATCATCATCATTTCAGCCGTAAGACGTTCACTGCCGAACACATGCCTCCCCCATAATTTTCCAATAGGACCGGTTGGAAGCGGCCTGCAACCTTTATCAAGTCGTCTGTCCACCGTGTCCTCTATGGTGGACTCTACTCCAAAACCTTCCAGCCCCATCTGTTCTGCGTGCTATTTGGCCTGCCCACTGCCACTTTAACTGGCTTATCTTCTGGGCTGTCGGTGACATTCGTTCTTCTACGGATCTCATTTCTGATTCGATCTCATAGACAAATCCCGAGCGCAGCCCTCTCCATAGCTCGTTGTGCGACCACAAGACCACGTTTCAGTGCCATGTCATCACTGGTAACACACACTGGTTAAAAACTTCAGTGTGTTCAGTATTTGCAAGAATACTAAAGTATAATCTAGTTGAGTTAAAATCTTAGTCTCATGTAGTACGTGTTTTCAGAACGAAAATAGCATATTAGCAGGTCGACCCCTTACTAAACATACAAAAATGACATTACGTTGTGGAAGTGTTCAAAGTATACTATCCGAGCTGTACAAACATCTGTCAATTATCTTGTTTTACTAACCCCATATGCAGCTGGACTATGTCTCCCAGACAGAACGTGTATATCAAGACCGCATTGTAATGGGAATTTAGACCTTGTGAATTTCAGGTTTATCTCAATCCAGTGTAATATAGCTTCTAAGTACGGAACAGTAGGCAAATATAACTTCAAACATATAATCTTGTTGAATTTAGGAGTTTCTGAGAACCATAACAAAGCCTGGTTTAATCGAGTATTAGTTCTCTATTTTTCCTAGAACCATGTCACGAAGGCCCTTATAAACCCTACCATACCTTAGTCTAATAAAACATTCTTACCAAGAATAAAAAGGACCTTACAGAAATAGATAGATAGATAAACTCTTTATTGTAACACCACAGTACAAAATCTACCAAATAAAGAAGAAATAGGTTGTGTCGAATAAATGTAGTAACAATAAGAAAATAAGACGATGAAAAAATATCTGAGCAGTATATGATGCAATTAGTTAATAAAGAACGGATTTAAAGCGAGGGCTTTTTCTGTAATGCCAGCAAAGAACACAATACAATTTTTATTCTAATGCTAAACTCCTTGTTGCAAATATCGACCAATCAAATCTCGAGGAGTTATTTGCACAAAGAGTTTGTACGTCGAGTATTCTTTGCGTTAGTAAGTTGTATAAGCATTGAGATGGATATCGAATATATTGGTGTGTTCTAAATTCAAACACCAAAATAGTGATTAAATGGCCTTTTTATTCACAGTTTCCAGTGAATAAAATAAGCTTTTTAAAAGTGGGAATGGTATAAAAATATTTTAATCACAGTCCCGGAAAGATGTTACGCCGTCAATCTCAAACTTTTAGTGCCTGTCCGATAAACATGAATCGATAGTACACAGACATTACTGCCTCTTGAGTATCTCTAGATCATATATCGTGAAAATTATTTATTTATGTTCTGTCTTACGAGATATGTTACTTTCTCACTGTTAGACCATTGGAACCTTACAAGTTTTTATTATGTTTTAGTTGGGTCTCTTTGGTAGGAACCGATACCGAACTCACCTCTTCCGTTTGGGGGTGATCAAACCATGGTCGAGATATACAGCATACTCGAGAATGGTCTATCGAGGAATTGTTCTGAAATATCATCTTTAACTATTTCGTATCGTAATAATATCTTTATACCATTCCTACTCTAAAAAGCTTATTTTATTCACTGAAAACAGTGAATAAAAAGGTCTTTTAATCACTGTTTTGGTGTTTGAACTTCGAACTCACCAATATATTCGATCTCCATCTCAGTGCTTATACATCTTCCTTACGCAAATAATAGTCGAAATACAAACTCTTTGTGCTAGTAACTCCTCGAGATTTGATTGATCGATATTTGAGACAAGGAGTTTAGCATTAGAATAAATACTGTATTGTGTTCTTTGCTGCGATTATAGAAAAAAATATATAATAATAATAAATAAATTACTCTTATGTTTAGTAATTGTTCTAATTTTAATGTGCATTTTAATTAATTTAACCTTCCCTTTTTCTTCATTAAATGTCTATTTTCGCTTAAATTATTTCTTTTTCTCGTAGTCAAGGTGTAAAGTATAGTATGCAACTCTTGAAAAAAAACGAATTTATATCGAGAGCCATGAATCACTCGCATCGCTCAGGATTCTAACACTTGAATAACTCGCTACGCTCGTGATTCAATCATCACGAATCGCTCCCTGCGGTCGTGATTCAGTCGTTAGAATCCTTCACTTACTCGTGATTCGTCCTTTATTCACTAGTTGCATAATATACTATAGTATATCGGGTCATCTAGTCATTAAGTTCCACATACCTTTTGTTGTATACATATAAGGAGGGCCGATAAAACTTTGAAAGTTATACAAACACATAATGACCAAAAGTAGCCTAGGTATTCAATATTGATATATTTCATTTCATTCAACAAATATTTAGATTTAGACTACTAAGTATTTATACTACATCCATTGGCACTTCGGTGGTCTACTCCAGTTTGTCCGTCAGAAATATAGACATTTATAAGGTTTTTGTTAACTAGTGCAAAATATAGAACGGGGTGTTTTGGAATCGATAACTAGTCACGAAAATGAAGGAATAAAAATACATATTATTTTAATTATTATGAACCCATATTCACCGCTCCGCGAAATAGCCATAGTGCGAATGAACGCAAGACGGCGATGCTCCATCACTTTTTTTTTATTATAAAGTTCTTTATTAATAAGTATATATAACAAAGTGCAGGCTAGACACTGTCTAAGACTAGTACAAACTACTTACGATAATTATTGACTTATCAGGCTAACATCGCCATTATTAGTCGTTCTGACTAGATGCTCCATCACTGATAACAGTAACTATGCGAGACATACCTACCCACGTATACTATATAATTTCAGTACACTCAATTATGTATACTCAATAATTTCAGTACAAAAAAGTACTTAGGAGAGTAGTAGAGGGGAAAGAAGTGCGTACAATACCCGGGGTGCACATGAACTCTCTGTCGTATCTCGGAGGCTAACTAAATCTATCAAGTTGACTCATGTGATGGGGTCAGCCGTTTACAACCGCCTACCAGAGCATGTCACATCGACACCTAGCATGCATCTGTTTAAATCGAAGCTAAAGGCCTGGCTCATTTAGAATACATTGTATGACTTTAATGAGTATTTTGACTGTATGTAGATGAAGTGTAAGTACTTCAATTAATTTGTATACATTACAAAATGTATATTACCTTACTATGTTATTCATAGAATATAAATATTAAATTGAAAATAATTTGTAATTTTGCAATATTGAATTTAATTGAATTGGATATTGTATATATACACAACTTAACGCACTCTCATGCGTAAAGAGCGCGGGGCGCATACCGCGGCACGCCAGCTTGAATGATATCATCCGTCGGGCATTTGTCAGTGCTGGAGTCCCGTCAGTTTTGGAACCGAACGGATTGATGCGGGATAACGGCAAGAGACCAGATGGGATGACTATCGTCCCGTGGAAGATGGGACAGCCCCTGGTTTGGGATGCTACATGTGTGGACACACTGGCGCCGTCTCATCTCCCTGGGACGATTGATCGGGCTGGCGCTGCCGCGTCTAAAGCGGAAGACCTCAAACGTCATAAATATGTGTATTTAGACAGAATGTACATGTTTATGCCGTTTGGGGTCGCAACTTTAGGCCCATGGGGGCCGTCCGCTCTCAACTTGTTTAGGGATCTGGCGAAACGTTTGTTTGAGGCGTCGGGTGACCGAAATGCTGGCGCCTATTTTGGGCAAAAACTTAGCATTCAGCGTGGCAATGCCGCCAGCGTTTTGGCCACTTTTCCCTCCACCATGGGGCTTATAGATTAGAATGTTATTATTATTATTATTTTATTTAATTTTTAATTACTAATAAATTTTAGGTTTATTTATATAAGTCCTTAATTGTATATTATAAATATTACTTAATTGTATATTTAAGTAAATTCGATTATATTTGTTATTGAACTGCTAAAGTAACTATTATTGTTATTCATTATTTTTAAATTGACTTGTAATTTTATAACAAATTATCAATAAATGGTTTATCTGGTTTACTTATCCTTGTCATAAAAAAGCTCCAGTCAAGATCCTTTTGTGAAACACTAGTTGGTAAACATATGCCATACTATTATCGATAAGCGTTTAAGGCTCGTACCCTGATTAAAGAAAAAGCAGAATTTTTAAACACCTAGTGTAACGAAACAGATCGATAGTATAAAATGAAAAAAATACAAAGGTTAGAAAAGGAATAGGAAAAGAGTAATAACCGAATAGAATTTGTAAATATAACTCTCTTTCAGCAGAAAAAAATCCTGAATAGGTCCACAAAAATAAATTTTCACGTCCAAACTCTCGGAATTTTCAGCGATAACACTATATTTTTTTAGGTAATGCTTAGCCAACGAATAGTACTAAAGTAATAACCAGCAGTTTTTTCAATTGTGTCAGTATATATCGAAAAATATAAAGAAAACGTACAAAATTTACGCATTTTCGCATTACATCGTCCAATTTAACAAGCGATTTTCAATCTTACGTAAAGCATCGTAAATTATTTTAAAATTAGGGTTGGACCGCGTCTTAAACAAATACTGGTATCTTGTTACGGCTTACGGCCCTTCTACCGTATTCCTTCCGGGTTACTCAAGGACAGTGTCGCAGGTGACTTACGTCATACATCATCTCTTGACGTGAACAGATGACGCTTTTTATTGTGATTGTACCCGGTTTATGGGGGTGTCGGCAAATGTGTGCTCATTTTGTTCTGCTTTTACATTTATTAACATGTATACACATATAGTAAGTTAAGTATACAGGGTGAATTTGAATTCATGGACATCGTTTTCAATTAAGACACTATTAATGATACGAATTGCATTCGTGCTATTGTATATTACGTAAATCAAAAATATGATTAATACAAGTATGAAAAACGCAATAAATAAGCAAAGTATCAAGATCAAACAGTCGCGGTATATCTACCGCATGCTATAGGTGACGTGCCTTGACCGTGACCTCTGTGACCCGCCCGAGTGAGGTCTCTAACTAATTTGATTAATTGATTTCCATCTTAATATTATTTTTGCGTAATATTAGCCATAATGCAATTAGTATCATGAATAGTGGCTTAATTTAAAAGGATGCCCATGAATTCAAATTCACCCGGTATATTATAAATTTCAGAAAATGTACCTATCTATTGTGTCGACATGAAACCGGAACAGGTTTTCACAATGGTTGTCTACCCTGCTCACTTTTATAAAATAATTATAAACCACAGATATGTGGAGCCCATGTTGTTTTTTTTTCAAATAGGCCACCAGTGGGCCTTGCACAAAATTTGCGTAAGTGTAACATAATGATATCGTTGACTACAAACTATAATTTAACTAGTAAATAGATAGTACAAACTGTTATTTATCTAGTACAACTGTGGCACAGAAGAATCATCGTTTGTAGTGTATACGCTAACGATACGATTACGGCCCCCGGTCATATTTTGAATTTTTAAGCTAGCTAAGGTTTATTAGATTTATTTTAGATTTATCTGGTTTTGGACAGTATCGTCATATTTTTTCTTAGACATATTCGCAATGAGTTTTGGATATTTCGGTACTGCTGCAAGCGCCATTATCACGGGTGAAGAAAATGCGGGTGGGTGAATATTCACGAGCAGACTGCGGGGCCTAGCACGAATAAATGCGTTAGTGTAACGTAACGTATCGTTCACGTGAAACAGCCGTGCAATTCTCTAAGAACAAACATCGTTGCATCTTTGACAACATCCGTGAAACAAATGAGATGACAAGAAACGTTGGAAAAGCAACCTTATGTATAAGGGCGATATCTCAAAGTACTTGACATGATCGGTGAGCTCGTCGACGAGCTCACCGATCATTACAGAATCACACGGCAACCGTCATTTATCTAAGGCAACTGTGACACAGATAACTCATAGTTTGTACGCCGAAGCGTGACGCGTTGACGTTTGCGATACGAATACTTTTTCGCAAATTGTTTTTGCTACTACCTACTCGTTTCACTTGTTTGCACTGACATTTTTCAACCGACTTCCAAAACAAAAGGAGGAGGATCTCAAGTCGCCGCGTATATTTTTTTTATGTATGATCACGCATAACTTTTAACAGAGCAGTCAGATTTTTATACCTTTTTTTAGTTTAAAGTATACTTCCAAATTTCATCAAATTCGGTAAATCAGTTATTGAGTTACAATCGAATAACTGAAAAGTGTTACTACTACTAACACTAAACTACTACTACTAAAAAGGGTAAAATAACATTTTTACCAAAAAATGGAACCGACTTTGCCACTAAAAAGTGTGAAATAACTTGTCGAAGTCGGTACCATGAGCACAGTATAGTGATAATAGGTATCTTCGAACTATCATGGCACCGACTTCAACAAGTTATTTAGTAACCGTATCAACTCGAACTCCCGGAGCTCGAGTTCATCCGTGATCATGACGATTGCAACAGTGCCGAAACATAGAAAACTCAAACAAAACATACATTAACCATCCTGTTAGATTTCTGTTTGTGACCATGACAGTTCTAAAACTTATATACTTTTCTTATTTAAGCTGTGCTTTAAAGGTTTTGTAGTAATGACAAAATAAACATTAAAAATGGATTGATTAGATAGATAGATTAACTCTTTATCGTAACACGACATTACACATAAGTACATTTCGATACAATTGTTGTACAAAAATATCTAACTACAATTAAATGCTTAAAACTAATTATTATATTTATATTATTTATTTAGAAATATAATTATACATATATTTTAATTTATGTATTTATATATACTTACTAACTACATAATTATAACAAATATTTGTCTATATGTGCTAATAATGGCACAATGGGCGGTTTTAGCGCTCAGAGCGATCTCTTCCAGACAACCAAGCATGGGGGAAAAAATAGGCATAAGCTTATAGGTGTATAAACCAAAAATATTTACATAGCAAAGATTCAGAATGTAGCTAAAAATACATAATTACATTAAACACAATATATTCATACACATACATAATAATAATTGATTTTGTTGATTAATTGTCGAAATTGATTGCAATATACATATATTAATGTTTACTTCAATAGGGCTTCATAATTGGTTAATTGCGGGCACGAACGCAATGCAGTGCCAATCTAATCTAAACTTTAAGATCCAAAGTTCTGACTCAGTGACCGTTATAGGGAGATGTTGCGGTTGACATCAGCAAGTCAATGAACATTATTAAACTATTTATAAAACTAAATATATCAATGCCAATATAAAATATCATGTCGAATTCTATGATAAAATTTACTGATTCGCCAAAATACGGAACGCAAGAATGTAAGTACTTATACTACAATACATTTTTATGTCGCAAACCAGCACCGTGGGATGTAATTAGACATGTGTCTCCGCGGTTTCATCTGCGTGGCGATGGATGGTGATGATGATTACAAATCAAACTATATATAGCCTATTTTTATAGTATTACTTTTTTAAAGCACTAACTCCTGCTTAGCGATACCAAACTTTGTAATTTTTAGAAAGAAAAATTCACATCCTCGGACGGGATTCCAACCCGCGGAACCCGCGGATTGACACGGTTTGTCGGAAGTCGCGGGTTTGAAGGATGTAATTTTTTCTCTCTAATAAAATATGTAGGACTCTAAAGGTGAAAGAATTTTTCAAATCAGACCAGTAATGTTGGAGCCTATTCAATTCAAAAAACAAACAAACAAATAAATCTTTCCTGTTTCTAATATTAGTATAGACAGTATTAACAACAAGTGGTATATAAAAAGCTAAATCCAAAAACAAAACAATACATCTGCAAGTAGTGCTAAAGCTCTTGTGGTTATGAAAATTCTCACTTAATTCAAATCCTTTGTTTCATTTCCTCAACGTAAGTTTCACTTCATGGTCTGTTGAATCGCAGCAATTTTTAAAAGCATATACCTTGGAAACATACCTATGTACAAACATATAAACAACTTATATTGTAGTACTCAGTCAGCAGTGGTTTACCTTTTTGCGAACTCGTCTCTGATATGCTTACCGTAAAATTAGTAAATTATCCTTAAGGCGCGCTCGTATCCTGATAATAGTAAAAAGCAGAATCTTTAAACATCTAGTGTAAAGAAACAGATCAATACTCGTAATATTGTATGAAAAAAATACTTAGGTTAGAAAAGGAACAGGCAAAGAGTAATAACCGAACAGAATTCATAAATATTACTCGCTCTCTGCAGAAAACATCCTGAATAGGTCCATAAAAATAAACTTTGACGTCCAAACTCTCAGAATTTTCAGCGATAACACTATATTTTTTTTATGTGATACATAGCCTACATATAGTACTAAATCAGTAACCAGCAGTTTTTTCAATTATGTTAGTATATATCGAAATATACGAGTATTAAGAAAACGTACAAAATTAATGCATTTTCGCATTACATCGTCCAATATAACATGCTATTTTCAACCTAACGTAAAGCATCGTAAATTATTTTAAAATTGGGTTGGACCGCGTCTTAAGCTGTCGTCTTTGTTTTGAACTGAAATATTTAGAAGTATTTGGCAAAAGACCGGTAATAGCGCAAGTAGTGCCCAACGTAAAATAGCAGTAGAACTCTTTGTGAATGTGTTCGTCCAGGGTAGAACTGCCACCATAACTTTTTCTACCGTGAAGCAGTAATGTTTGCAATACTGCGGTTTGATTTGAAGGTATGGTTGCTGGCGAAATTACAGGCACACGATACTTAATATCTCAGAGTTACGATCGCTGAGAAATACATCTGTTCTAGGCAGAGGTAACCACTTAACATCAAATGGGCCTCGTGCTTTTACCGTTTCCCAACGTCAAAAAAAGTATAATATACTCGTATGCGCAAATACGCGGAGTCGTCGCGTTACATTAACGTTGCCTTCCTTATATGTATTTGAAAACATAATGTATGTTCGTAAACATTTACATAAATATAAGTTAAATAGTGATCACCACACTTTTAATACTAGAAATACAAATAGGATAGCTGTACTTAGTTTTAGACTTGCGAAGAAGTGTGCAATTTTACAATAAAATCCCAAAACACATCTAGCTAACAAAGGGCCAATTCAAGTTGACTGTAAAAAACGTTTTAATAAAAAAGCTTACTATAAAGTCCGACATTATATAGAAGATAAAGATGCTTGGAATACTCCACTTCTGGCAAGCTGTCACTCTGCCACCCATAAAATGTAATATTTGTAGTACCTAAGTAGAAACATTGTAAACATCTATATAAAAGAATGGCCCCGAGTTTCTTGCCGCTTCTTCTCGGTAGGCTCTATATATTTTGGAACGCGGTGGTAGAGTCTTTAAAGTACATTATAATGAAAAATTGACGTTCATAAGTGCGTCTTTGATGCCTAAATTGAATAAATAATTTTGACTTTGATACGAGCTAGTATTTAACCAATTATAGCGCCGGTTCAAAAGGTTATGCAGAAAGTACATAAACAATGGGGTCTATGTAGTTCTATAAGAATTCTATAGAACCTGTTATGCAGAGACGCTAAAAAGTCTAAACACTGTCCATAAGACACATCTATTAACTAGAAAACTCCATTACAGCAAGTTTGTCTTGTTCACTAATTGAAAAGAAGTCTTAGCTGATACTTTATATTCCAGCCAGTATTTCATTAAGGATATTACGAAGTTGCTGTCTACTATATTTCCAGATAAGTGGCGAAACTTTATTATTATTTTTATTAGTGGAAGTAACTTGGCGACAAGGACGTGTAGTAGGTTAGTACAGGTCACTAGAGAAGAAAGATTAAATGCTACACGTATATGTTGTAAACAGTAAAGCACAATTTTCTGGCGTCTATCTCATATGACGGATCCAGAGATGATGTGGTCGAAGATATTACAGAATGGGTCTCTGAAATGCCGATTGGTTTTTAATAATAGATGTCTAGTGTGTAGTGGTTAGACAGGAAGAAAACGCTTTGTACTGTGGATTTCATAATGATTTCATTCAATAGTTTGAGCTAAAATTGCATACTAACCAGCGACCAATTCACCGATGGCTGACCTTAACTACACTTCATCTCATTTTTAATTAGAAATACGGGATTACTCACGTAAACCTTATCTGTAAACTTTCTTATATAATTAACATTATTTGGTGAATATTAGTTTATAATAGTCATCATCATTATCATCTCAGCCGTAGGACGTCCACTGCTGAACATAGGCTTCCTATAATTTGTTCAAAAGGATCGGTTGGAAGCGGCCTGCATCCAACGTCGTCCTGCGACCTTTATCAGGTCGTCTATCCACCGTGTCGATGGACGACCTACGCTGCGCTTTCCGGTCCGTGGTCTCCATTCCAGAAACTTCCGGCCCCATCGGCCATCTGTTCTGCGTGCTATGTGCCCTGCCCACTGCCGCTTTAACTGGCTAATCTTTTGGGCTATGTCGATGACTTTCGTTCTTCTACGAACCTCCTCATTTCGGATTCGATCACGTATAGAAACCCCGAGCATAGCCCTCTCCATAGCTCGTTGTGCGACTTTGAGTTTATTTAGGAGGCCCATAGTAAGAGGCCACTTTTCAGTGCCATAAGTCATCACTGGTAACACACATTGGTCAAAGACTCTTGTCTTGAGGCATTGGGATATTTTTGACGAGAAGACTTCGCGAAGTTTTCGGAACGCTGCCCAACCGAGTTGAATTCGATGATTGATCTCTTTCTCGAAGTTGGACCTGCCTAGTTTAACTGTAATGAAATGTGAATGGTAATGAATCATTATAATAATTACTAAAAAGATATGTAGACAGATTCTGCGAACAGTAGACCTCGCGCGCACAACGTTATTAGCGGAAAATTTTCGCTATCTGCAGACGGTACCAAACGTTCTTGGGAATATTACCAAAACCGTCTACTTTTTAAAGTTCACAATCTCTTTATGTATGTTATTATATATATGTGTATCATGGGTTATCTGGAAGAGATCGCTCTGAGCGATAAGACCGCCCATTTGTGCACCTAGTTTTAAGCATTGTTTTTTATTTTATTGTCTAATAGTCATATATGTCATAAATGTGGTGTCTCAATAAAGTGTTATCTATCTATCTATCTATCTATGTTAGCAACTCCTTGACTACTTATGCTCATATTAAATTTTTTAAACCTAATGTGTCTACCAAATTTTATCAAAATCAGTCGTTAAATAGCGCCGCAGCAATAATAACCGGCAACAAACAAAATTTATAGTAGAACATGCAAACCAAGTATCATCAAGATTGGTTGAAAAATGTAACCTGTACAAGAAAACCAACACACAACCTAACAAACATACGGACAGAAGAAAGTCAATTTGTCCAATTAAAGTAGAGACGGCTCGCTCGCTCGGTCAATAAGAATATTTTACTGTACACGTAAACCAACAAATGTCAAGATATTACAATAAATAATTACAAGTAGATAACAATATACATACAAGTAGACTGACAGACAAGGCATTTCACAAGCAGGCAGCATTTTTTTTTTCATTTAATTTACACAGGGTTTTAGTCTACAAGAATATGCCACCCTTGTACGAACTTAAATAAGTACAAAACTTAAAAGTATAACCTGATTTTTAAAGCTGCTTGACGCTGCTTACAACTTTTTGGCATCATCTGTTTCTGGTTGAGATAATATTGTATTGCAACCACCTAGGTAGGTGGCTAGCAGGTGCTTGCCGCCACAGACTCGTTCCTGGCACATTCCATCAACAAGCAGGCAGCATGTATACAATAATTACTGGATAAAATTTACTCCAATGTACTCCGATGCTCAGGCAGTTTTCTGATGACCTAAGTGAACGGCTGATCAATTTTGACCGAAGTTTAAACGCCCCTGAAGATATAATGGGGCAGTGGGAGTAAGAAGACAGAGAGAATATATGAGTATTCCGGCGAAGTCGTAAAGGAAGTCATTTGAGCTTAGTTCAAAATTGTTAAAGTTCCGTAGTCGCTAACTATCTAGCTGGTCCTTAGATAGGTCAAGGTAACAGGCATCAGCGTAATTAAGAACTGGGAGTAAAAAAAGAGTGCACAAGCACAACCTAAGTGGCTATAAAGACGCTATACGTACAAGTTTTCTTTTCTTTGTCGGTACCGTTGGCTTATTTAGTCACCTGTCTTCGAAGCGCTAGGCTCTAGGATCAAGCCCTTGTCATTGTCAAGGTAAATATCTGTGATGAGCATAGATATTTGTTCTAGGATCATGGATGTTTGTTGTAGAATTGGTTTTAGGATCTTAGGTGTTTTAATTTGTTATTATGTGTGTAGGCATATCTCCTGCAACACAGATAATTCTAGTAATATGGGGGGTTATAAAAAGAGAATTCTAGTAGTCCTAGGGCTATACTTGCGTGAACATTTAGACTTTCATATGTTTTCTTATGTTTTAAACACAACGGATGAGTGCGGTTGGCTGATCAGTGAATGTTCCCTGAATGCTACAAGTGATATTTCACTGATGGCTTGTGTCAGTATATCGGAGCTCTACCGAACTTTATCACTCGGACCGATGGAGTGTGTAAGCAATGTCTTCGCTCCTTATTATGATGGTGCCCATGACCGTGAGAGAAAGGGTTGGCTCAGCGGGATATAAAAAGGTTTTATGGGACCTATATAGCTTTATTCCATTATAAGGGTTGATTATGAGGTCGAAAGTTCCATAAGAGCTTGTATTTCGCAAACTGAACATAACATAATCAAGGGAAATAACTACCATATAGGTAATTAGTTTTCATGGTTTATATAATAATGGTTATTTAATGCCAAATGAGAAGGCAATAACTGTCTAACAAGTAATAATACACACGGTACAAATGCCTTTACAATAAATGTCATTATAGCGCTTACAATGTAACTTTTGTATGTCTTTAAAAAATACTTGGCTCAAGGCACGTTACAGACTCGAGACTACTTGCATATTATCTTTATTTAGTTTACACAGTAAATATTATTGCATGATTCAATTGAAAATAAAATTAGGAAATTCTTATCTCCTAAGAGCAGCCAGGAGTTTCAACAACTTAGCGAAAGACCATGAAGTTGACTTATTTAATACTTCTACTAGTCAGCTTAAGCGGCCTGGCCAGTATTTTTTTTTAAATATGCAGGTTTTTTGACGATTATTATATTTGTGTGTGTTATATAAATGTCACTTTAGTATTTTTTGTTCAAATATACTTATATTCTATTTATAGCGTATTTGGCTGCTATTTCCAGTTGCGTATAATTTATATATCATTATGAGATATATAGCTTGCTATTTGTGGAAATATTTAAATGGCCATCAGCACCTACATACATTACTAACTCTGTAACTAGCTGTAAGTTTCCCTAAGATATTAAAATAAAATAAAATGAATATCAAGCCGGTGAAGCAGGGTAAAGATCAGCTTAACTAGCTTTTTTTATAAAATGTATAACCTACTATCTTTATCTGTTTTCTTTGATTCTGCTATGACTATTTATGAACATTTGTCACGATTTTTTTACTAACTTATTAAAAAATATGTATCTTATAATTAAGAAGGATTTTGACTATGCTTTTATGTGTGACATAGTAATAGTTAGATAATTCTTAAAAATTGGGAAGTAGTATTAATTACTAATCAGTACCCTAGTCATAGTTTTAGCCATTAAACCAACCCAGTCTAATAAACATCTACCAGGAGATAGCATTACTTTTTGATCGCGTTGATGCGCAATTGATTTTCTCACAGTTGAAAGAGACTTTAGATCCGAGTAATTGATATAAATTTCAACGCGATACTTCTACGCGTTTTGGGAAGAAAAAAAACAGACCGACTGACAGACGGACAACGAAGTGACTCTATCAAGTTTCCTTTTTCCTTTTGAGGCACATAACCCTAAAAACATTGAACCTTCAAGTGATTCAATATAAAAGTTAAAACCTATTATTTCTTCGTAGGTTAAAAACACATGAAAAATGAGCTACAAATAAGACATTAGACAGAATAAATTTGCTTTCATAATGACATTATAAAACAATAATGAGTTTGTTGGGTCTGGTGTAATATCATTACCTAACGTAATTTTATTACATCAGACTCTAAAACGCTCTTAGTTGAGTAATTCTTAAAGATATTAACGAATCCTTTTAGCGAAAACTATCCACCACATCATATCACCACAAATAAATAACGACATTTGTATGTTAACTGTCGCGAACACATAGTTAATTAAATAAACTATGAAATAGATCGTATTACGAACTGAAAAGCTTATAACAGAGTTTATTTTGTCACTTTCAACTGATCAACAGGGTTAAGCGACCTTTGCTGCCGTCACAACTTGGATGGGTGACCATAGATGGGACGATAAACCGTCGGTCCCGGCTTTACAACCAGAACCAACTGTTGTTCTAAGGCAACCCCTTGAATATTTGTGAGTCAATATCAGATCCATTCTAGCTGCCTGAAAGCACTATAATTGGCTGTTAGCCTATCTATCAAGTCAGGGCTCGTTGATTTTATCTCACACTCTACCTGCGTAGAAGGCCGGCATATCACTAGTGGGGTCGTAATGGGCTGATTATGTATCAGGAGTGTATAGCATTGTGTAGTTCTTCTTCTCTTCCCAGCCGATTTGCTCTTGGCAGAGCGGTCGTGGCCGTCATGTAGTAGTGATATACAGGCGACAGATGTTATTCACCTCACGACGTCCCACCATCTCTAGGTCAAAGTCAAAGTCAAAATCATTTATTCAATTTAGGCATCAAAGACGCACTTATGAATGTCAACTTTTCATTATGATGTACTTTAAAGACTCTACCGCCGCGTTCCAAAATATATAGAGCCCACCGAGAAGAAGCGGCAAGAAACTCGGGGCCATCCTTTTTATATAGATGTTTACAATGTTTCTATTTAGGTACTACAAATATTACATTTTATGGGTGGCAGAGAGACAGCTTGCCAGAAGTGGAGTATTCCAAGCATCTTTATCTTCTATATAAAGTCGAACTTTATAGTAAGCTTTTTTTATTAAAACGTTTTTTACAGTCAACTTGAATTTGCCCTCTGTTAGCTCAGTTATGTGCTTTGGGATTTTATTGTAAAAACGCACACAATTTTCTAGGAATGACTTATTAGTCTTCGCAAGTCTAAAACTAGGTACAGCTATCCTATTTGTATTTCTGGTATTAAAAGTGTGGTGATCACTATTTTAACTTATATTTATGTAAATTTTTACGAACATACATTATATTTTCAAACACATATAAGGAAGGCAACGTTAATATATTGATTTCTTTAAATAAATCTCTCAAAGATTCACGGGGACCCATTTCGTATATAGCTCTAATAGCACGTTTCAGAAGGATAAATATGGTCTCTATATCAGCCGCTGAACCCCATAGCAATATCCCATATGACATTACGCTTTGACGCTCTCTGTCGGCTGCCATCCTGGTACACTCACTTATGGGGCCACCCCCTGCATTCTTAGTTTAGTCAGCCCATTGGTGACCGACCGCGAGGTTTTGTAGGTACAGTCAACCCTGCCTTGCACAACCAGACGTTCGATGGATGCCTCATCTCTTCGCGACACGTGGCCATAGAATGTCAAAATGCACTTCTGTACGATTGCTGATAGACGCTCTTTGATGCTGAGTTCTTCAAGTATTGAGATATTAGTGTGAGCTCAGTCTAAGATACTCCTAGCATTCATCACCAACACCAGATCTTCAAGCGTCTCCCTTTTTTTTGATTTCTCGCAAAGTCCACGTTTCGGCGGCATACAGAAAAATAGGAAAAACAAGTGCACGAGCAAGTCTTACTTTTGTACTCTATGAAATTTTTCGGTTCCTCCATATCTTCCTCAAGTGTAGTTATTCCCAATGATTTAGGTTTTCAATATTGTTTAGAAAATAAATAGGTAACTTAGTTAATATATGAGAAGGGGTTTTTTCAATACGTTATGTAACCTTTGTAGTTTTTATTTTTGTTTACCTACTTTTTGTTAAATAATATTGAGAAATATGTATCAACAATGTTATATTGAAACGCCATTTTTTATAATCTACACTAATAAAAAGAGGAAAGATTTGATTGTTCATTTTTATGTAATATATAAACTCAAAAACTACTTAACCAATTAAACAGATATTTCACTAGTAGAAAGCTACATTATTCCTGAGTGACATAGGTCACCTATATTTGATTCATCATCATCATCCATCACTACGCGGGCAAACCGCGGAGCTCAGCTAGTTCAGTATACATTTTATCGTACATTCCATAGTCATACGTTCTCTTGTCAATTAATTTGTATTCTTATACAGACATTAGTATCTACACTACTCTACACCGTAATATAAAATCATAATATGAACTGTAAAATACATAATATTTAGTTCAAGATACCCAAAGCAGACAATAAAGAAAAACAGGCAAAACATCTCGAAACAAACCAATACCAACGCGCAAAAGAGAAAAATATTACCTATTCGTACACTGTTTTTCATTTCAGAGAGAGAAGCCGCCTTTTATCTGACATGCCCGCTAATTAGACTGAAAGAAATACTCGCAAAATAAAATAAAATGTTTGTTTCGTAGGAATATTTCGACGGTGTTAAAATGTGATGGCGGCTGTGCACGCTCGTCGAGAAACCATGAGACAGGCCGAGTACGAGCGTGTAGATTCTCTCATCGCGTCGCGTTGCTTCTCGTGAAGCGTGTTGGTTTTTTTGCGCTCCAGTCAAAGGGCTTCCTTCGGTCTTGCGATAAAAACGAGAGCGTGTACACATTTGTTCGTATAGTTGCCCACCAACTGCGTTCGCGTGAAGACGTGCATGTAGCACACATGATCTGCCATGGTACTTCGAAATATAAACATTTAAATAAATATAAAACCGTTTTTTTCTTACGATAAAAACAATTCTGACATTCTACTACTGGTTGATATTACTTATCACTAATTAATAGGACTTACGTGAGTAAGTAGTGGGTAATTATAAAATAGATCAAATACGTAATATTGTTAAAATACATAGGTTCTGTTACGGTAAATAGAAAACTACGACCATCTTCTTCTTCGTCATGGCTTCGTAATTTATTTTATGGTAAATTTGCTTTTATATAAAAGCGGACGAAGTGTGTAAAGTAATTGCTAGGCGAATTTTTAAGGTAAAATTGGTATGCTCTCGTTTACCCGACGAGAGGCACGCGTGTACAGCCGCCATGAGATTATGTTTACGTTTGCGTAGAGACGTGGGTTCGGCTGGCGTACGTCGGGGAATCCCTATCTCCTATCGTACTCCATTTATATTCAAACACTAATGATAACAATGTACGACTAAATGGCGTAATTAACCAGTCGTGCGTTTAAACAGCCGTGTGATTCTCTAAGAGCAAACATCGTTGCATCTTTGACAAACGTGAAACAAATGACGAGATGACAAGAAACGTTGGAAAAACAACCTTGTGTACAAAGGCGATATCTCATAAAGTATTTGATATCGGTGAGATCGCCGATGAACGCAACGACGAATCTAAGAGCAAATAGTGTGTATGATGGTAAGCACTACACTAGCCCATTAACAGTTACAGTGTCACCCAGACCTTAAAGCTGTAGTTTTGCGCGCTCATCACCCCTACATTACTTGAATCTCTTTCTTCCAGTAATTTCACTTGCTACAGAGCCCTTCACGCCCTAAGCCTTTGTGGCAGAATATCTGGCACTACTGTGGTACCAACCAAGACGGCTTCTTGCATAAGAGGCCTACTATGTAGTAAGCTGGAGCTTCCTCGCCTCTTACAGTTCACATCTCGACGATGGAGACAATATTCTTAAACTCCGTCCCTTCACGTAGTCATATACTATAAAGTCTGCATGTTTCTAAAAGCTAGTAAAAGAGTGAAAGTTAAAAAGTTAAGATATTTCATGGAATTCCAACCAGAAAACGCGTGGGAGTGGCTGCCGTGACTCAGGGTTCCCCCGTTAAACTTGCTACGCTATTTTACACTAAACATTTATACACATAATAATATAGTTTTCGTTGCTCTCTCACAGAAACATACTTAACAGGGCAAATTGTTGTGAACACTTGGTGAATTTGGTCTTGTATTATTTCTTCTTGTGTATTTTGTTCCCTTTTTTGTTATATTATAGGTATGTGCTTATAACTTTTTACAAGTTTTTATTTAAGCTGCTAAATGATTTTTAATTTATACAGCTGATATTTTTGACAAAGGAGAGCCTGAACCAATGTTTGCAATTAAACTCCTAAGAATTTAATTTGCGTCTGTGGCTTCGTATCTCATGGACCAATACTAGCAAAGTGGGTTAGCTAGTACCTATGTTAAAGAAAACGTTTCCTTTTTTATGAACATTTTTCCTTTTTTCGTCTAAAGGGAAGTGGTGGATTATGATGCGGTTAAGGTTACTCGAGAGCAAAGGTTTTCGGTGTCTTTGAATCCCTCACTACGTTCCGGATTTTAACTTAGCATCACTCGTTTTGAATTCAAACTCGCAGCACAACAAACGTTCCATAGTAGTATCCATACTATGAAGTACCGAAACATGTAATTGGTATATACGCCTGTTGGTACAGCCCTTGGTAAGCACTGCATCTGCCCATGCAAAATTGCAGTGTCACCGAGACTTTTTTCCTTAGCTTTGCACTGCGCTTATTACCCTACGACATTGGATTTAAAACTAGTTCGCCCATATTTTTTTACACCAGAGTGCACTTCAAACCTTCACACAGTTAGTTGTTGCCCTTCTATTTGGATTCTAGAAATTTTCACCACAGACCAGCTATATTCTTGAAAAAAAACTTGAAAAATTTTGCATATGCTTATATCCGATATCTTGTTTGTCAGGGGTCTGATCTTAAAGCCGATCAATCACGGTAGCTTCAAGTCGTGAGCACAATAACTTTCGTGATTTAAGCACATAAGAGTCATTTTTTTATGAAGCCTAAGGTAAGGATCCCATAACAGACGACTTATGCCTATACTTCATTAGAGACTTATATTTCATTACTCGCAAAAAACATTTTACTCGAATGGTTGGATAGTCAAACGTTCTGTGATATTTCCCTGAAAGTGTTTCCAGAAACTGAACTACAGAACTTGGTTGTTACCAACCTCTTAGTAAGATCCGTTGGATGGCTTAAATTTTCTAGCTGTACGATGTATATAATTTGATACGGCCTTAAAAAGCCGTTCTCGGTATTATCCGGGACTCACGTAGATAAATAAGACAGCTAGGCTGTGATTTGACATTTTGGCGTTGTTTGAATCTTTCGTGCACTGTAGCTGAAGATATGGAAATTTTACTCTAAAAAATGCGCCTGATAAACATTCGCTCGACTTAAAATTTTACCTTAAGGCGCTGTCAGCTCAGCCGTGCGATTCTCTAAGAGCAAACGTCGTTGCATCTTTGAAGACATCCGTGAAACAAATGACGAGATGACAAGAAATGTTGGAAAAACACCTGTGTACAAGAGCGATATCTCATAAAGTGTTTGACATCGGTGAGCTGGTCGACGAGCGCATCGACGAATCATTAGAGAATTGCCATGCTGCGCTTGGCTAAGTTCAATTTCTTTTACTTGAAATCAAGCAAGCGCATTTCGTAAAAACGTAAAATAATTATAAAATAATAATGTGCACTCTTACATAAAACGAATCCGTCAATGTATGTGTATTTAAAGTTGCTATTTTATGATATGTAATTCATGACAAATAAAATAGTGAATAAAGAGAAAAACTGTTTTAGAGGTAAAATTGAATGTTTGAATTTGTTTTTAATGTACTCCAGTATGTTAAAATATGTTTTGAATCCCGTCATTGTGTAGGTACTTAGAAGTCTTAGAAATGAAACATTATTTTTTGTAATTTTTAATAAATCGCTGCTTATGGTATATATAATAAATTGGTTTAAAAACCCTAATTTTATCGACATCATGGTATGACGGCACCTTAAGTCTTCAGAATGTCTAAGAATGTTTTCAGAATAAGTATATTCTTTACGTCGTCCTTGTCCTTTATTTCCCATTACAATGCAGCTTTATATCTTGAAGCTTTAACTTTATTGTTGTTTTATATTGTAAGAGCGAACTAAATGCAGCGTTCAGTGCATTCAATTCGCGTGCGAACCTTGCTATTTTAAATACATTTAAATACCAAGGCTAGGAATAAATGCACGAAAATCAGGAATATTATAATTTTATGAAGATAAGCTGTTTTTGTCTAGGTTGTGAGACGTTTTATTATAAAATGTTGATTGTATATGATCAGCCGTGCGATTCTATAACGATTCGTCGATGCGCTCACCGATGTCAAATACTTTATGAGGTAATTCAGATAGATTTTCCAACGTTTCTTTTCATCTCGTCATTTGTTTTACGGATGTACCTAGTCCAAAGATGCAACGATGTTTGCTCTTATGAGGGATCCCAATAATCTATCTATCCACAATTTTCCTTACTACCGATAGAAATTTCGCATAACGTCCATACAAATAGTGTCAAATTTCTAACTCTAGTAAGGTAAACCGGCGATAGATAGATAATTGGGACGGGCCGTTAGAGAATCACACGGCTGTTTACTGTGCTATAATTCGACAACTGAACATGACCCATATACTACGAAGAAATAGATATTATTTAGTAGCCCCTATATAACTTCTAAAAGTGTATGTTTTGGGAAACAATTGAGTTTGAGTGTAAGGCACGTGCCACGGAGTGATTGTCGACTGAACACAACTTGTGCAAATCGGTGCAACTTGAACACACTTTGTACGTTTGTTGCATGTTCGATAATTTGTGAACAGTAAACCAGGCGCCTGCCATGACCATTCAACAAGTAACGCAGCGCGTTACGATATCTTCAAGAAGTGATCGCGCATATTTGAATTGATTTCACGGTCATTCCTTGGAGATATCAAAGCGCGCCGTGTTACTTGTTGGTGTGGTCATAGCAAATAACGACCCAGATTGGTATAAAATTTGGTAAGCTTTTTTAACTTTGTTTATACTAACAAGATACAAACTTTCTAGTATCGACGATTAGTGTAAATTAATAATTTGCAGTACAGGTATTCCGTAAACTTCGTTATCGCCTCTCGTACGAGACACGAGAAAAGAGCTTTAATATTGATAAAAATAGTCCCCAATGCTGCTCAAACCGGAAACAAGGTCACAGGCTGCGCGGGACTCGATCTTGACCCACGTCCGGGTCAAGATCAACCGGATATCATCCGCGGGTGGAAAGGGTAGGGGGGTGGGGGCTCGGGGACGCATGCGCGGTTACTATTGCATTCATTCTTCGTTTAGTTAATGAACTATGGTGAAGGTTGGCACGTTTCTGGTGTAATAAGTAGTATTTATTATTGCAATGTCCTTTAACCTATGCCTGGGCGACTGATTCCAGGAAATACGGAACTATGAAACTGTTCTAAAGGAAACCCACGATTTTGATCAAATAGAATCACGTATAGGAAACGTTAAATAGTAATGAACTAACACATACAAAGAGTCTCTTGCAGACAATAATTCAAAAGTTAGGCTTAGATATACTTCTGAGAACAATATCCAGGTTTTGGTCTAACATTTAGGGTAGGATCTCGGAATCGAAAAGCCAAGTCATATTTATAGAGTGTATGTAGCGTCAATAAATATATCAGAAGGCCGCGACCTAGAACTTACTGGAAGCTGCTGTGCTGGCATTGATAACGGCTCTATCGAACACAAAGGCCGTCTTCAAGATATTTCTAGACTATGAATAAGGCCATACTCAGAAAACATATTGTTCTTTGACAGTTAATGTACAATTATGATCTATCTATCCTGCCGTGCGATTCTCTAAGAGCAAACATCGTTGCATCTTTGACAACATCCGTGAAACAAATGACGAGATGACAAGAAACGTTGGAAAAACAACCTTATGTACAAGGACAATATCTCATAAAGTATTTGACATCGGTGAGCTCGTCGACGAGCGCATTGACGAATCATTAGAGAATCGCACGGCTGGCTAATTGATCGCCAACGTAGATCCTCGACCGTTGTGGGTACAAACTAGAAACATGTTGGTTTATAGGCCTGCTCTGTTGGAGTTTTCAGACCGCTCAACGACCTCTGATATATAAATACAGCGTCCTTAGACCGAAAACTGGTTGTACCGGAACTATCTGACATATTACTGTCGCAGCGCGATGTTTTTTGAGTTAAGCCACAGCTTACACCAATAATATCCGTACACAGGAACGTAATTGTTACGTTTAGCTTTATTTACACTGAGACAACAGTTTGCTCATCAAATAAAATGATGAATACAGTGAAAGGTGGGGCGTATGGATATCACAAATCTATACTTCTATACTAATATTATAATTTGTATGTATGTTTGTAACGATTTGGCTCAAAAAGTAATGGACCGATTTCAAAACTCTTACACCATAAGAAAGCTACATTCACCCTGAGTAACATAGGCTATATAAGATTTATCATCATCATCATCCACGCGGGTGAAACCGCGGAGAGCAGCTTGTGTATGATAAAACTCATAAAACTGTTGCTAATGATATATTCTTACTTATGGGCTACAACTTTGGTTAAAGTCAGATAAAAATATGATTACGTAATACAGATTTATGGCAATAATAAGCTTTATTTAGTTACACTATGTTATAACAAAACTTGACAAGGTCTCACAACTATGAAGATGATTTCGGTGACCGATTTTTACAGTGATCGTTATCGTAATATTGCGTCAAATTATTTTTAAAATATACTGTTTTCTCAGAACGTTTTGTTCGTTTCAATTTACACTCTACCGCCTAATTACGTGGTAGTAATAAATTATTTATAATCAGTGATTTTTTAACTAGACTATTGTTATAACTGATTTTATGATGCCAATATCTATGTCATTATTCTCAACGTAAATAGTATTTAACATCTAACCGGGGTCATTTTTTCCACAACGTATCGTCTCTCCATATATATAGTTTACTCTATGGTATCGTCGCTTCGTCTTTTACGTCATCCATGAACGCACTCCAGAATCTTTTCTCAGTATATCCCCTTGGATGGTTCCTTAAACATTCGTGCCATGGATGTAATAATATATGGATGTGATACTATTATGTTAGTATAAGTCTAGTAATAGTATAAGTTTCACTAAATACGTTAGACACAATATAATATACAAGATATTGTTACAATTTTATAGGTGTATGTGCTACAAAATCAAAATCAAATCCATTATTCTGTATAAGCCTACGGTGGCACTTTCAAATTGTCATTTTACATTTATTTTTTCTTAAATCTACAACTCGATCAGAACGCGACCACAACTGTGAAGATCCGGCAAAAACTCAGAGGGCTTGTCTTTTTTTTTTCGCCAATTACTTAACCCTTCAAGAGTCGTTATATTATAACAATAGAAATTTCATTCTATTGTGTCTAGCCGCATGATGACCAATGACCTTTGATGGATTATTAATTTAACAAATGTTCGATTATTTTTAGCTCCAGTGTGTTGCCTTACAAAAGAGACCATAATAATGGTATCAGTAGAGCAAGACACGCTACACTTGACGTCGTAAAACACGAGTAGGTAGATCGTGAAGTGATCAGTCCCAAGCTGTTTCATCGTCCAAGTAATCCGAAATATATTAATAATCATCTGCAAGTAATAATATCATTATTCGTAGGTGTATTAATTATCTATAACTTTAATATAACCGAAATAAACTGAACTGGTTCTTATATTCTGTAAAACATATATTTTCATTGAAACTAAATGCACGGAACACATATATAGTTTTGAATTTCGCTCGGCGGATAAATATATGAATAATTCATTAGCAAGGTTGGCGGCCATGACTCATTCTGGATTTCATTTCACATTTATGGAGATCACCTTAATGATCCCTTTTCATCGCGCTGCCGAAAATACTGGAGAACTGATGAAGCGTTGGTATAAAAATAAACACATAAATAAATACAGCAGATGACAGATTAAAGATATATAATAAATAAGATAAATATGTGACTTAACACGTCTTAGTTATAGGCTATGAAGAAGTAATGTCAGGAAACATAACTCAGAACAAATTCTACAAAAAAGTGGTCCTTCAAACCAAAACGACGTATTATTCCAAATACGAATTACTTTCGAGGTTACAAATAGACATGTTCGGTGATTGGTTAAATTTCAGAAGGAAAGCAGGGATTGGTCCACGCTTGCTACAACGTCTACTATGACAGCTGAGGCATAGCGGCGTGAACGATGTTATTGATTTAGCACGACTTTTATTGGGTCATTTTTTAAGGCAGTTACTCTTTCTGATATTATTTCTTCGAAGGTATAGGTGTAATTTTAAGTAAGTTTAATTTATTTTGCAAATTTGGAGAGAAAAAAATACACATCCTTGGAAGGGGTTATGAAAAAGCAAAGTAAATGTCCAATATTATACTCGTTTTCTATTTATGAACGCTGGTTTGAATTAGGATCGTTTACTTGTTTTGTAAATTACTTCATTGTTTGGCGTCATACAAAACTTCCTGCAAATACAACTAAATTAAAACAGGGGGCATCACAAAACGGATTTACCTGTTAAATTGAAAGTTTCGTTTGAAAACAGGAGCGTCCCAGTCAGTGTCCGGAACACGATAATGGTAGCGATTCACTTGTTCAAAAAAACTAAACTAAACTACCTAACTAAAAAATTATTATGGTGGTCCTTATTCGGTTAACACTAAAATCCAAAATCATTTAACACTTAGAATGACATTTCTAAAAATAGGATTATTCTATTCAATTTTGATTTATTTTAGGTTAGTTTAGCGAGCACCTAGTTACGTGACGACTAAACTATCCACAATTGAAGAGAAATATCTAATTTTAGTGCTGTCATTCGAAAGTGTTATACTAATTTGGATTTTAGCCTCAACAAAATAAGTACTGCCATAATTTAGAGATTTTAAACTAAGAGAATGCTTACAGAATCTACACCAATATATGTAAGTAAATTGAATGTAATTAATACTGCGGAATAATATCGAAGTTATCGGGTTGAATAATTATTCTGTAAGCAAACAACATTTCCAGTTGAATTTATAATGCTTTAATAACATTAGGCTTTAAGAAAAGTGCTTTTCAAAAAAGTACTTTTAAAAAAAAGATTCTCAACCTATATATTATACGAAATCAGTACCTCTAGGTAAGAAAAACAAAAAAATTGTTATCAAAAGAAGAAGTCATCTGTGATCAATAAACTTTACAATGGTTTAGCTTTGTTTCTTCTTCTTCTCTTTATTAGATAATCGTAAATGATAACGAATATAATAATATATTATATAATAATATATTCGTTATACGATAATGATCAAATGTTTATTTCCGTAAGTTAATGTAATATGAATGTAATATCAAGCTTTTTCTTATATATCTAGATTTCTCTTCAAACAAGTTACACGGTTTTGTAAATGATACTACTATATTGATAACTGTCAAGCGAAGTATTCACTACTGAATTGCCAATGTAAATTAACAAGGCCAAGATGAGCTTTATCCATTACGTTAAAATTTCTTGAATTAAAACGCATGAACGCTACTTTTGTTATTGCACCAAACTCATAAACACAAAGCCTCTTTTATCCGACTGTAGTAAAGCCAAAAAGAAGGTTTATGCATACTTACATTCGCCTTGAAGGTGTGAGTGTCACTAGGTACATACAATATTTAAAAAATATAAAAAAACATGATTACGTTCGTTTTACAAATTTTACAACACAGTATGAAAATAGCGGGATATATATTTAAATTATCAAACATGTCAACTTCCAAACATAACCAAAAAAAAACCAACAACCGAAGAAATGTGAACTCAACTTCATACGAACTAAACACAAAGAGTTTTCCCGGACCTATTACTTAGCGCTGGGGTCCAGCTCGAGGCGGTTCCGGTGGTCCAGGAAGTTGAAGTATGTATATCGTTCTTTGTCATTACGGATATACTTTGTCGTGAACGGTTGAACGAATTTGACTTAAGTATAGCCTCGTTTACCGACTTCCGAAAGGAGGTTCTTAAGTCGACGCATATACTTTTTTTATTTGATCACGCATAACATTTTACAGTGATTTTGATATATTAGTGTTTGGTAGAGTATACTTCAGAGTACCATTTAAATTTCATCAAATTCGATCAAGCGGTTTTTGAAAAGTGTTTTGTGTAACTTGATGATATCGTTATTGACGCTGAATGACAATCGATCCCGTAAGTAGCAAGTCACTAAAAAGGGTAAAAAATATTTTTAGAACCGATTTCAACATTAAAAAGTATGAAAATACTTATTGAATTCGGTACCATACGCACAATATTGTGATAGGTATTTTTGAACTATCATGGTACCGACTTTAACAAGTTATTTCACACTTTTTTGCGTTAAAATCGGTTCCATTTATGGGTAGAAATAAATAATTACGTCCTGGAATAATAAATCGGATAAATGAATCCCGGTAAATTACTCCTGTAGTATCCATTGCGTCTTGCGAGCGCAGATGATAGTAATTAAAATGTTTAAATGTTACTGTATTAAAAAAATAATAGTCAATCAACGAAGAAATAATTATTTTTTCGTAGTAGTCAATGCCCTTATTCTATCCGTCAACAAGAAAACAATCTAGAAGCTTAGATATCCCTACTACTGAAAGAAATAGCACAACTGCATAAAATTCGCTCTTTCGCCATCTATGTATCTTAGATGGATCTAATGACGTCTCATTCATTAAATTTGGTTGCGCCGTTGAGTCGTTAAGAGCGGACACAGTAACGGACACACATTCCCCACATACATGCAAGTCAAACATATAACCATCTTTTTGGGCTTTACCGCAGTCGGGTTTTATACATAACCCTGGACCTCGTCGCAGCCGCAGAAAAATATCCTACACATACATTGCGAAGACATCATTTGCAAATATCATTGATTTGAGATAGAAAACAATTGCGAGTTATGTTGATAAGCTTTGTGACCGGCTTGGATTCACGTAATATTTACCGGAAATATTCTCTGACTAGTTTGGAACTTATTTGAAGTTCTTCTTCTGGGAGTCACTCTTATGCACGCGGCGAGCGCGGGCCACAACACGCACGTAACTGGCGCTGCACAAGTGACAGTTCGGACGGAAGGAATCTGACAGACACAGCGCGACCGTCGCAGCGTCAGTTAGAAAGAAAGACAGAAAGAAAAATATATTTGTTGATGAAAAACAATATGACATTTTGCCTAAAACCTACATAAAATAAATAAATAATTATCTACACTACATAATCTATTGTTTTAGTACAACACAGCCCCAACTCAGCGTAAAGCTGATTGCGTTGAAGCAACCAGCGCTGGTCTTCTGTTGGGGCTGGCGGTGACGTCACACACGACTGCATCGAGTGCATTTTATAAGAATACAAAACAAAACAAACACAACACTTTAAATACTGAATACAATACCAGTATAAAAACAAATAGACAAACAGGGTACGAATGACCGGATTTACCTACAAAGACTTCGGTAATAGAAATAACTATCTAATATTAAGTAAATAGAAATACACAAACTTACATAATATTATTATCATTATAATATATAATTTATATTGCACTGGTGTGATTAACCAAAACGGCTTCACTTCTTTGGTGATCGAATATAAAGCTCTTAAGTTTATTTCGGAAGTTTTGCAAAGTTACGTGCTGTGGCCCGAGCTCGCCGCTGTGCACAAGAGTGACTCCCAGAAGAAGAGCTTCAGATAAGTTCCAAACTGGTCGGATACTATTTGCGGTAAATATTACGCGAGTCCGAACCGGTTTGAAAGCATAATTATCATTGATTTCTATAATCAATTGACCGTCATTATCAATAACTTCTCTCGGTCAAATAATGTAAGAGTAACACTTCCACAAGTACCTATTAGGTTCAGATACCAAAAAGGTGTAGACCTCAATTTCATAAATGGGCAGACCTAAAAGCCACGCTCCACCAAATATTGAACAAATTCTAGCAATAAGGAAAAGTAAACAGCCGAAGCCAAATGACCTCTTTACTAAAACTACAAGATACATTTAATGGGCAAACTACCAGTATTTAATGTAATGGGTTCGAGAATTTTTGGAATCGTGACCTTAACTAAGGACATTTCTTAAAACAATAAAAAATACTCAAATGTGGAATAGTGTTTACAATCGAAATCGGTCCTAAAATCTAACAATCTGGTTCCACTTTATTTAAGTAGTCTCTACTGTTAGCAATCGATTGATGTCAATATCTTAAGAAACATTTTTGCAGTCTACTGCTTTACTGCAGTCTCTTTCGTAATGTTCGCGAATAACATCAAACAGATAAATAGATAGATACAATACGATTATTCAGTACGATCAATATTTTAATAGTGTTTTTAGAGCTTTGGTAGTAAACGTATAAAACAATTCTCATTTTCATTCCGACGTTTCGAAAACTTTTTAGTGAACATGGTCACGCGGACAGACCGCGCGGCCCGAGTTTCACTTGGTAATGGGTAAACTGGATGACAGTTGTCTGTTATAAAGTTATTGAATTTTTTTTATGTACAGTCTATCATATTTTAATCAACACGTCTCTGATGCATGCCATAGTCACTCATAGTGTCCTTGCAGTATTGTGCTGGCTTTGTGGTTTTATTAGTTTGATCACTGGATCCCAAGCAGGTGGTTCTTGCCAACCATCATCTTTATTGAAATTAGGGTGTTTTTTAAATTTATATGGGTAGGGCATAATTGTTATGTATATTATAGCTGGAATGTTCGTGGAAGCGGGCGTGGATGGCTTCCATGCTATTATGCGAAAAAAGGTCGCCTCGATGCTGCACCGTCTACGGGGAAGTCTCTAAAAATGATTGCATCTCGCTACGAGTGTCCTATCCAAAAATACTGGATAGACATAGTCACAGACAGGACTAAGTAACTCTCGTGTGTAATATAGCATACTAACATACATATAATTAACGTAAACAGACTACTAACACAACATGGATTTTATCCGAAATAAATATTTTTTATTTTATTTTATTTATTTATTTATAGTAGGGCACATATCAGTTCTCCCTAGCTAGAACTTGTGGGTTATCGAACCGGATGTAGTGGTTGGGCTTATCCAGAACATGCTCATATACTGCAGGCAAACCCGGATCGACGTATTTGATATCTCACATGACTGTTGTGCCGGTTAGAAATAGTTTAACGTTTATGAAACTTACGAGAAATTCAATATGTTTTTTATGTAACCTTAATAAAATAAAATCTCGGAGACCAGTTAGAATACAACTAAAATATGTTGGTATTACCTACGGGCTACGAGAATCAAAAAAACACCTCGAAGAAGTTGTTTTTAAAATTCTTTCTTAACTTTGAAACCACCGTAATGTTTGAAACTTTTCATAGCCGTTATTAAAACGGATTCATAACACAAAATGAGAAGTAGAAATAGACGTTTATGCTGCACTGTTCCAGAATAAGTAGTATCATTTGAATATACCTAAATGTTCTTGTCTTTGTCCGATTACCTTATCCATTTTATTAAATTTCTAATCCAAATACCTATGCGAATAATATTATTCTATTATAATAAATTTAATAAAAAATAATAAAAACCCCTTAATCATATTTCAGCACATAAACACTGCATTAATCGACAGCCTGCGGAAGCGACACTGGCTGCTTTGCGTCATAAAATTGTAAGGCACAACTTTTGGTTAAAGACCGCACCCCCTCCAAGATCCCCCGAGACAAGGATCCCCGTCATATTGAGATTTCTTTTCAAAACTTTACGCACTTTGATAAAATGACAGACATAAAAATCTAATATCGGAGTAAATTTATTGCGATCAAGAAACAATTAACCTTAGTTTGACTTTTATTTTGTTGTGTCAAATCCAATTTCCAACATGGCCCTTAATTTTTCTTTGTGGTGTAGATTGTTTCAGTTTTTTTTAATTCGATGCCGGTAAAAGATTGCTGAATTATTCACCTTTATAGTTCTAAGCCTGTTTGCTTGTATAAATCATATCCGTGCTGATCTAATGTTGTGTTGAGAACTGCCGTGCGATTCTCTAATGATCCGTCGATGCGCTCGTCGACGAGCTCATCGATGTCAAACACTTTTTGAGATATTGCCCTTGTACACAAGCTTGTTTTTCCATCGTTTCTTGTCATCGCGTCATTTGTTTCACGGATGTTGTCAAAAATTAAACGATGTTTGCTCTTAGCATCGCACGGCTGTTTAGCGACTCTATAGTTATTAACGTCAAAAGTGTTGAAAGCTCGCAATATGTATGATTACTAGCTTGTACCTGCGGATTTCCCCGCGTAGTAATTGTCTCATGAATTCATATTATTTTGGTTTGTTAATGATATAATTTCAGTGTAAACGTAAAAAAAGTAGGGGCGGGTTATTCAATTTTGACTAGAAGGTTAATCTAACCTTTGTAATTTATTTTATATTTTTAATGTGTAATTGTAATTGACTATGTTATGAAAGTGTAAACTATATTTTGTGTTCTTTGGCCATCTGCGAGTATATATAAGTTTTGGAAGCTAGTCCCTCTTGAGCAAGCAACATACAGCTAACAATGGTAGGTAAGTATGACCCCAGTTTTATATGAGACCGAGTAGCATAGAGAAATCAAGCTGCCATCTTGTATTTATGTGAAGAATCAAGATAAAAGTTTATGGCTGGGCTCCAGGCTCCATTCTATCCACGTTCCAAAATTTCATCGAAATATGTGCGGTAGTTTTTAAGTTATACGTGAACAGAGAGATATAATTTTTTTTCAAAAACTTCACATTCTTGTTCAGTAGGTAAGTTTACGTCCTCTAACCCCTTTTTTATTTTTCTTCTAAGTACAGACTTTTTGGCCTCTACTCCTTTGTTATATATTTAGATGATGATGCTTGCTTGACCTTCATGTCATAACACACGAAATGTACTCACGTAATTTCGTACTGTGCCAGATTAGCGTAACAGTCTGGTTTTACTTTTCTAGATTTTTTTCTAATTATTATGAAACTCATTTTGCGATATATGTATGTATGACTTTCAGAAACCTAAGCCAGCTGCATACTATTACAGAAACCGACAATCTTAATTTCTATAATTAGTAGTTCTGCGAACAGTAGACCTCGCAAGCACAGTCTTACCAACGGCAGTTTTGATACATTCAAAGCGACAGAACAAAATTATGAGAATTCAAAAATACGCTGAAATGATAACCCCAAAATCTAAATAACGCGTAAATTCAAAAGTACAGAAACTTGACTACTGAAAATTCACGCTCTAAAAAGCATGAAATTAAGAAAAAATTGAAGCTGTCGCCATCTATATTAATGCGGTAGCACTAATTATAAAAATCTCATCACCGCGATTCAGAAAATTTGCCGTTCAATGCAGGCACCATATATGTTAACTAGATAGTACTAATAAGAAAAACACATCATCGAAATTCAGTATGTTTTTAAAATATTTATTTCGTCAGACCTTGACCAATTTTGCAAAACTTTTCTATGTTGTTGGTGTCAAATGTTTTTGCTGAATATTATCAAAATCGTGCAGTTTTTAAACGTCACAACATATTATCTCGGCAACGACTTGACCTTATGCGCATACCTACCTAATGTGTTTATCAAATTTCATCAACATCGGTGGGTAAATAGCAAAACCCACCCTTTTTTTGGGAATAATACCACTCCAGTCAAAAATAGCCAACTAAAATAAAATATTGATTAGTCGAACATGCATACGAACTTTCGTCAAGATTCGTTGAAAAAGTCGACTTGTACAGGAGGACCAACACAAAACCAAAGAAACATACGGATAGACGAAAGTAAGTATGGCCAGCCGTGTGATTATCTAAGAGCAAACATCGTAGCATCTTTGACAACATCCGTGAAACAAATGACGAGATGACAAGAAACGTTGGAAAAACAACCTTATGTACAAGGGCGATATCTCATAAAGTATTTGACATCGGTGAGCTCGTCGACGAGCGCATCGACAAATCATAGAGATTTGCACGGCAGTTAACAGAGACGCTTCGCTCGGTCAATAAAAGGCGTGACATTCGAAATTCAAAAGAGTTTTTACAATCCACAGTTTTTCAAATAATTGTAAGTGTCGAGCACTTTTTCTCTAACACAGACAGAATTCCAAGAAGTCTGTTTAACAGAATTTGTTCTGTCAAATCGTTTTTATCTGCGTAGGTGCTTCTGTTATTCAAATTTTTGGCATAAAGACAATATTTCCCTATCCTTCATAACGGGGAGTTAGGTTAAGTCCACAAGGAAAATTTTAATAACGATCTTTCTTAGAAATCAAATGTTTTGGTTATGACGTCAATGGAAGGTTTTTTGCTGAGAACAGAAAGATATACGCAACTGAAGAAAAGAGATATCTTTTTGAACGAATAATAGTGGTTGGGGTGAGATGGGAGTGGGGTAATAAAGACTGTGTTCTGAGGGAGGGGGGTTAAACACTGTTTTTATTCAGATTTTCATTGCGTTATAAATGTTTGTAAAACTTTATTATGAAAACTAACGTGGTTTGTACACATTTTTAATATGAAAAACGGGATTTACTCGCCGTGTCGTGAGCGACACGTTACTTTACACTTACACAGTTATTTTTAATATGAAAAACGCACGAAGCGAGACGCAACCGCGAGCGTTCTGCACTCTCTTTGAAAAATACCACCGGATGTGGTTGAAACTATAGTCGGAAAGTTCCGACTTTTTTTACGTGAGTAAGTCCCGTTTTTCATATTAAAAAAAGTTTGTAAAACTGTTCTTTTCATCGCATGAAGCTTTATGCTTACTCGGCATGGCTCTCCGTATATACGAAGATTAAAAGCAATTGGAGAGATGAGACAATGCTCAGACGGGTGCCTCGGTGACCTAGCGGTTATTCCGTCTGACACGGTTACTCAGAAGACGAGAGTTGAATCCCGTTCAAGGAAGTAGTTGTTCTCTCAATAATTACAAAGTTTTTTTATCTATATAGTTTGTAACAAAACTTATTTAAGTTTTGTTACAAACTATATAGATAAAAAAAATTATAGGACCTCATTAAACTAACCCAATTCGAAACCGTTATTCAGCCCTTCATGGCTGAATAACCAACGTAGTTAAATGATATCCCCTCCGCCATCGGAATGTGAAAAAGGGGCGAAAAAATCCATCTTACCAGGTGGTATGTCTCTTGTGTGAAGGTTGTCTTGGTCGGTACCACCGCACGATACACTACTGCGAAGCAATACATAAGCATTATCGTGTTAGGGTGTGACGGGCACTGTAGTGAGACTAAAAAAATTATTTGCCCGGGTACAGTACCATGCGAAATTTCAGTTCTAAGTTCTCTGCGCTGTACTGCAACTGCCATGCGTAGTGCTTAAACTTGTTCTTTTATTTATTTAATAGAATGAATCCATACCATTGAAACAGACCGCGTAACTGCTCAAAAATGCAATCTAGCACCGTACCTCCAATAGAATATGAAATTTAAGTACTATTGTAATTGAATATATTATGCTCGTGTAGGTTGAATGACTTGTAAATTAATCTTTTTATTAAAAAATATCTGTACTCTCCCGAAATAAGTATATCGCGAGCTGCGGTGATGGGGTGCATGAACGTATATTTCTCAAGGAGTGTCCATTATTCGGTCAGAAGAGGAGCGACCATTCTATACGCAGTACTACATTAATTGCCGGGGATCAAACATGAATAGAGAGATAATAATATATCGATATCAGCGATCCCTCCTCGCGTCGTATTTCTCATTACTGAGGGTCGTGACTCCCTCGCTGAATCATTTTCTCATGGACTAACTCCCTCCGTCAGTTCCGGTCCTTTGCTTCGTGGAGGGCTTTGTAGAGGGCTTTGTGGAGATTGGTGTTTAGCGCAGATCGGATTTGGTCCGACCATCTCTTTGGACTGCGGCCTCTTGGTCTTTTGCCATCAATTTCGCCTGCCACCATCAGCTGTTCGATGTGTTGACTGTCTTTGCATGCTATGTGTCCGAAATATAACAGTATTCTGCGTAGACAGATGGTGGATAGTCTGGTTTTTATATTCAGTACTCGCAGAATAGACGCATTGGTGCGGAATGCAGCCCAACGGATCTGTAATATTTTTCGCCAACACCACATTTCAAAGGCATCGATGCGGTCTCTATTAGCTATTTTCAGAACCCTCAGAGCCATACCTAAATATGGAGAACACCAACAACTGGACAAGTTTCTTTTTTGTATTCCGGGAGATGTTCCGGTCTCTCCATATTTTTGCAAGTTGAGTCATGGCGTTTTTTGGCCATCCCTATCCGTCGTCTTATTTTACCTATATATCCTTATCAGCGATAGTCTATTTTTATTTAAGAAACAAAAAGCATCATCTTCATATTTGAGTCATCGAACTAAATTGCGCCTAGAATGCCGTAACATGTAACGCATGATGTAAAAAACATTGCGTCAATATTGTGATAAGAGGTTCTTTTGAATTACCATGCTACTAATTTCGACAAGTTATTTCACACTTTTTGGTGATGAAGTCGGTTTAATTTTAGGGTAAAAAAAATTTCACACTTTTTAGTGACCATTTGCTACTTACGGGATCGATTGTCATTCACCGTCAATAAAAATATCATAAAGATAAAACACTATTCAGTTATTGGAATGTAACTTAAAAAACAGCTTGACTTAATTTGATAAAATTTAACAACCTCGGCAGTATACTCTTTGAAATAAAAAAAGAATTTCGAGAATCTGTCCACAAACGGCGGAAAAATAGGTGTAAATACATAAAAAATAAAATACATACAGATTTCTTTTTTTTATCGGTTAAAAATTGCCATAAGGGGTGTGAACTTGTGCCCGTGGTGGTAACTACTTGGGGATATGACCGACCTCTAGTACCCCTTGATTCTACAAGGCTTTAAGAGAGCGGAAATTTGAAGTCTTTACTTATCAACATTCCACGACGTTTTGGTATGGATTATATATTATGTTTTTTTAATTTATAAGTAACGTTTATATTTTTGCCATTCATGTTAATTATTCAAATAGTCACAGTCACATAAATAAGTTATTAACACGTCCGCATCAGCGCAAAAAATAACAATAGATTTATGAATGAAACTTGCCTCGAATGAGGGTTGCTGATCCCAACAGATTAATTATTATAGTGGATGTATTACTAAAACTTTCTACTATGTCGATTGACGATGAAAACACAAAACATCGTTTCATGATTTTGTTCACTTTGCCTCCACTCGTACACTAATACAACGGTTTTTTTTTAAATTATATTACAAGCCTCCACAGACTCCACGGTCCGTGCCATTTTTGAGGTTTTTTGCAAATTTATCGAATCTAAATACAATTAAAAAAGAGGCAACAAAATATACTTAATTAGAGGACATAGGATTTTTATGTTAAACTACTTAATTAAGGACTATATCGTTTCTGAGTTTGCATCAGCATTCAGAGCAGACCACAACTCCAAACACCACGGTTAATAATCCACGAATATTACACGCCAAAACTAGAAGAAACACCAATCTAGGAAAATTGAAACAAAATCAACGTTAGCCATTGTTCGGCTTTTTCCCACCACCATCGTCATTTTATGCATTAAAAATGTATGGTTCAATAAGAACTATATGCATTCATGTCTTTTTGCGTCCCGTTCTATCTTAAATTATTTTCTATGATGCCATCTCTGTCCCGTCCTCTTACATCGCCACATATTAGTAACTTGTGTTCCTTGTTATACTCTGTTCCAGTGTTTCTTAACCTTTGGTCCCCGGACCACAGGTGGTCAAGCACCCGGAATGGTCCGTGAAGCCCTCCAAATTGAAAGACAAATTCAAAACAGGAATCAATTATTTCTTTAAAATAAATAGAGATATAGATAAGTACTGACACTGAAACTGAACCCATGGCCTCAGAAGTTAGCAAAAGTAAACTAACAAACAAACATTAAAATAATATACCTTTTTATCTCTGTTGTACTGTTTTTTTAGGCTTTGAACAATGACAGCTAATCTGATTAGGTCTTAAAACAAACCACCAGTAGGTCGCTGTAGTCAGTGGAGACCTGTCTAATATTGTCTAAATTAAATCTTATTTTAGATACCTACATATAATATTATTTATTTTTCACAAATTTAATAATTCATTAATTATATAAATATATATACACAATACTTCTCTCTCTGAGAGGAAGGCTCGAGTCCCAGCAGTGGGAACAAAATGTGCTGATTATGATTATGATGATGATATACACAAAACATTCACAAAACACTTTTGACAGGTCACCGTTGATCGCAGCGCCACGCGCTTGTTTTATATATAGAACAACCCTTATTTATTTACATTTACTTTAAATGATATATTGTCTCCAAAGAGTTAGTGGTCCATGATAAGATAGGAATTTTGTGAAATGGTCCCTCATCACTGAAATATTTAGAACCACTGCTCTCTCCAGTGGATTTATTCTCCTTGAGATGAAGGTGAGTGTGGGCGTGGAGATTGAGTTGGGATGTTGACACACCGACACAAGTCGGAGAGTAAATCTTATTACAGTCTGGTGAGAATAAAGATTGCCGAGTTGAAACGTGTATTGAAACTGGGATCTGTTGATACTGAAAGTGCTGGGTATCGAAGAAACCTAAACGTGGTATAACTTCGTTAACATTTCTTGGGAAGCGTTAATTTTTCATTGTAATAAAAATGTTTATCTCTCGCGCATTATGATGAATGTTATATGATTTTCAAGTAGTATTCAATATAATTTATTACATTTTGTTTAATAATATGGGACATTATCCACACAAGGTCTTCCGGCCCAAACTAAAAGCAGAGCCTGTAACTATGGTAACCTGTTGACTGATATGCATATACACACCCAGACGTAGGTCAAACAGATATGTGCATGCATACAAATATTTGACCTGTCCAGGGGACAAACCCGAGACCAGCGGCTCAAAAGGCAGGGGTGCTACCAACTGCATCAACCGGTAAGTCATATGTAGATGAAGTAATGTTAGTTTAGGGGTAATGTGGATCGGACGCTTGATAAGGTTTGAATTTTCACCTATTTCTCTTCGTGGCAGGTTGGCTTAAAGAATTCCTTTAAGCATTGTGATACTTAATTTTAAGCTTTTTCTACCGACTTCCAAAAAAAGGAGGAGGTACTCAATTCGCCTGTTTTTTTTAATGTTTGTTACCTCATAACTTTCGACTGGGTAAACCAATTCTCAAAACATTTTTTTTGTTTGAAAGCTGATGCTTCCCATTTAAATTTCATCAAATTCGGTCTACTAGTTTTTCAGATAAACTCCAATAACTGAATAGAATGGAAGTCGGTATAAAATTTTTATAATTGTACTTGTAAATATTATAATTTTTAACTAAGTTCAAAAAAGGAATTCTCTATTTGACTGCATTTTTTTGTATGTATGTTACACGATTATTTCGCAAATTATGAATTAATTTTGATGATAATTTTTTTGTTTGGCAGTTCATACTTCAGAGGTAGTCCCATATATTTCATCGAAATTCATTAAGCGATTTCTGAGAATATTTACAATATCAAAATATATACCCAGATAAAGTCTTGGTTTGTGGTTCACTTAATTTTTTTATAGTAATTAATCATCAACATTGGGTGTAGAAGTCTGTTAATTTTTTTGTTAAAACAAGTACAATTTGAAAAATTTAATACTGACTTCCGTTCTATTAAGTTATTGGAGTGTATCTCAAAAACTACTAAACCGAATTTGATGAAATTTAAATGGGACCACACGAAAAGCACCAGCCTTCAAACAAAAAGAATTTTGCGAATTGGTTCACTCAGTCAAAAGTTATGGAGGTAACAAACATTAAAAAAAATTACAGTCGAATTGAGTACCTCCTTTTTTGGAGGTCGGTAGAAAAGAGGTTATTCATTATTTGCTTAATCTATTATCGTATTTCTTTGTAAACGATTTCCGTTAAAGTGTGAAATAAATACGCGGATGAGGATCATTAGATATTTCGAATAATAGTACACATATATTTTGAAATTTAGCAAAGCTCATAGATATATTTTATTAGCAGTTAACGACTAAAGGCCGCTTTATTTCATGGATATCTTGGCCCAAGTTTCGGGTACGCGAGTACATTTCCTGCTATCCTGCATCATAGCCTGCATATCCGATACCAGGAAGCGTTCGAAGAGACTAGAGGGTATCGGAAACGCCTTAAACTTATCAATTTATGTAAATAACGTGAATATTAGACATTAACAATGGGAAGTGGTTTAAGGATAGAATCAGGGACAGAATCCTGCCTTGATAAGTGTTTAAGGCCAGTTTGATAAGGATGCAACTATTTTTAAAATATTTGATTGGCTAGTGTTTGACTACCGTAGTTGATAGTCAGTGATGATGCCATCGAAGGTGGTATCACACTGGCTCCAGTAAAGTACCGGCTTGGCAACTCTCAAACTTTACTCTAGTGAGGTGGCGCCATCTACGATTGTACAAAACGCCGTCATACTTGCGAAGTCAGCCTTACTTTTAATTTTGGGGCTTCTAATTTAGAGAATCTAAATTAGAAGATATTTTTTTTTGAATTCACGAATCCGAATTTTATGATAATGAATTTTTGTTATAAAACAAATTAAATTTTTACAGCCGTTCGATTATCTAAGAACAAACATCGTTGCATTTTGACAAAATTCTTGAAACAAATGAGGAGATGACAAGAATGGCTGGAAAACAACCTTATGTACAAGGGCGATATCTCATTAAGTATTTGACATAGGTGAGCACGTCGACGAGCTCGTCGACTACTATCATATGGGAAGGCCTTCTCGCCATGTCATAATCAGCGCATTATGTTCCCACTACCTTCCTCTCAGAGAGAAGAGATGGGCCATAATCAACCACGTGGGCCCAGTGCGGCTTGGTGGATAGACTATTAGCCAGCTCTAGTCGAAGTGTTCAAGCCGCCTCAAGGCCTTCGACATAGCCTAAACGACTGTTGTCCTAAGATAAACAACCGGCACGGACGGCTTAACGTGTCCTCCGAAGCACGGAAGCGCTTAGTTTGACAATGCCACTAACGATCACCCATCCAAGTCCTGACTGCAGCAAGTGTTGCTTAACTTGTGGATCGGTATAAATCGCCATGTCAAGCACCGCTCTTCTCGCCATGTGATAGTATAAAAACACGTTTTAGGGCAGTATTCTGTGATCGTAAGGTGTACAATAAAACAACACACTGTGTTTTATGTGACATCCTATCCTGAGTGAAATAACTATAAAAAGTCAACTTATCAATTTCGGGTAGACATAATAGCTTGTTACATGGATTATCCTATCCAATAAATGGTTAGAGTTTATGTGATCCGAGGTACTACTTTATTCTTTCTGAGGCCGAGGTCAAGATCGCAGGCCCGGCATGACCTACTTCTGGGTCATTATCAAGCAGCCATCGTCCGACTCTGTGCGCGCGCAACTTGAAAAAGAATTAAGATATTCAAAGTTGAGTAAAATAACTTAAAATTTATTCAAGGACCGTCAGGTAAAAATGGGAGTAGGTACGAAAGAGCACATAATATAATAATACAAAGCTTTGTAATGGAACTTAATGTAAAGGTGGTACCGGATGACGGGCAAAAACTCAATAATAGCTGTCGATGCTTTTGCTTAGTAATTATACATTTTTGCTTCTTTAACGTTCATTATGAGTACGTTATAAACCGTTATGTGTACGTTCTGGAACGTTGTTTTTGGATAGAAAGATTTAGATAGACATATAGATAATCTTTATTGAACACCTTAAAATTAAACAATCAATACAGTTATACAGCTTCGAGAGCTTAGAGAAGTGTAATAATAGGCCATCTTATCGCTCAAATCGGTCTCCTCCAGACAATTTTTGAATAAAAAGGAATAACAGCAGAACAATTGATAGTGGTGCACAAATAGTAACATTATGTAGTAAAAAATATATTTAAAAATATATTGACACTAGTTATACTTACTGAGGTACTGATGAAAAATAATAAATAAAATTGCATCCACGTCTTTATTAGAACGTGACTTAGACAGGACAGTGACTTCAAGACAGACTTGTCTATGTAACTGTGACTTGACCCTGACTACTTTAATAATAACCTCACTTGATACAACTATAAGTACACACATAATTAACACGTGCAATGGCAATACAAGAAAAGAACGAGTAGTCACTTCCCAAAATATCTTATGATCAATTTCCATTTAAAACGTTTCGCCCTCAGCTTTCTGGTCACATACATCCCGAAAAATATATAAACCTCGCCCGTTTCCAGTTTACGTGTCAATATTACAAAGATAAAACTCTCATTCTTTCGTAACTGAGGTTTTTAGGTAAAAGTTATGTAAGGTTACTCCATTTTCTGTTTCTGGAAAGTGATCACGTGCAGTCTTCCTTCCACACGTGATTACCATTATGCTACTTTTTACTACCCAGCTCAGCATACTCAGCGACCCAAAGTCCTCCTTCGCTATACTAAGGAGCTGGGATGGCTTGAGAGGTTGGCGGGAGAAATGCACAAAACACCCCAAGCGGGACGTCACTACAGGACTTAAAGCCCCACGATCGAATAAGAATAAGAAAGGTACTTGTTACAATATGTATTTTGGTAAACCTTCATATAAACATTGGTTTATTTGGAAAGCAAACAGTGTACACAAAAACAGTTAGCGAAAATATGTTCTCATCAAAAGTGTCTGCGCGTCAACCTTGTACAGACTATGAGTTATCTGTCTCACAGTTGCCCTAGATCAGGGTTTCTGGAACTTTCGACTCCACGAACCCCTGTAAAAGTTTACAGGTGACAGCGAACTCCTTAACTAGCTAATTAAATCCCCTCTCCCTCCCCCTAAGAAAAGAATAAAACGGACTATTGAAGAAAATAATAATAAAAGGTAACAAATAAAGAGAGATATTTATTTTGGTATGGGTATGTGTGATGGGTGTGCTTGTTTCTTGTCGCAAATGGAGTCAATTTTAGGAGTAATAGTGGACAATATTAACCTTAATTCTGACTCGGTATCAAGTCGATTACTGTATTTAATTTTTATCATGACCATGAAATCCCACTCTCACATAAGTATGTTGTAAGAAAGAGAGCGAGCGACGAATTCTGTTGCGTGCGCGTGCAGTCAAGCTATCATTACGTAAATCTTGTCGCGAGACCCCTACCGTCGGACCCCTGGGGTTCGCGTACCCCACTTTGAGAAACCCTGCCCAAGATAAATGAAAGTTTGTACTGTTTCACGTGAGCGACACGATACGTTAAACTTATGCAGTTATTCGTAAAAAGACCAACGAACAACATAAACATACGGGCAGATGAAAGTCAATTTCTCAGTTAAAGCAGAGACTTCGCTCGCTCGGTCAGTAACAATATGAAAGACCCCATCATGACCTAACAACGGTTGACCTATAGGTCAATATATATATTGTTACAACTTACATCTCGTTAGTAACTACGACTTTCACTCTCCGCATTACACTCGTGTCTAAGGCGCGGCACAGCAGTTGTGAACTAAGGGCCGTTTTGAATACATTTTAAGGAACAACTAAGGCAATTAATATTTTATTGTGATTAATATCGCCTAACTGACATACATAGCTGTTCCCTAAAATATTGGTAGAAAAACCTAAGTAGCTTTTTAATATACCTAATTGTTATTTTTTGTATAAAGCAAGGCCTCATCCTTTGATGTCATAATATACTGCCAGTGACTACGGTATATTAAAAACACCAGTCGATGTGGAAAATGGGACGGCTACAGCCATTTTGTGTATTGAAACGACAAAATGGAAAAAGGTATCCAAAGAAATTGGAATATTCAATGCTGTACTTGTATTTGGATTTCTTTTGCGGTACACATCTTTTTTGAAATAGACTGATACAAATCTATAGCTTAAAGCGTCATGACAACGGTCGATTTGATTGGAATGATGGGAAAAATGCTCTCTATGCAGAAAGCAATAAACACCTTACTTTGTTTATTGCCAAAAGTAGGCAGACACGCAGGCGACCCACCTGATAGATAGTGGTCACCGTCGTCTATAGACTACTGCAACAACAAGGGCGTTGTCAACGCGCTGCCGACCTCTAAGGAGTTAAGACGCCCTTTTTAAACAACCTCATATTGTAGCGCAGAGGAAAAACCTCAACGGGAAGCTTCATCCAGATTTTTGTTGTACGTGCTTTATAGTTTACCATAGAGAACACGTCATGTTTATATATGTAAGTCAATATCATTGGCTTGATGGCAAACTTAACGCCTTCTATGACAGTTGCAGAACTGATTACAACGCGGTCACATTAACTAGACGCTTGACCATGTGACGTCATTTTGGCGCTCAAGTACGGTGTGCAAAAAAAACCGGTTTTAATTTAATTGATTAAAAATTAAGCTTGTTAAATGAATAAAAATATTTATTTATTTTGAAAGGTAATATACAACTGTAAAAATTTAAGGTGTCTACCTGTTACCGTTATTAATTAGCCCAATTATCGACGCGTGTATCGGTAACAAAGATGCTGACCGTACTGACACTTGCCGGACGAGAAAAGGGAATGCGGGGGGAAGCGGGCGGGGACCCGCATTCCAGCGCTGCGTCGAGTTAATATGACCGCGTTGTAGACGATAGTCATCCAAACTCTTTGTCTATCATTTCTTGGAATTCGTTGCTTCTGTGGTCTGCGTGACTTGTATAATAAACGAGTTCTAGGAAGCGTAAGTATATCGTAATCGTAATATCGTATCGTAGTGTAAGGTTATCTTTAAAGAATTAAAACATTGCAAACTTAAATTATTCGCAGCTTGAAAGCTAAATGACGCGGAAAACATAACAAAATGGGAGAATAACATTAAGGTTATGATATTCATGGCTTCATGTATACTTACACATGTCAAGGTGACATGAAATAATTTACGTAATGTTTCGGAGGCGTTTCGGAGACTCGCCCAGATTATGACTAGTGTTATCTTTTGCTGTGTTTGTTTGTATATATGTTAAGTATATCATTAACATATGTTTTTGGCGGGGCGAATGCGGAATAGAGGGCAAGGTTTTATTCATAACCGACTTACAAAACGAAAGAGGTCAATGTGTGTACTATTTTTATATATAGGAAGATTTTTAGTGAGCCATCCGAATGCAATGAGTACTTGATCAGGTACTTGAATACAATTATATAACTAAATAAATAAACATTAAATGTTTCTTAAGTTCCACATTACAATTTAGATCCAATCACTTGAAAAACCTATAAAAGAAGCACATGGCTATAAAATAACTGATGGGCACGCATTTCCTGCCATTTTTTCCTTACGGCCGAAACTGCCCGAGTGGCCTGGAGCCTGTCGCGTTCGGTTCGTCGGTCCATTATTTACGTCGACTACTATAGAGCCTATTATTTCTGTGCGAGACAGATTTTCCCGTGAAATTGTTTATCTTTTGGCCACGGGTTTTATTGAGTGCTGGAGAAATGGACAGCGTTCTGGTTGTGTAATTTATCAGCACGGAAGCTGTGAAATACGAATATATACTCTAACTCTTTCTTTTCTATGCTTTTAGGTTCCTAGTGCGTTTGTAGCGCTTGTGTTTTTATACTCAGAAACAGAGCAGTGATTTCTCATTCGGTTGGTTGTCTATCTAGCCGAGTATAAGGCTGAGCGCAGACTTGAGTCATGATGATTTTAAGACAGACTATTGCTTTACAAAAATTATGAAAACGCGCTAACTTCAAACAAAACGATTGTCGGCTTTCCTTTTGTATGTATGCGGGCGCGCACATCAAAGACAAACCATCTAAAGTCTAATGACCTACCCCCGACTCTCTTTTAGTCCTGTCCGAGCGTTCATACATCGCATCATGTTAACAGATGAAGAACTCTTAGAAAAATTAATTGACGAGGTTGAAAAGAGGCCTGTACTTTTTAATAAAATGTGTAAAAAATATTCAGATGTCAATTTAAAAAAAAGCAAATGGGATGAGTTTACAATGCAACTAGTCGTTATTGTGAGGTGGGGAGAAATGTCGGCTGAAGAAAAGACAAATTCATGTAAGTATACTCGTAATTGCAAAACAACAGTATCGATGAAGTCCATTTTGATACTGAAAAAGAATTGACGCGGACGGTGCGCGTCGTTGTAGTTAGACAAAACAGCAGTGCAAGTACCGAACTTACCGATCGATAAATTTGAATCCTGAATTCGTCATACTTCGAAAAAACTGGCTATATCCATCATTTGTTGATCATTGCAAGTAAGTAACAAAATTAAGCGATCGGTAGACATATTCCATAAGTTTTTACGGTTATAACGGTAACCCTAGCATTGTTAGCAACTCTACCACCCAACTGTTATTATTACGTTTGAGATCGTCTATTTAATCGATTTTAACGATTGTTTTGTCAGCTTTGCAAAAGACCTCGATATAACTTATCGACAGGCGACGGGAATGGGGATATTGTTTAGTTGCGTTTGATTTTACTAATATTGTAAACGCGGAAGTTTGTATTTATGGATGAATGGATGTTTGTTATTATTTTACGCTCAAACGGCTGGCCCAATTCTAATGAAATTTGGCATGTCGGTAGATGGGGCGCTGAATTAACACATAGGATAATTTTCATCAACATCGTCATCATCCATAACCATGCTGGTGTAACCGCGGGGCGCAGCTAGTATTCAATAAAACATAGACTTCGGCCTTCTTTTGATCGTAGAAGAGAGAAATGCTCGTAGAAATCTTCAAATGATAGAAGGACGCATTATGGAATGCAAACAATTCGTAATAATCGATATACTGTCGACAATTTGACGATCGTATAAGTCGTCGATATGACTTTCATACTTGCTAGCGCTCGATACGATTCTTTAAATTTATTGATCTTAGCGATTCGACATATTTAACGACTATTACGGTACTTGCACTTGAGTTTCGTTTTAGATGTGCGACGTGTCATAGGCAAAACAATTTGGTTTTAGTTTTAAGACAGACTTGTCTGTATGAGGAAAGTCTGTCTTAAAACTGTCGTGACTCCAATGTGCGCTCAGCCTAAGAGGTCAATGCGTCTGAGACGGTAAGTCAACAGACTTTGGTTTGAATACCGCCCGAGAACTTTATGCAGCTTAAAAATAATCAGAAAAAATCTGTTTTTACTATCGACGGCAAAAACGGCGGGGTGTTATAAGTTTAACGTGTCTGTGTGTGTGTCTGTCTGTGGCATTGTAGCTCCCAAACGGACCGATTTTGATTTAGTTTTTATGTTTGGAATGTGAAATAGTCGGGAGTGTACTTGGCTATGTTTGATGAAAATCGGTCAAACATGGCAGCCGCCACATAAACGGCGGATTACACAACTCCCTTAATATGGGTATCAAATGAAAGGGCTTCACTAGTAGAATACTATTCACTATTATACATTTCAAAACAACAATGATATCACGATAACGGAAAAAATCCGGATGTTTGTTACACGTTGTTTACTTGCTTCTAGCTAAATTTGCTGAATCTAGTTTGATTTGATTTGATTACAGAAATATAGGAACTTATTTTTGTATAGCTCCAATTGAACGTAGATATAATAATAATATGTATATTTAATATTTAATTTCAACTTGAGATGTATAGAATGGCAACAATATTTATTGTCTGTGACAATTTGTAGTCTGCTTTATCTATCAGCATGTGATTATGTGGTTATAATGAAAGAATGTTTGTAAGGACTCTTATTTCATTGGAAATCATAAATATTAATAGAACCAGCACCGAAAGTAAACTATTTTATAAAGCAGTATTATTTAACAATACTGTTCTTAATTCATCATCATCATCACCATCTCAGCCGTAGGACGTCCACTGCTGAATGAAACCTACAATAGGACCAGTTGGAAGCGGCCTGCATCCAACGTCGTCCTGCGACCTTCATCTGTTAAATAATTTTAATTATTTAATTACCAAAAGTAAAATAATTTAAATACATAATAAATGTATTAAATACTAATCTTCTTTACGCTTACCTGAAAGACAGGCATACAGACAGACAACGAAGTGATCCTAAAAGGGTTTCCTTTTTCCTCTCTCTGTTTATAGAACCCTAAATAGTGCAACTGAAACAAAATCACTTTGTATTTTGCCTAATCATTATACTTCCTACTTCCTTATAAGCTTGTACACAGTAAGGGGCCGTCCATTAATCACGTGATGTTTTTTAAGCGTTTTTTAACCCTCCCCTTGGTGAGGTTTAAGACTAACCCCCCACCCCCATCGAAAATCATGTGTATTTTTTAGTACCTACAAAGAACCTCAAAATTTTTAGAATATTATCATTAATTACAGGTATAAAGTATAATCTAATTTTATTCTAGAAAATTAAGGACCATTGTTACCACCAGGTCTAGACGGTTGCAGGTTGTTTTTGACTGGTATAAAAATAATAATGGAATAGTGTAATAATGCGAACAACATAAATTGTATGTTAATATATTATAATATATGAATATAGTTATTGTATCGCGTTTGACGAAAAATTTATACACGTGATATCTTACTACATCCCCCTACCTCCTTGTGATATTTCGTGATTTTTGCCGAACCCCCTCCCCTCACGTGATCAATGGACGGCCTCTTACTACGTATCCCACACTCCAAATACAAATTATATGAGTATATAATATCTCCTACCTGACCGAATCCTTTTAACAAAACACAAACAAACTAACTCCAAAAACATCGCTATCTTAATTACTCAACATTTGTCGTACCATTCGTTATTTTAAGAGGTTTTTTCATAAAGGCGTGCCGATAAAAAAAATAACTCGGTTTGTTGTGTTTTACAGGGACAGAGCGGATTAAGGTCAGGGCCGCTTGCCCCGGGCTGTAAAAAGTGCGCGTGGTACGTTTGATCTAAAGTAAAGGAAAATATTGTGGGGTTTTCGCTGGATAACAATTTTGCTAACTACCCTCAGGGCCCCGGGATCAGTTAAGATAAGATAATGAATTAAGATAGTCGATAAGATTAAATTGAAATTTGTATGCTGCTAATTGAACCATGTTGTAAATTTATCGAGTATAACTGTGGTTTTGCTATCACAGATGTTTTTTTCAAAGCGAAAAGTGACGTTTTTTTTTTCAAAGCGAAAAGTGGCGATGTTTTTATCAAAGCGAAAAGTGGCTCTAGCACGAATAACTGCGTAAGTGTAACGTAACGTGTCGTTCACGTGAAATACTACAATTTGCCATTTATCTAGGGCAACTGGGCCATAGATAACTCATAGTTTATAAGCCGAAGCGTGACATGTTGACACTTGCGACACGAATGATTTTTCGCAAATTGTTGTTAAAGCTTTTATTTCAACATATTTTATTCATATGTCTGTTGTACCTGCTCGAAATGGTATCCATTTTTAAACATCTGCCATACGATTGCGCAGAAATTTGGCATGCTTAAGTAACTTTGGTGACAATATAATATTATGGTACAAAAGAGCTGGTCGTTAATAAATAGAAAACCACACAAATCAAATCAAATCAAATAATTTATTTGTGATACACAGGTTATTAACAAATATCTTAATTATTAGGTAGGTATATATGGTTCATGCCGTGATCAGCTTTGTGAGCATACAAATAAACGTCAATATAACATTCTAAATTAATATCAATCATATTCTATAAATTTAATAAACATAATAATTATAATAAATTGTAGCACGTCAACTGGTCATAAACAAACAATTTCACGTACGAATTTATTACTGAAATGACATAAAATCGCTCACTGAATAAAAGGTATTGTCAATTAAAAATTTAAAAAGTTTGGATTTAAATAAGTTATAGTTGCACTCTTTTATGTAGTTTGGAATCCTATTGTAAATCTTTGGCGCCATTACGAAAACAATCTTGGTGTACAGAGCAGTTTTGTTTTGAATATTATTGAGGGTATATAGTTGGTTTCGGCTACGAGATCTTAACACAGTTTTAAATAGTTTTGGATTTTGCATTTCCATACACCTTCTGTTGAGTGGTTTTCTACAAAGTCATGCTGATAATGCCATCAGCAGTTTGCACTCATGATGATCAGCTCACTCATAAATCATACGTATTAATAAATCAGTAGTTCTGCGAACAGTAGACCTCGCGAGCACAGTGCTATCAGCGAACGAATTACAAAAATCTCATCACTGAAATTTAAAAATAACAATGCCCACGATCCATACATGCGTTGACCTGTCATTCCGATTTTTATCTACGTGATGTATATTGACTGTTAGTGCATTAAATTATCTATTAGTGATTACTTTATTAGATATATAAATATTTTTCAATTTGTCAATCAGGAAAAGAAGTTACAATGAAAACAATTCTTGAGGGTATTTTATTTTTATTTTTTATTATCTTATATTTTACATGAGGGTTTGGTCAGATGTTGACAATGTCACCCCCGTAAAACAAATCAACGTGTTAAATGTCAACCGTAAAGAAACTTTTCTTGAGGGTAAGTATAAGATAAACGAACTACGAAATACGTAGTATCTTCAAGTCTGTGCCAAGTTTTGTTTGATGAATTTTACGATTTCTACTGTGAAAGTGAAAAAAACACATATACAGTCAAGGGTGATGAAATGTATTTGTGTGTGTACATCGACAATTAACGAGAGACTGCGAAGTATATTATGTTAGTCTATGACTGCAAAGAGATACTCTAAATGTACTACGAGAAAAAATGATTTTCTATTTCTACTGATTACCGATTTTGATATAAGTTCGTGATATGTAAATAATAAAAAATATTTTTTTTTTAAACTTATTAACCTCAGTATACACGGCATCTTATGTCCAAAAGTTTGACAGGTCAAATCTGGAAATGATTCTTTGCTGCTCGATGCAGACGCCATCTATGTTAACTTTATAGGTTCTAATAAGAAAAACACGTCATCGAAATTGAGAAAAAATTACAATTATTTATTTCGACAAGACCTCGACAAATTTTGCAAAAATTGTATAATATGTTGATCGTACCAAATGTTACCGAATATTTAATAGTTGCCAAAATCGTCCAGTTTTTAAACTTCAAAACAATCAAAATCTCTGTAAACACTTGCCTCATAATTATGCTTATATTCCAAATTCCTCTTTGAAGTCAGGTACCTAATGTGTATACCAAACTTTATCAAAAATCGGTCGGTAAATAGCCGAATAATATAAAAAGAGCCGCAGAAAACTTCCCTCCTCTTTAGGAAAAGTACCCTCCCACTAAAATTTCGCCGACAACAAATAATATATTAAATAGTAGAACACGCATACCACGTTTCGTCAAGATTGGTTGAAAAATGCGTCCTGTCCAGGAAGACCAACACACAACCTAACAAACATACGGACAGATGAAAATCAATTTGGCCAGTTGAAGCAGAAAAGCGTCGCTCGCTCTATCAAATAAAATATAAAGCTTTTGTTAATATTGCATTAATAATGCGTTTACATTATTAATACAATATTAACAAAAGCTTGTTTGAAAATACGAGTACATATTGTTTAAAAAATATCCTATCATTAAATAAGTAAAAAATAATGTTTATACACTCATATTCCCACACTAGGACTTCCTGTGCCGCAGGAGGCATGGACACACACAACACATAACATTTTCCAAGTTTTGAGCACAAACATTTCTGCTCATTAAATAAAAATATTGCCCCAGTAGGGATCGAACGTAACCCCGTGTTTCGTAGACCGGGTAGTTATCAACTAAGCCAATCGAACCGAATTCCTTTCAAACACAATTTAACGCCAGTTTTAAGGTGCAAGTTGCTAGTCGGCTACACGTAGCAGCAGCAGACGACGTGTCGTCGCTTTATGTCGCTGCAGTCATGATTTCGAACCCGACTGCAGGCTGCAACTGCAGATGGCATCAACCATTTGGAAAGCGATACGAAAATTTTAGTATAAAAGCTTTTCAATTGTTTTACTGGGTAGATTGGTACCCGCGAGCGGCACTACTGATCAGCCGTGCGATTCTCTAATGATTCGTCGATGTGCTTGTCGACGAGCTCACGGATGTCAAATACTTTATGAGATATCGCCCTTGTACATAAGGTTGTTTTTCTAACGTTTCTTGTCATCTCGTCATTTGTTTCACGGATGTTGTCAAAGATGCAACGATGTTTGCTTTTAGAGAATTGCACGGCTGTGGTCGAGCGACAGTAACGTCTGCCGCTCTACGACGCGTCGCTAGCTTCATGTCGCTAGCTTCAACTACGAATGGTATTTCATAGAAATACATAGAAACCAGGCGTGCGATTCTCGACGAGCTCGTCGACGAATCATTACAGAATCGCACGACTATAGTGTCGCTGCGACCGGCTACCAACTTGCACCTTAACACAGAAAGGCATTGCTGCGAGTTTGACACGTGACAAGGACCTTGACTTGACAAGTCCGGCCCTGCCCAAACTATCACCATAAATCACCCGGTGTCACAGCGCGTGCTGTTTACGACTACATGTTTTACAATTTCTCATTCACCGAAATCACTCGAGGTCTCTGAAATACTATATAAATATAATTGAGCTTTCTATCATATTTTTATTAGACTGTCTTATAGTTTTCACTTAGAATTTTATTTTCTATTCTTCACGAGTTTGTACCTCGTGCACATAGACAATTTGTTTTATACATTGTTTAGCATACATAGTAGTTTTATGCGTTACTACAGTGCAGTGGGCCTAGCACGAATAACTGCGTATTTTTATTATGAAAACTAACGTAACAACGGTTGAGTTGATTGCTTAATCTGTACGAATCAGCAAGCCTCATTCGAGGCAAGTTTCATTCATAAATCTATTGTTATTTTTTGTCCTGATGCGGACAGATCAAGTAGCTTCAAAAACTGAAACATATCATAACAAAAAAAACAATACGGGATTACCTACATATAAAAACAAATCACCATCATTAATAATTTAACTTGGTGCGGAATGAAAACATGTTCCGGGCAAAATAACAAAATAATAATAATAATTATACAATTTAAAACTAATATTATGGGTATTAAAAATAATAATAAGAGTATAATACAGATGGAGTTTAAAAAAAATCTATATCTGTTTGTAAAAGTTAAAGTTAAATAGCACTAGTGTCATTTACTAGAGGTTCATCACGTTTTTGATGTTCATAAATAAATTTCTTAAGTTTACTTCTAAAAGTGTATAAACTCTGCAGGTTCCCGATTGGGGTCGGGATATTGTTCCAACACCTTGACGCAGCATAGCGAAAGCTCCCTCTGAAAGCAGTGGAACTGTGCCGCTCAGTTTCAAGCTGCATTGAGCAAGCGCAGGACACACTAGACCTGTTACTCCGCCTCTACGACAACTTGTCGTAGAGATAAGACGGTTCTTTATATTTAATTATACCGAATAGAAGACACGCCAAGTGAATTTTACGGCGGTGCATAATTTTTAAAATTCCGTGCTTATTAAGAAAGGGAGTAACATGTGAAAGCAAAACTTCAAATAAAAGTGAAAGTTTAAGCAAACTTCACATATGACATTCCATTAAACAAAGGTTCTTCCAAAAACTCGGGATCTTTAGTCCACTTTTTATAATAAAGCGGCAAGAGTTCAATGCCCTGCTATGCACTCGTCAAACAGAAGATCTGAAATCTCAATAATTTCACTGGAAACATTGCCCTTCAATGAAACACAGTAATGTTTGCTCACTACTTCAAAGTTGAATAACTGGCAAAGGTGTGGTCTTCGCCAGGTGGACTGTGCAAAAGTCCTGCCACTGCAAATATCATCCCATAGCTGAGGGATAAGTAATAGTTTTCTTGATAAATAGTGTCCGGTATGATCGCATTGAGTATCAGTGATAGGCATGCGTTTGTATAAGAGTCCGAGCATTGTTATGCTTGGAAAGACATAAATAACCCTTTTCTTAGTTTATGAACGAAATATTACATGTACATTTGCAATTTTTATATTTTACTAGTAGGTAACTGCCCGCAATCGTTCGCTCGGCCTTCAGCCTCGCCATTCATCAACTCAGCCGTAGGACGTCCACTGCTGAACATAAGCTTCCTCCACAAATTTCCAAAAGGACCGGTTGGAAGCGACCTGCATCCAACGTCGTCCAGCTACCTGTATCAGGTCGTCAGTCACCTTGTCGGTGAACGACCTACGCTGCGCTTGACGGTCCGTGGTCTCCATTCTAGAACCTTTCGGCCCCATCGGCTGTTCTTTGTGCTATGTGGCCTGCCACTTCAACAGGCTTATCTTCTGTCTTTAGTTCGTCTACGGATCTCATCATTTCCCTCCCGAGATGAGATGAGAAACCCCGAGCATAGGTCTGACCTCCCATCGCCATTACCTCCCATCTTTTCTTATTTTCTTAATATAAGAACCTTCTGCGAAGTATTACAAAACATTTAAAAGATGACTGAAATCGGTAAAGCCGTTCTTATATAGCGTGACCAGGATAAATAGGGGTTCATTTTTACATGAACCCCTATTTATCCTGGATCCTGAATCACTAACGAAGATTGTAATAGGTAGATTTCTTTATTCTAATAATTATTCTGTGAATTACATTTTATTTGCATAAATTTTCTCTCGTTTAGTTCATGTATATCAAGCGTATTAGTTTGATTCCCAACGGGAAAAAATGTCTTTTCTTTCTACTCATGAATTGTAACAGTCTGAAATGAAAATTGTATTTTCTTTATTTCTACTCATGAATTGTAACAGTCTTAAATGAAAATGCAAATCAAAACCAATTTAGAAGTATAATTTTGATATGAAGTCTCAATGACTGATTTAAATAAAATTACATAAATTTAGAGGGCACTCTCTGGACTGACAGTAGGTAGAATTATTATCGCTTATCTGAAAACTCTGCGCATCTACATATGTAGCACTTCTTTTTGATAAAAAATAGAAACTATACGTTGTAACCCTTGGGGTAAAAGTAACTTATTTTGTCCCTAGACGTCTCGGGGGTAAATAAGTCTTTAACCCGAGGTAAACACTGTGCTTTTTATTACGAATACAAGGAAAGTAAACAAAATAGTATACACGTAACAAAACAACACATACACAGTAACAAAACTGAAACTTGAAAAACAAACGAAGATCGGACTATTTTTTATTTGATTGATAATGTAATGATTTCCCGCCTAGTTTTTATTCTGTGGCCCGCCAGCTAATCAGCCATTATTTTTCATTTTCATCATTGCAAAAATGGTAAATATTATGCCCAAATGTATGTTATTTTATGCTGGATGACCGCTAGTGAGGAGGGCATGTTAATTCGTCTACCGGTTATTTGTCTTAAGACAACAGTCGTTAGGCTATATCGCAGGCCTACGGGCGGCTTAAAACTTCGACATGGGTTGGCCACTTACCTACCACCAAGCCGCACTGGGCTCTCATGGTGGATGATAGATAAACTCCTCTCTCTGAGATGAAGGCTCGAGTTCCAGCTGTGGGATCATAATGGGTTGATTATATTTATAATGTAAGCAAGCAGCACCACTTCAAAAATAATATAATTAATTTTCTTAGCTCTACATGATTGTCATGAACAAACGTAGTACTTACCATTAAACACACGACTTGCTCGTATCATCACGTGATATTATTAAAAAAAAGAAATTAAGCACCTATTTCGTTTTCAAGCAAAAAATTCTTAGAAATCGACTAGGGCACAATAAACAATTAGGAGTGTTATGCTCAAGTATGCGTTATATGTGTTGATATGTCGATAGATTATCGGAAAAGAAAATACGAGAGGAAACTCACCGTAAGAATGATATATATGAGAAAAAAGAACAAGATTAATAGTTTCGTTTATTCGTTAACTACACCAGACAGTTCAATGGCCGGACAGTCTTTTGTTTCTTGAGTTGATGATTTCAAGCCTGCCGTGCGATTCTGTAATGATTCGTCGTTCCGTTCGTCGACGAGCTCACCGATGTTAAATACTTTGTGAGATAGCGCCCTTGTACATAAGGTTATTTTTCCAACGTTTCTAATCATCTCGTCATTTGTTTCACGGATATTGACAAGGATGCAACGATATTTGCTCTTAGAGAATCGCACGGCTGCTATTGTGATTTACCTTTAAATGTTTTCTACCGACTTCCAAAAAAGGAGGAGGTACTCGATTCGACAGTATTTTTTTTTAGCTCCATCTGCAATCGGACCATAGCTGCACAATTGCTTACATACGTTTTCTTAAACTACGAGTACTATTAAAAAATAGTCAGTATGGCCGTTGTTACATTTCTATTAACAGCGATCGATCGAAACGTTATATTCTTATAACTCGAGGATAGATTATGAACGCAAAGCTAACTCATTCGTATGTGTATAGTGGCGCTTAAGATGACGTGTCGTTCCTTTATTAATTGCTCTAAGAAATAGTAAAATGACTTTTTGGGTAGTTATAGAACGACAACAGGAGTCGAACTGCAGTTGCATCAGGAACGTTGAGAAATAGCAGAATGAGCCTGCAGGACTCATTTATGCGACTGGTCGCCCTTTTAGCTAACTGTCCTATAATTGAGCGCTACTTCGCCGTTAGAGCGATTAAATGAATTAAATACCTATTCACTGGACACATCCGCTTAATGGTTCTCTAAATGATTACTGGTTACTTTGATATTTTGTCGAATACTGATGGTTGCATACAGGCAGAGGATGGTAAGCCTTCTTGTAATAGTATGAGTTTTCGGTGGTAGTGTCACGCTGTACCTAACAGCCGAATAGACCAGCACGACCGTGGAAGTACCACACTCCCACATAACACTGAGGTGAAGTAACACAGCTTGCTATTGCGTGTCAGTCGGTTTGTGGGAGTTTCCGGAGGCCCGATTCCCCCTCCCTCTCCACCCTATCCTTCCCCCTCCCCCTCCAGCCTCACCTTCTATCTTTTCCTTCCTATCTTCCTTCCTCAAAGGTCGGCAACGCATCGTCGAGACCTCTGGTATTGCGGATATCCGGCGCCGGTATCACTTACCATCAGGTGAGCCGCTTGCACGTTTGCTAACCTATCCCAAAAAGAATGAGTGGTGAATTTTTTTAATAATCACTGTTTCTAAAGTATAAGTTCTCCAGCGATGCATGTCCTTGGGTTTTTAAACCGCGAAAAAAACTTTCTTGATACGAGTACTTCAATAGAAACAATATTTTAAATTTGAATATACATTTGTGTTCTATGTTGTGCTCGTAATGTCGATATTTGAATACTGGTCAATGCGACGATCGTTATACGACCTTTATATATCACCGTTTAAGGTATCAAGTTTGTTGGTACTGCATCATTACAAACAATATGCCGCGGTCTGTCATTTGCTCTTCGCTTACGGTGCGGTTTATCCACGCTGATGGATTATAATTAAGCGCTTTTTCATCACTCAAAGCGCTGTTAGCGTGCTAATGAAACCGGTAGGTAAACAAAGCAAGCAAACAGGACCTGCTTGGCGTAAACAAATTTAAATTAGACATTACGCCCAGTAAGCTCATGATGATGAGCGCTCTAATAGCGCTTATGGCTTGATTCAGACCACTGCAAATTAAAAGCAAATCGTGCAGTAGGTACACATACGTTTTGAACTGGCAGACAATCCATTAAACCTAGACCCCGAGGGTATGAGACTCGACGTGTTTGCGGTTTCAATGTTTGCAGAAGGTTTATTCACACGTGCTCAACTTGGCGGTATCAGTCGGTTAACGCCAACAACTCTGTGGTGAGTTTTAGCTAAGTGTTTAACGCAATTTTCACAACCCTTATAAAGTGAGTGTTAGATACAAATCTATTGCGAGTTATGTCCATAAATTCTTTAATACCAGTCCTGCCGTGCGATTCTCTAAGAGCAAAAATCGTTGCATATTTGACAACATCCGTGAAACAAATGACGAGATGACAAGAAACGTTGGAAAAGCAACCTTATGTACAAGGGCGATACCTCATATTGTATTTGACATCGGTGAGCTCGTCGACGAGCGCATCGACGAATTATTAGAGAATCGCATGGCAGGAGATTTTGTTGTTTTATTATGACATACATAGGGAGAATCGCGCGAGATATAACATCCAGATTATTTATCTATAACAAAGAAGGACAATACAAATATGACTTTACAAAGAGTTAGTATATGTATAAAATAAATGCTAAAAATATGTTACGAACATACATATTCATATACCTACAATGTATCTACAGTTTAAAGTTATTTGAAATTATAAATTTAGATATTAGATAATTTATTAGGGGAGAGAATGATGACCTCGAAGCTTTGGAACCGCGAGGATGATACAAGAAGTGTGCTGTGTTAACAGTCTCATTTACATTGAATTGACAGTGACAGTGACATTGACGCAAGAGACAGTTCGGACGTAGTTCGGAAGAAATTTGACAGACAACGTGCGATCATACAAACTAACGAGGACAAACACAGTTAAGACGAAGAACTTTAAAGCAAATCGAAATTGGTCTTAAACTGGTTTTAAATTAATAAACTGTGTGTTTTGTCCATTACATTCCGAAAAATAATATTCTACATGTAGTGTTGTGAGATGGTAAGAATAAATGTCTTTTCTATTCTCTCTATTATATGTATGAGGTTTTGTACTGAAGCAGTTTGTACGGTTTTTTAATATGGTACAACACCACACAAAGGTCTTCAGGTCCCAAACTAACCATAATGACTAATGACTGATATACATACTTATATACACACCCAGACACAGACCAAACAGAGATGCTCATGCACGCAAATGTTTGACCTGTGCGGGGATTGAACCCAGGACCAGCGGCTCAGAAGGCTATGATTTGAGCGTTTAGAAATACCTCGTCACATAAATCTCTTTGATGTTATTAATAAGCATTTAATTGCGAACATTGCCCTATCGCCATTAATTTGATTAAGCCGATTATGCTTTAATATGACTTGAAATTGATTGATCTACTTGTTTATGTATCAACAGTGTCAACATCGTCAATGCTATTGAAAATATCGATAACTAATCTTTCTGTTTGATATGTCGTATACGTCTTATCTATATTATTTATATAATAATATTCCCTGTGTCAAGGGAGGCACGGACACACGTAAACGCATCATGAACCAACATGACTCTAGAACTAAACTATGCAGTCAAATTCCCTCCTGCTCACAAACAACAAACAAACTTTAGTAAAATATTTATACACTAATGTGCTTAAGAAACTTTTTAACATTTTCGAGTAATGAGGAGAAGAATGCAAAATCACCAAATAGTTAACACAAACCAATTTCGAAACTCATCGTAATTTTAGACAACTTCAACTCTGATTAACTGGAAAAAAGTGGGGAAAAAAGCAATATTATTCTCTGAACACTTTGTAATTTGTTTTATTGGCCTCATTTTTGTGAAAAATACTCGTTGTTCCAACGATTTGTAATACTGTCATAGATTTGTTTGAATTTAACCCTTGACTCGAGATTCGCCATATTTGGCCAATAATACAATAGATTTCGCAGAAATCAACCTAATTTTCCAGGAACTGCAACGTGTGTGGGATTCACAATGAGTCCTATCTTGTGTAGATAATCTTTGTGTAAGCTTTATTATACATTATATTATATCCAGCTATCCATCTTAAGAATGTATTTCAACCATGTTTCTGGGAAATAAATGTATCTTTATCTTAAGCTATTAATTATGAGTCATAAATAAAAGCTAAAAAAAATTAGACGTCGCCGTTAGCTCAGTTGGTACCGCCCATGTCTTCGAAGCATACCCAAGGGGCCTACTCTCAAAAAGAAACTACTAAGTTTCGGTTGACAGATTTCACTATTTCTACTACGAAAGTGAAAAACAAAGACAGTCAAGAGTGATGAATGTAATGTAATGAAAACACTAATCACTAATGATGATAATTTTTTTAGAAATTGATTGGTACTCATGTCAAAACAAACTTATATAGAAAATATACTATATATAACATGATAAATATAGTAAAATATTTGCATACTATATATATGTGTACTGTCAGGCTAAAACTATAACAATTGCCACACAGCATTATGAGTAAATAATCTATACATATAGTAGATCAATCAGCAACGGCCTATAAAATAACTATATACAAATATTAAACATGAAAAACCTGTAATAATATTTCATCACTCTTGGCTGTATTTGAACTTTTTCTTTTTCACGGTTGAAATTATGGAATCCGTCAACCGAAACTTCGTGGCTCGTTTTTGGGAATGCCCACGTTCGATTATTAGAAGTATTTGTGTGATGTTTTATTGTGTGTATCCATGCCTTCAAACGCACAGGAAACCCTCATTCGGGGAGCAGTATGTACGCGTTCTGGTCTAGAATGAATCCAGAAAAGCAAAAAACAAAAATAAATGGTTGTTTTTAAATTCAGATTTAAATTTTATAGATATATATCCAATTATCGGGTTGTTCCTTCACTTGTGCTGTAAACTTGTTGCCTGTAAAATTTCACGTCTATATCAATGGAAAGTGTTCTGAGGTTCAGGTTAAGGCATAAAGTTGTAATTTACTGGCGAGTGTTTATATTTTGGTTACCATTACGTGAATTATCTGAACGTATCAGGTAAATAAAATTTATGTTTACTGATGTGTCCATAACTCAAGCATAATATCCACTAAAACGTTGGCAAGTGACACGTAAAACTTTTTCAATTCCACTGAAAGGTATTGCTTACCTTGCAAAGTCTCTCAAAGTCGTAGGCACGGTGATTTATTTTAGTGCCTTCTCCTTGCTAATGAAATTACAGGAGAGCAAAAGAGGGAAATGAACTCAGCAATCTAAAGTTGAGCCTACAGAGCTGAATTAAATTCTTGGTCTAAGTACTTCAGATTATTAATTGCATACGCAATGAACTGAGTTAACTTTAATCGTTACTTTAATTATGCACAGATACACTAATAGAGCAAGAGCTCACGACGGCCAGACCTTCGTTATTTTATAAAAGCTGAAGTTTTTCTGTGTATGTCCTCTATACAGATATAAGTTTTAAATGGTCACTAATGCAAGAATAAACGTTAGAAACGGGATATTTACAAACGGGATATATCCTCTGTACAGGTAATACAGGTAGTAAATGTGTATAAAATACAGTATTCCGGACTCCTGCTTGTTCGGTGATCGCTGTAATCCGGCTGGGCAATGGGCTTCGCGAGGGAGCCAGGCGGGTATAGGTGCGGGCTGCTTTGAGCCAATGCGTCATCAGTCTTTAATTTATCGCTTATCGTGTAGTACGTACAATGTCAATTTAGCGCGCTCGCTAACATCATGGCGTCGCCACGTAAACATTCTACATTAACATTAAAAGACAAATTGCGGATTATAGAACTATTAGATAAAGGTGGCAGCTACCCCTGTCATTGCTTGGAAGTTTAGTATAAGCAGATCAACTGTAGGCGACATAAAGAAAAACAAAGACAAAATCTTGAAGTTAGTTAGCCTAACAGAACGTGGTCCCAGTGTACGAAAAACACTGAAGAATACGGAAAATCCTGTTTTAAAAGATAAAGCAAGTTTGCAACAAAGGCGATTGGATGTTCCTGTAAGTGGTGATATGATTTGTGAGAAAGTTCGTATTTTTAGTCGCCACATTACAAACTCCAATATTAAGCCGGGGATATAGACAAATTTAAAAATCGCCACTAAAACTAAGGTTAAACATGTGTTTTATTACCATCAAATATGGCATACTATAATCCGGACGCCTCGATAATTCGGAAAGGGTCTTGTTTTTACTTCTCCGGATTAACGAGGCCCTACTGTAGTACCTTAAATTCATTAATGTATAAGGTAAAATTTTTTATATTTTCTTTGGGATAACTTTAGATATCTCACCATCCAATGCCGGACACTCTGTAGTCGCCGGTCGTTCTTACCTGTATAGGGGACATGCACAGGAAAACTTCAGGTTTTATAAAATAACGAAGGTCTGGCCGTCGTGGGCTCTTGGGCTATAAGCACTTTTTTCATAAAACATGAGTTACCGCTGTAACTTTGTTTTAACAAATTAAATACAAGGGTGAACTGTATTCAGAACATATTATATAAAAACGCTAATGTGAAAAAACATTTTTATAAAAGTATTTTTTTACTTGCTTAAGTAGAGCCATGTAGGGTGACAGGTAGGCGGCCCACCTGATAGAAAGTGGTCACCGTCGCTTATAGACGTTTGCAACACTTAGGGCGTTGTCAATGTGCTGCCGACTTGTAAAAGGAATGGAAGTGGTGGGGGGAGGGGAGAGGAAGGGAGAGGGTAGGTTTGGGCCTCCAAAACCTCCCACAGACCGACGAAAGCAAGCTGTACTACTTCACGTCAGTGTTACGTGTGAGTGTGGCACTTCCCAGGTCGTGCCGGCCCATTTGGCTGTAACCCTATGGGTTAAAGCGTGGCGCTACCACCAAAAAATATGGAACCGACTTCAACACTAAAAAGTGTGAAACAACTTGTTGAAGTCAGTATCATGATAGTTCAAAAGTAAATATTATCACAATGCGCATGGTACCGAGTTTGACAACGTATTTCTCACTTATAAGTGTTTCAGTAAGTTATTTTTATGGTAAACAATTTATTTTTTAGAAGACCCTTGCTACTGACGGGATCGATTGTCATTCACCGTCAATTACGATATCATCAAGATAGACGAAAAACTTTTCAATTGGATTGTAACTCAAAAACAGCTAGACTGAATCAGATGAAATTTTAATGGGACTACCTCGGAAGTGTACTCTACCAAACAACTGTAAAAAGTTATGCGTGTTCATACATTAAAAAATACGCGTCGACTTGAGAACTTCCTCCTTTGGAAGTTGGTTGAAAATTGATATACGAGTATAGAATCGAATACGTCGATATTTTTATAAAATAGGTAATATTGTATACATTGGTTCATGTCACCTCCTCCGAAATGCTTAAAAATTCCAGTTAAAGCCATCGCTCCATCAATCCAACCCAGAGCTAACTCCAAGCCAGGTCAGCAAGCTAGGACAGTTTAGTAGAAAACTAGCTAGCTATCCTGGCTTGAAAAAACTGGCCTCATGTAGCTCGGGCTTAAGTTCTGGGTGGTACACCAATGTTATGCGGAACTTTAATGCTTACCTTGTTTAAAAACAAAATAGTACTAGTTCCGGAGTCCAAGCTGATACGGTTAGTTTGTCTGTTTGTTTGTGTGTCGTGACAAGACAAAAATGCCAGTTTGAACAAAAGCACAGAATACATAATAGTAGTGGTGCATTGCATAATAAACAAGTACGGGAGAGGATAGACCGCTTCATCTGTTCGGAAACATTACTCGTCCTCCTCCTTGAGTCCTAATCCTCATGTCTGAGGGTCGTGACGTCCTCTACCCATTGCCCTTTCTCTTAAGATTATAACGCCAGTGTGCTCGGTTGTCGGCTATGTGTAGAGCATCGTAGGATGTATCAAGCGTGGTGCGGATCTGGTCGGACCAACGAATTGGGCTGCGGCCTCGAGATCTTTTGCCATCGACTTTTCCAGTCACCACAAGTTTCTCGAGGCCGTAAACATTCACCTATCCGCAATGCCTCAGTTCATCCTTGATCATGGCGCTTGTTTGAATGTATGTATACAATGCTTAAACTAATGACATGTTTTTATTTGAATACCTTCCTTTTTTTATCAACGTGTGAGGAATGCACTTTCACATCCCGCCTAACACGGGGGGGGGGGGGGGGTTAGACGGGGTATGTCGGGCTCGTCCTTTATGCGCCAACTGCATCCATAGCAGCAAGCAGACCATAACAACTAAACCACCAAGCCCCGGCGGCTTTGGCCCTCCCATGAGGACCCCATCCCGGTGGGATGTGGGAGTCACTCCACCCTACGTCATTCTTGAGAGGCACGCGGAATTTGAATACCTTCCTAATATAGCAATTGTTAAACATTTAGGTGGCCACTGGATCGATACCTAAAGCTTGAGGTTTTTTGAAGGTACTGGCTGGATATCACAGCTGATATCTAAAAAAACACTGTTTACAACACTTCGTAACAACTTATCTGTATGTAGCATCTGTGCAAAAAGTGAATCGTACAATTATGGTCGCGCGTGTGTTTTTTTACTGTTTCAAGACAGAAAATAAAATAAATTGTATGAAATTACTGCTAATTTACTGTTTTATAGTTTTATCGAGTCGAAGTTGACACTTGACAGTTGCGCGACGGATGGATAAAAGCGGATAATTGGTCTGCCATATAAAAATCTGATTGTACGCTCATCATGTACTGAACGCCGCGACTGTGCAATTTTTGCAGACTATACCGGGTGTCCCAAAACTCAACGGTAAACTGGTACCAGGCGGAGGAGGTCAAGATATACCAGTTATGAAAAACATAAGAAAAATTATCCATTTTTTCCAACATGGCGTATCAATAGTAACTGACAATATTTTTGTAAATCATAACTCGTCAAACTTAATTTATTTGACTTTATTTAATTGTTTACAATGTTTATTACCTTGATTTGGGGTTGAGATTTAGCAGTTATTTGAAATTACATTATTAAAAAAATTACTGCAGTTTTCTTTAAAATTTTTCGAAAAATGATTTTGTCGCTTAGCTAAGTGACATGGAGGAGAGTGAGGGCTAATCTCGGGGTTTCTCTACGTTATCGAATCAGAAATCAGGAGATCCGTAGACGAACATAAAATCACATAGCCCATAGAAGACAAGCCAGTTGAAGTGGCAGTGGGCAGGCTACATAGCACGCAGAACCGATGATTGATAGGGCCGTAAGGTTAAGGAGTAGACACCACGGACCGGCAAGCGTAGGTCATCCACCGTCAAGGTGGACTGAAGACCTGATAAAGGCAGCAGGACGACGCTGGATGCAGGCCGCTTCCAACCGGTCCTCTTGGAAGTTTGTGGGGGAGGCATGTGTTCAGCAGTGGACGTCCTACGGCTGATATGATGAAGGGGCATGGATTTTTTTCTTATTTTTTTTTCTTAACTGTTATACATTCGCCTCTCGCCCGATACTAGGTTATCGTTGAGTTTTGGGACAGCCGATATATAAAGGGTCCTTGGTAGTTATCCAAGAATAACTTTGCGTGTACTTAAGCACACATAATCAATTACCAAACATTATCAATAAATAGGTACTCCATTTGTTTTCCTTAATGCAAACAAAACTTTCAGTCTAGACTTTATAAACATAAAGGGGTTGATTAATGACTAGGGTGGAAAGTGCGAAGTTCGATACTATCGAATGAGTTATATAGGATGGGGTAACTTGTTAGTACTTAATGGATATAGTGCTTGAAGCTTTTAGGGATTTTTACAGAGTTTTGACTGGATTGGTTCATATCTTTTTCGTGAGGGTGAAGGTAATATTGAATTATTTCACAATATTACCCTTATTTATTGGGCACTAACGAGAAGCTGTTATAGCTACCGTCCTCAAGTTTGAAATCCTGTCGCTAAGCATGTTTTCCCCTTTATAAGTAGACAAGAACGGACCTAGTATTGAACCTTGTGGAACGCCCATTGAGATTAGAGAGCCGGGCGATTATTTACCATTAGAAGAATCCAATTCAGAATCACTGGTATCATAATTGGGTACTAAATTCTTCCGTCATATTACCGATGACTTAGTCTCTTTTGACGTAAGACTCTTCGGTTGTATTGACGCTATAGTATAATTAGTATTACCATTTATGTTGTTTTCTCATATAAAATAATAATATACGTCAAAAACAATTCCAGTCGCCTGTCTCTCCTTAATGTTGATTGTGGTCTTGTAATTTTCTTAAAATTTAATGATCACACATTTGAAAGATATAAGTAAATGTCAAAGAACTGAAACCTTTTTGCCCAATTGTAACCGGTAGCGAGGGACGGAGAGTGATTGTTTGGAGCAAGCATCGCCGCGTAGCTATGGTTACGCACGACCCTTCTCCCCGCACCGCATACCGCACTTCGATTAAACCTGAAAATTTGTTCTGCGCATAGTTCAACTTACGTGCCGCGATCTGTAACGTCACTTTGCTTTACTGTCAATGGCATAGACTAATATTATATGGTCAATAGTTTCCGCAGCGTACGCGATATAAGAACTTTTATGGTTTTTCCACTTCTTGGGTTACATTGTCGAAATTTTCATACGGATCCCTAACTTTTTTGAAAATATTATATGGCCTGTGTTAATCAGGTAAAATGTAGGATTCTAATGGTGAAAGAATTTTGCTAATCAGTCCAATAGTTTCGGAGCCTATTCAAAACAAACAAACAATCAAATCTTTCCTCTTTATAGTATTAAGTGTAGACTAGTACGTCTTTACCTTTGCGATTTCGCAAGTTAGTTAAATATTAATAGTTGCATCAAGTTTGATATACATATATTAAAATAGTCAGAGTCGAGTCTCAGTCACATTAATAAGTCTGTTTTAGTCACATTCTAGAAAGCTAAACTAAAACTAAAAACTTTTTAAGGAGATTGACGTGGAGTGCACAAAAACGTTTCATGATTTTGTACGCTCTGCATGTACTCGTGCTCTACCGTGCGATTCTCTAAGAGCAAACATCGTTGCATCTTTGACAACATCCGTGAAACAAAGGAAGAGATTACAAGAAACGTTGGAAAAGCAACCTTATGTATAAGGGTGATATCTCATAAAGTATTTGACATCATCAATAGTCGTCGACGAATCATTACAAAATCCCACGGCTTATTTTATTTTATTGTGATGCTAAACTTCATATTTTTTTACGAATTAAGTGTAAACGTTTAAACGATCATAAAAAAAACTAAGTTATCTTATAATTATACTTAATTACATAACTGAAAAATTAATTAATATATACCTATATTATACATTATTCATATTAATGTATTGATTACCATTCCTCTCGAAAGAATCACGCCATTTTAAACATAATCTTTATAATATATAGGGGATTTATTATATACAAACCCATCGAGTGAGAAGCCGCAACTAAAGGCCTTTTCACACTATCACTTCCTATCTAATCCGCCGGTTTGCTCGATATCCGGTTCGACCGCAGAATCACTAATCACAAACCGAAAGCCGATCTGTTTACCCATGGCTTGAGTTAATACGATTAAAAAGCCTTTACATTACACGAGCTGATTACAAATTTCAGCAATGATACAGTAAAGCAACCTAAATGTCATCGTAGAAATATCTCAACTGTCACTAAACCAGATACAAAAGAAAATCCATTGTTATCCTGGTTGAAGACAGCTGAGGTTAGAAATATTCAAATTATCACCGGGAAAGTTTTTTTTAATTTATTAATAACAATTTCATTTAAACATTACATTGCTAGTAATTAAAAATTAAATAAAAAAATAATAATAATAACTATCTAATCTATAAGCCCCATGGTGGGGGGAAAAGTGGCCAAAACGCTGGCGGCATTGCCACGCTGGATAGTTTTATGTATATTTTCTGTGAGTTTGCGATATTTGGCACTGTTGCAAGCGCCATGATCACGGATAAACTGTTATTAGTTCACGTCACATTGTAGATATACACACTGGAAAAATACACGGCTTTTAAGCACGGCTTCGATTCCTATAGCCATGTTAACGGCTGCACCAGTCGCGTTTGGCAGCCGTGTGAAGCGCTGTGTACACGGCTCGATCTATAACACGCCTACGTCACTCACTTACACGGTTGCGTTAGCTAGTATAGACGATTACCTTTACCGTTTCAAATATTTTCCCAGCTGTTGAAAATCGTAGCCGTGCAAAAATACACGGCTACGCTTTAAGACGGTTGTCGGAGCGGTGTTGACACAGCGCATTGTTAGTATGAAAAACAACGGTAGAGTAAGCGTTTTACACATGATCCAACGAGCTGTATGCTTAAACAAACTTGGCAGCGATAGCCACGTATTATGTATTTGAACCGTGTGTGTACTGTAACTGTCAGCTAAACCCACCAACCCTTACCGGGTTAACGCGGTTGCAACTGCAGTACCGGGTTTACACGGCTCTACTTTGCCGATAAATCGAACCATTTTTTTCCCAGTGCAGAGTGAATTTGAATTCTTGGACGTCCTTTTAAAAAATTACACTTAAATAATCCAAATGATTATAATGAAGTACTTAGAGTTATTAGTATTATCTATGTACGTTTATGTCACGCTTTAATATTTTGATACTATTGACGTTTATTAATAATTAATCAATTGTTTTTTATTATTTTGATAAGGGATAGAATATGGTATAAATACGGCTTACTATTTAACTAAGTATTTATTGCGTTTTTCTTACTTACATTATTAATATTATTAGTTGCGTAATATTAGAATTGATTCAATTAGTATCATTAACAGTGTTTTAATTTCAAATGATGCACTTGGATTCATTTTCACCCTGTATAACGTTAACATACCTTAACCCTGGACTAGGGTTCCCTGTGTCGCGGAAGGGATGAACACACAATATCCTGGATGGATGATGATGATGATGATGAAATAAATGTACCTAACCTAAGTAACTCCTTATACTCCTTATGGCTCTCTGCCAGTGAAAGTCCTGTTAAAATCGGTCAATGCGTTTCAGAGATTAGCCGGAGCAAACAGACAGACAGACTGATAGACAAAAAATTAAAAATATATTTTTATATGTTACTATTTGCATATACTTTCATACGGTTTTATATGTATATAGATGTATAGATATTATTTGCATATATGCATAGACTGGCAAAACAGGGCGTGTTACACGGATGGAATTTTATTGATTGAAAGTCTTTGATTAGTTTTCAAAGAACATAGACAAGAATCACAGATTATACAATAGTAACTCATAGATGGCGTTGTAGACATAATTACATTAGCATACAGATTGAACTTTTATCCGATGGCCTGCCTACGTGGACTGCTGCTTTAGTCAGTATATTTTACTTTAACTATTAAAGGGATGGTGAGTTATACAACCCATCAGTTGACCGCATTCACTGTGGGGCCCAACTGTGCACCAAATCATTTAAAAATGTGCACATTATATTTGTTTCCTATGTTTTTTTTGTACACTTGGTAGTGCTTGTTTACCTTACTTCATGATGATAGATAATGCGGTCAAATGTGGTATCCCACTAGACCTAGAACTGACTCTCAAGGATAGCTGCCGGAACACTCTGTTAGCTCTTTGGCAACCTGACCAAGTGGATACCATGAGTGCCCTGCCACTATATAATTGTGTGTGTAATGTGACTTTTCTCATCACAACATACTGAGAATAATCCCATTTTCACTTCATTATGACAAGTCATTACGTCTCTGTTGGTCTAGTGACTAGATCCACCCGACTAGACTCTAGTCTAAAAATCAAATTAATTATTAAATAACAAGCAGCTAGTGCTAGCCCACGCGGTGATGGTTGATGATGAATCTTATATAACTTATGTTACTCAGGGTGAATGTAGCTTTCCAATGGTGAAAGAATTTTTGAAATCGGCCGAGTGTTTTTTGAACCAATTCGTTACAACTTTACAGTTACATACTTACATACAAATCTTTCCTCTTAATAATATTAGTATAGAAGAAAGATAGGAAAATATTTTACTAAATTTATAATAACAAATTATTATGAAAAATAATTATATATAATAATTAATATTATATATTTCTCAATAAGAATTGAGAAATATATAATTTAATATTTTTGAATAATCACACTAATAACCGGATCACGTAAATTAATTAAAATTATGAGAAATAAGGATAGAGAATAAAAAATAACTATAATATGTAAAATAACATTCTGTTTTTAGTTTCACTTCTTGAATACTGCGTTCGATTCTCTAATGATTCATCGATGCGCTAGTCGACGAGCTCACCGATGTCAAATACTTTATGAGATATCGCCCTTGTACATAATGTTTCTTGTAGTCTCGTCATTTGTTTCACGGCTGTTGTCAAAGATGCAACGATGGTTGCTCTTAGAGAATCGCACGGCAGTTTATCAGCAACAAATCTTTCAGGTCTTTAACTATCCTGCTTCAGGTCCTCACTTCCGCTGCACGTATAAAAATATATTCTTAAGGAAACCTTTCTATCAAAGTGCTACTTATTTTTACTATTCTTACAATCATTATATATCTGTAGAAGTTAGAAGCGTCTGTTTAATTTTTTTTTCGTTAAAACGTACCTTGGGCCGTATCTGCGATGACCATACATGCGCGTAACGCGGTGCTCTACAATATCTCCAAGGAATTATAGTAAAATTGTATGTACTTCACCATCATTCCATGAATATATCGCAACGCAGCGCGTTACATGTTTGACTGATCATAGCAAATAAGGCCCCCTATTGAAAAAGGATTCTCAGTTCACTAACTTCGTTCACGCAATTTAAGCTGTTTTGTGGGTAGCGCCTACGTTAACGTAAAAGTTTTTCATGACTCTTTAATATTATGTTTAAATCCCTTTAAATGTCAAACTTTTGATTGTTTTTGTTTGAAATGGCGCACGAACTCATTCATCGTTGTTATAAGGATTGTTGGTAATTGACAACATTTCCTGGTTCGATGTCCCTTAAAACGAATATATAGGTATTTTTTATTTCCCTACTATTATATACCTACTACTAGTTTGTGATTCCTCTTCAGATGTGACGCTTGTAAAAATGTACAGGAGTATTCCAGTAGATATATAAATGAGAGCTGGCGTGGTTTAAAAACAAAAACGACCGATGAATCACCCACCAACAGAATGGATTTATATAGGGTTATAAAAAATGCTAACAACATCTTAAGGTTGACTTACGTAAAGCATAAGATAGTTATACAGTTGAAGGATTTGTTGTACGTTTTAATAATAAAAATATTTTTAGTACCACTCATAAATAAAAAATAATAATATTCGTGAGTCTAGGGCTACAATTTATGTTGCTACGGAGCTGACGTGAGGCGTAGCGTCACCTACGATGCCTAGCCTGCCTACGAGGTCTAGCCACTACGACGTAGACCTCGTAGCAGCTTTCGTTATAATAAGGCAGAGCTAAAAATTGTCAGCGTGCGATTCTCTAAGATTTGCCGACGATATTGTAGTCATGGCAGAATCCATGGAAGACCTCAGTACAATGCTCGAAGGCCTCCATCGAGTTTCCCAACGGGTAGGTCTTAAGATGAACATGGATAAGACGAAAATTATGTCTAATGCCCATGTTGTACCTACTCCAATATCAGTTGGGAACTCAGTTCTCGAAGTTGTTGACGAGTACATCTACCTGGGACAGACAGTCAAACTAGGCAGGTCCAACTTCGAGAAAGAGGTCAATCGTCGAATCCAACTCGGCTGGGCAGCGTTCCGGAAACTTCGCGAAGTCTTCTCGTCAAAAATACCTCAGTGCCTCAAGACAAGAGTCTTCGACCAATGTGTGTTACCAGACTTATGGCAGTGAAACGTGGTCTCTTACTATGGGCCTCGTAGCAAAGCTCAAAGTCGCACAACGAGCTATGGAGAGGGCTATGCTCGGGGTTTCTCTACGTGATCGAATCAGAAATGAGGAGATCTGTAGAAGAACGAAAGTCACCGACATAGCCCAGAAGATTAGCCAGTTGAAGTGGCAGTGGGCAGGGCACATATCACGCAGAACAGATGGCCGATGGGGCCGAAAGGTTCTGGAGTGGAGACCACGGACCGGCAAGCGCAGCGTAGGTCGTCCACCGACACGGTGGACAGACGACCTGATGAAGGTGGCAGGACGTTGGATGCAGGCCGCTTCCAACCGGTCCTTTTGGAAAATCATGGGGGAGGCTTATGTTCAGCAGTAGACGTCCTACGGCTGAGATGAGATGAGATGAGAGATTCTCTAAGAGAAACCATCGTTGCATCTTTGACAACATCCGTGAAACAAATGACGAGATAACAAAAACAACCTTGTGTACAAGGGCGATATCTCATAAAGTATTTGACATCGTTGAGCTCGTCTACGAGCGCATCGACGAATCATTAGAGAATCGCACGGCAGATAAGTACTACAAATATTAAATATTTTTTTTGAGAAATAATTGGATTTAAGTAAATATATATAATAATAAAAAAGTCGTAGACCTAACATTGTTTGTTGTGATGTACTGGAGGTGCCTTTGAGGTTGTTAGCATTTTCCCAAAACCCGGTAAATAAATTTGTGAGCTGTTTTATAACAGGCCGCCACATAAAAGGTGCTTAATAATAGGGCTGCAAGCTCACATGATCTTGACCCGAATCTTTTGGTAATTTCAGTCCATATCTACAGTACTAGGAGAATACCTGTTGATGTTGACTACTCCACTTTATGTTATGACCCAACAAAACGTAGGATGCGAGATAGTGTTAGTTTTTGATGATAGCTTATTAACCCGTCCGAATCAGCAAGCCTCCAGTCCCTTCATAAATGTTTTGTTTAGCGTAAACTTGATGCGGACAGATTAAAAGGAAGCTTAGCAGGGACGACATATTAATATCTAGTTATTATGCGTCTGGGAGTTTTCTCCATTTATACGTTTTTCTCGATTTCCTCATTAAATCTTGACACTAATATTTTTATATGATAATCTCAGCCGCAGCACGTCCACTGCCGCACATATGCCTCCTATAAATATTTCCAAAAAGACCGATTGGAAGCGCCCTGCATACAGCGACGTCCTGCGACCTTTATGAGTGCCATATATTGTCATTTTCACATCACTAGTGGTGTATTCCAACCTAAGGTTGTGTCGCCATTACAATAATAGGGGACAACATCCACACAAAGGTCTTCAGGTCCTAAACTAGGCAGAGCCTGTACTATGGTAACCTGATGACTGATATACCTACTTAAATCGATAATATACACACCCAGACACAGATCAAACAGTCATGTTCATGCACACAAATTTTTCCCCTGTCCGGGAATCGAACCCAGGACCAGCGGCTCAGAAGGCAGGGGTGCTACCAACTGCGCCAACCGGCCTGTCAATTACAAGGACTGTCCTGCCTGCTTGCTAGCAACCGTTCACCGGTCTTCTCAAGGAAATAACATTATATACTCATTGTGACTGAAGTTGTCTTTTATTACAATGAGGTCGTCTGTCCTAGTCCGTGGACGACCTACGCTGCGCTTGAATGTTTTTATGTGATACAAATATTGACCACTAGTATATTCCTACGCTAATATAACAACAAACACTAAATGTTAAAGCGTCCTGCCGTGCGATTCTCAAAGGGCAAATATCGTTGCATCTTTGACGACATCCGTGAAACAAAAGACGAGATGACAAGAAACGTTGGTAAAACAACCTTATGTACAAGGGTGATATCTCATAAAGTATTTGACATCGGTGAGCTCGTCGACGAGCGCATTGACGAATCATTACAGAGTCGCACGGCTGACATGTATCAATGGTACCTATGTCAGATAAAGAAAAACAGCATTTGTAGAAAACTTGTGAGGAAATTGGAGTATACGTTTATATGGAGAAGACGCCCATTAACTAGACTCCAAACTGTGGCCGATAGATTTCTCTTTCTGAACTCCATTTTGCGCCTACATTGTTAATATCCACCTAAACTCCCTAACTTTCAACTGATCTACCAAGTTATACCTAATTGGCAATCTACCAGTTTACCTAACTACACAAGTTGGTTAATCATGTAATAGGATTATTGGTACCTTTATCTGACGGGTTAGTAACTGTAATTTGTTCTTTGACACAAGTTTTGTAAACTTCTAACCCGTACGTATGCTGTAACACGAGTATAATGTTCTTGTAATTTATTACTTGGATGGTTGCCACCATTACGAAAAATCAATACAATACAATCATTATTTATTTCACTTTAACCGAACACATATCTTATAAAATATAATCTTAAATTAGTATAGTACAATGGGCGGTCATATCGTTTATAGCGATTTCTTCTAGACAACCGTTGGATGGATAATATCATAAGCAGTAGGTGGTGCACAATAATGTGTTATCTCAACTTTATACTGTTTTATATACAATTCTAATACGTAGAAACTAATAACAATGTACATGGTAAATTATATACACACATCAACATGGTCTAGCTAGGGATATTTCAATTAAACCTACATAACTAAAATTCTATTAACTTTTTGTTAAGACACCTACACATTAAAATAAACCTTGTTTAATAGCCTGTCTAATCTGATTATAAACTTTTAGATAAAAATAAATTTAAAAAAACTTAGAAAAGGAAAAACTCAGACAAAATTTCAATCTTAACTTTTTTTTGAAACATCAACCTAAACAAAACAATTATATTTTTTATAAAAATTGTTGAAAACTTAAAATTAATAATCCGTGGATCCACCTAAGACTCTCCTGACACATCTGCAGCGGTTCTGCATACTCAAAACAAGGGTGTCCTGCTAAAATGCAAGAAAAGCTGGTTTTCATGCACAATATCTTCAGAGGAATTTCTAAAAGCTCTTCTCTGAAGCATATCCCAGGCATGCACAATAGAATTGAAGTCGGGGTATTGTGCAGGCCAGTGTTAAGACGCGGTCCAACCCCAATTTTAAAATAATTTACGTTGCTTTACGTAAGGTTGAAAATCGCTTGTTAGATAGGACGATGTAATGCGAAAATGCGTTAATTTTGTACGTTTTCTTTATATTTTTTCGATATATAGTAACACAATTGAAAAAACTGCTGGTTATTACTTTAGTACTATACGTTGGCTATGTATTACCTAAAAAAACAATATAGTGTTATCGCTGAAAATTCTGAGAGTTTGGACGTGAAAGTTTATTTTTGTTGACCTATTCAGAATTTATTTCTCCTGAAAGAGTGTTATATTTATGAATTCTATTCGGTTATTACTCTATTCCTATTCCTTTTCTAACCTTTGTATTTTTTTAGTAATATATTATCGATCTGTTTCGTTACACTAGGTGTTCAAAAATTCTGCTGTTTACTATTATTAGGATACGAGCGCGCCTTAAGCTTGGATATCATGCTGTTGTAACCAACTTGTAACGATACGCGCCGTATGTGGACGGGCATTGTCGTGCATTAGCTGGAAATTTTGTCCCATTTGCTGTCTGTGGGGCAAGATTACAGGCTCTAGCACCTCATCTCGGTATTTTAGAGCAGTCATATTGCCTTGTATCCAAACGAGGTCCGTTGTACCGCCGAGACAAATTCCTGCCCAAACCATAATCGTGCCACCTTGATATGCATGAACTTGTTGTGGGTGCTGCAGTCGATTCCAACGTCCAGGTTCTCTCCAAACGCGTACTCTTCGCGAATCAAGATGAAATCCAAACCTGGATTCATCAGTGAAAAGCACAAGTGACCATTGAGAATGGTTCCAGTTTTCGTGTGCAATAGCCCATTGTAATCTACTTCCTCGATTGCCTCTCCTTAGCGCTGGTACCCGAAGTGGCCTACGAGCATGTAGGTTGACTTCATGCAGTCGTCTTCTCAAAGTTTGACCGCTTACCAGCAAACCATACTCTCTCTGTAGCCTTTGAACCAATTGCATCGCCGTTACATTTGGTGCAGCATTTACAATGAATTGGTCCTGTACACGTGTTGTAATGCGTTGAGGTCTCTGTGCCGTTCCACCACTTCCCCCGTGACACGATAACGTGACCAAAGCCTGGATATAACGCTCTGACTGGTCCTCATGGCTTCAGAAACCGCAATTTAGGTAGCGCCAGCTTGAATCATGCCCACTGCTCTTAACATTTCGTTCCTGGTCAAGTGTCTACGTGGCATGATTAAATGAACACCAGAGATGCGTTTGACAAAGATTTATAGAAATTTATGGAGTTTTAATTAAATAAGAAGTTCGTGAAGATTTACTTCTTTGGAATAAATTCAATGAATGCGAATTTCATCTTAAAACAAAACCTTTTATATACAAATTTGAATTTAAAAAAGGAACTTAATAATATTTTTATAATCTGTCATCAATAGTTTTTTTGTAAGGCCAGTACTTTTTAAGTTATTTAAAAAAGTTTTATATATCCCTAGACCATGTTGATGTGTGTATATATCATACTCGTATATATGTTCAGAACATGCTATAACATACAATAGCTGAACATACAAAATGTAAAATAATTAGTTTTATAATGTAATATAATGTATTTTAAAGTAGAAAAATTGCATTATTTTAATAGCAACACTCAGCTCTAGTAGATAATTATGTGCTATGGCAACTCATCTTTCTATTTGTTTCAACTGTTAGAGCTAGCGGCTGTGAAAATGTTTGTAATAACGATTAAATTCAATAAACGGTATAGTTATATATTTTCCGACGCATTTTACTCCCACCCAGACACAGCTCAAACAGACATGTATGAACATGTCTGTTGCTCACAAATGTTTGATTGTCCGGGGATCGAACCCGGGACCCGAATAAGAAGGCAAAGTTGCTGCCAACTGCGCCAACTAGCCCGTATATACAATGCTACAGTTTGATAATAATAGTCCGATAATCCATCAGCTGCTTCCAGCATATAGATAGCTCCATCAGCTCAAAAGACCTGCCTATCACTTCTCAGGTCCCGATACAATCTTAATAAAAATCCCAGAAATCTCATCCAATCCAATCTGAGTAATTCGGTGAGTAGTAGTATTAGCCTTAATTATCATTTAACGCTACGTACTCCCTTTCCTTAGATTAAGTCCTGCGTCTAAGCAATAGGGACATAAAAAGGCACTGATTCTGGTTATACACACATACACATTCACATAATTATAAACAAGTAAGGTTAAAAACAAGTAATATAGACTAGCTAGTTATGCACTCTGGTAATACGGTAACCATACAAGCGTAGGCGGCAAAACCGCTGAGTTGCGTCTACCGATCGTCCGGTGGTCCGACGTTCGCCGAAATGCATAACAAAGATAAGGGAGCTGTGCCTCCCTGCTTTAGGCTTGTAAGTTAGTTCTAATTTAACTCTTGGATGTATCGGACATCAAACTTAAATATAATTATTTTAATTAAATTTTGTATTTTTAAAAAGTACTTTTCGTGTTCCCGAAATTTGACTGGCGCAGCCGGTAGGATTTTCGCGCGTGGAAACTGTGCGTAACTACTCGAACAATCGCGAGTTTTGTCAGTTTTTCCCCGTGCCGTATTGCACTTGCGCGGAAATCCACGAACCAAACAAATCGTCAAAGCGGACCCGGATTCAAGGAAACTCTTGGGCTCAACGGAAGGATGAGTGTGACGGCACTGTGAGTAAACCTTTTCGCATTTTCCTTCGTTTCCCATCTATTTCCGTTTGCCATAATTATAAATCGTTATTTGATTTTCTTTATAACGCACACATATCGGCGTTCTAATTACTGTGTTAGTGATTATTGTTTTTAGAAATAAGACTTATATTATTAGACTACTGCGCACACATATTGGCATTGTGATTTTGTTTAGATAAGTAAAGATTAGTTATAATAATGGAACTACGACTTGTACCAAGGGAGTTGCTTAGCCTTATTCCTAAGTTTGAAGGGGAAGAAACCTTATTAAATTTATTCATAAAGAAAGCCCAAATATATACACGCTGGATTTGCTACTGAAACTGCTGCCCAGGCGTTATATGTATACCACTCAATAACCAGTAGGTTAACAGGTAGAGCAGCCGCTTTGGTTAGTGAACGAGAGGACATAAATTCCTGGGATGATCTGAAAGAATTGTTAATCCAACATTTTGGCGACCCTAGGTCTGAAGAGTGTATAGCAATAGAGTTAGAACAATTAAAAATAAAATCTAGCGAGTCATACATTGATTTTTGCCACAGAATTCAACAAATGCGTAGTACCTTATTCGCTAAAGTCAATCTAATTTCTGACGCTGGCGTGAAGGCGGCAAAAATGATTGTGTATAACAATATGGCTTTAAATGTTTTTCTATATAATTTATCGGAAGACCTCATACGCATAGTGCGCCTCAAACAGTGCAGCAATTTAGAAACTGCCCTTAGTATAGTGATGGAGGAAGTTAACTTCTTAAACCAATACAATGCAAAGAAAAGGCAAATTGCCCCGCCTCAACATTTTAAGCCACAAATGCCAATCATGTTGCCTAATTCATCAACAAGTTTTAAATTTGGTAATCCTCAAACACCCCAACAAAATAAATTTCAGTTACCTAGTCAGAATTTTAAGTTCGGAATACCACACCAGCAACAAGTCACAAATAAATTCGGATCCTCAAATATGCAACCTGCGAACAATTGGAGATTTAATAACAATCAGGGCAACCAAAATTATAGATTCGGCATGCCAAATCAACAACAAAATTTTAGGTTTGGTATCCCTCAACAAAATTCTAGATTCGGTATACCTCAACAAGGTCAAGGTTTTCGTCCACAAATGAACAATTTTGTCAGACCACAAGGATTCCAACCTCAGCTTCAAAATAATTTTAAGTTTGGAATTCCCAATCAAAACATTCAAAATCAAAAACCTGCTATAAATACTGATGTGTCTATGCGCACTGCTCGTCCGCTTAGACAAAATATGCTGGATGCTCCTTATGAAGCCGATAGCAACAACGTATTTTATAATAACGAGGTTGAAACATGTCCTGAGTACTACCCTGAACATGAGACAGAACAGTGTAACGAAAATTATATGTATAATTTAGACACACCCCAGTTTGAGGCAGCGGCCTATACGGAGACATCCGAAATGCCTCATCAGGAAGTAGACGCTTACAATAATGAAAATTTTCAGGCACAAGCCTCCAATATCCACCTGAGGTAATACAAATTAATTGCGATTCTATATTCAAGCTTCCACATATAGAAATTCCTGAAATAGGTGCACGCTTCATGATAGATACGGGAAGCACACGGTCATTTATTAGCCCAGCCAAAGTAGATGAGTTCTTTACAGACTTCAAATTTTACGAACCCTTTGAAGTAATCAGCACTCACGCTCGTAGCCAACATAATGAAGCTATTTACATACCACTCCTGAAAACCTTTAAGAGCACGGAGAAGCATAAATTCTACGTCTATGATGTAGATAGTAGGTATGACGGCTTGATAGGATCTGACCTACTAAAGCAATTAGACGCCTCAATCGACATGAAGCATCAAATTTTACACACACGCGATACTGACATTCCGATAATATATAATCCACCTTATGAGGTTATATTGGAACCAAGGTCTGAAACAAGAGTAAGGGTTCCTACTGACTTAAAGAATGGTGATGCTGTGCTAGATTACGTGGACTTTGGACAAGGAATAAGAATGCCTAGTGCGATAGTGAGATGTACGGATTCATTTGCATATACAGTTTTGCAGAATACATCAGAGGATAGAGTGAGCATGACGTTTGGTAGGCCGTTAAAAGTGGATAAGTATGAAAAGGAAGAATGCGTTGTCAATGTTACAATGGACATAAATGAGTTTGATGTAGACGAGTTGTTAAAAGAAAATTTGAAAAAGTTACGACTGCAGCATACCAACAAGGAAGAGCGTGAATGTATACAGAAGCTGTGTTTTGAGTATCGTGACATATTTTACTGTGACGAAATGCCACTCACATTTACAAATAATGTTAAACATCAGATTAGGACCAAGAACGAAGATCCGATATTTATCAGACCTTATAGACATCCACCCGCACAAAACGAAGAAATACAAAAGCAGGTTGAGAAACTCCTTCAGAGTGACGTAATAAGGGAATCTCATTCACCATGGAGTGCCCCCGTCCACATAGTCCCAAAGAAAGCTGATGCGTCCGGCGAAAGGAAATTTCGGATGGTTATAGATTACAGACGCTTGAACGAGATCACCACAGATGACAAATATCCTTTGCCAAATATTTCAGATCTTTTTGACAAACTAGTTAAATCAGTTTACTTCAGCACGATCGATTTGGCAAGTGGCTATCATCAAATAGAGGTCCAGGAATCAGATAGACTTAAAACCGCATTTTCCACACAATCAGGTCATTATGAATTCACCCGTATGCCTTTTGGTTTAAAAACGGCCCCAGCAACATTCCAACGTGCCATGGATAATGTGTTAAGGGGCTTGCAAGGCCTCCATTGCCTTGTCTATTTAGATGATATAATCGTGTATTCATCTAGTCTACAAGAGCATATCGAGAAGCTTCGAATGGTGTTTGAACGACTGAGAAAGACTAATTTAAAAGTAACGTTAGATAAGTGTGAATTTTTCAGGAAAGAGGTCTTGTACCTAGGGCACATGATCACCAAAGAAGGCCTTAAGCCAAATGATGACAAAATCCAAGCCGTTTTAAATTTCCCAATCCCCAAAACTGCCACAGAAATTAAAAGCTTTTTGGGATTGGTTGGGTACTATCGAAAATTTATCAAAGATTTCGCGAAAGTCACTCAGCCCCTTACAAGTTGTTTAAAGAAAAGAAACAAAATCGAAATAACAGAACAATATAAAGCAGCCTTTGAACAATGTAAAGAACTGTTAGTTAACGCTCCAGTATTACAGTTCCCTGATTTCTCGCAACAGTTTGTACTTACCACCGATGCGTCTAATTACGCATTGGGAGCAGTCCTGTCCCAAGGCTCGATTGGAGCAGATAAACCTATAGCCTATGCTAGTAGAACACTAAATGATGCTGAAACTAGGTACAGCACAATAGAGAAAGAACTTTTAGCTATTGTGTGGGCCGTCAAAAACTTTAGGCCGTACTTATATGGCAGAAAATTCATAATTTACACCGATCACAGACCGCTTGCATGGTTGAATTCTATAAAAGAGCCAAACAGCAAACTCACTCGCTGGAAGTTGCGTTTAGCTGAATTCGACTATGACATAATTTATAAAAACGGAAAACAGAATTTTGTAGCAGATGCTCTCTCACGTGTCAAAATTAATGCCCTGGGTAGTGATGATGAAGGATCTATGCATGTTAATGTAGATAAAAAACTTTTAAAAGAACATTTAGCGGAGCTGGAAAGAGAAATTGAAAGGGTGAAAAATTGCAAAGAAAACATACCAAACGTAAGCGAAACAATTAACATATCATCGGATTCTGAAAAAACAATAGAAATACACAATTCAGACTCTGAAAGGACGTTTTCGGTACCATCTCCATCTAGTAGTACCATTACAGCATCTGAAAAGGCTGAAAGCACCCACACCTTTACTGAACATTCTGCATTTGATGTAGATACAGATGGAATTCCGATCCTCAATGAAGCTATAGATACAAAACCAAATCAAATTCTTATCCACACGTGGTTTAGAGACGAAATTACAGTATAAAACATATCCAGACCCAAACAAAAGATTTTTGAAGTTCACTTACCTCTAAACAGGCCTGATTTAGTCAAAAGTTTTCTGAAATAATATATCAAGCCTAAAATTAAGCATTTTATATATTTTGAGGATGATAGACACCGGAGACAATTTGCAGAAGCAACAATTGCTTTGTTCAAAAAGGGTACCGTTAGGCTGTTTGAGTGTAAGCAAAGAGTAGTTTATGTTGAAGACGAAAATGAACAGCGAGATGTAGTTATGAAATATCACATAGGTAAGACATGCCATCGCGGCATTAAAGAAACGCTAATGCACTTAAAACGCACATACTTCTGGAACCACATGGATTTGACCGTAGCAACTATCATAAATACTTGCGAAAAATGTAAGGCCATGAAATATGACAGGAAACCTATAAAACCAGAACTTCAACTTACTCAAACGCAAAGTAGACCTTTTCAGGAAATTTTCATAGACGTATTTAGCATAGAAGGAAAATCGTTCTTAACCATAATCGATGCTTTTAGCAAACTCGGTCAAGCCCTTGAAATCAGCAATAGGTCAACACCGGAAATTGTTAGGGCTCTAATTAAATATTTTTCACTATACGGTGTACCTCGTAGGATTAGTTCAGATTCCGGAACCGAGTTTAATAATGCACTTATAAAGGAAACCCTAGACTTTTATAAAATCGAACTGCACATTGGTACCCCACATAACCCAAATTCAATGGGACTTATCGAACGACTTCATTCAACCCTTGTAGAGATCTACCGCCTGGCAAAGTACGAACACAAAATTACAGATGCTGCATCCGTTATGACGTACGCAATTATGTCTTACAACCAATCCATACATTCCACCACAGGTCTCACTCCATTTGAAGTTGTTTTTGGCCACACCGACTCCATGAGTAACTTTGATGTAAAATTTAACAAAGACTATACACAAAAGTTATTACAGGACCATAAGAAACGTACCAAATATCTTTACGAATATCTAACAAACAAAGCACTTAACCAAAAACAAAAGATTAAGGAAAAACGTGGCGGCGAAACGGAGTTTCATATTAAAGCTGGCGATAGGGTATTCGTAAAAGGTGCAAATGTAAGGCGGAGCAAAGACAAAGCGCGTTACGAGAAAGCTAAAGTTACAGGTGATATAAGTAGGAATGTCGTCCCAGTTAGGCTTCATGGAAACAATACTAGAGCACCTGTTAAAGATGTGAAACGACCTTCACAGGTTCCTCCTGCTCGTGATGAATCTCACCAGGATCCCGGCCCTTCTACTTCAGCCAATTGAACACAACCCTGGAATACTCCCAATGAAAGAAGGAAAGGCTTTAGTTAGTAACGATAAGTGGTCAATAGTTAAAATACTAGATTTAAGTTTAACACGTGAGGATTTAGAATTAAACATAAACCGTTACAAAGAGCTTAATATTCACATTGATAGTTATTTTCGTAATAAAACAGCTGGCGCGGACGTAAATGACCTAAGAATGCAAGTTGATTACACCCTCAGTCTAACGATAGAAAAATTTAATCAGTTACTACCGTCGAGGCGTCTTAGACGTGGAATTCTGAATCCTCTCGGTTCTATAATTAAGTTAGTGACAGGAAATTTAGATAACGACGATGCGATAAGGTATGATACAATGATAAAAGATATAAAGTCAAGTCAAGATGCAGTAGATAGAAAAATGACAGTGGTCGCTGAAATGATGGAATCTCTTACAAATGTCTCACGCTCAGTAAAACATAATTTTATTGAATTAGATAAAGTGATGTTGCAAATTAGGAAACAAATTAGTGATACAAAAATGACTATTAACGAACTTAACATAATTAATGCCTATAATTTGTTCTTACATAACTTTAATACACTCTATATAAGATTAGAAGAAATAGAAACGTCAGTAGCATTCAGTAAATTGGGAACATTACATCAATCGTTGATTGATACTAACGAATTGTTATCTCTATTAAAAACCATTGAAACTCATGATAAACTTGTATTTCCTGCCACGTTAGACAATATTTTCAAATTAGAACAATGTATGGAACTCAGAGTATTTGCTAAGGAAAATCAAATAACGTTCATTATGGATATACCCCTAGTCGAGTTCGATGTATATACGTACTATAAAATCATCCCGTTACCTATCACAAATTCCCTAAACCAAACTTCCATAGTATTACCTAAATATCCTTACCTTTTAATGAAAGGATTGAAAACGGTGTCACTGCTTCATCCCTGTAAAGAAATCGATGAATCAGTATTTTTATGCGAAGAAGACTACACGTCCCTGATGATAAAAGATGTCTGCATAACTCAGTTGATGAACTTTGCTGCTAACGTCACGGAATGCCGCCCAATGCTGGTTGAGTTTGATGATGTGAAAATAGAGAAGATACAAACACATCGATGGATGGTTTACACTAAAACCACCCTTCTAATGACCAAGAAATGTGGCGAAGAGATAAGCCACTATCAACTCCAAGGCACATACATTGTTACAACTGATGATGACTGTGAAGCAAATATCAATGGAGCCATATTGAAAAGACGAGAAGGAAAACTCGAGATAAATTCTTTACCTGCACTACCAATTCTGAACTTACCTGAAATAATCCCGTCGGCGCTGTCCCGCTTGGAAACACCTGTTAAGCTAGACGAAGTAGACTTGACAAATCTTCAACATCTATCCCAAGTGTTAGCAAGAAGTGAAAGTGTTAATGTAGAAAAGAGTGGAAACGAAAGTGTAGTTAATGTGAAGAACATGAGTGTCGGTACATTAGTTCTATATATACTTTTACCTATAATTATAATTATAATCTATTTTAAGAAATTGTTGTATTATAGCACGATAAGAAAATTGTGTATTCGAAATTCTCAGGAAGAACCAAGTTCTCCCGAAAATTTCGAACTTACGGTGGGAGGAGTTATGCATTCTGGTAATACGGTAACCATACAAGCGTAGGCGGCAAAACCGCTGAGTTGCGTCTACCGATCGTCCGGTGGTCCGACGTTCGCCGAAATGCATAACAAAGATAAGGGAGCTGTGCCTCCCTGCTTTAGGCTTGTAAGTTAGTTCTAATTTAACTCTTGGATGTATCGGACATCAAACTTAAATATAATTATTTTAATTAAATTTTGTATTTTTAAAAAGTACTTTTCGTGTTCCCGAAATTTGACTAGCTATATTACTTGTTTATAACCACAAATACAACCGTAGTTTACACCAAACACATAACACAATATAACGGAATATGATTTTGTCCCTGAACCTGTTAGAAGGACTAAGCGATATGAATCAGGATAACAAACTGATACATTTCAAGCAATTTATTTCCACCTGTAAAGCCTTATTATACACAAGGCCACAACGTCAGAATAACAGTGAGAACATGAGTAAATTCTTACTCATTTGCTCCACCCTGCGTCGTGTTTATGGAGATAGGATTTATTTCACGTCTCCCGCCTTAGGCCCATTAAGAACAACTTGGGTGACAGTAAATTGTATTTAGAAGGTCTCATTAGGTTGTAACTAACTTTCTGACTAGACCGTTAGATGGCGTTATATCAACCAAAAACCGGCCAACTCGGACTCTCATACAGAGGGTTTTGTACTCGTACCACCTGCAAGTTATTCGTGTCGTATATGAAATATACATCAAATATATGAGAATGCCAAAAAGATTTTCAGATACCAGTCGGCCGTGGCGTGTTTTTGTTACTTATTTTTATTAGAGCTTGCACTTTGACGCACGAATTCTACGTTCTCCATTTCTACGTTAAATAAAAATAAAAAGCGAGGATTGCGATGTTGGTTCAAATATTTTAATGGTTTGAGTTTTGTTGGGTTGGTTTATTATTTTAATTACTTGTTAGGATATCTGTTATTATAACAGATACTCGGTGTGAAAAAATTAACCAGTTGCCTACATGATCAAGAGATATTTATAGGTATACGGTATACGGTTGCATAGGTTCAATAATCGGGTTTCCCACTGCCTCCGTATGAAGTGAGGTACTTGGTATGAGGTGAGTGATAAAGTTGTTCCGGTAAATTTGGGACAAATTCTTAATTACCTGATTATGGACTCTAGATAGTGAACTTACCTCTACCCTTACGGCTATCGGAGATTATGAGGAATATGTAAGTTGTCAAAAAGAAAATTTTTACGGACGTGTATTTAGATTATATGCTCACAACTTTGAAACCACCAGAGATAAGGTGCGTGGACTCTGTCAAATGTCACGTGGCAAAGAATTTACTGGAAGTGCAAATATTCCAAGATGGTGAATTGAAAATAGCGGCCACAAATGATGCGGGTGAAAATAAGACACTCAATAAAAAAGATGTGGTACCTTCTAAGAGGGACATCGAAGTCGCAAGTATCTTACTTACTACAAAGTAAGTAAATATCTATAAGTAGAACGTCTTTTCTACTAGCGTTGATTCACGCAGGTTTAGCGCAAGACGCATGTACGGATGTCAAAATCTACGAAAAAATCTCCGATAGATTTTTTAGTTAGTAGCCTACACCTACCACAACAGAAAACAATGACATTTTAAAACTGCCTTGTCCCACCGCTCTGCCAGCACTCGAGTAATGATTGCCGGCAAGCGTCCTCCGCCCCCACCGCACCGCCTCTTCCCACTTTTGTCGCCTATTTGTCGCGAAGACGCGTCCAAGTACTTTGCCTACTGTTTGTTACACACTGTTGACAATAACTTGGCATATCACGTAGATATAAATACGTAGATTAAGTTATTTAATTTGTTCTACGCGATATTGTATATTCATGATATTTTTGAATTGTAATATTTCATGAATTATTAAACTTTACTAATGGAATAAATGTTAACTAATGTGAGAGAAAACCCCGAATCTAATTTAAATTTACATTTAATATTATATTATGTAAAATATATCAAGTAAGCGAACTATAGAGTATCTATAGTTCACTTAGATTGTTCTTTTTGTTGACGTGATAAGTTCTAAAATCGATGAACGCCGGCTGCACGCACGAAAAAGTATCACTCAATGTCACGTTCCGCCAGCCGTGCGATTCTCTAAGAACAAACATCGTTGCATCTTTGGCAAAATCCGTGAAACAAATAACGAGATGACAAGAAACGTTGGAAAAACAACCTTATGTACAAGGGCGATATCTCATTAAGTATTTGACATCGTTGAGCTCACCGATTCATTTTGTTTCAACGCTTAGAGAGTCGCAAAGCTGAGCGTGCAAGCGTAAGGGCGGAATAAGCGATAGAGACGCACGACTTAAGCGTTCGGCTTGTCTTTTGACGTTATCACGTAAAATTATTGTCCGTAAACCGACTTTACAGACAACCATTTTTTACAAGGGATAGGTTTTTTACTCGCATAATTTAGAATTATATGGAACTGATGCCTGGAGACATTATAATTTTGAGAGAACTACCCAAGCGACGCAAGTAAAAGCAGCAAAGTTGTGAAATCATCATACACTCTAAAGAATTTGAACCCGTGATTACCAGATCGGTAGCTGATCCTTTCTACTTCTATAATCTCATTAGCTGTGATCTCTTCATAACTCATTTATTTTGAGACATAGAGATTTAGTTTGATTTAATGTTCTTATACAGTAATTCATAACTTTCATCATCATCATCATCTCAGCCGTAGGATGTCCACTGCTGAACATATGCCTCCCCCATGATTTTCCAAAAGGAACGGTTGGAAGCGGCCTGCATCCAACGTCGTTCTGCGACCTTCATCAGGTCGTCTGTCCACCGTGTCGGTGGACGACCTACGCTGCGCTTGCTGGTCCGTGGTCTCCACTCCAGAACCTTTCGGCCCCATCGGCCATCTGTTCGGCGTGCTATGTGCCCTGCCCACTGCCACTTCAACTGGCTAATCTTGTGAGCTATGTCGGTGACTTTCGTTCTTCTACGGATCTCCTCATTTCTGATTCGATCACGTAGAGAAACCCCGAGCATAGCCCTCTCCATAGCTCGTTGTGCGACTTTGAGCTTTTCTACGAGGCCCATAGTAAGAGACCACGTTTCAGTGCCGTAAGTCATCACTGGTAACACACATTGGTCGAAGACTCTTGTCTTGAGGCACTGAGGTATTTTTGACGAGAAGACTTCGCGAAGTTTCCGGAACGCTGCCCAGCCGAGTTGGATTCGACGATTGACCTCTTTCTCGAAGTTGGACCTGCCTAGTTTGACTGTCTGTCCCAGGTAGATGTACTCGTCAACAACTTCGAGAACTGAGTTCCCAACTGATATTGGGGTAGGTACAACATGGGCATTAGACATAATTTTTTTTTTAATTTTTTTTTAATTCATAACTTTAATTTCCCCATTTCACAGAGGACCATGTCTGTACAGCAATTAATGTAAACAATACATATTTGTAGGTACATAATACATTGCTATTAAGCCTCCCCCCCACTCATGACTCCGCTCCGTTACAGATTCATTGACCGTTAAGTCACCCCTCGTTAATCACTGAATATGGCTATGACGTCATCACTTCTGTTGTTCTCTGTTTTTGGTTAGATTTAGGGACATTAAGTAATGTATTTGGTACTTAAATAATACTACTATTATCATCTCTTTTCTTGTCTTGGAACATCAGCTGTTTTCTGAGAGGCAAAAATCTAAGTGAAACCAGCATTTTGTTACAGCAGCACTATTATATTTAAAGTAGATAATTACAAGTCGATAAAACACAAGAAACAAATTCAATTGTTTTTAATTACTATGCTCGTGAATTTGCCAGCGAACCCAAAATACGAAAATATTATGTGTTAATCCTAAATAGGACAATACCTTTTTACTTCCGTTTCAAATGTCATCGAATCTTGTTGACCTGCCGTGCGATTCTCTAATGATTCGTCACCGACGTCAAATACTTTATGAGAAAACGCCCTTGTACTTAAGGTTGCTATTCCAACGTTTCTTGTCATCTCGGCAATTTTTCCACGGATGTTTTCAATGATGCAACCATGTTTGCTTTAGAGAATCGCACGGCTGTTTTAGTGCTTCGTATGATTGGTTGGATTTGTATTAGTTTTTGAAAGTAATCACAATATCTTGCTACAAATGCGAAATTATGTCTGGACGCTACATTTTACACCAAACTATATACTGAACTGAATCAATGTGCCTGAAATTTTCAAACTTGATTATCTGATCGTTTGAAAAAAACATTTGAGTTTTTTATTTCGGTAAATTTACTTTTGTAATAGTAATTTTCAGCGCACGCAGTCTCGAGGGACAGTTGGTTAAATATAAGTAAATGAAGTGCACTCCGCAGTATCCCAATATTTTTTTCATGTAGGTACCTACAGTAACTAGCTTTTGTCTTCAATAATATATATGTTAAGACTTAAGTGAAAATAAGTCGTATACTTAATGGCATTAGTGACGCTTAAATGAAATAGTTGTATTATGAAACAGCTGCGACAGTGGGACAATCAAAAACTGTAGGGCTGCAGAGTAAAGCTTCATTTAACACGCACCCTGTACCTGTACTGCCGGGAGTACTGCCTCTATTTTCATATCTCACTATTTCAAATGTTTAAAGTATACGAGTTGGAGCTCTTCGCTATATCCCTGTTTAGCGATATCACAGAATAACCATTGAAACTAAATATTATACCGAATTTAGAGCATACATACATTCCTAATAACATACTAGGCTCAGCCAGACATAAAATCGAAGCCTACGGCTGTGTAAAATTAAGTTTTTAAAGTTATACGGATGTTTTTATCAAGTAAAACCACCTTCATTCTACCAACACTTCACCATCCTTTAGTTATTTTATCATTAAAATTTGAAAAAATAATGGCCCACGAGTTTCTTGCTGCTTCTTCTCGGCGGTGGTTCTTTTCCGAAGACAGCGGTAGAATCATTTAAAAATTTTGACGCTCATAAGAGTGTCTATGATGCCTAAACTGAATAAATAATTTTTGAATTTTGAATTTTGAATTAGACTTTTATAATCTTTCAATTACAAGTCCTTACCGTTTTAAAATATTTTTTGTTCTCCACAACTGAATTACTTTTCCTATAGTTGTAGCTGTATGATTTATTTATTTATTACATATTAGGAAAACTATCGACTAATTACTTAACCTAGTTAACAAACATATATAATGTAAAGAGTCATTTACAAGTCTCCATAGGTAGAACCAAAATAGCTTACATACGAACGTCCTAGTAATAGAAATTAAGGAGATAATTAATATATAAGCTAATATAAAGGTAAACATATATAACAAATAATATGAAAAAAAAATATATAAAAAAGTAGATACTGCACTTACAGCCATATGTTGATCAATATCGTTAAATCACTTGTGTGAAAAACAGGTATTGCTAAGTTGCTTCTTTATTGACGCCAGATTGGATACGAAAAGATCATGATGATGATAATGATACAGATGGTTTCCTTGTTCCAGCTGTGTGGCCACCGGAGAGCTTGGAGAGCCAGTCGGGCGTCCGCGCTAGTACTGTGGACTACGCCGCTGCTCTCCTGCTGGCTGCGATGGCAGCAGTACTGCTGGCAGCTGTAGGCTACCAATGCGCTAATACTTGGAGATGGATCGTTGGCAGGTAGATACATTGACAGTATTATCATCGTATATCTCTTTAACAAGCAGATAATGACACCAGCACTGCTGGCAGCATATATACAAGACATAATATGCATTTATTTTAGGTTATCTTGTGTTTAAACAATATTTTCTTATTATTTGTATCACGACCGCGTGGCGTAAGTACCTACCTAGACTCCACCGATCAGAACAATTATGCACATATACTGTTGCTGTTTTCTACCAACAGTAGAGATAAGACATAAAACAAATATACTCGTATTATAGAAACAATTTTCATTAACAATCACACAATCAATCAACACCTTTTACTTAGCACTCAGTTATTATTAACTTATTCTATTTACATAGTTTAAATAAAACCCCCTTAAATACTGCTCCCAAAAAAAGAAAAATATATGATTCCTTTCACGTAGAAATTCTTTTATTCCTAAATATAGTACAGTATAAAAACCTCCACAAGTACTGCTCCCGAAAAACTCAGTAAATTTGGATTTCTTTCACGTAGAAATTTATTATTTCCTTCTGTAAACATAGTAAAGTTAAAACCCCCACAAGTACTGCTCCCGAAAAAAGTGCAAAGAAATTTGATTATTTTCACGTAGTAATTTTGTTACTGCATTCTTTATAGTACCTACATAGTAGAGTTGAAAACCCCACATGTACTGCCCCCGAAAAAAGTGCAAAGAAATTTGATTATTTTCACGTAGTAATTTTGTTACTGCATTCTTTATAGTACTTACATAGTAGAGTTGAAAACCCCACATGTACTGCCCCCGAAAAAAGTGCAAAGAAATTTGATTATTTACACGTAGTAATTTTGTAACTGCATTCTTTATAGTACCTACATAGTAGAGTTGAAAACCCCACATGTACTGCTCCCGAAAAAAGTGCAAAGAAATGTGATTATTTTCACGTAGTAATTTTGTTACTGCATTATTTATAGTACCTACATAGTAGAGTTGAAAACCCCACATGTACTGCTCCCGAAAAAATGCTTGCTAGATTGATTCCTCTCACGTAGAAATTAAAATATGTTTTTATTTACTTTAGTTATAACATGTTGTTTATTTTTTCACCACCATTAACGCACACCGTATGACTGACATAGGTGCTGGTTCCCCAGGACCAGACGGGACTCTAGGGAAAGCAACAGCGATTCCCTCTCGCGACAAGCTGCCATCAGGATCAGCCATTCCCTACCGGATCTGCAGACTGAGCCCTTGAAGCAGGAGTACGTACAGGAGCATAAGGATCCTGCAAAGAAGGTAAGAAATGTTATTACTCTGTGAGGGAACTGGAAGGATATTTCCTTCGCCGTCGGGATGCGAATCGTAAGAGGCGGGAAACCCGACTCACTAGGTGGTAGGCCTCTTGTGCAAGATGCCGTCTTGTTTGGTAACACCGCAGCGCCAAATGTTCCACGGCGAAGCAATAGGTTACAGTGCAAATATTATTGTATAGGTAGTATGCACCCGGCACAATACACACTATATGGCACTGTAACTAGTGAAATGATCAGGCGAAATAGACAATGTCTCGGTGACGAGCAAGCTTTTTCAAATGAGTGATTATATATTTTCCGAAACAGGTTCAGAAATGGGCTGTCATGGTACAATAGTAGTTGAATAATGTCTAGGGCTTTCGAGCGCTCTGCAATATCTGATACCAGAACTCGGAAAGCGGGCCATATGCCAACCCACACGGGAGTTGCATGAGCTTCAATATTTTGGTCCATACCTTCTCTATGACAGTAAGACCCATGTCGTTTCTGAGCATAATGGACTGGTGTGAGTAATGAAAAAAAAAATGGAAAACAAACCAGTTGAATTTGCCTAATTAGCAGTGTTTGGTTATGACTAAATTATGTTTCAGTTACATACAAAATGCGGCCTTTGAAATGTAGCAATTAAACATTCAATAGCTAAAATAAAGTACTCAAATTGGCATGATTGCTTTTCTGTTCATAAAGTCTAAACCATGCTATCTGAGAGCTAAGAAAAGCTCTGCTAACTAGTTCATTTACTATACATACATACTTTTATTAGTGCTATTTTCCTCAGTTTTATTGTTAACAAGCGATTGCCCGCGATTCATTCGTGTAGTAGGTACGGCTTTCGACATTACTATAACCTCCAATCTTTTCTTAATTTTTTTTTGATGTAAGATCCTTCTACGAAGTATAAAAAAACATTTAAAAAAAGATGAATTAAATCGGTAAAGCCGTTCTCAAGCCGCTTGACCAGGAGAAATAGGGGTTAATTTATATATATATATATATATATATATATATATATATATATATATATATATATATATATATATATTATGTAGATTATGGATATTGATTGGCTTTTAACATACTTGCGTCAAGGCCTGAATAATATAAAATCTAATTAAAAATGAAGGTTAAACTCTCTGAAAAGTTATTTATCAAGCAAATAGATTTAAATTCACCAAATTAAAACGCACTTCACAAACGTACGTGTCACTCCTCTTAAGTACTCGTACTTCCAGTCAACCCTTTTCATAGCTTAAGCTCGTAACCTACCGAGGACGCTATTTTTAAACGAGTTACTGTTTTATGTTTGAACTACAGATTTGATACTATTATGTTTAAAGGCACCGGGCCAGTATCAAAATCTTTATTGGAAAGTTCAATATTATGAGACTTTTTTCCAAAATATGAACCCGACTACAACATTTATAAATGGTGTTCAAGTCGGTATCGTGGAAGTTCAAAAGTACCTAATATCACAATCGAAGTCGGTATCACTTCGACTAGTTATTTCATACTTTTAGTGTTGAAGTCGATAAAAAATCACAATTTTTTGGGTTATAAAACATCCTTTTTAGTAACACTGATTCGATTGTCATTCACAGTCAATAATGATATCATTAAGATAGGCAAAACAATTTTCAGTTATAGAAGTGTAATACAAAAATCGCTTGATCAAATGTGATTAAATTTAATTGGGACAACGTCAGAAGTATCTCTTTTAAAAAATATATTTGAGAATCGGTCCACAAATGGGGGAGAAATCGGTGAAAAAAATACATACAGTTGACAATAGAACCTCCTCTTTATTTAAAAACGGTTAAAACAATTAAAGGTCACTGGTTTCTATGCTCCCATTACGTGGGCCGTCATCTTAGTTTGAACACTATTTCACCTGATGATGAGTGCCGGTACGGTTGTTGGTGTAGCACACTTTCGTAGAAGATTCATATCCTCTCTTTTTCCTTAAAAAGTTGACTGGAATGTTAGAACATTTTCCATTACTACTGTTATGGTAAATATTGATATATGCATCAAGTGAGAGTTATTTTTTTATTATGCTAGTTTCACAGACGACAATGGGTCCGTGACATTGTTTGTACTAAATACTTTTTTGTAGCATTTTTTTATATCTCCTCATTTTAATGTCCTGTCTAAGCCACGTTCTAGTAAATCGAAGGCGGGGGTTTCTAGGGCGATAAATCGATCTAGCTAGGTTTCGTTTTTAGAAAACGTCGTTTATACGTGTTTTTAGGCAATTAAAAATCGCTAATATATCATTATGGCAACTAGCCATCAGCATAAACAACAACTAAACTGTGCAACAACGATACAGCAACACTGAAGCTACTGACAATAGATGGCGTTGTTAAGCAATACTAAGCTAATGAGTATTAGGTTTGAGGTTATAACAAGAAAATCTAGCAACGCTCAGTCATCCAGGTCCAATATTATATATTCTATACATGGGTATTCGTAGTGTAAACTAAATCGTTAAATGGTAAAACTGACAAACACTCTCTCTAACGACTACTTGATAGACGTGAGTGATTGCCGTTTTTACCATTTAACTATGAGTTCTCACGGAAGTTTTAATGACAATAAACTTAATCGTTTCTTATCTTGTAGATTATTGATTTGGTATTTTAGGCAAATTGATTGTACACGTCGTTTTATGCACTGTCACATGTGATACTATCATTTCTATATACTATTTGAACTTGCCACTTATTTCTAGCGTAACAGGTTTCGACCCTATTGTAGTTAATGAAAAAATAATATACCCGTCCATGTCGGTTAGCAACAGGGGGTAGAAACAGTGGAAAGCTTTCACCGCTTTACGGAATCACAAACATAGCTCTCGTGTACACAATAAACCATTTTGACGTCACCCCCTGTTTTTCTACGGTGTCGTTCTCGGAACAATATAGGTTTACATCTACTCGGCAATATAGCAAAAATGGGTAGACGAAGCTTTTGTAAGATTAACCAGGGCATTGATACATATAGTGGTGAATCTCTGTAAAGATAGAACAACTTGTATTTACTTCGGATAGATAGATTAGAATATAGAATTGGTCATCCATACACTCAGAAGGCCGGTAACTATGTCGAGACTGATAGCTGAATGTAACGCGGCCCTACGAAACTTATCAAACAGAAATACAGGATCTCAGCATTGGCAAACATACATGGCCTACATATGTACAATAGATAACGCAAATGCGTGTACTTCCCGTGTCCGAACTCCGACCAAGCGTCAAGGTTGGCCGCCGCTATTTACAGTCCGCGCGCGTATGTTCTTGCTGCCGGACGGCCGCGAAAACTAAAATGCATGACAATAACGGCAACAGCCCAAAAATGTCGAGCCGCCCAAAGGCAAGGACATCCTAAAACATATTTTAAGATTAAATTATGCATAAACTCAATTGATTCATTAAAAAGGTGCGCTTGTTTTCAATAAGTACAAATCTTGATAATTGCATTATTTATTGTAGACAATAAATAACCCAAGTTATCCATAGCTCATGCCCAGGAAACATGAAACCGGATAGACATATGTTTGTATCACTAAAACAATGAAAACCACAATTATTTTTGAACAGGTCTAGTTAGAAGATCAAACAAATATTATACCGATTTCAGCCCATTCTCAGAAACAAGATTATGGCATATGAGACATTAGTAATAATAATTATAACGTTTACTCATACCTACACTAGGATTCCATGTGCCGCACGAGACATGGACACAATACTCAATACCTGAGAACAAACATTTCTAACTTTGAAGATCAGCGGCGCCGTCGTCAGTACGCTACAACTGCAAGTGGCGCTGTAGGTCGAAGGTTTAGGCTTATCTACGAAGCACAGAAGAGCTCAGTTAAAATAACCTCCAGTCGCCCATCCAAGCTAGCTATAAATATTAATAAATTTTAGTTTAATTTAAAAAATTTAATTAGAGTTACATACACTTAGCTATAAAAGTACAAGCTGCCTGCGTTTATCTATTACGAAAATGGAAGAACAAAGATTTTGTTGCGCGGAATGTGATTCTCTTCGAAAATAAATAAAGCCTAAGTAACGCTTTTTATCTTCGGCTATTTGCCAGTAAAGTCAGTCCAGCATTTAAATGACTAAGTAATTAAATTACTATGGACAGTGTGTAATTCTCGACAGAATCAGCCTCTCTATTCCAAACTTTACGATAGCTAACCGAATCGATTCATTTGAATATGAATATCGTATGGTAAGATTCTTTCCATTCTTCCATGGAACGCGATACTTCTACGCATTTTGGGAAGAAAAAAAACAGACCGACTGACAGACGGACAACGAAGTGACCCTATCAAGTTTCCTTTTTCCTTTTGAGGCACATAACCCTAAAAACATTGAACCTTCAAGTGATTCAATATAAAAGTTAAAACACATGAAAAATGAGCTACAAATAAGACATTAGACCGAATAAATTTGATTTCATAATGACATTATAAAACAATAATGAGTTTGTTGGGTCTGGTGTAATATCATTACCCAACTTCCATTATCAAGTTGTCTTTCGAAATGCAGTTTCGACAACAATATCATGGTATCCATCAGAATATTTCGGTGCACAAAACATGAAGCGCGCGAAATTAAACCTGTTTGTGCGATGTGATCATTAAATTTAACTTATTAATATTAACCTTTTCTTCTAGCATTAGCAATCACTAATTAATTAATTGTAAAAGTAGACAATGCTTCTATGTATTTCCGATTATAACGCCAGATGATTCTATAATCTGCGTGTGTTAGATTTGTCAAGATAGAGGGCGTTGATCACTACTACATCAAAAGATTTCATAACCTAACACACATGGTAACAAGCAGATGTGCCATATTATACCATATGAAAGAGATCGATGTATATGATATACAATGAAGGATAACACAGAAGTAACATTAATAGCATTATAATAGAATCATATATTTTACCTAATAAACACAGTGTTCATTGTAATATTATTACACAACAGGATACAGACGTCCTAGTACTAGAAAAGTATTTTATAGGCACACTATTTTATGGGATACAAATCAAATATAGACACATTTAAGAGATATCATACATAGACACAATACATAGACAGGCAGCAGTATTTATTACAAGAAATATAACACTTAACTTTCGGCAAGCAGGAGGTCTTGATGCAACAGTCAGTTGTGAAGAAAAGAAGGTTCGGCAATATGAGATATTGGCTTATATAGCAATGTCTGCCGCCAAGAGACTGTGTACCACAACAAACACCTCTCACAAGCTTAACAACCAATCGGAAACAATATAGTTCCCGCCACAACGAAACAGCCTATCAGAAATTTTACAGGACGCTACGTCACTGGCTACAAATGAAACAAGTTAGTATTTCGGTGTGGCGGTTGCTAAAAAATCTAAACACCGCATGACGTGTTTTTAAATATAACCAATATTTACAATTCTAAAACGTGCGTGTCTGTCCCCTTTTACACGAATTAACGGTGTTGTCTTGTTAGAAACACTCTAACATATTATTTTACAGTCGACAAACTACTCTATAAGCAACACTCCATTTTTCATTCAATAAATTTGTTTTTTTTAGTCATCAAGCAGTGAATTAACGTTAGAAACGGGATCTTTACCATGTTTTTTATTTATTGTGAGCACTCAATATTTCGGCACAGCTGCATGCGCCATGTTCACGAGTATCGTAATCGAGTACACGAATCGTGAGATCACAATAAATACAATGCATGGTAAATATCCCGTTTCTAACGTTAATTCTTGCATTAGTCACCATGTCAATTTAAAAACTTATATCAAGCATAAATCCCACTTTAAGGACGTTAAGCACCAAAATTTCGGCGGCCATATACACTCGGTTCCAAAAATAACGGGTCAGTCACAAAAATTTAAATACCTCCAGAACTGTAAAAGCTAGATCAATGAAATAAAAAACAGAATAAAGACTTTTTAGTTGCGCTTCTAATAGCATATTATTTAAACTGGTTGATGAAAAAAACTTCATTAGAAAAACAAAATTTAAAAAAATGACTATTTTTAAAAACAAAATTTTTGTTTCATGTCATTATGGATGCTTTCCATTTCTATTCTGTCACAAAAAAAATTATCGTGAACGTCTTCCACGTGCATAATTATTATTCTGTGAGGTGAAGCATGGCAGTCACGCTAGAGGAATGTACCAGAATCCTAACTTTTTTGGAACTTGGGCGGAGCCAGCGTGAAACAGCCAGAAACATTGGTGTATCTTTGTCGACTGTTCAGCGGGTAGTCCAGCGGTACCAAGAGACCGGATCACACCTTAGAAGACCAGGAAATGGCAGACCAAGATGCACAACGGCCAGGGAAGACAGACAACTGGTGGCTACAATGCTCCGAAATCGTTTTCAAACTGCTGTTGGTCTAAAAACTCACTTTATTCGCTTTGGAGGTGGCAATTTAAGCGCTCAAACAGTAAGGAGACGTCTTGTTGAAGCAAATTTGAAACCATTGAGGCCCGCAAATGGCCCCAAACTGGAACGGGGACATCGAATTGCAAGACAGAGATACGTGCGCGAACACCTAAACTGGACACTAGACGATTGGTCTAGGGTAATGTTCACGGACGAGTCTAAATTCATGCTTTATAAGCATGATGGTAGGCAGTTGGTGTACAGAAGACCAGGGGAGCGCTTCCATCAAGCGTGTGTGGAGGAAAAAGTGGCGTACGGTGGAGGCTCCGTACAAGTTTGGGCTGGGATTTCTGCTGAGGCCCGCACCGAGCTGGTGCTCATTCAAAATGGAACTCTAAATGCAGAGAGGTACGTGGAAGAGATCCTCAATGAACATGTAGGTCCTTTCATGGCCAGGATGGACCAGCATGGCATATTAATGCATGATAATGCGCGTCCCCATACCGCCAGAATTGTACATGACTACCTTGAAGAGGTCGGTATCGAACTCATGCAGTGGCCAGCGCGAAGCCCGGACTTAAACCCCATCGAGCACGCCTGGGACGAGCTTCAGAGATGCGTGAAAGGTCGAAACCCCCCACCAATCACGCTTCCCGAGCTCATACAAGCACTGGTGGAGGAATGGGAAGGTATTCCTCAGCACCGGCTCCGAAATTTGGTGTACAGCATGCCTAATCGCCTGGAAGCTGTCAGAAGAGCTCGTGGAGGCAATACAAAGTATTAAATGAAGAAAGTGATGAAAAACAGCAAAAAAACAATCATAAAAAAAATGTAATCTTAAGAAAAATATGACTACTTTAGTTTTTTTTTAATTTAAGATTAATATTGTGGGTGTAACTAAGTTTTATTTTATTTTTTATCTGTATAATTAAATTCTCAATTGAACAGTCTTCGTTTCATTAGGATGGCATACGTAGTTCGGGAGATATTCGGGTTTATGTGACTGACCCGTTATTTTTGGAACCGACTGTATTTAGTTCTCTTGTCTTACCCAGATAATGTTGATACAATGTCCTTTAAACTCTCTGATGGGTGGCGCTTTCACACTGCCGTGCGATTTTCTAATGATTCGTCGTTGCGTTCGTCGACGAGGCTCACCGATGTCAAATACTTTATGAGATATCGCCCTTATACATAAAGTTTTTTTCCAAAGTTCTTGTCATCTCGTTATTTGTTTCACGGATGTTGTCAAAGATGCAACGATGTTTGCTCTTGGTGAATCGCACGGCAAGACCTCCCCACCACAAATACTATGTTTTTGAAAAGTATCCAGGGTCACTCACGAAGTTATTAAAATATATACTGAAACAATTTGACTGCAATTTATAACAAGGTTGGGTGGTTGATGACCTGGAGTATCACATAGGCATCCTTTGATCCCAGAATATGATTCCTTTGTGTGATAGTGATTTTCCGCCCGAATAGCTGGACACAGCTATCATAAATATAAATGCTCTTATAAGTTCAGGTAAACGACACTCGATGACATTTTAAGGGTAACGTTCAGCGTAAAGTGTAACCTTTACGCTGAATCAAACGTTCATAGAACTTTAAAATTAATATAGTAGATCCAACCGTTTATCCTCTTTTTGACAGATCTAATTTGTCAGTTAAAGTGTTGTGACCAAGTGATTATAGTGGACACGATTTCGATTCATTTTTCTATCGAGTCTGTGCGGAAAGAGAATAGTCCTAGGAATGGCGCCATGACCATGGCTATTGGCCATCTAGAAATACGTCAGCCAATGGGGAATGTTGAAAGGGCGTGGACAGGCCGTCATGGCATGGCCATCTAGAAACGCATCAGCCAATGGGAAATGCTGACGCATTTCTAGATGGCCATGCCCAGATGGCGAGGCCACGCCGTCCGGTTACACCCGTGTAGTTTCCAAGGTAAGCTATCAAATTCTGAGTTATAAGTTTTCACTTCTATCGGCAATTCCTATGACTGCCAATTTTTTTGTCTATGGGTAAGCAGTAGTATTTTATCAAGGTAGTAAAACTCAATGGTCCACCGCCGTTTTGTATTTGTCACTGTCACTCGCAACAAGACGCCCGTGCTAGTAATTATTTGCTGAGTTTTATATTGGAACTATAAAATGCCGAAAGGATCAGTGCTGAAAGGACAGACGAGAGAAATGGTGATCAAGCTTCGTAATTACTTTGAAGCAGAGTATCAAAATGGCGGCCCGCTTTTACCATTGTCGCAAGTGAGAGAGCGCGTTGCGGCCGCGTTAGGTATTAGTGCATCTACGATTACAAAAATTACTACCGAAGCCTACGGAACAAGCGGCATGCAGGAGAATAAGCTTCGTACGCCGAAGAAAAAACGCCAACCACGTCGTGTGACTTCGGTTGACAACTTTGACGCAGACGCTATACGCCGTCATATATATAACTATTACTTACGTAAAGAAGTTCCAACACTTAAAAAACTTGTTGCTTCTTTGCGTGAATGTGATTTGTTCCGAGGTCAAAAATCGTCATTGGTAAAGGTCTTGAATGAAATTGGATTTACTTATAAAAAATCGGACAAACGCAAAATATTGATGGAGCGTCGCGACGTAGCTTTTGCTCGTTGCGAATTTTTGAGCGAAGCCAAAAAAATTACAGATTGGTCAAATGTTGTTTTCACTGACGAAACTTGGCTGAATGCGAACCACACAGTGTCTAAGAGCTGGACTGATGACACCGCTGCTTCCACTACCTCAGTACCGATGGGAAAAGGAGAACGTCTAATCATTTGCCATGCAGGGTCTGTGAAAGGATTCATGCCAGATGCTTTGTTGGCCTTTAAATCCAAAAAAACAGTTGAGTACCACGAAGAAATGAATTCTGAGGTTTACGAAAGTTGGTTTAAGGAAATGGTACAATCATTGGAAGAACCGTCAGTTATTATTATGGATAACGCATCCTATCACTCACGCCAAATTGATAAAATGCCGACCCAGGCCGACAAAAAACAAGTAATCATTGACTGGCTTCAACGACATGGTGAAAATGTTGATAACTCCTTACTAAAAGTACAATTACTAAATATATTACGAACAAAAAAACACTTCCCAAAACGATATGTGATCGACGAAATAGCTGCAGAACATGGTCATTGGGTTCTTAGACTTCCACCCTATCATTGTCAATACAATGCCATTGAATTAATATGGGCTCAAGTTAAAGGACACGCTGCTAGAAATAACACAAAACCCCCATTCACGGCAAACAAAATGGTAAATTTATTAAAAAATGCATGTGTGAAAGTAACTGCGGAAAGCTGGCAAAATGTAATTCAAAAAACACAAGAAACTATAATGGCAGATTGGGATAAACACGTGGCGATAGATTATATGAGTCAACAATTAATTATAAATGTCGGCAATAGCTCGAGTGACAGCAACGATGAATCTGATTTTGATTAATAAATAAATAAAAATAAAAGATTAGATTTCGTTTGCTTAAATTGGAATTGGGGTTGCTCAAACTTTACTATTTTCTGGTACCAAACGGCAGACTTTAATGTCTGCCATCCCCAGCGAGCAACACGGAAGGGAGTAGCCTTAGCTAAAAAATATTGTTCAAATCTTTCTGTCATTTCTTGCGGGAGGGGAAGTTGCACACTAGCGCAAAGCCGCACTATTACATACAAAACATACCTGTACCGATCCATTGCCGATCATACTCACACAACCAAATCACTAACACATAAAAAATAAAGCACCATTCACAAATCTAGCCCCGCCCTCACCCCACAGTATATTATCAAACTCCATGGTCCATGCGGACTTGTACTTTGACAGAGGGGAAACGCTGTGTATGCCTACTCCCTTCCGTGTTGCTCGCTGGCCATCCCAGATTTAACCGGTAACAGCTTCGTCAAGTATGACTTGTACTTGTAATCATCATAGTCATCATAACCTTGTTCTTTTTTGGATATACACCAGGAGATAAACACGTCTTCAAATAATGCTGTATGTTTTCCTGAGGCGCATCAATATAACGGTTTTACATAAAAATAAATCCGATATTATGTGCCGAGAACGGAAAACACCCGTGTAAAAATAGTTCATAAACAATATCGATATCTCAATCGTAACTTCGTAACATCACTATGTTGATAGCCATAGAACGTAATTTTTTAAAAACGTTTGTTATTTTATGGAATTTATAAAAAAACTACTGCACTTATGGACTCATTTTGTGAAAGATGATTATTATACGGGATCAAGGAGCAAATTTAAGCAGTTGTCATATTTTTAAAACCTCGCATTTATAAGTTAACTTTTGCGTAACATCGTCATGTTACGTTCTATTGGTGCTGTCAAAAAGAGGATAAACGGTTGGATCTACTATAATCCTTCTAATAAAAATATAGATTTGACATACAACAGAGAGATAAATTAGTCTTTAGTCGGATGGTCTGTCTTTAGTATTTAGTCTGTAATCGTAATCTGTAGTGCGATGTGCAGAATTGTTTGTACTCGGGACTTGAATGTTTATGATGTTTTACACCCTAATTTACTTTTCACAATACAATACTTCTTTTAGAGTTTATATTGCATACCAAAATACATATAGAAACAAAATTTTAATAAGAACTATGTATTTATAAAAAGCCAATCACAATCTGCGGTCTTATTGGAACTAGAATATCTTACAGACAACCGTTAGATGGACATGACAATCACTGAAAGTGTGGACGGTGGTACGCACAAGATAAACAGCCAAGAATAAAAACAAAGTAAAGAAACACTGTAAATAAAGGCATATTACTTACATGTTGATAAAATTATATAATTATAATCATAATTATATCATAATCATCCCATTTGGTTCCCACTGCTAGGACTCGAGCCTTCCTCTCAGAGAGAGGAGTTGGGCCATAATCCACGATGAAAGTTAAAAAAACTGCTATTGAGAATATCTTTGCCAGAAAAACTAAATAATTTTCCGATCAAGCCCCTGGTTAGTAATGACTAGCTAGTATCTAATACTGAAAAGAATCTATTATATAATACTGAACCCCTATTTCTCCTGGTCACGCTATAACTTGAAAACGGATGGAACAATCTCGCTAATTCTTTTGTTGTTGTGTTAATTATTGTCAGGAGATGGTTCTTATGAAAGCAAAACCAAAAAAAGATAGGTTATGGCGAGGCCGAAGGACGAGCCTACTACGCGAACGAAGTCGCGGGCAGTCGCTAGTATAGGTACATATAAATATACAAAGTTTGATAACCGCATAGTGTACTAGTATCAGTAGACAGAAGTCAAGTAATCTTAAAACATAGTTTTGAAAACTCCTATTGATGAAGCTTGCTTTATATTTTTCACGTGACTAATAATTAGTTAGTTAATTGCTGAATACGGTATATAGTACTCTTTTTACAATAATTAAAAATTTAATAAATAGACGTTGTTACGCAGATACCAACTTCAACTAATTGGTTTCTTGCAGCTGAACTGAATTGCATTGTTCTTATTGTTTTTGCTTATATCTTAGAATGTTTAATCATCCCTTTTGCAATGAGATTTTGGACCCTGTGGAATTAAAACGAGCTATGTTAGTATTTTCTTTAAATAATGCTTTTATATATTATGAGTGTAGTAATGAAAGGATCTTTAATATGTTGCTTATAAAATCACTGATGAACCGAACCTATGTGCATTATATTTTAAGTAGAATGTTCTCAAGGCGGCAGATGGTGTAGTCTGAATAATTTATTTTTCGGGTATCATAAGCTTAATAAACTTGGCTTAGTGGACAGCACGAATAAATAGGTACTTGGTATTGTCAAACAATGAAACATAACACAAAGAATAATGTGCACACTTAAATAAAAAATAATCCGTCAATGTATGTGTATAAAAAATTGCTATTTTATGATATGTCATGACAAATACAATAGTAAATTAAAAGAAAAACTGTTTTAAAGGTTAAATTATATGACATTTATAAGACTTCTAAGTATACTCGTACGGACGTTAAAATCATATTTTAACATACTAGAGTACATTAAAAAAAATCCAAACATTCAATATCACTTCTAAAACAGTTTCTAGTTGTTCACTATTTTATTTGTCATGAGTTACATATTATTATCATAAAATAGCAACTTTAAATGCACATACATTGACGGATTCTTTTATGTAAGAGTGCACATTATTATTTAATGATTATTTTACGTTTTTACGAGATGCGCTTGCTTGATTTCAAGCAACGTAGCCAAGCGCTGCACGGCAATTCTCTAATGATTCGTCGATGCGCTCGTCAACCAGCTCACCGATGTCAAACACTTTATGAGATATCGCTCTTGTACACAGGGTTGTTTTCCAAGGTTTCTTGGATTTTTTTATTATCTTATAAATGTCATATAATTTCTTGTAGTTTTAATTAAATCGCTTCTTATGAGATAAACTGCTTTAAAAACCCCTAATTTTTATCGACCTCATGATTTGACAGCACCTTAACGATGATTGTTTTAAGTTTAGTAGTATAATATAAAGTAAAGTATGAACTTTTAGACCTGACAAATATTTTTATGCTCGGTATTATACTTAGTTCTTCGCCCCGAACAAGTATCAGTCCCATTCACATGGTAATATCACTTACGCTACATACAACGCCTAGCAAAGTTAATACAATATTTAAAATAAACTACAAATTGAAAAAAAACCTACTTTCATTCTATTATTGAAAGTTAACAACCTACTTAACATTCATAAGAACCCATGTCGACTATTATGCAAAAAACTACTGGCTATGTTCATTTAAATTGGACCACATGAGCACCAGACGTGCGATTTTCTAAGAGTAAACATCGTTGTTGCATCTTTGACAACATCCGTGAAACAAATGAAGAGATGACAAGAAACGTTGGAAAAACAACCTTATGTACAAGGGCGATATCTCATGTATTTGACATATTGAAAAGGGAATCATCAAAATTGGTTCACTCAGAAATAAGTTAGGTGACAAACATAAAAATACAGTCGAATTGAGATTCTCCTTTTTGGAAGTCGGTTCATAAAAAAATAGCATGCAATGGTCGCGCGCGTCATGTTAGGATATCCTGAGTGTGTGAGGGCTCCTTTCTCGGGGGTTTAAGAAATGTTGCTTTTTAATAATTCTAGAGTTTGTTAAGGATTTTTTGTGTAGGTCCAAAATTATGTACAGAGTAATAATAATAATATAAAGGAATAATAATATATTATAATAATAAAACCGCAGGGGCGGCTTTGTGGCGAGCCGTCGGTGAGTGGCGACACCGTGGACCCTGATTCTCCCTGGGGCTAAAATAGACCCCTGACCCCCGGCTTGCCTTAATTGGCCGTCTGGGGGTGGAGACGCAAGAGCAAGAAACAAAAAGCTCCAAGGGTGGAAGTGTTAAAGGGCATAACGCCGGTAGTAGCGCTCTAGTGAAACGCAGCACACCTCTCAACACCCTTCAGCCATCCACACCAACGTTGTCCCTTTTGTCACCATTCATGGTGGCCTTTATGGGGGGCCCGTTTAGTGGGTAACAAGTCACCACCTGCCCAAAAATTTTAAGATGAGATTGAATTTGGCAGGTGCCGGTTCTCTTCCATAGCCCACTATCTTTGAATCACTAATAAAATCATTTCAATAGCCTTGTCATTTAACCCATTTTTATAATAGATATACCATATCACCATCCATCCAAAAGTTTCTGTTTTTTATACTACTTTATATTTTGTATACCAAACAGTCTCTCTAATCTATTCATATAATATATATAAGATATAAAATCAGTCACTCTAAGTGTTGGCTACAGCCCCATTTATGCCTTTGTAAAGGACCGGATGAAATCCGTGATTTATTTTGAATAAGAGGAATAACAATAATAATAAAATCTGTATCGACACATTTCTTAGGTAATAGGTACTTACAATAACAATAGACTTAGGTAATATGCTGTGTTTGGATATAAGTAATACATAAATCATATCTTTTTAATGAGATCGTTGGTGCCTGTGGTAGTATAAAACTGTGTTACAGACCACAACGCTCTCCGTTCTTGTACAGGTATAAACAATATTACAAAGTAAAAGGCCTAGCTTAAGTATATTCGAATGGCCTGGTATAATGTAAGTAATTTTGTACTGATAGCGAGAAGAATTATAAAAAAGAATAAGTAAGAAATTAATAATAATAATAGCAATAATAATAAAAATGCATGCCTTATTTTAGCTAAAAGAAAGGATGTGTGTATGTGTATTTGCGCGCGCGTGTGTGTAAGTGTGTGTGTAGAGAGCAAGAGGGAGTATGTGTGTATTGAGCCTATAGTGGTTGTTTGGTAAGATTTTCTGTTTCGATGTAATGTAAATTAAGCAAGTGCTCCGTCAACTTTCGTTTTAATTCAAATCGTGAAATAGGATATATGTGAAGGTTTTGGTTAATTTTATTATATAATCGGCTGCTTAGTTTTTCGTAATGTCTACTGGCTAGTAATAATCGATTGGATTCAATTTCACAAACGCGTCCTCTCCTGCGTGGGATTTCATCCAGTTTAGGGTCATACGTTAGAGTTTTATGTTTTCGCAAAACTGTTTTCGCAAATAGTTGTCTGACTGTCAAAACATTTAACTGCTGGTACATTAATGTTGTAGGAAACCTTATAGGTTTTCTGATCATAACTCTGAGTATTGCTCTTTGTGCACGCTCAGCATGTAATAGTATAGTTGGACACGCACCACCGCAAGCCGGGGCGCAGTAAGAAAAAAGAGATTGTGCTAAAGAGTAGTAGACTTGTTTCTGAGTGTCCAGGTCAGCAACGCAATTTTTTTTTTAAATATGTATATTAATTTACGTGAACGTGTTCTTAAAGAGTCTATATGTATCCTCCAATTTAGTAATCCATCTATGATCCAAGATATTTAATATGGTTGGTTCTTTCGAGATCAGGACAGGTACATGGCGAGGTATTTAAATGACACTTATGAGCAGTTATGGGGAAAAAGGTGTCAGGATGTGAGGATGATTTTGGGGCAAATGTTACATAATTAGTGTTTTCAACGTTAAGAGTCAGTAAATTTGAAGTTAGCCATTTCATAACAGTGCAAAGAGCCTCTTCTCCATTTTTCTTTATCTCAGTCCACGTTTTACCATGAACTATCAGTGCTGTGTCATCCGCATATGTAAATATATCACAGTAGACATGGGTCTTGTTTATATGTAGGTGATGATATACTTGGCGATCTTGAATAGATAATGAAGGTGTGTGTTAGATGTGGAAAGTGTGTAAAATAAATTTGGGATTATGGCTAGTAGTGAATATGTCAATTTTTTTGGGTGTAGGCACTCGTAGTATAGACTGAGGGTTATTGGAAAAATGCTAACAACTAAAACTAACTTAATAACGTAACATAACTTAAATATTTCAAATATATTTTACTCTCATACAAAACAAAAATAATAACCAATCGATCTAAATAGTCGTAACTCTTAATAATTTATTGTGCTGCAAAGCTCGCGGGAGGCGTAGCGTCGTATTCGCTTTACTTACAAGTACAATTTGAAAAACTTAATACCTACTTCCATTCTATTCAGTTATTGGAGTGTATCTCAAAAAGTACTGGACCGAATTTGATGAAATTTAAATAGGACCACACGGGAAGTACTAGCTTTCAAACTAAATAATAGAATTTTGAGTATCGGTTCACCCTATCAAAAGTTTAAGAGGTAACAAACACAAAAAAGAACAAATACAGTCGAATTGAGTACCTCCTTCTTTTTGGAAGTCGGTAGAAAAGTAGCTAAGAGGCAGAGCTAAAAAGTGTCCTAGCCTTAATAAGTACTACAAAACCCGAATGTTTTTATTTTGTGAAATAATTAGTTTTTAAGAAAAGTCTAACTAATGTTGTGAGGTGCTCTAAAGAGGTTGTTAGCATTTTTCCCTGTATATTGCTTCTGAGCACTTTTTCTCGCTTAGTGATATATAGTAAGTAATTTTTTACTTTCTTTTTATACACTTATGTTGTGTCCTTAATTATATTAAGTTTCTCATTTAGGTTTTTATTATCACCCAGTAGATAAAGATAATTGTTAATTTTTTTCTCTTAATTGTCTGTATTTTACTCCATGAATACTAATTATGAGCCCGTCTAGGTAGTAAAGTGATTAATAAGGCAGTGTTGCTGAAGTTGCTAAAGTAATAAAATACAAGTACAATTTGAAAAAAATTATACCGACTTCCATTCTATTCAGTTATTGGAGTGTAACTCAAAAATACTTGACCAAATTTGATGAAATTTAAATGGGACACACGGGAAGCACCAGGCTTAAAAAATTTTTTTTGAGAATCGGTTCACACTATCGAAAGTTATAAGGTAACAAACATAAAAAAATACAGTTGAATTGAGTACCTCCTCCTTTTTGGAAGTCGGTAGAATACATGTCGAACCGTTACTTTATTAGTTTCCCTGTAAAACTTGTCTGTTGAGTATTTGTACGGTGTTTTTGGTAGGTACTAGTAATACTACTTAATAGAATTCGTGGTATTGAATTCTGCATTTGATTTATCATTGGATCATTGTAATTCGCCCCATGCAAGTGAAGTTGGGCAGACACTAATTTAAGAACACATATAAGAACACACTATAATGTGTCTATCAACTACTAGTATAATACTAGATACATACATAACCTTAAACATTGTATGTAAGCGTGTGATTTACTTTCAATACCCAATACTCAATAGTTCGTAGAGATCGTGAAGGCTATGTTAGAAAGGATACGGCAAAGGCGTGAACCTGAGGCCAGTACTTCTGGCCAAAAGCGTACACATAAGTATAAAATTAGGAAATATTGTTCACTAGCAATAGATTTATGTATTTACAAAAGAAAAAAAAATGGACTCACTTTAGTTTTTAAGCAATTTCCACCATAGCTTAAGAATGTTTATTGTGATGTTTGGAGAACGAATCTCCAAGAAAAATTTTATTTAAAAAAAACAAATCTAAAAAAGGTACGGACCAAAGAGTCTGTAGTGTGGAAGAATAATAAATAAAAAAAAAGTACTCAATAGTTTATTGCAATCATATGCGACTTTGACCTTGAAGGAAGCAGACGCCGACGACACAAGATTTATTCTTAGTGTGGGCTTTGCGAGATTCATTTTTCTTTGTGTAAAAAAATATAATAATGACCAAATGCTAATTAACTTCTGTATTTACCTTTTTGTAATGTAATGTGTGTCAGTAATAAAAATTCTAATTCTAATGTCTTAAATAATTATTCTTATCTATCTAATGACCCTGGTAGGGTGTAGCAAGAAAGGCAATGAAGCGCCCGACCCATTCAATAAACATCAAAAAAGGAGATTACCCAGCCGCCATACATTTTTGGGATAATTTTGAAAGTGCCGGCCAACTAAAATAAACTTAATATTCTAATAGAACATGACAAAATAAACATTTTTTATTATTAGAGTTAAGTTGTAAATTAAGTTTGAAAGATAATATTCAAACTTAAAATATCTATTCTTTATGTTGAATAAAACCTAGTTATTATTATATTTCTCGGAATAATGTGCAGGTTGGAATGTACAAAAGGTAGGTATCACCACAGGTAGGTATCACCACAGTCCTGCGCTTGCGACGCATGCTATCTCGCTCGCACTCACCGCGACACTGAGTACCTTTCACCGCGCAACTTGCCTAATCCCGTTAGTTCTCCATGCAACTTCTGATACATCGGACGGCTAACGATAAAAAAATGAAAATTGTAATGAACACCTGGGTAATAAGTCTTCATTACAAATTTCATCCAAGTAGCCGTTTCAGCATAAAGTAGTATTGTTAGTCATACATACTCACATACACATTTTTGTACTTACTTATTATAGTAACTTGATATCGTTTACAATTTTGTATGCCTAGCATAAATATTTATTTTCTTAAGGTGAGTAAATAAAAAAATACACCTGTGTTATCAAAACAGTGTACACATGTATTCCTTTAGTAATTAGAAAAAATAAAAGGTTAAAATGCCACGGACCCATTGATGTCTGTGAACAAAAGCATTATAAATATTAAAAAAGCAGTGTACACTAATACATTTTTTGACTGTGTATAAAATAATGACCCTTGTACAATCAAACCAGCTTACGAAAAAGTATTTTTTCCTCTTCATAATAAATCACGGCTTTGTTGCTCACTACAAATAAGGCTTTGTCAACAAATTTCTAGATTTCTATTGTGAAAGGTGAACGGACCTTTGGATGTTGACCTGTGTCAATACTTGACCATTTTTATTACTTTTTTGCGGCATCGAGGTCATATTGTGCTTTTTATTTGTGAAGGATACAAATGAATACTCGTTCTAAAATATATTAGTACAATTCGTAAATATATTATTTGTAATAAATTTCAAGTCAAAATATTGGAAACTGTTTTGAACTTTACATTCACTATAAACAAAGCGTTTTAAACTTTATAGATGAGGTAAAACTGCAACGAATTTCTGTGACAGCCAAAATCGGCTCAAAGCCTTTATTATCACTGGTGCTGTGGAATGAGAGTTCTATTGTGAAGTACTCTACGTGTGCCAATTTAATCTATAACTAACTGCGCTCCGCGGTTTCACCTGCGTTGTGATTGATGATGATGAGGATGAAGCAAATATAGCGTATGTTACTCAGGCAAATTGTAGCTTTATATAGCTTTATGCTCGTGAAAGAATTGTTTGAATCCGTTGAGTAGTACATGTAATTATCTAATAAAAAGAAACAAATACTCATATATCTTTCCTCTTTATTATTAGAATAAATAAGGCTTCCCATAGGACGGACATTGATTCGTAGCAAGGTACGAATAATGTAGCCTGGTTTCGTCACTATTGCATATTTCAAAATGAAAAAGTATTTATTGTGACATACCTAACTGTAATAGTTAGACATATGGTAATGTGGACTTCTTTGTAGATATTGACGTCTTCTATAAAATTTGGGGGCAATTATACTATTTCACAAATTTCAACAATCCACCCCGCTGCAACTGCAGTTCGACTCCCGTTGCCGTTCGATAATCACCCAAAATGCCATTCTACTATTATTACTACTATTTCAGTAGGCAAATTGGAACGTAACGTCACGTAAACGTATCGTAAAAGCTACTATATAATAGCTATTAAATACTCAACACTAATATGAGTTAGCGTCGTGTTCATGATCTATCGAGTTACCATAATATAAAATATTGTTCGATCGCTGGCGTCAATAGAAACGTAACTGCAGCTGGACTACAAAAGCAGAATAAAAATGTGTGTAAATCAGTTACGGTCGATTGTAGTTAAAAGAAATTAAGTTACTGGAATCGGCCCCCTGTCATCACTTTTCTCTGCCGTGCGATTCTATAATGATTCGTCGATGCTCTCGTCGACGAGCTCACCGATGTCAAATACTTTATGAGATATTACCCTTGTACAAGGTTGTTTTTTCAACGTTTCTTGTCATCTCGTCATTTGTTTCACGGCTGTTGTCAAAGCGGACAAGACAGTTAGTCCGCAAGACGGTTAGTCAAATAGAGAGTTAAAATTCGATGCTCGGACCAGAACCTCGGCGGCCTCGTCAATGGCGTCTGACACGGAGAGTCAGAAGACGCGGTTTGAATCCCGTCCGAGGATGGAATTTTTCTCTCTATAAATTTCAATGTTTGCATTTGTTAAATGAACTTATTTATGCGACTGTGACAAGTTTAATTATGTTACTGTCCTGTCTAAGTCTAAAATACTGTATAAGGCGATTGTCGATGAACGCACAAAAATAACGTTTCATGATTTTTTCACTTCGGGTGCACTCGTGTTTCGCAAACACTTAACACTCAATAATCCACCAGCATTCACACGTAACAACTCGTTTGAAACTTGCAGTACCAGTGGGCAGGCCACATATCACGCAAAACAGATGACCCATGGGGCTGGAAGGTTCTGGAGCGGAGACCATGGACCGGCAAGCGCAGCGTAGGTCGTTCACCGACAAGGTAGACTGACGACCTGATAAAAGACGCAGGACGGCGCTTACGTCTGCCTGCATCTTAATGCAGGCCGCTTCCGACCGGCCTTTTTAAAAATTTGTGGGGGAGACATATGTTTAGCAGTGGACGTCCTACGGCTGAGGTGATGATAATGAAAGGAATACATGTGTACACTGTTTTGATAACTCAGGTGTATTTTTTTATTTAATCACCCTAAGAAAATAACTATTTATGCTAGGCATACAAAATCGTAATAGTGAGTGAGATAGTGATGATGATGAACTTGAAAAAAAAACGCAAATCTAGGAAAATGAAACAAAATGAACGGGTTTTTTCTGTCATCTACCTAGAGCTTTTTTATATAAGACTAGTAAAAAAGGAATTGACTACGGATTTCCGCTTGCCACAATTTTGCACACTTAGCATTTTGTCTCCATTCACTCCCATGACATATTTATATATACTTGTTACCTGACCTTTCTCTAGAATAGAAAACTGATTTACAGAACGTCTTCATTTGATATTCATACAATTAGTACCTACCTTAATTGCTTCGTCAACAACGCCAATTAAACCACAAATTGAATTATCACAACTTAGGCGAGGTTCAAAAGCAATCCAAACTCATTTCCAGCAAAATTACTGTCATTTCGACGTCACGAATGAAACATTCCGATTTAATTTGTGACTCTAAACTCACTAAGGTTTAATACGATATCATCGATGAGGTCGTCCATACCATTACCCACGTCTATAGAATGCAAATCTTTAGATATTGGGATACTTCTATGAGTGGCCGATTTTGTAGGTACTACTGCAATGTCAAATATTCTTCCTCGAAGCTGTAGTGCACATGAAACACAGTTCACAGAAACAAGGGAGATATGAAAAGGGGTCGGGGCCGGTGTCGCAGCAATATGCCCAAAAACAGAACACATTGCTCGCAGCGCAACTTTTGTATTATGTGACTGAACGCCGGTCGCGATATTGCATGCAAACAGTTTACAATGCTTGCTCTGTACTTACGAATATTAAAACGTTACGTTTTAATACCGCAGTGGGTAATGAACTTATTGAAGCTAACAGACTACGTTGAATCGCGGAGTACGGCCGCTGCTTGCGACACCGGGTTTTGTAATAAGTGCATGGATTGGTATCTCTCTAGATCTCTATGACATGAAAGCATTACAGTGTTAAGGTTGAGGATCGCTATAGAAAATGGAATCACTGGGCGACTGGTACGGTGTACCTCTGAATTTCGAGAAGTTCAATAGTTCGACAGCCGCTTACTTCGAAAAAACATATTTCGACAAATGATTGCTTCGACAGAACATATATTCTACAAGACTACCCACAGAACGTAGCGGAGTGTCCGAGCGAGCATAGCGAGCGTGCCGCGGCAGCAGCCAGCGAAGCGCCAGAATTAGGCTAACCTAACACCTCGATAAGGATATAACGCAGCACTTTTGGGATAAAATTCTTGTCGAATATATGTCCTCTCGAAACAATGACTTGTTGAACTATGTTTTTTCGAAGTAAGCGACTTGTCGAAGCATTGAACTTGTCGAAATTCAGAGGTCCGAGGAAATCCATCTGCTACTGAACAGCTACGTCTAGATTTTAAGAGTGTAGCCTTGCAGTACTTTGAATCTTAAAGATGTGGTTTGCACTGGAAATATTGTAGGCAGGTGTGACGTTTAAACACATGTCCTTGGGCTATGTCCGAAGCGTTCGGGTGAAAACTCTGACTAGGGTTGGCTGTAGATTAAAGCTCGATGTGGAAGGAATGCCCATCTGTCACCAATAGGAAAGTAATGTGCTTATTCCGGTTATGTTTAGCGTTATAATTAGACAGGTTCTATGTCTGATATGAAGTGTATGGGCCGGGCTGGCACTATATATATCTAGAAACATGTTTTTGTGAAAAAAATACTTATAATAAAGTGCGATGTGGAACGGAACCCTCGATACGCGAGTACAACTCTCACTTGGCTGGTATTTAACACACCGATTGGGCTGACAGTGGTCATTATGAGTCAGCGGATTTATCATCACAGTCAGCTCAATGGACGATTAATTCAGGCTTCCCAAACTGCGATCGCAAAGCGTTTAGACCATAATGTCAAATTACACGTGTTAAAGCTTCACAGCGGTTCCATTAATGTCCAACTTTGAACCAGATTTAATGCTAAAAGCCTTTTTTGCTTAAGCTTCAGAGGGTTTCACTTTTCAGTTTGTAATATCAAAGGGATTTTATGCCTAAATGTTTAGACCAGTGCCTACTTAAATGTATCTTTGTGCTGAAATTGTGGGCCAGTTTCGTAAGTGTAATTTCACTTTTGATTGTAATACTTCCTGCACTGATTACTGCTTCAGACAATGATCTTATATTAAAAAGAGTTAGATGTGATACTCGCGTATAAACACGGCAAAAAATGCGGCTGTGCAGCCACATTTCGTCCGTCATAGAATGCAAAAGTATTGAGCGGAAGAAGCGACAGTTTCACGAGAGTGCCTTAAACGTTAGTTCAATGACAAGCTTGTAAACAAATTGTCTGTGTACTTTTTCGCGGACTATATATTTATCTCGCTTTCACCCAAAAAGGATTTTGATCAAATTTGGTACCTACCACACATTAGGCACCTGACTTGAAAGAGGAATTGAGAATATGATGGTGGCCAAGATTGCAATAGGTTGCAAAGTATAAAAACTACACGATTTTGGTAATATTCAGCGAGAACATAATCGTAATCGTACAAGCATGAATCAAGATAATAATAAAAACATTTATTGACATAAAAGGCTGTACAATTTAAATTTGAAGCCTCTGGTCCTCGATGTAGCGTTACACTGTGATTCGAAGACCAGCGCCTTCTCCCATTTTTAATTCCACTTTACTAAAATTATGTCACAACCGAAATATATAAGAGAAAAAGAAATTAAAGAAAGAAAAGAAAGAAAGAAAGAAAATGTTTATTTTGGACATCAAACCACACCACAGCAAGCAATGTAGAATAATACAGCAAAGACAAGTAGGTAAAATACAAATAACCTTAGTTACTACATTACAATAAGTATATTTATTAACATTGTTTAATATAATAGGTTATTTATAAACTATATTATGTAAACAATAAATAAAAAGGAAAGAAATTGCTGACGTGTGCGGCCCAAAAAAGGTCCTGGCTCAGCATAATGCTGCAGGCGAACCTACAGCGCTGATTTTCAGCCAAGGCCTAAGTGACACACAGACACAAATAATATTAACTAAGTATAGTAAAAGAAAATAAAATAATTATGCCTATCTCACTATAAAAAAAATATAAGAAAAAAATTATATAATTTTAAAAACTCTTCCTTGATACAGTGAATAAAACGACTAACGCAAATACGCTTCTGAAAATATATAATAATAATGATATATGTATATCTAAAAATGCATAAAAAGTCTACCAAGTATTTTGATATAACTCAATCGCCAATAAAGAAGAAAAACTGCATATCGACTATTATTAGTTAATGACTTATTATTTGTTAACACACAAAAAATCATTTTTATTATAAACAGTCAAACATCTGCGACTTTGTTAAGTATTTATATCATACAATAATATGAGAAAGAAAGTAAATTAGAGCAAAAAATTTGATGATCCACAGTTTTTTATTTGTAAATCCAGTAAAATTTGGTTTAATTTATTTCTGAAAATTCTTTTACATTTTAATAACCTTAATGGTGGGGGCAGCGAATTCCAGCACTTCGTGGCAGCAAAACGAAAACTACCACGAAATGCAGTACTGTGATGTCGAGCAGTAATTATCAAATAGGATGAGGCTCGAGTCGCATATTTGTTGTAATCTTTGGACCAAGCAAATTTTGAATACAGGTAATGTGGCTGTTGGGATTGGACCACACCGAACATTAATGTCGCAAGATGTAGATCTCTTCTGTGCTTCATATTGAGTATCTTGTGCTGGTTAAGAAAAGGAGAAACGTGACTTCGAGGTGGAATACGAAAACAAAAACGGACACATGCATTTTGAACTCTTTGGATTTGTCGGGAAGTTCTAGCCAAAAGACGAGGACCATAGACAGTGTCAACATAGTTAAATTTGGAAAGAATAAGTGAATTTACCAGTGCTATTCGAAGGTCTGTACTTAAATAATTTTGTATTTTATATAACACTTTCAAACGATAGAAACAGTTACTAACACATATAGAAATATAACGTTCAAACCTTAATTTTTCATAAAAATAAGACCAATATTAAACTATCAAATTTTGTGCTTTTCAATGCATACTAAGTACATACATACAGTATACAGTATATACAGTACATACCAAAGTACGAGAAGCCATCGAAATAAGACGTCACCCTAATTTCAATCGGGATCGTGGGTGGAATATACCGCCGGCCTGGATACCAGTGTTAAATATTGACAAGATGACCGCGGAGCTCTGGAACCGTGAGGTCGACTCAACAAGTGTGGTGTGTCAACAGCCCTACATACCAAAAAAAACGGCAGTGACAGTGACACTGAAAGTGACATTGACGTAAGTGACAGTTCGGACGGAAAAAATCTGACAGACACAGCGCGACCGTCGCAGCGCCAGTTACGTGCTCACCGCTGTGCACAAGAGTGACTCCCAGAAGAAGAACTTCAAATAAGTTCGAAACGTTCGGAGAATATTTCCGGTAAATATTACGCGAGTCCTAGCCGGTTTTAAAGCGTAATTAAGTACATATAATTGTATGCTTTAAATAACTCTTTATTAAATTTTACAAATTACTTCATTTTATAACAATTGAAATGTGTTTTAAGAAGGCTGTTAGGAATACTTGCAAAATATAATAAAATAACATACATATACACCGTGACTGGTTGAACACTTTACATAAACAAGGACATGATAATTCATGGTCACATGAAACGTTTAAAAAAATAAAATTAAAAAAATACCGTTAAACTACAGAGGAAACCTTCATTCTATGAATGTGCTATAACTCGAAAATTATGGACACCGTCCGAACGGGGTTAATGACCCAAAGCGCCGCGCCGCGTTCAAAGGAATCAAGCTGCGTCCGAACGGGGTTAATGACCCAAAGGGCCGCGCCGCCCGCGCCGCCAAAGGATGCCGCGATCGTCGGCCGGGGTTAATGACCCAAAGGGCCGCGCCGCCCGCGCCGCCAAAGGATGCCGCGATTATTACTACACGCGCGCCGCGAGTGACCATGTTTATTGTTTTGAGTAGACAATTAAAGTTAAATTACGTAAATATTAGGCACCTATTTTTTTTTCTTAATTAGAACGAGAATCGAGTACTGAGCACTATATATCAATATGTAAAGTGTTCAACCAGTCACCCTGTATATAGTGATTTTTCAGATAGCCGTGTTCAATTGCCTGTACTTTGCCAAGCGTCGCCTTCGCCATTTGTATTGTTTTGTTAGGGTATATGTAGGGTATATAGGGTAAACATAGGGTATGGCATAGTCGTGTTCGCATTCGACCTTTCTATGGCCGCATACAACCACTGTTAATCTAAGTTAAAGATATTATAAATATGCATTATCCAAACTTATCTTGTTTCATGCTTTTAATAGCGTGATTTTTAGTACTTAAGTTTTAGTACTTTATGAATTTAGATTATTTTGGGCTTATACTTTCGGCATACTTTTGAACCCTTACAATTTGTTCTGTGACTTTGACTTTTTTTTAGTATTAAAAGGGTTGTAATCATAAACTTAGTAGACTTTGCTTGTTGTTGGGTGCTTTTGTCATGGTGGTTAGAAGTGTACTTAGAAAGGGTTTTTCGAAATTAAACTCCTAAAGGGGTAGAAATGGGTGAACACGGTTGTATGCAAGCCCTTTGATTAAGCTAATTGAGATGAAAATTTGTATTTAATAATTTGGTAAAATAAATTGGTTAATCCTACTAATATCATACCAACAATATTGTTTGTATGTATGGATGTTTGTTTCTCTTTCACGCAAAAAATACTGAAAAGGTTTTCATAAAGGAGAATGGTCAACTGAGAATGAAAACCACGGAGAATGAAACTATGCCAAATTTATTTATTATTAGTAGACGCAAATAGGTAATTCATATATTTATATTTAATTAGCAGTTGGGAAAAATAAGAAAAGCTAAATGTAAAACAATAAAATTAATACGCAGAAGATGCTTGTGGGCAATAACGAAACGCTATTCAGTTCATAGACTATAATACTATACAACTTTCTTTATACTACGTATATTCTGCCAAAAGAGTGGAAATGACATGACAAAGTGACACCAATGGTTATTTCCTTTGTTGTTGGACTCGTACGTTTTGTACATTTGCCATTTCTCAAGTTAGTTTTATCATGTTATCACATAAAATATAAATAGTTGCATCCATATCTACGATAACGATACCTAATGCCAAGCACCCGTTTTTCTATTACGATAGATTTCTTTTGAAAAACCCAGTCAGTTATTTAAAGCTAACGAATTCTGCCTATCTAACCTAACCTAGAAAAAATATCTATGCTGATAACTTTAAGCCCCAACTGAAAAATATATGGTACAATTTTATAATATCTTAGTCTTACTAAGGAGTACTGGTTTTGCATGGTTTCCTTTCTCGTGGGTCCGTCTATGTAGGGTACCCAAAACACAGAGGTTTGCCATTCTTCTTTGATATGTAGATAGAAGAAGCGCTGGAGTAACATATATGATGATAACTTTTCATAATCATCATCATCATCATTCATCACCCCGCGGATGAAACCGTGTGTACAACAACTAGTACAAGATAAATGATTGTTTGTATACAATTTTTGTTATATATTCACAGTAGTTAAATGTTATGATCATAAACACACGGGGGTTGTATGTAGGTAAGTATACATAATGTCTAAAAATACCACGACGCGTGTGAATTTTCCGATACATTAAACGCAAACGTGTTCAATCGGACGAAGTCATCCACCTGGCTTCCTCATAGACATGTTTCCATGAAAAAAATCACGTGCACTTAGTTATACAATTTTAGAAAATTAATGGCATCAGTAAAGCAAGAATGGATACTATCACGATAATCTTGTCAAATCGATAAACGTGTATACGATAATTTTATAGTATTTTGTTTCTAGCATCTATGTCGAGGGCTGTCTTTTATCGATAATTTCATCTTATCGACTATCTATGATCGCAGTGCTGCCTCGAGATACTATCGGCCTTATTTATAAACATATATTTAAATAACGTCATATATTACCGTGCAGACCAGTTATGTAGTGCACATTACCAAATGACGTAGTTTAAAATTTGTAGTAAGTATGTTTATATATGTTTGCGATCGTATGAAGTCAGTCGCAATATTACAAAATTGAAGAACAACAATTACCATAATTATTGTTCTGAAATAACAGTAGCCTAAGTTTCTTCTTATACAATCAGCTACTAGTCAAATTCCTGTCAAAATCATGCAAGCCATTTTGGTGATTAGCCAGAACAAACATACATACAAAATAATACTCTGTTATACGTAAATACCGTATAAGTACCGTATACGTAATAATAAATAATAATAATATTCCACAACTATCACACAACGCCATCTAGTCCCAAGCTAAGCAGAGCTTGTGTTATGGGTGCTAGACAACTGATAAACATACTTATATATTTCTAAATACATACATATTATAGATAAATTACACCCAGACACAGAACAAATGATCGTCATTACACAAACATTTGTCCTGGGTGGGAATCGAACCCACGACCTCCGGCATAGCAGTCAGGGTCACTAACCACTAGACCAACAGGCCTGTCAACGTACCTTATAAGTACAGTATAAGTACCGTGTAAGGACCGTATAAGTACCGCATAGCTACCGCATAACTACCGTATATGTACCGTATAATTACCGTATAAGTACCGCATAACTACCGTATACGTACCTAATAATTACCGTATAAGTACCGCATAACTACCGTATAACTACCGTATACGTACCGTATAATTACCGTATAAGTACCGCATAACTACCGCATAACTATCGCATAACTACCGTATACGTACCGTATAATTACCGTATAAGTACTGTATATATACTGTTATTAGTACTGTTTATTTATTTATGTCATAAATATTTATTTATTTATATTAAGTTATGTTTGTGTAGTTTATGTAATTTTAATATTATTTAGGTTTACTTTTGACATTGTTTTCAAATACACTGCCGTCTATTCGTGTATCATAATTTCTCTCCATTCAAAGGTTGTCTGGAAGAGATGGCTTATAAGCGATAAGACCGCCCATTGTACAACAGTATTAATAATTGTATAATAAATGTATCTACTTTTTTATGTACAATAAAGCGTTATCTATCTATTTATATACTTACTTTAGAGTAGCCGGAACAAATAAACATACAAACAATTTTTGGTTTTCTTATAAGAACCGTACCTATATACTTTCAGACGAAGGTAATGTTAGTAATTGAAGGTATGGTTACAGGCGACAACTAACAATTACAGGCACATGAGACTTGACAACTTAATGTCTCAGAGTTACGGGCGCAATCTAAGTCGAAGTAAGGGCGTAATCTCAATCTACGCAGAGGTTACCGCTTAACATCAGGTGGGCCTCGTGCTTGTACCGTTTCCTACTAACATACAAAAGATATATGACAGCGTCAGTCTACTCTGTGAGTTATACGCACGAAGAGCGGCTCTCGTAAACTATACAGTTCCTAGAAAAAATAACAAACGGAACAAGCCAACTAATTTCAGGCTCAGTATCAAAAGGAAGATTATTAATAATTAAAACCTTTCATTAAGTAGATTTCATCGAAACAATTAATTAGCAGGTATTGAATGAGCTTGTCAAGGTGAATTGGTGTTGAGCGCCCGGCCATTGGGAATATATTATGTACAGAATAATTAAATGTTAATGAAGAAATCTGAGATCTTTATATTTAATTCGGTAGGTGTTTAATTAATTATTTTTTTTATGTAGGTGTTTGATTAGCATTTCAATTTGTATTGCGACACCGTTCCGGAAAACAAATGTTTACATAGTGTTTGACATCTACACTAATTTTATGAAGAGGAAAAAATTGTTTGTTTGTTTGTTATGTTTGTATTGAATAGGCTCTGAAACTACTTGACTGATTTGGAAAATTCTCAGGCTCAGTGTCAACAATACGAAGATTAATAATAATTAAAAACCTTTCATTAAGTATATTTCATCGCAACAATTAATTAGCAGGTATTGAATGAGCTTGTCAAGGTGAATTGGTGTTGAGCGCCCGGCCATTGGGAATATATTATGTACAGAATAATTAAATGTTAATGAAGAAATCTGAGATCTTTATATTTAATTCGGTAGGTGTTTAATTAATTAATTTTTTATGTAGGTGTTTGATTAGCATTTCAATTTGTATTGCGACACCGTTCCGGAAAACAAATGTTTACATAGTGTTTGACATCTACACTAATTTTATGAAGAGGAAAAAATTGTTTGTTTGTTTGTTATGTTTGTATTGAATAGGCTCTGAAACTACTTGACTGATTTGGAAAATTCTCAGGCTCAGTGTCAACAATACGAAGATTAATAATAATTAAAAACCTTTCATTAAGTATATTTCATCGCAACAATTAATTAGCAGGTATTGAATGAGCTTGTCAAGGTGAATTGTGTTGAGCGCCCGGCCATTGGGAATATATTATGTACAGAATAATTAAATGTTAATGAAGAAATCTGAGATCTTTATATTTAATTCGGTAGGTGTTTAATTAATTAATTTTTTATGTAGGTGTTTGATTAGCATTTCAATTTGTATTGCGACACCGTTCCGGAAAACAAATGTTTACATAGTGTTTGACATCTACACTAATTTTATGAAGAGGAAAAAATTGTTTGTTTGTTTGTTATGTTTGTATTGAATAGGCTCTGAAACTACTTGACTGATTTGGAAAATTCTCAGGCTCAGTGTCAACAATACGAAGATTAATAATAATTAAAAACCTTTCATTAAGTATATTTCATCGCAACAATTAATTAGCAGGTATTGAATGAGCTTGTCAAGGTGAATTGGTGTTGAGCGCCCGGCCATTGGGAATATATTATGTACAGAATAATTAAACGTTAATGAAGAAATCTGAGATCTTTATATTTAATTCGGTAGGTGTTTAATTAATAAATTTTTTATGTAGGTGTTTGATTAGCATTTCAATTTGTATTGCGACACCGTTCCGGAAAACAAATGTTTACATAGTGTTTGACATCTACACTAATTTTATGAAGAGGAAAAAATTGTTTGTTTGTTTGTTATGTTTGTATTGAATAGGCTCTGAAACTACTTGACTGATTTGGAAAATTCTCAGGCTCAGTGTCAACAATACGAAGATTTATAATAATTAAAAACCTTTCATTAAGTATATTTCATCGCAACAATTAATTAGCAGGTATTGAATGAGCTTGTCAAGGTGAATTGGTGTTGAGCGCCCGGCCATTGGGAATATATTATGTACAGAATAATTAAATGTTAATGAAGAAATCTGAGATCTTTATATTTAATTCGGTAGGTGTTTAATTAATTAATTTTTTATGTAGGTGTTTGATTAGCATTTCAATTTGTATTGCGACACCGTTCCGGAAAACAAATGTTTACATAGTGTTTGACATCTACACTAATTTTATGAAGAGGAAAAAATTGTTTGTTTGTTTGTTATGTTTGTATTGAATAGGCTCTGAAACTACTTGACTGATTTGGAAAATTCTCAGGCTCAGTGTCAACAATACGAAGATTAATAATAATTAAAAACCATTCATTAAGTATATTTCATCGCAACAATTAATTAGCAGGTATTGAATGAGCTTGTCAAGGTGAATTGTGTTGAGCGCCCGGCCATTGGGAATATATAATGTACAGAATAATTAAATGTTAATGAAGAAATCTGAGATCTTTATATTTAATTCGGTAGGTGTTTAATTAATTATTTTTTTATGTAGGTGTTTGATTAGCATTTCAATTTGTATTGCGACACCGTTCCGGAAAACAAATGTTTACATAGTGTTTGACATCTACACTAATTTTATGAAGAGGAAAAAATTGTTTGTTTGTTTGTTATGTTTGTATTGAATAGGCTCTGAAACTACTTGACTGATTTGGAAAATTCTCAGGCTCAGTGTCAACAATACGAAGATTAATAATAATTAAAAACCTTTCATTAAGTATATTTCATCGCAACAATTAATTAGCAGGTATTGAATGAGCTTGTCAAGGTGAATTGGTGTTGAGCGCCCGGCCATTGGGAATATATTATGTACAGAATAATTAAATGTTATGAAGAAATCTGAGATCTTTATATTTAATTCGGTAGGTGTTTAATTAATTAATTTTTTATGTAGGTGTTTGATTAGCATTTCAATTTGTATTGCGACACCGTTCCGGAAAACAAATGTTTACATAGTGTTTGACATCTACACTAATTTTATGAAGAGGAAAAAATTGTTTGTTTGTTTGTTATGTTTGTATTGAATCTCTTCTGCTCTGAAACTACTTGACTGATTTGGAAAATTCTTACACTATTAGAATCCTCCATTATCCCTTATGAACATAGGACATAGGAGATTTGCACAAATTCAGGGATACGAACAAAACTTCGATAATGTAACCCAAGGTGTAAATAATATGCATATATCGCGTACGCTGCGGAAACTATTGACAAAGAGTAAAGTGATGTAGTACCGTTTTATAGAAGACGTCCACAAAAACTTCAGCAATACCATATGCCTGACTTTTGAAGTTATGTCAAAATATTTAATAAATTAACTGAGTGCGCCCCGCGGTTTCCCCCGCGTGGTGATGAACTTTACGACCTATTCTCAGACCTACTGAATATACACACAAAATTTCATAAAAAATCACTCAAGTTGTCCCGGAAGAGTTCGTTACACTGTGACACGAGAATTTTATATATTAGATGTACGTAAATGCAACGCGTACACTGAGCCTAGCACGAATAACTGCGTAAATGTAAAGTGTCATTCACGTCAAACAGTACAAACTGTCATTTATCTAGGGCAACTGTGACACAGATAACTCATAGTTTGTCCGCCGAAGCGTGAAACCGTGTGTCACAACTAGTACAAAATAAATGATTGCTTGTATAATTTTTTTGTGATATATCAAAAAAAAAATTCGCTTACCATACGATTACTTTTTCGCAAATTGTTTGTGCTGTCTCAGGAGTATGCCATTCCAACATAACACATTATTTTTATGGTTTGTGCGGAATTAATTATTATAAGACTACAAAACCAGCTTTAAGATTAAAAAACATGTTGACCATGATTTTTGAATTGCACTTGATATTATTTTAAAAATTTCCCTTTTGCTCTAAAATGGATGAAATAATCATTTTAAGTGTTTTTAATCAGATGGTCAAATTAAATTTAAAAAAAATCCCATTTCCAAATCTCATACATTTCAAATGTATGGCACAATTTTTTTGCCAGAAACAATGTTCTATTATACCATATTTATACTAGCTGCACCCCGCGGTTTCACCAGCGGGGTGATGTTTGTCGGAACTTTCTTTATTTCGAACCTACTACAAAGTAGGTAAAAATTTAATAAAAGATGGAATGAAATCCGTAAAGTCGTTCTCAAGTTTCGGCATGACCAAGGGAAATAATAGAGATTCAATTTTATATATGTAATTAGCTGACCCGCCAGCGGTGTCACTCGCGTGGCCTCGCGGGATACGGTAATTACAGATTTCAATTAGAGGTTGAATTTCACAAAATCCCGTCTTAGTGAGTACGTAGGTCCAAAAAAGAACCCCCATGCAAAATTTTAAACTTTTAGAACTCGCAGTAACGAAGTTTCATACAAACTATCAATCCCAAAAAACACTTAGGGGTTGAATTTAATAAAATCCCGTCTTAGTGAGCACCTACGTCCTAAAAAGAACCCGCATGCAAAATTTGAATTTCCTGGCACTTGTAGTTTCTGAGATTTCGTCTAGCTTTTATATATATATATATATATATATAGATATAATAGACACTTGCCAATAAGGAGCGACAGAACGATATATTATTAAGGGTTTCTTGTAGTACAAAACCCTATTAAAACGCATATATTGGGGTTACGATTAACGTTAGAGCCATCAAGTACGCATAACTTATACAGTTTCTAGTTCTGAATGGCAACCATATTACAATAGGCGCAAACTTAACAACCTCGTCACTTTTTTAATAAAAACTTATATATATTTTTATAAATTTCTCCTGTAGTTAAAAGCTTTTCCACTTCTAAAGCTTTAAAGTACAGAAAATGTGAGCTACGTTATTGCGTGTCTATTCCTAGAGTTTTCTATGAGCGAGATATTAAATTTTCTTGCACTTTAAATATTGCTCTTCAGTGAATCTTGACAAGGAATAGCTGAAATATTACGAGTATTGTCGTCTTTTTCGATGCTCCAGACAACTTCTACGTGCGTTGTGCGAGACAGTGTTATAACCTGCCGTGAGATTCTCAAATAACTCTCATCAATGTCAAATACTTTATGAGATATCACCCTTGTAAATAAGGTTGTTTTCCCAAGGTTTCTTGTCATCTCGTCATTTGTTTCACGGATGTAGTCAAAGATGCAACAATGTTTGCTCTTAGAGAATCGCACGGCTGGTCCGAATTAATCCATGAAACTGTTATTGCGCTCATAAGCAACCCGAAACTGTGTAAGTGCGCAAACGGCAAACATTGTGACGGCATAAATGGCATATACCAGCGCCATATAGGACTCGCACTGATAAAACATATACTGGGTGTTTGGTGGAACGATGTAAGGATTTTTGGAGCCGATCAAGGACATCAATATAATCATTTTAAATCACATTTTCCATTGTGAGAAGTGTTATGCTTTTTATGTTAATATTAAAATTTAGTTTTTACGTTTAAAACGATTTTGTTCGTTTAGATACAATAAAATACTAGATCGACCAGATCGCGCATTAATCACTTTTATTTTGTTATTGTATTAGTCATAACAATACATTCTTTCATCAAAATAAGAAACGACAATCATTGGGCAGGAAATCATAGATAAAACTTAGATAAAAAAATATTTTTTCACTGAAAACTTATCATTAAAAAATAAGAAAAGCTACTGTGGTTCAGATAACTTTGAAAAATAACTTGGTTCATGGCCTTTCATTTAAAAAATAAATTATTACTAATAAGGTAAAAATGATATCACATTTTTTTTCGTACACAGTCTGTGTTAACAGTAAAAACAAACGGTAAATATTCAATTAAAAGCCAATGTACTTTACAGTATAGCATGTACGGTTTAAAATCATTATATTGCTGCCCTTCATTGGCTCCGTAAATCCCTACATCGTTCCACCAAACACCCTGTATACACACATAAAATCTTAGAGAGCTTCGTGGGCTTAGTCCAAATTTGACATACGAGTATGTTTACGTCAGACGGAAAGGTGTTTTGCTCTAGGTTTTCGGATATTTATTTACACGGATGTAACAATCAAGACGAGAAATATCCATAGAAGCCGAACATTCTCTTTTATTTTTTTACTAGCTGGTGCCCGCGACTACGTCTGCGCAGGATTAGTACTACGAGTAGCTTATTATCTTCTCCAAAGCTATATCTATCTTTATACCAAAATGTCATAAGATATGTGCATTTTTTTATTTTTTTTATAATGTTTAATCAAAGCCCTCTCGCCTGATGGAAAGCGAAGATGGAATCAAGAAGCAATGACCATTTGTGTAGCCGTAAGCTGCACTAATCGCCAACCCTATGATGACCTGAACAACATGGTCAAACGCAATAATTGCTATAATAGTATTATACCTATGAGTAAATATAAATACTTAGTATACCAATCAGTAAACACTAATAATAGAATACAGGACTTACGTACATACAAAATTATTCACCATGGAAAAAAACTGTCATTACATTTCATCACCCTTGACGGTCGCCGAGTACGTCTAGTGTATCGAGCTGTCAAAATATCGTACTTTTGACTTAGCTATCAGAAACTGACACAAAGGTTGACAGAACTGTCATCATATATCGATCTTGAGGTAGGCGGAGATTTTATTATTTGTCTATGCTGTGCCCAAGCATATTACGCTTTTTCACCCGCTTGGTGGTGAAAGTATCCTATGTGTTAATCCAGCGGTTCATCTACCGCCATACCAAATTTCATCAAAATTGGCCCCGCCGATTGAGTGTGAAAGAGCAACAAACATCCACACATCCATACATCCATCCATACTCATAAACTTTCGCGTTTATAATATTAGTAGGATTTTTCTTTTTTATAGCGAAATTAGCGAATTTATTGTAAACATTTTAAGAGAAGTCGAAGGAAACCAACCAAAAACTGAAAGGTCATCAAGCACTGAAATGAAACGAAAACGTGGTCTATATTCTTTGATTTTGAGGTTAAGTACAGTACAGTAAGCAGTACAGTCTAATGGAATGACTTATAGCGCTGTTAGCGAGGCGATTGCAATTAGTGATTTACGTCATTGCAGTACCTTCTGCGATGAAATCTATGTCCAAGTATTAGTTTTGGAGTGTTTCGCAGACGTGGCAATTTTGCCTTCCTTAAATGTATTTGAAAATATAATGTATGTTCGTAAAAATACATAAATATAAGTTAAATCACCACCCTTTTAATACTAGAAATACAAACAGGTAGCTGTACGTAGTTTTAAACTTGCGAAGACTAATAAGTCATTCCTAGGAAATTGTGTGCGTTTTTACAATAAAATCCCAAAACACATAACTGAGCTCACAGATGGCAAATTCAAGTTGACTGTAAAGTTTTTAATAAAAAAAGCTTATTATAAAGCCCGACATTATATAGAAGACAAAGATGCATGGAATACTCCACTTCTGGCAAGCTGTCACTCTGCCACCCATAAAATGTAATATTTTAGTACCTAAGTAGAAACATTGTAAATATCGATATAAAAAGAATGGCTCCGAGTTTCTTGCCGCTTCTTCTCGGTGGGCTCTATATATTTTGGAACGCGGCGGTAGAGTCTTTAGAGTACATTATAATGAAAAATTGACGTTTATAAGTGCGTCTTTGATGCCTAAATTGAATAAATGATTTTGACTTTGGTACTTGCTAGCACCACGAGTCAGTCATCATATATCCAATACACAAGAGTTTATTTTGTAAAATTAATATAGTCAACAATCCTATATTTTTGATCCCAGGTCCTCCGCCAAACAACGCTGCCGATAGTACCGACAAGACACCAAACGTTCCAGAGACAGTTGTCCCACCGACTGGATATGCCTTCGATACAGTTCAGCATCTGCAGCCTCGAGCGTGCTGACTCTTCTATTGGACTTATCAAGGTAAGAATCATAGCTTTTTGTTAGTAAAACCTATATTCTCATTTCCACTCTCTCCTCTACGAGGGTTTAATGCGACTTGGCAAATAGGCTCACAATCAGTAATAGTAAAAGCTAATTCATTTACAATGACACGATGCGGATATGGGTAAATGATATCTATAATGAGCTATGGTGAGCAGTGGGCCTAGCCCGATATTTGCGTCAGTGTAGCGTAATCGTTTCGTTTACGTATACAGTCATCATCATCATCTCAGCTGTAGAACGTCCACTGCTGATCATAGACAGTCTTCACAAATTTCCAATGGGATTGGTTGGAAGCGGCCTGCATCCAACGTCGTCCTGCCACCTTTAGTCAGGACGTCAGGTTTTTTGTTGAATTTATACTTCCGTGGTGATCCCATATAAATTTCATCAAATTCGGTCAAGCAGTTTTTAAGTTGTACGTCAATATCTAAAAAGTGTTTATAAAGTGTGACGGTGAATTCCGTAAGTAGCAAGGTCACTAAAAAGGGTGAAGGTCTATTTTTTGATAAATATTTTCGTTCTAATTTTTAATTTTTAATTCTAAAGCTGCAGCGACATTAAGTTTTAAACTGATATTACTAATAAAGTATTATTTTTCTTAGCTAAACGTCAGTGTTTTATATATCAATATTTTTTTCTTTTTCTCGTTTACAATTATCATACACTGGCACATATTTCATTACTAACTCGAATGCCCTTTGGTGCTTAGCTCGCATATGACGCTTCAGGTTTGCGACACTTTCGGGGAAAGTCTTTATATTCTGCTCACAAAATAAGCACTAATACTCATTTTCTTGGACGGTCTTGAAGAAATTCCAGAAGCATGTTTTGTTTTTGACACGCTTTCCTTCAGGTCCATTACGGCATAGATTTTTAATTTTTGTTTCAATATTGGGGTCTGAAATATTCAATAATTCGCAAGTATCTAATGCAATTTCTGTTTGAGTGTTGTATTTACAAGCTGGCGCATTGCTGTCTACTTCAGATTCATTTATAAAAACTGATTCGCTTATGAGGACTTCAGAAGAATCGATAATTTCATTTAAGTCATCAGATCCCACAATGTACTCAACTACATATTCATCCTCGTCCTCGTTTTGAGACACTTCATATACAAGTGGGTGTTCTTTAAAAAATGCATAGGGATGTTTTCTTTCAATGTGACGCTTCATATTAGCGTAAATACCATCTGGCATTCTTAGAACTGCGTTGCAAATATTACATTGATGCACACCAGCACTAATTCGTTTCATATATTTCTTTATCCATCCACGTCTCAGGCCCTTTTTCTTCCTAATTGTTTCACTTCCGCGACATTCCCCTGCTATGGTGACTGCTAATTGTCTCGTTCCTTGTGCGTCGCCTACAGCTCCACCTTCACCTCCAGTTATATTGCCATCACCAGTAGTAGATCCATCAAAGCCTTGTGCGTCGCCTACAGCTCCACCTTCACCTCCAGTTATATTGCCATCACCAGTAGTAGATCCATCAAAGCCGGTCATATCCATATTAGAGTCGTCTTCGCCAAAATTAGTTTCATCGTTATTAGTGTCCCCTTCGTCTTCGTCCCACATGCTTTCATTAACAAATTCTGGTTCCATTTTGGGTGCAACGGCGTTATTTTCATTTTCATCCGGTATCGTTACAAAATCCTCTTTAGCTGAACCAGATGGTCCAGCTTCTAACGGGTCGACACATTTTCGTTTCGCGGGTCCACTTTGTGAAGATGATGAATTATTTGATGCTATTGATGGCCTATTTGGTCGCTTAACTGCTACTGGAGTTGAGGAGGGCTTAGTATCTAATTCAGTCTCTATCTTAGTCATAACAGATTGCCTTTGTTGTGACGACCTTGGGCCTGGCCTAGAGGTCGGCTTTGGTTTGGATGGCGTGGAACTTTCTTCATTTTGATTGCCGGTTAAACCTTTCACTTGAAGTTGTTCCGCGGTACTAATAAACGACGCTAATTCTTCTTGCTTAACATTAACTTCACCTTGATACATAAACTGTAATAAGTCTCTTAACGCTGAATGACTAACATCTTTTAAAAATACTATTGGATGTTGTGTTGGGTTCATTTTGAACATTTCTTGGAAGTAGGGCGAACATACTGATAGTACTAGCTTGTGTGCTTGTAACAATCTGCCTTCGGCAGCCAATGTTACATCTACGAGATCCCCACGTGACAGCAGGCCATGAAAACCTGCTGACATATTCGCGTGGAAGTTGTTCCAACATAGTGAAAATTGTTCGTCTGACGCCATGATGGCGGCGACTCTTGAAGGAACCTATCCTAATCTGTTTGTACTGTTATTTCCACAAATGAAACATTTGAATATTATAGATGGAACTAAATAGAGTATAACGGCACTAAATAGTTAACTATGCCCGCCCGGCTAGTTTGAAGGATGTTCAACGAATGATCCTTCCTACTAACTAATGCAAGAATCAACTTATTATTAAATATTATGTTAAATGTACCAAAACATCGAGAACTTAAAATAAATACATGACACGGTATTTACCATGTCTTGTGTTTATTTCCCGTTTCTAAAGTTACTTATTGCAGCGACATGGTTTCTCAAAAACTTGAGTTTATTATAATGTACCAAACGCCGATAAAATTCTGAAAAAACTTAAAAAAGTAATTACGGGTTCAAATAGTACTCCTATTAGCTAAAGACTACGAAGAAAAGAAATTTAAAGCCAATGTCCAAAAAAAACCACACCAACATTCTGCTTTTAATTACGGCCTTTTGTCTTTGTACAGTGTTGTTACAAGCCCACTAATGACACAGTGTGAACAGTATTCCAACTTTATGGCCGATCTATACTTATATATATAATATTTTAAAAAGGAAAGATTTGTTTGTTTGTTTGTATTGAATAGGTTCCGAAACTATTGGTCGATTTGAAATTTTTTTACACCATTAGCATCGTACATTTTCCCTGATGAACAACGGATATTTATAATATTAAAAAAATATATAAAATTTTATATACTATAATAAAAAAAAATTAGGGATCCGTATGAAAACTTCGATAATGTAACCTAAGGAGAGGAGGGGGCGATAAATCGATCTAGCTAGGTTTCATTTTGAAAAAACGTCGTTTTATCCATGTTTTCAGGCAATTAAAAACAACGGTTTGTTATTTGCGTTCAAAACGCAAACAGTCGCATTGCAAAATCCTGAATCACTGTGACATGCTTCTTACGGAACATGTGTTGCTTTGCGTTCAAACTAGATGGCGTAACAGTCGCATTGCAAAATCCTGAATTGCGGTGGCAAGATTCTCACGGAACATGTGTTGCTATTTTGTATTTGTATCTAAATCGATCAAAGCTCGGTTATCAAGGTACTACCTACTGTACTGTGTGTGACTTACGTAACGTACGTTATGACATCTTCGTAAGCTCAGTTGGTTTGGTAGCGACCCTGCCTTCAACGCAGGGTTCGATCTCAGGGCGGGGCAAAAACTTGTGAAATGAGCAGAAATGTTTCTTCCGTGAGCCGTTTGTTTTAACTCGGGTTAACTTACTTCCCACCAGCCACCACCAGTTTAGCTAATCGACCAGTGCTATGCCATTGAAATAAGGAGAAACGTTTAATCTGAAGATCAAATATAAGCTTCGTTTAATTAAACTCTACAACTCTAGAACTCTAGATAAACGGAGATTGATACAACCTTACTTTTAGGCCCTTGCCTAAGATGTTAATCGGGTTTGAATATTTGGTGTCACCAAATTTTGCTACTAACTTTATTTCAACAGGTGCTTTCCGCATTATTCTAAAGATGCCAAAAAGATGTATGATCTGTACCAGGCAGTCATAAATAATCTTAGTACATAGGGTAAGCATATTTTGTTGTTTATTGTTTTTTCTGTAATTAAGTTTAATTTTGATTATTGAACAAGGGTGGCATATTCTTACAGAATAAGTAAAGGAGAAAAAATTCCTGTCCTTACATGTACTTACTGTCCAGTAATGCAAGTCGTGTCGGGTAGTTCCTGTCCATAACTCGTTCACGTGGAATAAGGCTATCACATTATCTCGGTCCTAAATGCCCGTTGAATATGGTTTCTAAATTTTAGTTAAACTAATTGAGCTGTTTCATCGCGAATAATTAACAAAGATACACATTCACTCAATCTATCATTCACTAATTCGCGCAATAATTCGCTCACAAACTTTCATAATTATAACATTAGAGTGACATATTTTTTACAACAGAGTTTAGAATATGATTATCAAAGCAATTCTCCGTCAACATAACCTCAAAAGACCGTTAGAATATCGTTGTTGTTTCATAAACAGCGCTAGTTTCCTTACTGTTAGTAATAGCTCTGTGTCAACACAGTATTAAAGTTACATTTTCCCAGTAATTAAGAGGCAGCGTTCCGGAAACTTCGCGAAGTCTTCTCGTCAAAAATACCTCAGTGCCTCAAGACAAGAGTCTTCGACCAATGTGTGTTACCAGTGATGACTTATGGCACTGAAACGTGGTCTCTTACTATGGGCCTCATAGACAAGCTCAAAGTCGCACAACGAGCTATGGAGAGGGCTATGCTCGGGGTTTCTCTACGTGATCGAATCAGAAATGAGGAGATCCGTAGAAGAACGAAAGTCACCGACATAGCCCAGAAGATTAGCCAGTTGAAGTGGCAGTGGGCAGGGCACATAGCACGCAGAACAGATGGCCGATGGGGCCGAAAGGTTCTGGAGTGGAGACCACGGACCGGCAAGCGCAGCGTAGGTCGTCCACCGACACGGTGGACAGACGACCTGATTAAGGTCGCAGGACGACGTTGGATGCAGGCCGCTTCCAACCGGTCCTTTTGGAAAATCATGGGGGAGGCCTATGTTCAGCAGTGGACGTCCTACGGCTGAGATGATGAAGAGCCTTTTTGCGTTTTTCAGCTTAGAGACTTGTACTTTGCACAGCCATGTTTGGATTCCGGGATTTATAATTAACAAGTGCTTTAATTAAGAAGTTGCCTATTTTTTGTATTTGAATTACCAATACTAGAATATTTTAGGTAGATAATTAAATATCACTGAATACAATGCGTGCACAAGTAATAAATTGGTTTTTGGTTATTTTAATATATTATTTAGGTGCAATAATCGTGTATTGTAAAAATTCGCTAGTGTTTTAAGCCTGCTGGCCCATGACAAGCAAACTACTAAGGCTTACGAGGGCTTAAAAGACTAAATACCTATTTAAAATATGCCACATAATACATTTTCTCGTAGCTCTAAAATCGTATCCTCCGTTTTCACAGGAGGTAACTAACTCTGCTTCATACTCTACGTAGAACACTAAGCTGTTTGCAAATATTATGCATTAAGACCACTGAGCAATAAGTCTAGTCAGTGCCAGAAACATTTTTTGATTACCTCACTGTAATCGCGTAAATACCGCTACATTGGAAGACCCCTTCAAGCTTCTGGAATGGCAAGGACTTGGCATCAATATTAACGGCGAATACATCACTCACCTTCGATTTGCCGACGATATTGTAGTCATGGCAGAATCCATGGAAGACCTCAGTACAATGCTCGAAGGCCTCCATCGAGTTTCCCAACGGGTAGGTCTTAAGATGAACATGGATAAGACGAAAATTATGTCTAATGCCCATGTTGTACCTACCCCAATATCAGTTGGGAACTCAGTTCTCGAAGTTGTTGACGAGTACATCTACCTGGGACAGACAGTCAAACTAGGCAGGTCCAACTTCGAGAAAGAGGTCAATCGTCGAATCCAACTCGGCTGGGCAGCGTTCCGGCAACTTCGCGAAGTCTCCTCGTCAAATATACCTCAGTGCCTCAAGACAAGATTCTTCGACCAATGTGTATTACCAGTGATGACTTATGGCACTGAAACGTGGTCTCTTACTATGGGCCTCATAGATAAGCTCAAAGTCGCACAACGAGCTATGGAGAGGGTATATTATCACAGCGTAAGTGCATAGACTGTGATATTATTATATACTCTATAATATACACAACAAAAAAAGAATTAGCGGATGTGTTCCATCCGTTCATGCGTGATGAGATGATCAATGGAAATAGAGATGCATTTATACGTATTGGATTAGTATTATAACATTATTGGTATTTATAATCCGGGATAGTTGTTTGTTATGCTTGCTGTCAAATGCTAGTGTCAAGATCCAGATTTAAAAAATGGGGAAATAATGGGAATAAGGGCTTATTGTAATGACACCAAAGCCGTATTTTTAGATACTAAACTGTAGGCCCTGAGCGATTCTTTGCTTATCGTAAGGAAATATAAAAAAAAACGAGTACAAAATCTACTTTTACCCTACCTGTTTTTTTATAATTTAAAAGCTAAAGTTTGTAAGTCACTTTATGACAAGTTATATTCGAACTACCACTAGACCTAGAATTGGCACAAGATCTTAAGGACAGCTCACAGATACGTGCTGAGCAACAGAGTTTTCGCACGTGATCTAGCTAGGCTAGTTCTAGATAAGACAGTTCCTTACAACTTTTCTATAGACTACTAATGATATTAATATCTTCACTAAAAGCTCAAGCCCTAGGTAGATTTGACCCACGACTGCAAGATAAGCGGTCAAACCCCACAGGTAGCCCTAAGCGCTGTCATGGCTTCAAACCATAAATCGATAGACTAATATATAACGGCTGCATCTCAGGGCCAGTGTTGATTGATTAAGGTCTCCGTTTACTCAGCCGTGAGCTGTCTCCGCGTCACACAGAAGACATGCCACGGTTCGATGCGTCCATCTGTCTATTATTACAAATGAGATACTGTCTATTCAAACGGATAACAGATAAATCTGACTTCGATTTCTCTTGTAACCAGTTCAAGCCATACCTATGTAATGTTGTTTAATTAAATCTTCAGTCCTTTTTGTAGTTATACATTGAGGGGGGTGGTCACCCATCTCAGGTTATTTAAACTCACAACTTTAAACTTTACACATTTAAACTCACCAACTCATGGTTCTTTAAACGAGTCGCTATTTAATAAACACATTAGAAGGTGTTGATTTTCTTCGTATTTTGCATGAGACGGCCGATATTAAATATATCGTCATTGGTATTTTAGTGTCTCAGAACTTAAATGTTAAAGATCTACGCTTATATTTAGGGTAATGAATTACGTGCCTGTCACAAAAAATATTTTACATATTATTATTTTTTTAGTAACAGCATCGCAACTATATATCAGTAATGCATACGCATTACAAATTCACCAATACACGCAATGATCTTAAAATATATAAAAAAGGTAGATGTGGTACTCGCGTTTAAATACGGCAAAACAACAAAAGTGACAGCACAGCCATATCGAACGATATTAGTACATTACTGCAGAATCCAGTAAGTAAGACTTCTGGCCAAGTATGAGTTAACCGGACTGAAGCGCAGGTGAGGTCCGGTTATATACGAGGCCAGGATGGCTTACTTACTGGTTGAGGCTTGTATAATGCTTTTCTGGTATTTTCTGACCAAATGTTGGCTTGTTTTTCTGCCTTCCACTTCATAATTTTTTCATAAGTTTTCACATATCGATTCTTGTATTTTGGAGGAAGTAAATTGTTTTTTGCTATTTCGGCCTCAGCTTTTAAATCAGGGGGAGTGCCATCTATTTCCGAATCAGATTAGCTGAACTCAGTTTTTAGGATTATCTATGTTCACACGGTAAATTAACGAATGTGAAATCCCGCCTGTCGTTTTTTTTACTAAAAAGTTTTCGTTTAGTTTTGAACATTGTTCTTTTTTAACACAACGAATGTTTTAATAAAAAAATGTAAATTATTGTTTTTGAATCTCCATGTTAATTTTAGAATGGAAAGTTTTAATCCAACATGATTTATAAACTGAAATTACTAAATACAAACATAAAATCCCACACTATACTTCTACAACATTACTAAGTACAATACGCATCGTGCATACTTTTTCTGCGTCGCGTTAAGTGTCACAGACTGTTTAGCGCTCCAAAAATATATCTATCTCATAAAATGTCATACCAATATGAATCATGTTATAATAGCTAAACTGTCTGTGTCTGGTACTATGTTTTTTTTTCTAAGCAGTTCTAAAGAGGATGACCTACAGTCTAGTAAGTAAATTACATACTTATTTACTGGACAGTAGGAGATTCCGAATTTAAAATTTCGCTTCTCACCGGACAGTTGTGAATGAGTCTCCAGTAGAGTTCACTTTCTGGATACTTTTAGTGATGTTATGGCAACATTACGTAGGTACCATTTTTGAGAAAATGCTATTTGTGATAGAATGACGTCTTAGAACCTCAGCAACATATGAATACCTTCTTGTACGCGCGAAAACTGCGACAAAATTGATTCGCGTCAGTTCTAGCATAACGAAACCACTTCTTTTTAATATAAATAATTGATTATACCCAACAAGACGAGCACTTGCAAAAGAATCCCACCTAGTGGAAACTGAATTGGTTTGATGACTGCAATTAAATTTATGTATTTATTGAAATAAATTTTAATTATCTCACATTATAAAGAGAAAAAACATACTTATAAGAAAAAAAACATAGATTAGACAAATATAGATTACATACTCACTTGTTAATTGTCATATACGAAATATAATAAAATTACATACCAAACAGTAGACAAAAAAATCATAAGAATTATTGAAAAAGATATGGAATAATAAATTTATACAATGTCAACATCGAATTACTACTTTTATCAAAGGCATATAGAATCAAAATAAGTCGTCAAATTCGATGGAGCTGTCAAGCTTTTTGTTTTTATCCCATTGATCAATTAAGTTTTCACAATTTGTCACAAAAACAAACATAACAGTTTTCCGGTTGTCACACTCAATATCACAATCAGTGTTGGCGGCCAGGAGTGCATAAAGATGGCAGCGGGCACGGACTAGCGGTGACATACTGCGCGCCACAGTGCGGTTTTCGCCTACAGATAAGATTATAGGGCCGACCAAGCCTATTCGCTGGGACCCAGGGATCGTCAGGGACACACAGCGTGCAGATCAAACCATGTAAGAAGTCAACTAAACCTCTAAGTGTCTTGCAACATATACTGAGCTGATCGAGTATTTTTCCTACTTCTAATGAGTGGTAGCCAAGCTGACCGAGTAAAATCTTAGTCGGGTATAGGAAAGGGTAATATCCGTAATGCTTTTTGTATGCTTAAAAATGCTTTTTGAACCTTCTCAAGTATCCGCGTGTAGGAGACGTGGTGCGGGTTCCAGACGCATGCGCTGGATTCGAGCTTGCTTCTAACCAATGTGTTGTAGAAGGTTCTGATAACATCCACATTTTTGAAATCCTTTGAATTTATTAATACCAAACCCAGTCGACGATAAGCCTCTTTTGCAAGGTCTAATACATGGTCATGAAAGGTCAAAGAGCGATCAAAAGTCACCCATAAGTCCTTAATATAATTTACTCTGCTTAAATGCAGGTCGTCCAACTTATAACTAAAATGAATTGGATTTATTTTATGATCAAAAGCCATAACCTTACATTTACTAATATTACATTTCATTTTTTATGTCAAGCTCCAGTCAAAAATTTCATTGATGTCATTTTGTATGTCAAGGCAGTCAGAAGTAGAATCAATGCTAAAAAATATCTTAAGATCGTCAGCACATAGAAGACACTTCGCAGCACTCAAGACATTAGGAAGGTCATGCAGCAATATCAAAAAGAGAAGTGGTCCAAGAACTGAACCTTGGCTGACTCCAGACCTCATCCTGTAGGGCTTAGATACGTAAGAACCATGCGTTCATATGCCAACACGGTCTCTAAGTTCCACATCTTTGCCGTTAAAGTAACGGCAAAAATGTGATATTTAGAGACCGTGTTGGCATGCATCGATTTTACCGTTGTTATCAGAGCCGGTTATGAGTTTCCGATATTTTGGCAATGTCGAAAGCGTTACTTCGGGTTAACCGTGAATAACAACATTAATATTATGAATATACATATTTTCCGTGGTAGCGCTACTTACAGGCGAATGGGCTGGCACGACTGGGGAAGTTTCACACTCCCACATTACATATGTAGTTATCTATAAGTAATATAGCTTGCTATTGCGTTTTAGGCCCTTAGGCCTAGCCTCCTCATCATCGCTCCACTCTCACCCTTTCCTCGGTCAGCAACTCATCCTCGAGACCTCTGGTATTGCAGATGTCCGTGGGCGACGGTATCACTTACCATCAGGTGAGCCGTCTGCTCGTTTGGCAACCTATCCCGTTAAAATAAAGAATGCGAAAGTTTGAGGATGTGAATGAGGAAGCGAGTATGTTAATATTTCAAGCAAAAAGGCTCATTAGATTTGTCTGAAATCTATCTATCTATATCTATGTATATAAAAATGAACCACTATTTCTCCAGGTCACGCTATTACTTGAGAACGGATGAAACAATCTCGCTGGTTCTATCCTGTTGTGTTAAGTATTGTCAAGAGAAGGTTCTTATGAAGATAAACCAAGAAAAGATGGCGGCCGAGCCGACTACGCGAATAAAGCGAAAAAATATAAAAATATACCCCTATTTTTCCGGGTCACGCTATAACTTGAGAACGCATGGAACAATCTCGATAATTGATTTTTCTACCGACTTCCAAAAAGGAGGAGGTACTCATTTCGACTGTATTTTTTTTGTTTGAAAGCTGGTGCTTCCCATGTGGTCCCATTTAATTGCATCAAATTCAGTCCAGTTGTTTTTCAGTTACACTCCAATAACTGAATAGAACGGAAGTCGGTATAAAATTTTTCAAATTGTACTTGTTGTAATATTATTGTCAGGAATAGGTTCTAATGAAAGATAAACCAAGAAAAGATGGGAGGTTATAGCGAGGCCGAATGCCAACTACGCGAACAAAGTCGCGGGCAGCGCTAGTACTTAAAATACTTTAAACCTCAGATTAACGCAAATACTACTCTTAATCCCAAATTAATGGCAGTTCTCGAGGGATCCCGATAACCTTTCAGCTACCCAGACTATATTAAGTTAACAACAAAGAGTTCAAACTTGAATATAGCTGTTTTAAATTTGAATTTCTCCCGTGGCATTGGCCGCTAAATAGACACATAATAGACGTACTACTGCTGCAGTATGCACAAAGTGCTATTTCCACGTGATTTCCGAAACGTCGCTGACAAAGTGACTGACAGACAGATGACTATGTGGGCGGTGAGCCTGTAAATTGAAACGATGACGAGTATCTACGAAATATAGTACATTGTACACCGAGGGGAGAAAACGATCTATTTCTGTTCGAGAATATGTGCGGAGGGCTTAATGGAACCTCGAGAACAGAAATAGAACTTTCTCCAGAGTAATACATAGTGCTTTATACTACACCTACAAGGAAAAGAAAATAGTTACCTTCATAGTAAATAATTGTTGTCTGGACCATTTTGTAAGAAATCAAAGACATCTTTTTTCTGGTAGCTTCATCATTGTAAAATCATCACTTTCAGTATCAGATGACATTATGGAAAATTATTTAGAATAATTAAGAGCGTACTGTTAACCTATCAATTTAATAAAAAAACTAAATTTAAAATGACGAACTTTGTGACCCGTTTATGAACGAGTAATGAGACGCGTTCTGAGTGGATGTGGTATAAACATATTTATTGGTACCTGCCTATTGAAGTTATGACAGCCCAGGGGTTAAAAGGATCGGAGGATAGAAGAATAGAAGGTCGTGAGATTGATTCTGACCACACCACACAGTCCGTGAAAAAAAATAAAAAAAAGGTTTGGGGGAAGTAAAATAGTGATGCAATGCACAGCATCGTTATAGGGCTGTTTTGGTGTCTGCCTGGCTAACAACCCCCCTTCATGTTTGAAAATCTGTCTGTCTGTTATCTTGCAATCAGTCATACTGACTATAAGCAGATGAGGTTAAGGCTTTTTGGAAAATTATGATGAGAAGAAGTATCATGTCCTATCCCGAATCGTAATCTCAAAATTCATATTACACCAAGTCAAATTATGTAAATTGGCAATTAAATCAGAAGCTGACAAAATCAATACATCTGATGCCAATGGCAATGAAAACTTCATTGTATTCAGGAATAGCTCATTCAGAATTCACTAAAATCGCTAACAATTCGCTAATTAACCAATTAGCTTTGCAGTTTCAATATAAGCTTGGAACAATGCACGTGAGTATTCCAGAATAATTCCCTTTTTGAAACTATTTCGTAATCTGTGCGTCAACTGTTGTGTGCTGAAATATAATGCCTTTAATGAAGTATTATGTAGTGGTGTTTCGGGACTTAATGTTTGAATTCTAAGAACAGTATACTGACAGCATTATTATGAATAGCTGAGCTGCTTCGAGCTCTGGTGTATTTGATCAATAATGTTGTGTTTTGATGTCGTATTCAATTGAAACATAGGTCGTGCAGACCTGATCTTCCTCCGAATAATCCTGGCCATCGTCGCCTGATGGTCTCCATCGGATATTTCTATCTGAGATAGGGATCACCATCCTCATCAGTGTCACAGCAGGCATCATTCTAGGTAACATCGCCAGAAAATTCACGTCACGGTGTTGGGAAATTTCTAGTACTGAGGCTAGACATTGTACTACCTTCCTTCGATAACTTTTAAGGTAATTAGTGAAAAATTAGTTTGTGCGTGTTTCATAAATATTGGTTTTACTTTTGACCTAAGGCACGGTCGCAGTGCTCTTTACTTCCATTCCAAGATTAGATTGAAGAATTTTACAAACCGTTACGCCTTTAAAACTTTGGCATCCATTTTATTTACGGTCTCTAAACTTAATATATAACATGATGTTTGATTTGACAGTTTGGTTTGACATCTAATTAACTTTAGACCCCTCAAAAGTGCATCCTTGAGTGTTCTAGGTCTTGTGTGTTGCCAGATTCGACCACATCGTCACGTGACTAACCATGAAGAAGAATAGTTAAAGTGTAAAAACTCAAAGGTCAAAACCATGCAGTATGCTTAATATTACGCGATCTATCAACTTTTTTTACAACACTCATAGATCAGCCAAAACGGTTAATCCATTATAATTCTACTGCTGAATATACGCAGTTGTACCTATCGGCGTGAACTCAATTTTATAATTATTATTTATATATTAGATAATCAAACTTAAGTATTTCGAATATTCGCTTTTTGAATAGTGGTTTGCTATATCAATGTTATTTCTCGGTTAAGATCTACTTCTATAATATTATTACTTGTTTTTAGCGGCGTGAACTCAATTTTATAATTATTGTTTTAATATTAGATATTTATCAGCATTTACAATATTCGATATCCAATTAATTATTAATATTGCAATGCTGTTTTTCAGTTAAGATCTACTTTTATATTATTAAGGTCTTGATTGATAGTTCCGCCGCGAGTACTTATTTTAATACCTTTAATTATATCAGAACTCTTAAAAATCATTTGTTTATGTTTAAAATTGTATCTAGATTTATCTTGTTATAGTTATTTCGCTTAATTAAAAGGTAAGTGTAGAATATTTTATTTAGAGGAACACAGATTATGACGTTGCATCCGCCGCAGAAACTGCGGCCCAATCACAGCGAGTCTAAGCTTTCTTTCACCAATCAGAACGCTTCCCGCGTTTATGTAAAAGTACCGACCGTAGGCGTCACAAACGCAAGAGAAGTCTCAATTTTTTTTTCGAACGGACTAATGCTGTTTGCCTCTGTCGCAGCACTCTTGTGTAAGAGGGCGTAGTGCTGCGACAGAGGCAAAAAAAGCGAAAGATGGAGGATTGAGACTTCTCTCTCTCCGACTCCCCTCTCTCCTGGCGACGGCCCAAGCCAAGGTCCGTACCTTAGTGGTGCCCTTGACCAAGTCGCCTACTCTTCTCCTTGAGGCGAAGCGTCATCAACGCTTGCCCTAGGCGTTGTGCCTTCTGCGCCCGCATCTGGCTGAGTGCCATCTGCGCTCGCCACCCGCCCGGTGACGCGGTAAATGCCGGTAAAGGCAAACAGCACTAGTCGGTTGGAAAAAAAAATTGAGACTTCTCTTGCGTTTTTGACGCCTACGGTCGGTACTGTTCCTGTAATAATTAAAAATACGGAAATAGTTAGACTTAGAATTATTGTAATTACGTTTGTACCGATTACAATTAAAGCCAAGTAATTAACTGTGTATAAGTGTTTTATATGTACAAAATGGAACCTAGAGAGGAAGGCAGAATCACCATTTTAAAAATAGTGTAATGTCTGCTGCTCCTATACCAAGAGTTATACCAAACACCTATCGAGTTAATACATCAATATGCTTTGACATATGCCCTTAAAAGTATTGTGTTCCCTGATACATACAACCTTAACTTTATTATTATATCTCCTAGGTTTGCGAATGTGACCTTAAACCGCATCACCGTTTACCATCAACGCAATAGTGGTCAAACGCATAAAGAATTTGAATTCCATAGCATCTGATGTGTATTTTATATTAAAATCTTAGAAGTGTCTCTCATGCAGGTCAGGATGTCATCATATTCTTATGGTTCGAGACTGTAATTGTACATTAAATTTTACGACTTGTAAACGTTACTTCAAAATATGCTCATGGCGTCTGGCACGGATTGTCGGAAGACGCGGGTTTGAATCCCGTCCGAAAATGGTTTTTTTTCGCTCTAAAAATGCAATGTATTTTGATTGACATATTGAATGAGACCTAAAACCGCATCACCGTTTACCATCAACGCAATAGTGTCAGTGTCAAACGCATAAAGCTAGCCCTTGAATTAAATAGCATCTAATGTTAATCTATACTAATATTAGAAAGAGGAAAGACTTGTGTAATGTTTGTGAAAGGGAAATGTTTGTAACGAATTGGCTCAAAAAGTACTGGACCGATTTCAAAAATTCTTTCACCATTGGAAAGCTACATTCACCCTGAGTAACATAGGCTATATAAGATTTATTATCATCATCATCCATCACCGCGCGGGTGAAACCGCGGAGAGCAGCTAGTGCATTATTAAAATGTTAGAAGTGTCTAGCAGGCAGGTCAGGATGTCATCATATTTTTATTATTCGATACAGTGTCCCTGTAATTGTACATTAAATTTTACGACTTGTAAACGTTACTTCAAAATAACAAGCCTTCCCAAGGTGACTCTACAAAGCAATAAAATGAAGAATTCATTAAAATTTCTCCCTGATTTAACGATCATTATAAAATCCCCGCAAATGGAGCGGTGAAATTAAAGCTTGTGTCCTAAATACTTTTATTGGCGGCTATCAAAATTTAACGCTCAAAGATATCCGTCACAGGTTTAAATTAAATCATTGTTCGGGGTTTGGAAGTAAACGACGTGGAAATTAGTTTAAATTTAGTCTGGAAGCTGCTGGATATTAAGTTTACGGCAAAAAATTCAAATAAAGCAAAGCTTATCATGCATAGTAAGGATTTATAATCTTGCGGGGTTTTGCCGGGCACAGAGGTAGATGATGGTACTTTAGTATCTGGTCGTGTCAAAAATTTACCTTCACTCACTTTCTTTGAAATATTTTGGTAAAGATAAAACTGTATTAATTTGCCTTGTTAGTCTTGCGGATAAGCGTCAGCCATACAGTCCCTATAAGTTATTGTTTTTTCGGAAAGATATTCTCAGTAGCAGTTCGGAAAACAAAGCTATGCTCTGAGGATGAAAATAGGCTCGTCCTTATTATCTGAGATCAGAAACATAGTTGATATACGTGTATTCAAACACATCTGCTAAGAAATTCGAGAATGTACAGGCGTGATATATCACCCCCCGTTGTATTATTAAACTAAAGTGAGTTCGTGTACCTCCTCTCTACTATCTGTTCGTTACTTCTTCACAACTGCAATGCAGAAAAACCAATCACAGAACTAGTTGATGCTTGGAAAGATAAGGAAGTATTGCGGTAGCCTACCTATTTAGTAACATAATTGGGTCTCCTAACCAGATATGTTCAGGTTCGAATCCTGACCAAAGTTACGATATGATTTTTAAAAGTCTAGGCTAATAAAACCTTATTAGTTAATAGAAAAAACATGTGACCGGACTAAATTCTACGGCTCACTGTATCAGAACGTTTAGCTACCGATCCATTTGTTCCACTCTTACATTATTTTTTATATTATTTGCACTCTTAAAATATTTCTACCGTTATCAAAAGACCCAAACGCTCCCAGCGTAACAAAACAAACACTCGAGTAACAGACATTGGTGGTAATTTACCAATCTTTTTACAATTAACAAGTGGCGGTCGCGTCTGTTTCAAAACCGATAAACGGGTTAAGCGATAATAGACCTTAACCATATTATCTTTGGTGTAAGTAATTCAATTCACTGTTCAGTATTGCGCTGAAAAGACCCTCCTAATGTACTTTAATCACTTTTTGATTAAAGGAGTTTGTATAGGATTGTACAAATTTATTGGTAGTTAGGGTTGATTTTAGGCTTTCATTTTATTTATTGTTCTTACTTAGCCGAAATAATTAATATTCTATGGAAACAATTCTATTGAAAAGCTTTAACTATAGTCTAGCCACAATGTATATCTAAAATATTGCTAGTGTAATAACAGTAGGCGAAGTTAGCACCTTTACGTAAGTGTAACGTAACGTATCGTTCTCAAGTTATATCGTGACCAGGAGAAATAGGGGTTCATTTATATATATATAGATAGACTCGTTTCGCCCCGCTACGCCACCCTCGCTGAAAATCACTAACCCGCATTTTCCTAAAAAAATCGAAAAAAATATTATATTTTCCTTTCTGTATTCTGTCTTTTCTTATCTGTATATACTGTAAGATTCTTATGAAATTATTGTTATTTCGTATAGTTCATTGTTTTGTTCGTACCTGGTTTTTTAGTATCAATCAATCGATTTATTATAAATTCAATTATATATCAATTATATCACGGATTTAATCCGGTCCTTTACAAAGGCATAAGTGGGGCTGTAACCAACACTAAGAGACCTGTATTTGGTATAGGGAATACAATGTAGTATATAAAAAACAGAAACATTTTGGATGGGTGATGACATTTATCTATTATAAAATGGGTAAAATGTCAAGGCTATTGATATGAACATATTATTAGCGATAATGGAGATAGTAGGCTATTGAAGAGACTACAGAACCTGCCAATTTCACATGACATGCCATTGCTACCCACTAAGCCTATCAGGGCCTCCGTCATTGGCGATAAAAGGGGCAACGTTGGTGTGGATGGCTTAAGGGTGTCGAGAGGTACGCTGCGGTTTCACTAGAGCACTTCTTCCGGCGTTATGCGCTTTAACACTTCCAACCTTGGAGCTTTCTGGTACTTGTTCTTGCGTGACCGCCCGCGGATGGCTAATTACGGCAGGCCAGGGTCTGGGGTCTCATTTAGGCCCAGGGAGAATCAGGATCCGCGGTGTCACCGACGGTTTACTACAAAGCAGTCCCTGCGGTCTCATTGTTAATTAGTCAAATTCTAATGTGAACGTTTTGATGAAGTTTGGGATTCTGGTACACGAGAATGTTTAATAGCAAGTAAATACATTTTATTTCGGAATCAAATATTCCTACTGAGAATAGTTTCCATACTGATAATACTGTAGGAAGCGCTCACTATATACAATTTAATTGTGATAACATTGATTGCTATGGTTAATAAACGAAAACGATATTGCAGCACTAGTTTGTGCTCAAGGCTTCGTTCGCGTGGTGTTTACTGTGATCCTTGGGGAACTACCTGCTGAATCAGGATAAAAAGCAGTTTATGCTAATCAATCCCGGGACAAAATACATTGTAAAAAATATCAAAAAAAGTGTGATGTACGAAGCTTCGGGTCCGAGGTTCGATCCCTTACCGGGGTTAATATTTGTGTGAGAAATTGTTGTTCGTTGTATCTTGAATGTGTTAATGTATGTTAACGTTGTTATCATTATCTCCAATCCAAATTCGTTCAGCTGTTTTTGCGTGATTGAGTTACAAACATTCACACATAAATATTGGTATTTTGAAAGATTTGTTTAATCATTGTTAATTTAGGGGATTTTTCAACATGGTGCGCGAGCTCCATCGTACCCTAAACATAAATAACTACAGTTGAGTAAGTTTTTCTTTAAAACCTATTTCCTTAAAAAACTAATATGGCTTTCGCCGCATCACACTCGAACCTAAAATATTTATAAATGGACCTAAATCTAATTTGTTTATACTAAAACTAATAAAAAGAACTTCTCTTTCTCTTTCACTCCTGGGACATTCCATGAGAAAGTGGTAAATAAGTTCAAGGGTGCCGTACGGTACATTTGTTGAAGTCATTTCATTAGAAACGCTAACTTATTTTAAAAGATAATTATCTTATATCACACTTTAGGAAAAAAGCAGCCTTAATCAACAAAAAAGAATAGAAAGAAGGATAGGCTTGTATCACTTTTCTTCTTTGTATCTATGTTATATTTTGTATCTTATGTCAATTGCTGTATTTGTTCCAGCCCGAGCTGTACAAGAACGAGCTGGTCCGTCAACCTTCAACCGACAGTGCTGAACTCGAGTTCTGCGGGAAACTGCATTTTTCTCTCAAGTACGACCAGGAAGTAGAGGCTTTGGTGGTCAAGGTAAACTTAAACTTACTTAACATTACTTTTACAGTTACATATGTCATACTTTTCACTTCATAATACATCCGTTTCTTCATTCTTATTCTGTGTGGAGACGATCAATCCAGAAATCCCAACTCCTCTTATAAATTCTCCAGTTGTAGTTTAGTGTTCCGAAATTATGGAGTAAAGTTCTCACCACTGCTATTTCATTATGCTGTATATGCATGATGATTATGATCATCTCAATAAATCTTCTCTTGAATATTTAATCTGACTCTATCAAAGTATTGACAAGAATACTAAATAACATGATAATAGATAACATTTTTAAAGGCTTCAGTGTTGCCACAAGGCAACATTCAAATTAAGAGACCTCTTCACAATAAAAGCAGATGTTTAAAGGGATCATATTTATCTCAATAATTTTCAGATTGCGCGAACTAATTACCCTCAAAAGATAATAGAAAATATTAACGCAAATTACCGGCAATTCAAATAAGCTACATTGCTGGAATACGCCTAACTACTTACTCGTGCCATTGTTTATGGAATGAGGTCATGATTGTCTCGAACGAGATCAGACTTCACGTTGCAATAGCCTACAATCGCTTTTAAAATTAAATTAAATTTTATTTAAAATTGAAGGTGTATTCAGCCATAGGTTACATTTTGACTACGATTTGAATATGGACTGTGTAGAAATAGGCACGATACTTTGTAGGAACGTATATTTCCTTTTATAGTAGAAATGTCCGACAGTTACTTGAAAGTTAGTTGTATGCTAGAAAGAGAGAGAGAGAGAGAGCGAGAGAGAGAGAGAGAGAGAGTATACTTCCGAGGTGATCCCTTAAACTTCATCAAATTTGGTCAAGCGGTTTTTGAATTACATTCCAATAACTAACAAGTACAATTTGAAAAATTTAATAATGACTTCCATTCTATTCAGTTCTTGGAGTGTAACTAAAACTACTTGACCGAGTTTGATAAAATTTAAATGGGACCACACGGACAGCACGAACTTTAAAACAAAAAAAGAATTTTGAGAATCGGTGCACCCAGTCGAAAGTTATGAGGTAACAAACATAAAAAATAAAAAATTAAATAAAAAATAGAATTGAGTACCTCCGCCTTTTTTTGGAATTCGGTAGAGTTGTATTACGCTTATCTTGATGATATCGTAATTGACGGTCAATGACAATCGATCTCCTAAATATCACATCACAAACAAGGATGAAAAAATATTTTTATCCAAAAATGGAACCTACTTCAACACTACAAAGTGTGTAATAACTTGTCAAAGTTGGTACCATGCGCACAATATTGTAGTAATATAGGTACTTCTGAATTGTTATGGTATTGACAGCTTATTTCACAATTTTTAGTGTAAAAGTCGGTTCCATTTATTGGTTAAAAAAAATTGTATAACTATGAACTTTGTAGTAAAAATAAATATGCTGGACAGATATAAAAACCCAATCAATATGACACGACACACTTATAAAGACCATTATTGAGAGAATTTATATATAGTTAGGTTTACAAAAGAAATTAATGAATAAATAGTTATTATTCAAACCTAACTATTTATTCATTTATTTCTTTTCCCCTGCTTCGTGGTTTCGGTTTTAACCGGTTTCGTGACCGTCCGGGCTACTTCTACATGGAATACTTGCGCACCCGGCTACGTTCGCGCTAGTACTGACGCAAGTACTCCATGAAGTAGTGGCCCGGACGGTCACGAAACTGGTCGAAATACTCGACTACCTACCGAATAAGTTAAACCGTCAAAATAACATTAAAATGTGTGATACTTACGAAAGTTTCAATCAAGTTATAATTTGCCCTGCGCGAGGAACTTTTCATCTCTAAAACATGGCTTGTATCTGGTTCTGACAACAGTTTTTGGCTATACCTTTGTTTGCTCACATCTGAGATCTTATTTTCTTTTCCTCGTTTCAAATCCTATTTAATTCCTAATCTTCACTTAGCTATTTTAGCTTTAATAATCGCCCGTTGTTATCAATTAACGTTTTCAAAGTCATTTCACTACCAATTGTAATCTGTGTGGGCTTTCTCTTCTGGGCACATTTGATGAGACTAAACCATAGAAATAATGTATGACTAAACATTCTGTTGTAAGTTTGGCGTCCTACTCGTACAGTACTGACGACATTCAAGATATGTTGACTTGACAGCCTTCTCCGTATCTGTTTACTTTCAGCCCTGTCCCTTTATTAAACTAGACCGTTATGCCACTAGAATTAATCAAGTTTGTATCTACAGACGCCAAAACAAATGAAAATTGATTTAATTACGAGCACAATCAAAACTTTGCCTAGCTAGAATTGAGTAAGATGAAATACAATATATATTTAATTATTACAAGCTCACACTTTGTTGTTTGTGTTTGTCGCGGGTCCTCTTGCCAGGGAAGTGAACTACTAGGTACCCTGACCGCCTATACCCGCGTATGCGTATTCGCCTGTACCGTGGGAACTTAAAGCAAACACCGAATACTATTAACTGTCTTTTATTCGCTTAGCACATATCAGTATACAGCCGTGCGATTCTGATGATTCGTCGACGAGCTCACCGATGTGAAATACTTTGCCCTTATACATAAGGTTGCTTTTCAAACGTTTCTTGTCATCTCTTCATTTATTTTATGGATGTTGTCAAAGATGTAACGATGTTTGATCTTAGAGAATTGCACGGCAGGTAAACGGTTAACAATATATGCGCGTGCGCGACGTACCGCTAACTAGAGACGACTTTTGCAATAACAGCTAATTGCGCTCACGTTGCATGTATCGTGCCCCTACAGTGGTGTGTAACTAAGCAATAATACTAATAACCTAGAGTTACAATTCCCCAACAAATAATCATCAACGATCTTTCTATGGTTTTAATATTATTGTACAATGCAACATAGTCGGTACACTTGAATAGCAAATAGGCAACCTTATAATTATAAGCACGACTGACCTTTTAAGTCAGTTCAAATACCTCAAGCTAATTTTAATTAAATTAAAAATTTAAGTTAATTAAAGACGGACTTATGTAAGTCAGTTATTAACAATGAATGTAAATTAAAATCTGATCTCTCTCGTCCTAAAGAAGGCAAGAAACTCGGGGCAAAACTTTTCGAATTGTATTTAATATGGAATATAGCGCATAAGAAGCGCTCGCAGCAGAGCTTGACTTTGCGATCTTAACCGGTCAATATGCGACGCTTGCTGCGGTCGGTCAGCCGTGCGATTCTCTAAGAGCAAACATCGTTGCATCTTTGACGACATCCGTGAAACAAATGAAGAGATGACAAGAAACTTTGAAAAAGCAACCTTATGTACAAGGGCGATATCTCATAAAGTATTTGACATCGGTGAGCTCGTCGATGAGCGCAACGACGAATAATTAGAGAATCGCACGGCTGGATGGGTGACCGCTAGTGGCATTATTCAACTGAGCGCTTCCGTGCTTTGGAAAAAGCCGTCGCGTCGATCCCGGTTGTTTATCTTAAATTTAGTTTATTGTATTTATTTATTTAATATGTAGACTAAAGTTATAAAATAATCATCATCATCATCTCAGCCGTAGGACGTCCACTGCTGAACATAGGCCTCCCCCATGATTTTCCAAAAGGACCGGTTGGAAGCGGCCTGCATCCAACGTCGTCCTGCGACCTTTCTCAGGTCGTCTGTCCACCGTGTCGGTGGACGACCTACGCTGCGCTTGCCGGTACGTGGTCTCCACTCCAGAACCTTTCGGCCCCATCGGCCATCTGTTCTGCGTGCTATGTGCCCTGCCCACTGCCACTTCAACTGGCTAATCTTGTGAGCTATGTCGGTGACTTTCGTTCTTCTACGGATCTCCTCATTTCTGATTCGATCACGTAGAGAAACCCCGAGCATAGCCCTCTCCATAGCTCGTTGTGCGACTTTGAGCTTATCTATGAGGCCCATAGTTAGAGACCACGTTTCAGTGCCATATGTCATCACTGGTAACACACATTGGTCGAAGACTCTTGTCTTGAGGCACTGAGGTATTTTTGATATATAAAATAATATGTTCATTAAAAAGAAATACTAAATGTTTCATATATAATAAATATAATCAATAAGTTTATTGTCAAACGCCTAATAAAAACCCCTAAGGAACAACTAATCATTTTCGCAAGTTTTAAACTAGGCGCATCTAATCCTTTCTTAATACGTGTAGTAGTTATTGTTTTACTTGCATTAACAACTATTTACGAGCATACCTACATGAAATTTCATAATATTTTAATAAAGAATTACAATTATTTTTATTGCAAGCTGACAATAATGTGTTAGCTTGTCAATAAAACAGGCTTCTTGTTCAGCGAAAGCTTAAGTAAGTAAAATAAATAATGGTAGCGTCTGGCAACACTTTACCGAGAAAATTTCGGGAAAGGAAGTGTTTCCTCGTGTCAAGTCAGGAGTAATAAAATAATTAGTGTTGTCTTATTAAATAAGTAACTTATTGTAAGAGACATTTTTCTAATAAAGTTATCTTTTATCTTGTATACTCAGCTTTTCTGGAAACATGAAAATAGACAATTATCTTTAACGAAAGGCGCGGCCATTCTGATATGTAAAATTAAATACACAGTGATGTTGTGAGTTCATTGCATTCCATAATTTAATAATAAATACATACTTTGGACAATTATGGTTTAAATAGGTATATGATTTAAAATATATAATATATACATCTTAAAGTAACTATATAAACGTAATATGTAGATCTAAATAAAAAAACTTAAACTGACTCATCTTTTGGGCTATGTCGATGACTTTAGTTCGTTTATGATCTTCTCATTTCAGACGTGCGATTCTCTAAGAGTAAACATTGTTGCATCTTTGACAACATCCGTGAAACAAATGGAGAGATGACAAGCAACGTTAGAAAAGCAACCTTATGTACAAGGGCGATATCTCGTAAACTATCTGACATCGGTGAGCTCGTCGACGAGCGCATAGACGAATCATTACAGAATCGCACGGCTGATTATATCCCGCAGAAAAACTCCGAGCCTAGCCCTATAGCTCGTTGTGCGACTTTGAGCTTACTTATGATGCCGTAAGAGACTACGTTTCATTGTCATATGTCATTACTGGTAACATATACCACGTACGAAAATCAAAATGTTTTTCACGCATAAAAACAACAATATAAAAGCTTTTCTACAAATCTTATCTGACTTAGGAATAAGATCGATAACTTTTTACACTAGTATTAAAGGTGATGAAGCTTAATTGAATTTTTAAAACTCACGATTTTATCTAGATTTCAGTTTAACTCAGCAAGTTCTTAATCTAGGTCTTTGTTCTTGCTATCTGCAACGTTTCCAAATCAAGTTTTCAATCCAATATTTGATTTGTAAAAGAGCTGCCTTGGAATTTATTCTCAAAATGTTTTGTCTGATTAAAAGTATATATAAGTATAATAAAGTATAAAATCGTAATATTAAAAATTATAAAAACCTTGACAGACATCACATCAGTTAATATTTCCGCATCAGGTTTTCGCTATAACAAAAGAGTTATGATTGAACCGGAGGCTTGCTAATTCGGACTGATTAATACAATACAAATTAACGTCTAGCTGAGTATTTATTTATATATTATCATTATTTATATACACTATTATTATTATTTATATTAAACATTTACCAACCATTATAATTGTGACGGCAATTAATTTTTTACTTCTTAGAAGTACGTTAAAGCAAGTTTGAATATGTACATACCGACACAAAAACATTCAAACTATACAAAACAACTATACACCTTTAATCATAGTAAGAAATAAGATAATTAGGTAACAAAAATATTAAGGGTTGATTAATCGTTTTCCAGTACAAAATATATGGGAAAATATACTGGCGATTTCGAAAATTTCTAGTACTCAAATTCAGTTGGTGTCATATAGTTTTTTGGTCCATATGATATATAAAATAGAATCACTTGGCATAAGAAAAATATTTTTGTTTATTAGCATATTTTTGCGCTGATGCAGTGATGGTACATTTTATCCAAAATCGGTGAATGTAATTCAGAATATCTTTAAAAGTTATGGAACGTCTAAGAATATTTTCCTGTAACTATAACGGTTATCTTGTATATTATAATAAGTAACTATTGGTAGAACTTATTTATGTTATACATGCCCAATCTCAAGCCTCTATCAGTGAAAAGCATTGTCACCTAGACGATTCAACACAGTACCTAATATTTTGGCCTATATCTTGCAAACAATAGCCAGCTTTTGTTTGCAAGATATAGGAAAAATATTAGGTACTGTGTTGCGTCAACTATAATTCTGAAAAATCTGTAAATATATAACCTGCGTCTAGGCCCTCAGTGTCTGAACTTCAAAATGCTCAACTAAATAATCATATTACCTCTTTACCCTTTATGTTGTTAAATAAAAACATTTAATCAAAGTTCAAACACGTCGTTAATATCCGGGGTGACCTAATCGATGATCCCATTAACCTTAAACAGATTAATTAAAAAGCCGTTTCAGACGTTTTTTCGCTGAAGAGTTTAAAAGCGGGTGACATTTCGTAATGAAATGATGACATCTCGTTACGGATCCATCTATCATATTAGGAAATATAATACGGATGGTTTGAAAACAATCATAATTCATTTTAAAGAACTGTGTGTTCAATATACTGTACCTATCTTCGATGAACTGGACGCTACAACGTCCTCGTGATCCCTGGGGACCCTGAATTGGAATAAAATTTACCTGAATCCTGGGTATAAGTTATTTCCATAACAAATTTTATCCAAATCCGTTCAGCCTGAAGAAGTATTCTATAATAAACACTACTTCATTTACTCTCTCACTCATTAACTTTCGTTGTGTAATCATTCTGTATCAACTAACTAAATACTTTTATTTATAATAACATCTAACTGCTTGGTATTTTGTCTTTTTCGTAAGATCCATAATGGGTGAAAGAAAGAAACGAATTTCAACAAATAATTTATTGACTCAGGCGTTACTTCGCGGAAATCCATTATCAAAAAACGATATTAAAAAATAAAAAAAATATTTAGTGACACTTCCGCTGAAAAGAAAACAATGATTTTGGCCTATTTGGGGGCGTGCACCACCCTCCCACCCACATAAAATGCTAATAGGAAGAATACAAAATAAAAAACACAAGAAACCCCAAATAAACCAACACCGATTCGACACGTGTTTCGCCTCTACACGAGGCATCCTCAGGAGATGTTGACTCGTCTAGCGCTAGACTAATGTCACTACTAGTGTCACTAAATATTATTTAATTTTTTTAATTTTTTAATATCGTTTTTTGAATTTCAACAATGCTTGCATTATCGCATTAACTCGTACTGCATTGCTTTGCAATTGTTTTCGTTTTATATATAGTAAAAGCTCCTTATTCGCGCTTTCTTCCTTCGCGTTTTTGCTATACGCGGATTAAAAAAATGCGACGCAATTCCTTTATTCGCGGATCTAATAAGTACATATAATAATAATAAAAGTATTCCAATAGGTATCCAACCCACTATCCTTTGTAAATGCCGTCAAATGGACTAATAAAAAGTAAAATAGATCTTATTACAACATTGCCTAAAGTATGTTGTTCAATGATATCGCCGGGGACTTCGACATAAGCTGCCTTCGCCGTGATCGGTGTTTTTGAGAATCTGTTCCGTTCTATGCTAAAAGCCGCTTTGCGTGTTTTATTGTTTCGTCTTTCACATTCGTTAAGTACAAAAATTGTGATCGAGTAACTCATATCGAACTACCGCTCTTTTTCTAATTTATAATGTCAACAAAAAAATGAGAAACTAGTTTCGCTAATAATCTGTGTTCAATCCATATCATGCTCATTCAATGTGTTGACATTTGAATCATTTGACAGTTGAATGAACTGTACGATCTGTAGCTTCAACTTCACTATCAGCGAAAATTGTTCGTGATCCAGCAATAGATAATTACAATATTCTTCAAACCATTGCCGATAATTAATTATTTATTATAATAATTAATTATTATATATAATTCATTATTAATTGATAATTATTAACCTTAAGATATTTGATCAAAATGTTCAAAAACTTCAATTAAAATTATATTATTTATCATATTAATATTTTTTTTTTTTTTTTGGTCTCCTAGGAACGTATCTCCTATAATCCTATATAAATGACCATTCCGTATTCACAGTTTCCGTATTCGCGGCCTATTTATGGAACATATACCCCGCGAATAAAGAGCTTCTACTGTATATATATATAATATGTTGTAAATTAATTTTAAAAGTCTTCTATATTGTCTCTGAGCGATAAGTTTTTTTATTAAGCATTGTGACACTTAATTTTAAGTTTTTCATTTGTTTGTTGTATTTTATAATGTGGTATTGCAATAAAGAGTTAATCTATCTATCTTGATAACCACTTTGTATAACACAAAACATATAGAATAAATAACTATTCGTAGAACTAGCATTGTATTTTTTACTTAAATCAGCACAAAGACAGAACAGCACTACAGTATATTGATTCATGATGAGGAACTCTTGCTTAACATTAAAGAGGGTGGCTTGATGGCCATTATCTTTCCCTTTACGATGTCACGCTATCTAGCCCTATTCACAGCAGCTTGCAGCTCGTTAACGGAAGGCTTTGATGTAGCGCGAATCCAGTCAGGCCTCTCATAGTACTATGTCCTCTTGACCTTTTCCTTTCCACTTTGCCAATGGCAATGAATTTCTACAAAGTTATGGCTATGTGCCTGTGTTTGACTACAATCTGACTTGATGGTCAGCGAGAATCAGAAAGACACTCAGTTGTGTATCGCGACTGGAGCGCAGATTTGACAGTAGATGCCATAAAAACATTACTCAGATGTGTACCCAAGCCTAGATTCTCTACAGAGCTCACTTCTGGAATAAGGGCATAGACTAGCGACTGGCTGCCAAGGACAGTAGCCAGTAGGAACACACCATAAAGTGCTTAGCGACAGATTTTTGATATTAAGGATGGTACCTAGCCACGTGGGCATCAGAAAATGCCCTGCCACCATACTGTGGGTCTGATCATAATTTTATCTTTACCAAAAGGTCATGATCGAGCTAGCGTCTGTCTGATAGCTAACAGTCAATTTACAGTGGTCGGTCGTCCGACCACCCTCATCACTGCCGAAAACGCTTCGAATCGTGATTGAAATACTCCATAATAATCCATTAGTCTGATATCCCAGTGTAATACCGATACCATCTTATAAATACTAGATTTAAACTGAGTTTTTGTTCACCAGATATTCGAAGCCCGAGATCTCCCAATCAAGGACGTAACTGGCAGCAGTGACCCGTACATCAAGGTGTTCTTGCTGCCCGACAGGAAAAAGAAATTTCAAACCAAGGTCCACAGAAAAAACCTGAATCCGGTGTTCAACGAGACGTTTCTGTTCAGGTAGTATGTTTTAATATTAACTTAATAAGCTAGATTTCTTTTGTGTGATCTAGATAATATCTGTTTCTTATATTGGAACATCATAAAAGGAGTGAATATGGTATAGTGCTAGATAATCTCTGACTACATTTTACCACAGCAAATCTACTTTGATAACGGTGAAGCTCTCGCAGTTTGACAGATGGTTGTTTCTGTTCAAGTAGGTTAAACAAACCCTGCTACAGGCAAGAGCTGAATGGGCCGTTAGCACACAATTAAGAAATCTAAGTGGCATTCAAAAGCAGGGTATATTACGCATTATCTTACGCCATGGTTTCCGGTGGTTGTCTTATATGAATTATAGGCGATGTGGGTATTTGTTTATTCAATTCTGAAAACTAAACCTTTGAGACTGGCAGCTAGTTTTGTCATTTATTACGTAGATGTGCAGATATATTATCACACATTCTTCTCTTTTTACCGGCCGTGCGATTCTCTAATGATTCATCGATGTGCTCGTCGACGAGCTCACCGATATCAAATACACTCGAGAGCAATGAATCCGGGTCATAATGGAAGCACGAGGAGGCAATACGAAGTATTAAAATTCAAGAAAATCGTAATAAAGTTCAAAAATTTCATGTTTCCTATTTTTGTTTTAAGGAGAGATCAGCAGTTTTTTTCTTTATGTAATTTTGTGTTAATAAAATGTATGGTGACTCATATTTTTTTTACTTTCATTTAAGGAGTATTACATTGTCTATTAAATCCAATTTATTGCATTAACCTAGCATTTTTAGTTTCCGAGATTTTTAGGATTCTTTAAGTGACCCGGATTCATTGCTCTCGAGCTTTATGATATATCGCCCTTGTGCATAAGGTTATTTTTCCAACGTTTCTTGTCATCTCGTCATTTGTTTCACGGATGTTGTCAAAGATACAACGATGTTTGCTCTTAGAGAATCGCACGGCAGGATGTAAACTCATTATCTACTACGTTTCGACGATTCAACGTCCTTATTCAATGTCAACACCTAAGAATATTCAATTTAAATTTTCCATGGGATCTTAAAGCCATTATTTTTGACGTCTCATTTTCAAAAGATTTATCCCTAGTTTGTTTCATAAAGTTATATTCTTAAGGTTCAAGTTTTGTTTACGTTATGAGTTTTGACATTAATTGGAATTGACTTTAAGTCTTGGAGGAAAGTTATGAAGGAATCTCGATATTCTGTCTCGAAGTGATACCTCTGAAGTTAGGGTTGTTACTAAGCTGAGTTTTTATACTGCCGGTGATCTTACTGTGATTTTTTGCAATTGTAGAAGACAAAACAATGCACGTGCAAATGTTAGCGCTAAACTTGTGGGACCCTACACACTTCATTCTATATCGTCAATCTTTTTTTAAACATGCTTGTGGTGGAATGGGTTATACTTATGCGTGATAATAAATGCCGCATCCGCCCATGACCTGTGATGCAGACCTTTAAGCTCTAAAGGTTGCTTTAACACTACAACTTGGATGTAGAATATTTGGCACTGTGCTGGTACCTACGAAGACTGAGATTTATAGAAGTACCAAGCGCGTTACTTGATTGGCTCGTGCTTCCTGTAGAGTAGTACTAGAGGTGCGTTCGTTTAGCTTATGAGGGCATTATTGGTGGCGTTGTCATTCATGGCACTTTTGTTAAAGCGTTCGTAAAGCTCAAAAACGTCATTTTTGTCACTATTGCCACTTTTGCCCACACCCTATTCGAACGCTCAACTGAGCATAAGACCTAAAATCGCATGATTATGCTGTCAAATACATAGCTGTCAAATAACGATCACAAACAACAATGCTCCGGACGTGTGTCAAAAGTTGCACTTTTTGGAGGCCAAAATACCTCATTTTTAGCTTTCCGAACGCTGAACAAAAAGAGAACGACATTTTCACCCACAGATTCCCGATTCGAACGCCCCTTGTGAGCGTTTTTAGCGTTATTTTCTCTAAAAACGCTCAGAAGCGATCTATTCGAACGCACTACACGTAGGCAGTTATCTAATTTTTCAGGACCGTTTAAAAGTGTCTTAGGGCTGAGCGTTTGTCAGACCAGTGCCAGAGTGCCTTTACCCTGCGCTGGCGTCGCAGACGATACGCAAACTTGTTATTATCGTTCCGTAAATCTATATAAAATATATAAAAAAAATTAACATTAACAAAATGATTTCGACGTCCTTAGATTCGGACTACAAGATACTACAGAGAATTTTGTGAAATTTCTATCAATTTTATTTGTCATTCATTTTTGACACCATTTTAAAATTAGCCCGTGAGGTCCGTAAATGTTGTCGGAATTCTCCAACTTTTTTACTTCATTGTACCTGTTCTCCAGTTAGGTTAGGGCCAGTTATAAGTTATGTCATCATTTTCGTTGTCATTCGTTTCCTTTTACTATTAAGAGAATTGCATACTTTCCATACTAAAAGAGAAAACTCTTTTCTACCTCTTTTCTAACATTGTCCGATTTCAGTTTTCATGGAATCATCACATTGTTTACTATGCCCGTACGTTTTGATTTTTTTAGTTTTTTTAGGTTCTAAAAAAGGAAATTTATAGTACTTTGAAATACTGAAAAATATAAACGTACGGGCATATAGGTACGTATACGTGGTAACCATCCTGTTTCATTTTTCCACTTGGTTATTTCGTAGCAGACTACCTGCCCATATTTACTTTATTAGAACTGTCTTGATCAGCGCATCCCGTCGATCCCATTAACAATGAAAGCTTTTTAAGCGATGAAACTGCAACGATTTCAAGATTGAAACATAAATAAACTAATGGAAATGAATTAAGTTTTAATCCAATACAGCTTGATGTCTAATAAAAGAAAACAATTCAATATCGATAAAACGAATAGGGCTGCCAGTTGAAATTAAATATTAAAACTACAATGAAAACTAAATTATTGTAAATGCATTTTATCGCGTGTTTTAGCGCTAAAATGCTTATTTTATTCAATGAAAACAGTGAATGTAAAAAAGGCTTTTAACCCGTTGAATGGCGATTCGCCATATTTGGCCAGTAATACAATAGATTTCGCAGAAATCTACCTCTTTTCCAAGAACTGCAACGTGTGTGGTTAATGACTAATTTGGTGTTTGAATTTAGAAGACATCAATATATTCGATATCCATCTATTCAAACTCTTTGTGCAAATATGTAACTCCTAGTGATCTGATTGGTCGATATTTACGACAAGGAGTTTAAAATTAGAATAAAAGCTGTGTTGTGTTTTTTTGCTGCCGTTACAAAAATATAATAATAATAATAAGAAAATTACTCTTATGTTTAATAATTGTTGCAATTTTAATGTGCATTTTTATTAATTTAATCTTCCTTTTTCGTCATTCAATGTCTATTTTCGCTTAAGATATTTCTTTTTCTCGTAGTCATGGTGTAAAGAATAGAATGCAACTCTTGAATAAAACCGATTTATATCGAGGGCCATTTATCAATCGCATCGCTCAGGATTCTAACACTTGAATAACTCGCTACGCTCGTGATTCCATCATCAAGAATCACTCTCTGCGGTTGTGATTCAATCGTTAGAATCCTTCATTTACTCGTGATTTTGTATCTATGGCCCTCATATTCATGAATTGCATAATATATGATAGATTATGAAATCATTTTTATTATAATTATTTAATTTTTTTCATGAATTTCATTCGGTCCTTTACAAAGGCATAAGTGTGATGTAGCCATCACATAGACGTCAGTTAAAAGTATTATTATTATTGTTATTTTTGTCTACGTCCTAAAATATTTTAATGAAAACTGTTCCGATGTACGCAGTCGCTCACGATGTTCAGTGGTCTTCCAATATTGGGCATGGAATTTAATATGATCAGTGGATCCCAAGCATCAAATAAAAGAGAAGGTGGTTGGTTGACAAGTTTTGTATTAAAATAAGTGTTCCTGATAAATTCAATGCCGGTGTAGTTTCATCAGATAATTGAAAAGTGTTCGATAAAAAATATTCTATCAAACCCGTTCACAGTTTTTAATTTCAACGAAACTTTAGTTTAAATACACACTAGCAACCCTATTCATTGTATCAATATTGAGTAGTTTTATTTCATAATAAATAGAGCTAGCTGTACTGGATAAAACTTAAGTTTTGAACTTGCTATCGCAGTTAGTCAAGGAGTGAATTTATAATAAGTGAAGTTAGTGAGTCGTTTGTTTTTATTTGAGCCTGCCATTCCAAGCTCCATAGTACCCTTATATTTGGCCATGTCCTTATGTTTGTATGTCGGCAAACATCATGCATCATTTAGCCAATTACTGTTTTATATATTCATCAATTATTTCTGGTGTACTGTATCATATTATATGGTGCGGCTTAGTCATAGTACTTCGTTGGTAATTTGATAAGTAGTAGGTAAGGCTTAGTGTTATGATGGCATCGTCCTTTTTAGGCTACTATTATGGCCTAGTCTATTTTATTTTTATTTTTTTGTGTGATATTGGTGGGGAAGAGCCCAACAATGGCTTACATGGGCTATTTTAGATAGATTAATTTATTTTAATTATGTTTCCTTGACTTTTGACATATTACGACCTAATTTTAAAACAATTTACGATGCTTTACATAAGGTTGTGAATTGCTTATCAGATTGGACGATGTAATGCGAAGATGCAATTGAATACGTGCTAATACTTTTTATATTTATTTCGTACAATCAAATGATACAATTTTAATGATAAAAGACTTCATAGTTCACTAGAAAATTTCATTGGGAATTAGAATATGATACATTCATTATAATATATTCGGCCATAATTAAATTAAAATGCTTTTTCCCACGGAGCACCTAAGAAAAATTGCAAAATTAAGGGAATATTGCCGATTTTTTTCTATCGAGCCAAGTTTGCTCAATCGTGTATCGGCTCACATACTTCATAAGAACGTATATTCAATTTACACTTCGTTATTTTTCTAATTTCGGTTATTAGGTTTAAGCGTCGAAAAATTAAGGTTTCGCGAAGTTGAATCGTGAAATTTGGTTGTGATTTGGTCATTTCGCCTTAAATGTTTATGATGGTGCATGAGTATAGGCAAAGTGTACAAAGTCATGAAACGTTATTTTTGTTTAATGCTTGTCAAGCGCCTTGAAGTTTTAGTAATGCACCACCACTATACAAGTAGCCACGTGACTTAGACAGGACATGCAAATGCAATAATACTCGTAGTAGTTTATGCAACTGTCATATAATAGAGGGTATCAAAACATGAGTGTAGTTTTTCAAAATAAGATTACACGAGTGTTTTAATACCTAATTATATGCAGTTGCACACACTACTTTATTTAATCTCATGACATTTTTGCTACTAAAGTTTTATCCCTTCAAGAGTAATTATATTATAACAATGAAATTTCTATTGTGTCTGGCCGCATGATGACTCAAATTCGTATGTAGGAAATAGCGCCAAAATGGAAAAAGTCTTCTCCTTCTTCTTGTTTGTATGGCTTGTGCGGCGTAACCACAATCTTGCCAATATCAGTGGAAAAAGTCTGTTATTGGTCTATTGGCTCGGAACCAGCGCGCAGCGCGTTCACCACAGATAATGTGTACTTAAATTGAATTGAAACCTCTTTGGTCGGGACACATTGTACTTTAATAATTAAAAAATTGTATTAAAGTATTGTTTTGCTAGGAGAATAATGATTTAATTTAATTCTTTTAATTCTTAAAGAAGTATGTAAATAAAATATGCCAAAAAAAGTCTGTATTTCATTTCATAATTAGAATATTACTGAATGAGATTAAATAAAAAATATTAAGAAAAAAACATCAGTGTATCAAAGTGCAGATTACATATTTGACTCGTGCATTTATTATCTCAGTAAGCGGATAGCATAATCGGACATTCACATCATCACATTATTTCCTTCATCAACAAGTCTTTACTTATAATATAGGTTTTTAAAGCTGAGATACAATCAGTTTTTGTTTCGAGGTAGGGAATAAAATTACAGTGTAACACTTTAAGTATAGAATTGGTGCATCGCGTAAAATTACCGAATAAATATTAGTACCACGTAGTAATATAGTGCAGTCCGAAGCACGCCTTAAGCACTATATAAGCGCGTACAAACTAGTGTCCCAATATTGTATGCAATTTGCGTAGAGCACGTAAATGGTGGACAAACGTGAAGTTGTAAGTGATGACATTTCCGGATTAACAGTTCTATTGCTCTTGCATGCAATCATCGTGAGCGGCGTGACCTTAATGCCAAATTTGACATTTGTATATGTCGCAGATTCGCTTGCTTTTTTTACCTACCGGTCCGCTTTCATTAGCACGCTAACAGCGCTGTGAGTGATGAAATCACGCTTTTTGATATTGATCTACCAGAGATAGTAATCGATGAAAGCGAATAATGGACCACGGCAATAGACGTATACAGAGGGGAGGGGCGACCGCTTCGTATGCTTGTAAACATTCACCTACCCGCAATTTCTCAGTTCATCCAGATATTTTGGCAATGTTGCAAGTGCTTACGACAGTGTCAAAATATCGGAAATTTAAACTAAATATACCTAAATAGGAACATAATGTTCATAGATATATTTAAACATTTGTCATCTATTCCTTCCTATTTTGTAGGGTGAGTCAGGATGACCAAATAATTCGAAATGCCCACTCATTAATATAATTTAGAACATCTTAATGAATATTGCCTTGGGAAATATTTGAGTGAACCTTTTGTAAAAGCCAATAACCTCGTGAAACGAGAAGCACTGCTTCGGGAGGATTAAATATTGACCTTTGGGATCTGGGATTTAAATATATAGAAACCCTTTTAATGTCAGAAAGAATTATTTTGTTAAACCTTATTTTAGAGTTCCTTAGGGCATTCACTAGAAACCCTTACATTATTTATTATGTCCGCGTCTGTTTACTGAATTTAAATGTGGCACATAATAATTCTACAGATACCTTCTGGTAACACCGCCAAAAATAATTTAAAAATATTTTAAAAATAACCTCCCATTTGGTATGTGGGTTATTATACCTCGTATTTTAATAATTAATACTTGTTAATCAGTTATTGTAAAAATGATGTATTTTTTTTTAAATTTGATATTTCTGCCAGATGCCTGAAATCCTGATAAGCATATACGCCAGTAGACTTGTTTTGGGCCTAATTCCAGTTGTGACTTTGTATCTCTGGATCTGTTTGCCATAGTCTAGTCAATTTTGGGTCTGCCTGGAGAAGCATATTTGCCAGATATTCCACCGTGAAGCAGTAGTTTTTATAGTAAACTTAAATAAGTACAGATTTTTACTTAAATTGAATCAACTTCTAAAATACTGGCACGTGTAAATAAACTCAAAAAATATATTCTAAAACACCCTCCGACTAGTCAGATATAGATCTGACTAGTCGGAGTATATCAAGTGTTTAACCTACATATTATGTTCCTCCAGTGTCCCCTACGAAGAAATTCGGGAGCGGTTTCTTCAGTTCTCAGTCTACGACTTCGACCGCTTCAGTAGACACGACCTCATCGGCCACGTGGTGCTGAAGGGCCTCCTGGAGTCAGCTGATCTGCATCAGGAGATAGAGTATACGATGAACATACTGGCTGCACCACAGGTAATGAATCAAATTATAATATCTAATTTTTACATGTTCTCTTCTCTTTACCGTTAGAGGTAAGTAAAATATTTCCTCCGCTGTCGGGATGCGAATCATAAGAAGAGAAGAAACCCGATTTACTAGGGTCCTGTTCCTTTATGAGCCGAAATCAATAGTGTCGCACACCCGTTTCCTTATAAGACAAGCCCACGATCAACGCTCACGTCGCGATCTCAGCGCTCGCAGATGGAAGGTGGGGTTTTGCGGTGGTTGCGAGCTGTTCCTGTCAAACAATCAAATAAGTTTAAGATTCTTTCGATTATGACCGAAAATTTGTTGCACATTTCGCAACCGCGTTAGTGTTCCACTTGGGTTGGGCATTAAAAGTATCGCAACCATGGAACCAAAGGGAGCGGCAAACCGGGGCGCGACAGTTGTGAGTGTTGACGGCGCTTACCGGAAAGCACCCGGTGGTAGGCCTCTTGTCCAAGATTGTCTTGGTTGGTACCACTCAAGTGCCAAATACTCTGCCGCGAAGTACCAGTGAGCAAGCATTATTGTGTTAGGCTGTAAGCAAGTGAAATTTCTAGGAAAGAACTAAAAGAGAACTAGAAAGAACGAAAGGGAGTAAAAATCCAATGTCTCAGGCACAACGAGCACAGTGCAGTACTACGCTTAACTACAGTTCTAAGCTCTAAGGGTGACGCTAAAACTGTCATAGGCAAGGTTATGCTTACAATGAAGCGTTTCCTCGTCTCGTCACTTATTTCAACTACATATCTATAAAGATAATCTGTCTTACCTTTGAAACGCTGTCTATATCTTAATCTCTTGAAATCTGTTGAATTATTCTTTTTTTATATTTTTCTTATTTAAGTTTCTTTTTCAAATGTTCACATCTTTGCTATAAGGCATTATACTAACTTATAATAAAAATAATAACTGTTAAGTATTGAGATGAATAATGGAAAGCTCACAGATAGGGTTGGGTTATTACTAGCGCTTCTGAATGCAGACAGTTGCGATGCTGGCCGGTCGTACAGTCATGTAAATATATGTACTCTTTTCTTCTTCGTTCTATACTCCTCTCCTCGACTTGTATTTTTATAAAAAATCGTTGGGTTTGGGTTTCGTCTTTACATACCATTAAATATTATCTAAGTCGTTATTAATACGAATATGCTGATGAAATCGAAACTTTTCTTAGGCCAATAGATCCATCTTCCTCAGATTATAAACAGTGTTTCATCGCGTGATAATTAAACTCACCGTTTCATCATAAATCATTCTACGGATATTGCTTACTTGCGCCCTTCGCAGATGAAATGCTAGTTTGTTAGTTAAGGCACTTAGTATAAAGACAAATCGCAATATTGAGAATTTACATTAGGCATCACTGTTTTATATTTAACAATATACTAATGACTTGCTGATTGGCGCAGTTGGTAGCAACTCTGCCTTCCGAGCCGCTGGTCCCGGGTTCGATCCCCGGACAGGTCAAATAATTATGTGCATGAACATGTCTGTTTGACCCGTGACTAATTGTGCATCAGACAATATTGTCAAATTCTTAAAAGTTGACGAAATGTATTCTGTTAATTTGTATTACTGAAGTAGTCAATAATATATATTAATTATATTAAATATATGAAATTAATATATTGATGAAGAATCGCTTGTTTCACTATTGCATGTACCTAATCGGTGCGTAAAACAGTACTAGAATTTAGTGACAGTGATAAATGTGTGCATTATTAATGTACCTATTAATTAATGAACAATATTATGGTGGTACCCATACCTAAATAACTAAATAAAAGAAATATCCAATTAGGTATTTTGAATATTTTTTTTTTGTGTGTATATAAAAAATCTGTGTAGATGTATCATGATATTTTGCTCAATATTGTAGAATAACAAAATTAAAAAGATATATGTATTTCGTTATATACAAATGCAGCTTTAAATAATTATTATGTTGGGATTAATGTTGACTGTATGCGTGAAACGGAATTTTTGGTGTGTGAATGAAAGGATGTGAGGAAGTAGACAGAGATGGAGAGATAGTGACGATCTATCACAAAGTTCTGTCTATAATATATATAATGTCTTTAAATTACAGAGTGAAAAAATATACATTCAGGTATTTTTTAATATTATTAATTTTGTTTGTGTATAAAAATGTAAAAAATCTAGTGTAGATGTATCATGATATTTTGCTCAGTACTCTAGAAGAATAACAAAATTAAAAATATATAAGTACGAGTATTTCGTTACATACAAATGCAGCTTTAAATAATTATTTTTGTTACTTTAACGAATAAAATTGTATGCTAAATTCCAATTTTCCTTTTCAAAAATCTGGTTATGTAATGTACATTTTTCCTTACATAGTTCCAAGGGCTTAAGGCTCCCGAAGGTTTCAAGGAATGTACTTACCTTATTGGGGCATCCTTGAGGTGTGTGGTGACCCGAATAATAATATCGTGTCAATGTATATCGTGTCGTGAGTAATAGGGAAAGGTAAGTGAGTGGAAATCATGAAACGTGATTAACAAGTAAGTCAATATACATAATATGTAGGAATTAATGTTGACTGTATGCGTGAAACGGAATGTTTGGTGTGTGAATGAAAGGATGTGAGGAAGTAGAGAGAGATGGAGAGATAGTGACGATCTATCACAGAGTTCTGTGTATAATATTGAGTAAGATGAAATATATATAATGTATTGCAATTTCAGAGTGAAAAAATATATTGAAATTTATAGAGAGAAAAATTCACATCCTCGGACGGGATTCGAACCCGCGTTCTGACTCTCCGTGTCAGACGCTATTGACCAACTAGGCCACCGAGGTTCTAAATCATGCTTCTTTCGGTTGGATAGTACTTTCAAAACTGTTCAATAGATATCGCTTCGTTCCCGTAAGATGGTTAGTCAGATAGAGAGTTAAAATTCGATACTCGGACCCGAACCTCGGTGGCCTAGTTGGTCGATGGCGTCTGACACGGAGAGTCGGAAGACGCGGGTTTGAATCCCGTTCGAGGATGGGAATTTTTCTCTCTATAAATTTCAATGTGTTAGATCGCTAAAGCAGGCGTTAGTGCTTTAAAAAGTAATACTACAAAAAATATACATTCAGAAGGGACTTGAACCCGCGCTTTATGACAAACCGTGGCTGACGCCATGACCGCTAGGCTACTCAAATACCTAATAAATAGTCCTTTTTCATATTTTACTCATCGTATAGGGAAGTCCATCGCGTACCCCAATAAGGCTGTATTCTGCTGTAGAGTCTAAACACCTGTGGGCCTAGCACTAATAACTGCATATGTATATTTAATAAATTAACTGAGTGCGCCCCGCGGTTTCCCCCGCGTGGTGATGAACTTTACGACCTATTCTCAGAACTACTGTATATACGAGTATACACAAAATTTCCCGGAAGAGTTCGTTACACTGTGACACGAGAACTGTATATATTAGATGTACGTAAACGCAACGCGTACACTGAGCCTAGCACGAATTACTGCTTGAGTGTAACGTAACGTGTCATTCACGTGAAACAGTACAAACTGTCATTTATCTAGGGCGCTTGTCACACAGATAACTCATAGTTTATTAACCTAAACGTGACGCGTTGACGCTTACGATACAAATACTTTTTCGCAAATTGTTTGTTCTACGGCCTCTGATAATATTTATATTGGATATATTTGTCCGGAGTAAACCGGTCATGCCCTGAATATATAGTCTATGTTTCCACAATACAAAGAAGGATGAACAGTAATCAATAAAGTTCTGAATTGTTCATCAATTAATATTGTTTCAATAAATCTCTCAATTCTTAGCTAGCTACTGGGTAAATGACACTGTTAAAAGGTTTATGGAATCTGTACAAGGAATCGCCATCCAGAACTACGTAGTTTGAATTAATGCAGCCACTGCAAGTGTCGTGAAGCCATCAGACCAGTCTTTACCTGTAGCTGTTAGATACTTTAAGGTGCAAGTTGGTAGCCGGTTACGCCCAGCAGCAGCAGACGAGGTGTCGTTGCTTCATGTCGCCGCGACACATCGTCGCTTCATGTCGCTGCAGTCATGATTTCGAACGCAACTGCAGACGGCAACAGCAGATGGCATCAACCATTTGAAAAGCGATATGAAAGGTTTAGTTCAATAGCTTTTCAATTGCTTACTAGGTAGATTGGTACCCGTGAACGGCACTACTGATCTGCGGTCCGGCAACAGTGTCGTCTGCCGCTCGACGACGCGTCGCTAGCTTCGTGTCGCTGACTATGGATGGTACTTCATAGAAATACATAAAAACCAGTAGTGTCGTGATGACACCTCGTCTGCTGCTGCTGCATGTAACCGGCTACGAATTCGCACCTCTCTCACATAAAAAGAAAATTCGTATTTCTTCAAATTGATTTCGAAAACACATTTTGTTGTTTATCCGAAGATATTAAGCGTCCATTTGCAGAAGCCCACCCAACTGAACTTTCTAAGGGCATTAGCTTTACAAACAAAACAAATGCTTTCAGAAAGATTAGGGGCTACTGTTCAGTGAAATTACAAATCGTTTTTTTGCATTTATGTGGCATGGCGGGCGTTTAAGTACTATGCTTGCCAATGACAGGTGCAGTGCCACCCAGAATTTACAACTGTAGCCTTTACGTAGCGCACCATTGCTTCGCAGCAGATTTCTGGCATTGCGGCCGTACCTCTTGCACAAGAGGCCCACCAACTAGTAGGTTGCGTTTCATCGCTTCTTATGGTTTGCATCCCTACGTGGTGAAGAATGTATTATATTAAGTATTATACCCCACCCTTTATTGAACTACTGCTATACCCTTTATTATAATATACTTTATGTAAAATACCCAATTATTTTAATGACATTTATTTACTACTGCTGAAAATATCATTGCAATTATCAAATTGAATCGTAGCTCAATCTGTTTAAATATTTACGAGAGTTTTATAACAAAACGTAACATGAACATCACGTGTTTTGGTTTAGAGAACAATAAAACGTGCAGTATACAACTTCACTTTCATATTTTTAGAATGAAAAAATGTATGATGCATTTATTATTCGATAGCGCCACTAAAACCAATAATATACGAGTAATTTAAATGAAATAATAAATAATAATAGAAATAATAAATTATAATGAAATGACGTAATAGCCGAAAATTTTTGAAACTATTTCTTAGTTTGAACATGTATACCTCAACACCAAAAAGCAGACAAAAGAGAAATAAAATGCTATTATGGAAACAACTTTGAATTAAATTTAATTCCAACTAGTAACTTGCTCACTACTTGAGAAAAAGAACTGGAAACTTTATAGCTCGTTATCTGGTTTAAAAAGTGCAGAATTTTTGCAAAATACACATTTGAATATTTTATATCAAATATATTGTTTTAGTAAGATGTGTATAGAAAGTTTTAAATGTCATCTATGAATAAGTTTCAGTGCGTGATAAAAATAAGCGCCAGCTTTTGGACTATATGCTTTGTACAAAATTACTTTGTAAAGACAATATCTTTTGACGTTGTCAACTTTTTCATTTTCCTTATTTCATTTTACGAGAACTAAATTACGATATTTGTTGGCAGGAGAAGAAAGACCTTGGAGAGTTGATGCTGTCACTGTGCTACCTGCCGACTGCTGGCCGACTGACTGTCACTGTGATCAAAGCGAGGAATCTGAAAGCAATGGACATCAATGGATCGTCAGGTGAGATAAGATGAAACACAATTGATTTCTTTATTGTCTTTTGATTTTTCAGAGTAAATATCGCTCATAGTAAACCTTTGCCTTGAGTTTTCCCTCAAAGATACTTTACCTTAAACCTTAAACGCGTGAGTTGAGCTGAAGTGGTTCAACTGTCTTGTCAGTGTTAAGAATAATTCTATTGTTTGACGGCCCCTTCATAAAGGAATTCCTAAAACTGAAGGCTGAAGGTTAAAAGGGGAAAAAGGAAAGAGAAGAAAATTAAAGTTAGGGATATTTTAGTTGATTTAAATTCAGCATTACCTTACCAATGTACATAAGGAAGGTACATATATGTAAATATGAAGATAAATAGAAAATTAGGTATAATAGTGCGGTCTAGTCGCTGAAGCGTAATGAGAGTGTAACATGATGTAAATACGTTAGTATTTACATGATCAATACCTTTTTTCTAACACTGTCATATAAGGCATCATCATTCTCTGTCACGATTAAAATCTTTTAGTAGTCTGCTTTTTTACTGTATATTTGTATAGATGATGATGTCCTGTCGTTTTCAACGATAGCCACCTTGTGTTACTTAAGGTAAAGAAAAACTATGCATAGTATACTTTGCGTACGTGAGCTCAGTATGTTACCTTACCTTTAGCGTGTGCCCTAATATGGCTCGCTAGACCAAACTTGGGTCTATGACTCAATTTGGTACAGTAGAGTTGACCGGCGTTACTGTCCTAACAAGTGATTTAACCCAACATACTAGTTTGTTTTCTTTCTTTTCATCTTGGTTGGTACCATAAAATTGTCTGAAGTTCTGCCGCAAAGCCATTTGTTCGTAAGCATTACCGTGTTGTGCCGTGAAGAGCATTGTACTGCTAAATGAGACGCAGTTTCGAATGTATTCGCGTGACCGGTGCTGTGGACTGTTACTCCATACTGCAGTACTAAGCTCTGGGTAGCACTGCCACTAACATAGGAAGATGTGGCGGTTACCTCAGTCAAACAAATTACGTCTTATTACTACTATAGTTTAGACATAGGTATACAAAATAACCTGCATAAGAATACTCTTAAAGAACCTAGAAAAAAGCATCTTAAGCGGGAACAGAAAAATCTTAAATCAACTGTTATTGCGATTGTCAATATCATCCCTATTTCTTGAAGTGAGAATATTTCCAATTTGTAATACATATAATATAATACATATATAATATAATCTTATCTCACAATCGGCTTTGTTCGTTGCGATCAAACTAGATGGCGTAACAGTCGCATTTCAAAATCCTGAATTACGGTGGCAAGATTCTCACGGAACATGTGTTGCTATTTTGTATTTGTATCTAAATCGATCAAAGCTCGATCATCCAGATACTTAATAAAAATGTTTACACTTGGGCTATTAATTAAGCCATTACTACAATATTTTTTTACTGTAAAAATAAGTGTATTTGAGTCCTTACCTTTATAATAAATAAAACAATACGGGTATTGCTTGCAATTTATTTATGATTTTATTTATCAACCGATCGGGATTTTGTTTTAAACCGATGGGGAGTAGTGAACTATTTTTGTCCACAAATCCCCATTACAAGCACTTTCAGACGTTAATGGGGATTAGTGGAAGAAAAGTTCTCAAATCTCCATTGATCTCCAAATTTTTTAAATTCGACAATTGGATTTCGGGACTGATTTTTCGCAAGCAACCCTATACCACCGTATTCAGAATTAAATAATCTTTATTATGATATAATTTTCATTCCATAATCAAACCGGTGCAAAATGCTAGTATCGATTTACCTGTTTATACCTGGCAACCTGAGGGTTGTGACCGGAAAAAAATAGGCAACCTAACGTTTGCATATTCTATGGGCTTCATACTTTCGATTGGTATAGAATTAGTCTAATAAGCAAACCGGTAAAATATATATTTTGTTTGTAATAATTAATTAATCAATTATATCCTGGAGTGAAATTTGCTAGGCAACCCATATGCAACATGTTTATTGACATATTAAATGAAATATAAAATATGTTTAATCAAATAAGCATCTCGGTGAAGGTTGTTCTGTAACGGGATCCTATACTATCACTTCTTGCGTTAGCTTCCAAAACATTGTATAAAACGCAGTACAGTGTCATGTCGAATTATCACTCTGGGCAACAATGCAACACTTATAGGTAGGTTATAGGCAATTTACTTACTCGACAGTTGATCCCTGAAACTCTTTAATATAACTTCGTATTTCCCACAGATCCATACGTGAAGATCTGCCTCATATGCCAAGGGAAGAGAATCAAAAAGAAGAAGACTACTGTTAAGAAGAACACCCTTAGTCCTGTCTACAACGAGGCTCTGGTCTTCGACCTTCCTGCAGTAAACGTATTTGATGTCACGCTGCTTGTCAAAGTCATTGATTATGACAGGTAGGTAAATTTTAAATCTCGTATTTAAAATCATGTAACATGTAGTGTGCAAATAAGTGAGCCGGCATACTTGGCATGCTTCACTTTTGACCAGAATAGCGCGTTTCCTTTTTAACCGACTTCAAACAAGAAGTATATATCTTCGTGTGTATGTATTTTCTTTTTTTTTTGTGTATATTAGCCGATTTTAGACTGATTCTCAAAATTCTTTTGTGTTTGAGAGGAAATTTATAGTACTTTGAAATACTGAAAAAATCAAAATGCACGGGCATAGTAAACAATGACATGATTCCATAAAAAAACACTGAAATCGGACAAAGTTAAGAGGTAGAAAAGAGTTTTCTCTTTTAGCATGGAAAGTACTAGCTATTAGCCGATTTATGGATTGATTATCAAAATTCTTTTGTGTTTGGTATAGTATACTTCCGAGGTAGCCCCATTTAAATTTCATCAAATTCGTTCAAGCAGTTTTTGAGTAACACTCCAAAAACTGAAAAGTGTTGCGCCTATGTCAATGATATCATCATTGACGGTGAATTACAATCGATCCCGTAAGTAGGAAGGGTCACTAAAAATAGAAAAAAAGTTTTTATCATAAAATTGAACAGACTTCATTACATATGAGTGTGAAATAACTTATCGAAGTCCGTACCATGAGTACTATATTGTGATAAAAGGTACTTTTCAACTGTCATTGTACCGATTTCAACAAGTTATTTCACACTTTTTGGTAATGAAGTCGGTTCCATTATTTGGCAAAATTTTTTTTGCTCATACTTTTGTCGTTACCATTTTAATCTAAAGAATAGAACCTTACGTGTTTGATAAACGATATAACTACTTCTATTAACGTGGTATAGGAGGCGATTAAAACTTTCGTAATATCGATGGAAGCTAAAGATATTACTATAGAAGTTATAAGTTGTTTAGTTAAGTTACTATATTGGACGACAGTATTTGTTTATGCTAGCGATATAAGATACATAACTTTTATCATGCTCTTGGAAACGCTCATTATTTAGAACTATTTTAACTTTCACGAATCAAATCCATTCATTCAATTCATTCATTCATCAAGCACATGGCCACTCAATATTTCTTTAGGTTAATTCAAAGTACCTTATTATTAACTTACCTATTAAATTTTCTTCTACGTAGTTTAATTATGAAACATATTTATAATAAACACGTACTAACTAAATTAACACATCAAAACGCTAAAAACGTCTGCGTTTCCAAAATGAATGGCTATGCCTATGTTTGATGCGAAACATGAAAAAAATTTAAAAGCTGAATTCGAAATTTACGAGTCATCAAAACTTTATTAACCTTTTGCGTCCCAGAGACGTAAATATACGTCAGTTTCATTCATAAATCTTTTGTTTTAGTTATCACGGTATACCGTGATAATTAAAAATATAAAAATTAAAACAGGTTGTTTTAATTCTTCCTCTATGAGTAATGATAAAAAAAGATGAGTACGAAATTTTTGCAAATATTGCTCATCTGCGACAGCAGCTGAACAATTGCGGTAGGTATCACGGATTTTGGAAATGAGTTGATATGGTAACTATATCCACACACCATAATCACGGGAGCAATCGGGCCTCCGGAACCTCCCACAGATCGACTGAAACGCAATAGCAAGATGTACTTCATGTCGGTGTTATCTGGGAGTGTAGTACTTCCCCAGTCGTGCCGGCCCATCCGGCTGTAACCCATGGGGTTACAGCGTGTCACTATCACTCAAAGTTCACTGAAAATTGTTCAAAACGATTTCGTGATAAAATAATATTATAAAAAAATATATTATAATAAAAATGTATAAGAATGGTAAAAGCCTAAGAAATCAAAATATAGAGTGGACTTATTTTTTAACGAACTACCCCGTACTATCTGCACAAGTCTGTGTACTAGAATTGTTTGCTAAACAAAAAAATGTTCATTGTTCGAAGTCTATTACTGATTGAATATTTGCTGATTATGATCTGGCAAATTGCGTAATGGGAACACGGCATGGCCGAACTACGCCATGCTATCTGCTGCAAGCCAGTGATGCCCAAGCTTTAGCTACACCAAAAAATATTATAATCATGTTCAAAGTCCATTGCTGACTGAACACTTGCTCATTATGATGTGCCAAACAAATGACATAATGGGAACACGATATAGCTCTAGATATCGTGTTCATTGCTTGTGTATAGGAAACTTAAAATTTCTTTTATCAAAAATAGAAACGACTTTCACAACAAAAAGGGCGAAATTACTTGAATGAATGAATGCATTTATTCCCATAAAATAAATTTTACGGAAAAAGAAATATTTTGTCCTTTTTAGTGACCCTTGTTACTTACGGGATCGATTGCCATTCACCGTTAATAAGTAAATCATCGAGATAGGCGAAACACTTTTCAGTTGTTATACGCTATCAAGCAAACAGAATTATTAAAATTGCTTTTGGAAGTCGGTTTTAAAATACATCAACATACTTCAAGTAGACCATTACTCTTAGATTAAATGAAACTCGCCTTTTTTTAGAATCGGTCCAAATGAACTGATAGGCTGCACTGCCATTGGGTCTACACTCATCGGCGTCGGCCGTGATCATTGGCTCGAGATGGTCGACAACCCCCGGAAACCAGTGGCACAGTGGTACCCCCTGAACAAAAGCCCACCATCGAATGTGGTCCTGCCCAGCAATGACCAGCAGAGCGTGGGGTTGAGCTGTTTAAATGGAAGGTAAGCAGTTTCACCGACCATAATAGTTTTCTTTTGAAATTATATGACTAGTTATGTGATTTGAGAGAATAGAATAATACGTATATTCTCTAGTAAAAAACTTGCATTTACCTATATAATACGTAATGTACATTAGAATAATAAGCTTTTTTTAAATCTGACAAGTAGTTAAAAAAATAATCACAGTATGTTATATTCATCATCATCATCTCAGCCGTAGGACGTCTACTGCTGAACATATGCCCCCATCATGATTTTCCAAAAGGAATGGTTGGAAGCGGCCTGTATCCAACGTCGTCCTGCGACCTTCATCAGATCGTCTGTCCACCGTTGTCGGTGGACGACCTACGCTGCGCTTGCCGGTCCGTGGTCTCCACTCCAGAACCTTTCGGCCCCATCGGCCATCTGTTCTGCGTGCTATGTGCCCTGCCCACTGCCACTTCAACTGGCTAATCTTGTGAGCTATGTCGGTGACTTTCGTTCTTCTACGGATCTCCTCATTTCTGATTCGATCACGTAGAGAAACCCCGAGCATAGCCCTCTCCATAGCTCGTTGTGCGACTTTGAGCTTATCAATGAGGCCCATAGTAAGTGATCACGTTTCAGTGCCATAAGTCATCACTGGTAACACACATTGGTCGAAGACTCTTGTCTTGAGCCACTGAGGTATTTTTGACGAGAAGACTTCGCGAAGTTTCCGGAACGCTGCCCAGCCGAGTTGGATTCGACGATTGACCTCTTTCTCGATTTTATATTAGTTAGTTTTAAAAATAGGGTAGGTACATTAAACGTAAATTCTTATTTTTAGTAATGTTTGTCCTAGCATTTGCTAGGAGAATTTAAGATTAATAGATTTAACAACTTAAATAAACACTTTTACTGGCACAACTTATTGTGCCAGCGACCCAAGGCCATACTCCACTATGTGAAGGAGTTAGGCTGGCTTGAGTAAATGCTGGCAGGAATGCACAAAACACCCCAAGCGGGACGTCAGTGTAGGCCTCATCGCCACCAAAACGAATAAGAACAATAAGAATCCCTTTTACTTTGAACGTAATATTTAAGTATTTCCTTTTGTAATCCTTTTGTAATCGGCATTTATTCCTTATCTCATTATATTTTGAGTTTACCATTTACCATGACCGTTATATTTATAGGTGATGACATCAAATCAAAATGAAACCTTCGAAAATTTGTTATTTGCTTGCCTGTTCGAAATATCCTTAATTTTAGTCCTCGACCCACGTCAACCGTACAATCGAAGGTGTCTATAAAGTTGACGACATTTTGACGTTACCAGTTTCAGAACAAGCGTCACAGCCTTTCACATTAAAGCGATCGCGAGACGTCTTATCAATCTATTAATTTCCGCTTTATTTATATTTGAACAAGCTTTTTGTATTGATATCTAGGCCAGGGGCAAGGGGCAAAGATAAGCGCTATTGTTATCTTCGTGGTATTGTCTTGTGATGTCTTTTTGAACTACGTATCTGTGGTAAGGTCATAACGGTCTCAATATTATCATAATATAGCTAATTACCACTATCAACGATAAAGTTTGACTATACTATAGACAGCAGAAGTATGACGTCACGAAATGGCAGTATTTGACATTTTGGGTAAAAACAAACTTCTGTGACAAGGGATTGTATCGTTTTTTTGGACTTAGCACGTTTCTAAAATGTCTTTAGCTTGAGCACTATTGTAGACCAATTTAAAGAGGAAGTTCTGTGTTTAAGTTTAGTGTGTGAAAGGTGAAAAAACGAAGGAAGAAGAGAAACCTGTAGGTTTCTCTTTTTCTCTCATTCAGATTTTTATTTGAAATCCCAATTCAGCTATTATCTGTCCATCACGCAACTGTCATTGTGTGAACTTTTACTCGATAAAACTATAAAACAGTAAATAAGCAGGAATTTTACTTATCTTAAATAACGATAAATAGAAAAAATAAAATGATATCATTTTTTAATTCTAGAAGAGATTCTTTAATTTTTAATATGAAAAACGGGATTCACTCACGTAAAAAAGGACTATTAAGTGCGAGGCGAGGCGCAACCGCGAGCGTTCTGCACTCTCCTTGAAAAAGAACACCTGATGCGGTTGAAACTATAGTCCGAAAGATCTGACTTTTTTACGTGAGTGAATCCCGTTTTTCATATTAAAAATGTGTACAGACCACGTTAGTTTTCATAATAAAAGAGTTTTTTAAATTGTTACACCAATTGAATCGTCAAGTTTTTTATAGTTCGTTATTTTTATAGTCTGTCGTGTCTATCCGTTCTCACTGGGTCGTGACGACAGATTCATTGACACAATTGCTCGGAAAATTAACCGTGGAAGGCAGTTTATCGCACCCTGAGATATATGAATAGTTCTGTTTATATAAACATAGAGTCAAATCTTTTGGACAACAATACTTTCCGAATAGCCGTATCCCTACGAGTAGGTGCCCCTTGCCAGGTCCCTCACCGTTGTGTCTGCGGTGAAATGGTGGATCGGTTCGGCCACCACGCACTCTCATGCGTAAAGAGCGCGGGGCGCATACCGCGGCACGCCAGCTTGAATGATATCATCCGTCGGGCATTTGTCAGTGCTGGAGTCCCGTCAGTTTTGGAACCGAACGGATTGATGCAGGATGACGGCAAGAGACCAGATGGGATGACTATCGTCCCGTGGAAGATGGGACAGCCCCTGGTTTGGGATGCTACATGTGTGGACACACTGGCGCCGTCTCATCTCCCTGGGACGCTTGATCGGGCTGGCGCTGCCGCGTCTAAAGCGGAAGACCTCAAACGTCATAAATATGTGTATTTAGACAGAATGTACATGTTTATGCCGTTTGGGGTCGAAACTTTAGGCACATGGGGGCCGTCCGCTCTCAACTTGTTTAGGGATCTGGCGAAACGTTTGTTTGAGGCGTCGGGTGACCGAAATGCTGGCGCCTATTTTGGGCAAAAACTTAGCATTGCCATCCAGCGTGGCAATGCCGCCAGCGTTTTGGCCACTTTTCCCCCCACCATGGGGCTTATAGATTATATAATTATTATTATTATTATTTTATTTAATTTTTAATTACTTACCCCCAACATAGAGTCATGAGAGACATGAGGCAGACTGGCTCGAGTACTAAGTTACTGATTTATAGTTGCGTAATCATTTACAGTAGGCTTAGCACGAATAACTGCGTAAGTGTAACGTAACGTGTCGTTCACATGAAACAGTACAAACTGTCATGTATCTAGGGCAACTGTGATGCAGATAACTCACAGTTTGTACGCCGAACGTGACGCGTTGACGCTTACGATACGAATACTTTTCGCAAATTATTTGTGCTTAGGCCTCAGAACTTTTCGTTGAATTTACTTTCGACATAGAGTTTTGAAATTTATGTATATGTATGTACATGGTGTACTTTCTTTTCTGGTCAACTCACGGCTTAGTAGAGCCAAAAGCCTCAACAACAACTCAACTCAAGTCCTATTTCCTTTTGGGTGTTATTTAAATGGTTAGCATAGTATTAGTATTTTTGAAAGAAGAAAAATATTATCTGTCAGCAGAAATAGCTAATTGGTCAGCAACTCATGGCCAGCAAACATTTCAAAATCAATCAGCAATTTATGTCATTCTGGATGGCTGTAATTATTTTTGTACTGCATATTAATTATAGTATAAGCAGCCATAAGCTGTTCCTGTTTTATAATATTTGGGTAAGCACTCAGTCGTCGGCCGCTGCCGCGGCACGCTCGCTTCGCTCGCTCGGCTCGCGCGTTGTAGTCACAAGTAACCTAACACTCCTCCTCGCTACGCTCGTCGTCGTACCTATATATGACTTTGCCCTAGACTAGTATAATTACATATGGAACATATAGACATGTTTTCTCTGCTGATCAATCATAAAATCTTGCTGACCAAGTAGTTATTTTGCGGACCGAATGTTTATTATGCAAACTCATGGTATTGTTATGCTGCCTATTAATGATTAAATTTTTGACCATTATCAAAATTATCTGCGGAACAAAGATTTCTGCCTGATTTTTATTATTGCAGACAAAATCTTTGTATGCTGACTAAATCATTTCAGTGCTGGTTTGGGTGGGCTCTCCAAATTTTATAATTGCGTATCATTTAATTACTTCTGTTTCCTTTTTACCTATTGTTAGCAGTATTAAAAAGTATATCATTTCCACAGATGAAGAGACAAAGTTCGAACGACTGAAGATGATATGACAGCACGGCGGTCTTTCGGATGGAATTAAGTAGAAGGTATTCATCATCCGGTATTCTCAAGATGCCAAAGTACTGTAAGCAAACGTGGTTAGAGCAAAACGGTTGTATGTCCATTTATTGTAGAAACGATATATTAAATCAATATTAGGAACATATTGAAAGTAACCGAATAGACGTAAAAATCTGTTGCGAGTAGGGGAAATGAATTTATCCCATAGATTTTCTGGTTGTATAATTAGTTGGTGTTTGTATCGTTTTGAAGTAGTGTTGTAGGATATTTTAGAATCATTACATCATTTATCATTTGTATACTTTTCTACTTTCCCTATACTTTCCTTAATATACACTGTTGCTATATTTATACTTAAACGCACACTTCAAAATTCAAGACTTGATCGTGTCATGTAAATAATAATATATATACTATTACACATTATTATAAATCAATGTTGTATAGTTGTTGTCTTTATAGTGTTAGTATAAGATTATAAGAATATTATACGTTAATTTTAAGACAAAATATGATACTTATAAAATTATCTCGAATATCTGCAAATTGTAGGAAACGTTGCGAATGTTGTAAACGTTCATAAATTATTTGACAATAAATAGTCTTTGCAAAATCCGTTTTTCTATGCACCGTAAAATACTTATAAACACACTGTTTGTTATATATATATGTATATTATGTATGTTACAATCTTTGTAAGATATAAATAAAACAAAGCTTTAAATCGTGTTAAAAATTATAATATAAAAGAATATCAAAATATAATTTATGTTATTTTTCGTTTGAAGTTTTAATAAGAATTTAAAATCCGATGCGACTTCCGTGAAGCAATTTTTTGCTCTTATCGGAAGCATGCTAAATTATTTTTTTGTTTTTACATATTGTATTTCTAATAAAATGCAGTTATGCCTTTTTAACAAGATAATGCTTTAACTCTACAGCAGTAGTTCGGTTATTGCCATTGGCCCTTACTTATTATTACATATTCATTTCAGATTAAAATCAATATACTTCAAAACAATTTATATCTAGCAGCTTAAATATTTATGACTGATCGAGTTTATCATACATTTTAAAATAATATAAAATAAAAATATATAATATGTAAGTTAGATTATTTACCGAACATATTGTTAAATGTGACTTTTAGGTGTGTTATATATTATTATCAATATCAATCTCTTTATATATTTACTTGGGGCCCTCTGCTATTGTATGTGTACAAAAGTATATAAAACTCATTTATACAACTTTGATCTAATTGATAATGAAACATGAAATTATATCGCCGTGTGTGGCAATGATTTTCACAACATATCGTAAACGCATTTCAAACACTTTTCAATAAACATTTAGTACCTAAAAATCTTACGAATTTCTATTGGTACTTTTATATAATACCTTAACCATTATTGTAGATTACATAAATATTTGATAGCTATTCAAAACAAACTTATAGTATCTCATTGTGGTCAAAATCTTAACAAAAGTGTGTCTTTGCCAAACAGTTTATAAACCTAAAAAGTTAGTGCTACTTAATCCTATTTTCGACAAAATTAGGTCGTTATTGGCTTAAATGTTGTTTGATGATTGGATTGGGCTGATCCATATCCTTAACGACCAAGTGATAAGATGGGGCAAGGCCTATTTCCAAGAAAGAGAAGTACATTTGGTTCCCAAAAACATAACGGGCGAAGTGTGGGTGTTTAGCTTCTGCTTCCATAGGGATGCACAGGATTGTGTGTATCTACATACACACAATCCTGTGTGTATGTATACATATCTTTAATTGGTAAATAAGCACAAAATCAGAATGATGCATATGATGAATTTTACACTAAATATATATTGTAAATTATGAGAATTGTTCTCAGAGATATACAAATGTTTTGTATATTCGCTGTATTTATATCATCCATGGACGAGAAAAATAGAACACTGTGGTAATATAACACTAAGTATTCGATGATGTTTAAAAGCGCAGTAAAATGTAAATATGCGCGTCCGTACGTATTTAAAAGCGGGTCACCATACTTTGGACATTAACTTATGATCTGAAAAGCTTTTTATCCGCAATGCCGAAATGTTTTGCACTTAATACACGAAATACATCGCTGTCATTATAATAACAGTATTAATAATATACTGTATCATTACGTTATTTTGTCGTAGACGCGTCTATAGAGACATATATGTGAACAGCTCCTTCATCGAACACTCAATCGCTCATTCGTGGGGGATTTTAACAATATTTTCTATGTTCATGTTACAGTAACTAAACGAACTAAAAGATTTTTCACATAGAACACACTCTCACTCACGCACACGCACCGCACACACACACACCCACTCACACGCACACACGCACTATCTCTCTCTTTCTCACACCCACACACATACACACACACTCACACACGCTTGTAAAATACAGTTCTTATTCGTATAAAACTCAACCGACATAACTTGCCTGTTACTCATATATAGATTGCTAAGCTCGAATTATCAGTTATTTAATTCTTGCTATGTTTGCTAAATTTAAACAATATTGGAATTTTCATCACAGTGTACAATAGATGTTTCTGAAAGGGTTAGTCTATGTTATTATTAATAATTATATAAGGTCGATAGATACTAAATTCAAAGAATTGGTGAATTTGTGGACACTTTCCGTATATCTTCCATTTATCGCTATGTCCGTACGGAGTAATTGAATTAGACAGGCATACATGTTTTAATTACCGAATAATCAAACAAAAAACTTTCTTATTTACCTACTTATGACAAACTTGGTAAAGCTATTTTATTACATTAGATTGCGTGTTCAGAAAACAATATCATTATACTGGTATAATTTAAACATGCGTATTTTATTGGAGGTGAATCGATATTTTATCATTTCCTACATATCACATTTATAGATTAATGTGAATTGATATTATCAAAAAAAAAACAAAAAAAATGTGTTTAACCTACGAAGAAATAATGTCAGGAAGCATAACTCAGAACAAATTCCACACAAAAAGTGGTCCTTCAAACCAAAACGACGTATGATTCCAAATACGAATTACTTACGAGGTTACAAATAGACATCTTCGGTGATTGGCTTAAATTTCAGAAGGAAAGCAGGGATTGGTTCACGCGCGTGCTGCAACGTCTACTATGACAGCTGATTCATAGCGGCGTGAACGATGTTATTGATTTAGCACGATTTTTATTGGGTCATTTATTATTTTATATATTATTCAGTTACTTTTCCTGATATTATTTCTTCATAGGTTTTAACGTTATGTAATATCTTAATTAAGTCCCAAGTTGTTGTTATAATTAACTTTGTAATGCGCTGTCTAGGTACATGTGTATTTTAGTGTTGGAGTGTATTGTTTGGACGAATTCCGTTGTCACTTTAATTTAATGAACTTTATAGCTTATTTGTAAGGAAATTTGTGAGAGACTGTTACATTTACAGTAAATGAAAGTGCATTCTTCAGATGTACTAATTTTTTTGCAACACATTTACTTTTCTGGCTTTAAACTCTTTGTTCCTGTTTTTACACAAATTCATTGCACGCCAGAGTAAATTTTCCTTTAATACCCTTTTTGGATGAGAGCTCTGTAATCATAAAACACCCGCAAAGTTTGATAATGTTTATCCGTCTGTTTGTCTATTTGAACTTTTAGATACTAACTATTAACTACTAAAGGATATGTATTTGAAATTGTTAATTGATTTCTATTTACATTATCTTTTTATTTTTTTGTAAGTGAACGGTTTATTTTGTATTGATACTTGTAACTAATTCAACTTTGGGATTCAGGGATCAAAATGTTTGTACATCCTGAATAATTACCCATTATTGATTACTTTATATTGAATTTAATGTAAAATCAAGTAAACGTTATTACTGTTATTCTTCACTATAATGGATTAAATTTTGTCACAAATGTACGGAAAAACACTCACTGTCCATTTATTATATGATAGCTCTAAACATTAAAATGTTTGGAGCTATCATATAATAATCTTGTACTTGTTTGGTTCGATACTAAAGATGATAACAATTTCAATTCATTTTTATGTTTACTACATACTTACTCATTTACAAAATTATATCTAGTATCTAGTATATACTATTAATCTAGATAAGCTCATGTATTCATGGACTACAATGAGTATATTGCATATATTTGTATGAGCCCGCATTATTCCACTCCTGACCAAAGGAATCTTTCTAATACGATCCCGATTTCATAGTCTTTTGGTCAAATATAAATGTTATTATTCTTTCTGTTTCATCCCACCATCTGTTTCTTTATCTGGCGAATCTTCATCCTCTGTATGACCACTAGTTAATTCATTCCTTTCCCTTATTTAATTTGGTTTGTGAATTATGTCGCGGCTTTACGTTAATTGATGCACAATAAAATCCCAGGCTGCCACTTTCGCTGAAGTCGGTCGCATAACATCGATCGCACGTAGCAATATACATTATGTCTGAGTATGAGCCCTTGTTGCGGTGGTGAGTGCAACGGTGGGTGTTGCTGCCCTTGTATAATTATTTACACGTGCTACACGATGATATGCTGGTGTTGCCCTCTTGCTGCTTTGTCAATCTATAATCAGTGTTAGAAGTATAATATATATCCGTGCTGTCATGTGTCGGAATAAAATAGTGTTACTTAATTTGATCTTTTTTATCGTATAATGTATTTGATGGTTTACTCTACGAGATACAAATTTGATAAGGTCCAGACAAATAATAAGAAAACAATCGAAGTAAAAGATATTTAAACAGGTTGTTGATGTACATTGCAGTGCGGACGGCTCGCTAACGGTCGAATTCCGTTCGCGACCGACTACGGTATTCGACCGACAACAGCGAGAAGGCCTTATGCATCACCAGTAAATTATTAAAGGATAGAATGGTAAAGAGAGTACAATGATGAACGAGAGTTAATATTTTTGTATGAGATTAAGCTATTATTCGTCGTGAATTGTATGTACTACCTAGTCTTTATACTGTAAACTGTACTTATAGGAGTAGTTCTAAGTGGATGTAAGCATTTAAAGTGATTTATTAATAAAATGTTGACTTTTTAATTTGTATGTTTTATTTTTATTCATAGAGTTATTTTTTGATACAACTGACCTTTGCTCGCATCCCCTCTTTCTAAGTGGATACTTAAAACATAAAAGGCATCTACTGTGAAAATTTCATATTAGTATTACCAGCTGTTTAGGCTTTGCGTTGACTCAGTCAATCAGTCATTCAAGCAAGATAGTTATATACTCGTTTAATCTAATATTTTGTGGTCATATACATATTAATAAATAAACTAGTATTTCTGCGAAGAGTAGACCTGGCGAGCACATACTCTTATCAACGGCAGTTTTTCGCAGTACTTCACAATCTGTAAAGCCTAGTGTGTACCTAATTTTATCTAATTTCACCACTCAAAATTACCGACGACAAATAATATATTAAATAGCAGAACATGCATACCAAATTTCGTCAAGATTGGTTGAAAAATGCGACCTGTACAGGAGACATACGAACACCATTTTGAATTGAATGTGCTTACTGGAACGCATTTCGTCTACTACTACTAACGTCTTGTATATTATATCTGCCTAAAACATCGTGCGGTGTGCAGTGAGGGCACATATTTACGTCTGTCTGGAACCAGAAAAGTTTGTGATTTTAAACCAGTATTATTCGAATATTATCAGCTGACCCCGAGCTTGTTTATACCTATTTTATATGACGTATAAGCCGTACATCTCCAAATGTTCTTGGAGGGTTAAAAGAATTCACGTCAACATTAAGAGGCATTTTCTTCAAAAAAGAATAACGTTTGTGCAACAGAGAATACATACATGTTATTAATGCGAAAGTTACTCTGTTTGTTACGCTTTCTCGTCTAAACGGCTGAAAGGATCGTAATTAAATTTAGACTAGACTAGAGGAGATAGACTATATCCCGGGAAAGCACATACTTATACTTTTATATCATCCCGTGGGGCGCCAGAGTTTAAGGCGCGGTCGTATCCTGATAAAAGTAAAAAGCAGAATCTTTAAACATCGAGTGTAACGAAACAGATCTATAATAATCTATGAAAAAAAAAACTTAGGCTAGAAAAGGAACAGGCAAAGAGTAATAACCGAACAGAATTCATAAATATTACTCGCTCTCTGCAGAAAAAAAACCTAAATAGGTGCATCAAAATACACTTTCACGTCCAAACTCTCAGAATTTTCAGCGATAATACTATATTATTTTTTAGGTAATACATAGCCAACATATAGTACTAAAGTAGTAACCAGAAGTTTTTTCAATTGTGTTAGTATATATCGAAAAATATAAAGAAAACGTTCAAAATTAACACATTTTCGCATTACATCGTCCAATCTAACAAGCGATTTTCAACCTTACGTAAAGCATCGTAAATTATTTTAAAATTGGGGTTGGACCGCGTCTTAATATGTTTTCATATTAATTTAATAAAATAATTGTTTTATATGATAATAATTAGTACATGGATGATTTTGATACGAATACAAATTAGCAACACATGTCCCGTAAAAATCTTGTCACCGCGATTCAGAGATTTTGCAATGTGACTGTTACGCCACCTAGTTTGAACGCAACGAACAAACTGTGGTTTGTTGAAAATGACGTTTTCTACAAACAACAGAGTTTGGAGAATGTTGGTTTCCAACATCCTCCAAAAGTAAACAATTTGAACATATTCCTTGTTTGAAGAAATTTCAGAGGAGTAAGTTTTTTTTACTATCAAGTGAAGAGACAGGCAAGTCACGCAGCTGATGATAAGTATGATTGCCCACAACAGTTGCAGTGTCACCCTGAGCTTTAAGAGTAGTTTTGTGTGACTCTGCACTACGTTCGACACCACGAGACATTGTATTTTGAGTTGCTTTCGCCTAGCAATTTTACTTAGGTACTGCAGTGTATTTCACACCTTACAATAGTGTAATATTTGCGCAATATTTATTACTTTGCAGCAGCTAATCTGGTACTGCGGTGATATAATCAAGACGGCTTACCACCTTATAAGTCAAGTTTCCGTGTAATACTATTGGAATGCAGAATTCAGACGGATCTTCCTTAACTCTGTTTCTTCACGAAGTACATTACAGTTCGTTAATAATTTAATTATTCTATAACTATAGTTCTTACGTAAAAACTGTCATATATTTTTAAGAATCATCTATTGTTTAATATAATATATTTGTTACAGTTTTTTTAGTACACTCAAAACTGTTTTGCTATTGGTCAAAACAATCCACAGAATTCGCCCCATTTACATTCAAAGTATTTTGTTGATGCAGATGCAGAAAAACAAGTACAATTTGAAAAAATGAATACCGACTTCCATTCTATTCTTCGGTTATTGTAGTGTAACTCAAAAAGTACTGTACCGAATAGATGCAATTTAAATGGAACCACACGGGAAGCACCAGCTTTCAAACAAAAAAATAAATTTTGAGAATCGGTTTCGAAAGTTATGAGGTAACAAACATAAAAAAACAGTCGAATTGAGTACCCGCTCCTTTTTGGAAGTCTGTAGAAAAACAATTGATATCATTGATTTGGTTCGATTTTCCTAGATTTGTGTTTTTTCATGTGGTGCTGTTTATATTGTTGAATTGGTAACCGTTAATTGTGTGTAATGTTTCATGAGTGATGGCAAAGTAATCAAATTCATGAAAACGTTGTTTTGTGTTTTCAACGTTAATCGCCTTGGAATGTGTCAGTAATGTTTCTACCGCTTTACTAGAACGTAACTTGGACAGGACAGTGACTTAGATATACTTATTTTGAGACTGTGATTTCACTGACTACTTGAATAAAAATCTAACTTGATACTTGACTATTAAGATATTCGTAACTTGAGGAATGGCAAATTTACAAACGTCGCCCAATTTAAAGGAAAAATAATCAGACTTCTTAAACGCATGTAACTAAAGGTCTAGGTCAGTGAACCAACCTTTTTATATCTTACACGGACGGCGTATGCAAATGCTTGATGACATCATATTCAGACAGTGTGCAAAGCATAATAAGTCCACATCATCAGTTCGATGCGTGCTCTCCCGTGTATTAATCTTTGCACGCGATCTCCGTTGTGTTTTGTTCGAAATCATTTCAGATATAAAGGAGAACATTTAGTTCTAATGTATACATTAACGTAGTATCTCATCGCCGTTAGTAGTGTAGTGGTGCCAAAGTTTAAGTGATATCGATACTTTTAGTTTTATCTAAATTAGATAGGTTCAAAGTTAATACATAAATTGTTTCGCTTAAATTTTTTGGGGCTACGAACATGAATTTAAAGTTTTTGCTTAGTATTTACTGTTGCACTTTTATTGAAGCTTCGCGAATATTAGTTTGTGTTCCAACGCCCTCTATAAGTCATCAAGTAGTATTTTTTCCCTTGATCAAAGAACTTTTGATAAGGGGCCATGAAGTTGTCTACATAACAACAGATACAATGAACCCTGAAGGACAAACACCAACTAATTTAACTGAGATCAACACTCACGATGTTACGTATAAATTGTGGAGAAAAATAGTTAAGAGTTCCCAAATTACAACGGGTACAAAAGAAGACATGTATAACCAATTTGCTACAATATTTCCAATGATTGATAAATCGTTTGAACTACAAGTGCTTACTCCAGAAGTTCAAGAATTAATAAAGAAGAAGACACAATTTGATTTATTGATTATCGAAGCTTGTGCCAAATCAGCGCTGTCTTTATCTCATGTCTTCAAAGCCCCAGTAATTTTAATGAGTTCTCTTGGATCACATCTAGACAATTACGAATTAGTCGGGGCGCCCAAATATCCAAAGTTGCTTTACCCTATTTATGTGCACCAAAAATTGAACAATCTGACTATTGTAGACAAGATCAGAGTGTTGTGGGATGTATATAATTACGACTCGCTCTCTGAGAGGTTGCAAGTGGAACAAAATAAACTCGTGAAAAGATTATTTGGGCCTTACACACCAGATTTGGAAGAATTGGGTAACAATGTTCACATGTTGTTTTTGAATATATATCCAATTTGGGAAAGAAATCGTCCGGTTCCACCTAGCGTCGTTTTTATTGGAGGAATCCATCAAAAGCCTCAAAGGGCATTGCCTCTGGTTGGTTGCATTGAAATATGATAACTGAAAAGGTTTTTTTAAATAGGCCTGTTGTAATGACAAAAATGTTTTTCAGGATATCAAAACTTACCTTGACTCTTCAAATAGAGGAATCGTGTATTTCAGTTTAGGAACAAACGTGAGTCCGTCTGCATTATCTCCAAAGAAGATTCAGATATTAATTAACGCATTTTCAAAGTTGCCATATGACATTCTAATGAAATGGGACAGTAACGAACTGCCCGGTACGACATACAATACCAAAGTAGTCAAGTGGCTTCCTCAAGCAGATATACTTAGTAAGTAAAGTTTTTTCAGGTAAAGTAATTTATTTTATATGATACTAACAAAATAATTCCCTATGGTGGCACTTCGAATGGCTATTGTTATTCGTTATTGAGAATATATGTTGTTCATACAAACTTAAATATGAAGATCCACACTTGGCAGACAAATAGCAAACATTTGGCAGCAGATCGCTGGGTACTTCCTTCTTCTTTTTTAAATCTTGACAGTGAAAGCAACCCCCATATTTTTTTATATTATTCTATGCATCGTTGACCCGTTGCCTACTTTTGTCTGAGATTAATTCTGGTTTGGGGACTCTATTTACAGGAATTAGTTTGATACAATTCCAGGAAATTTAGCACTGTTTCATTGTTCCAATTCATTTTCAGTAGTTATTTCAATTCTCGTTTACAACATACACAAAAATACTGCCTGTCAGTGCTAAGGCGCGTGTGCTTGTGAAAAACGCCAAAATGTGAACGGTTTGTTTTTGTATTTGCCTATTTGATCCCTTTGATGTGTCTCCAAAAAATCGACAAGGCACGCTTATTTAGTATTGAACTTATTTGTCAAATAACCAAATACGGCCAACACTTTGTAAAATAAATCGTAGGTACACAAGGTAATTGTTTGCCAAATATGCCAAATACAGAAACACATGTGAGTATCGGCATTAGACGCAAAATGACGTAAACAAAGCGAGCTAAATACATAATATTCTAACATATAAATGCGAAAGTGATTTTGTTTATTACGTTTCACGCCTAAACGGCTGAACAAATCTCGATGAAATTTAGTAAAGAGATAGATTATATCCCGCATAGGATACTTTTCATCATCACCATCACCATGCGGGTAAAACCGCGTGGTGCAGCAAGTTAGGAAATAAAGATTGAACTCTACAGTTTAATCCCGCTCTTGAAAGGCCTTTTTTACCATCGATTTCATTTGTATAGGCGTTTTCTATTTCAATAACTACAGCGGCTGTTGTTTTCATTTCTTCTTTTCCTTTTTATCTATTATTCAAATGTTATATTTTTCAGGACATCCAAATGTAAGAGCATTTATCACACAAGGAGGTCTGCAGTCTTTTGACGAAGCCCTAACGGGCGGAGTGCCGCTTGTAGGAATTCCTATGCTTGCAGATCAGTGGTACAACGTGGAACAGTTTGTGGCTCTCAAGATTGGAGTGGGTCTACTAATGGAAGAATTGACTGAAAATAAACTCGTGGGTGCTGTGAATACTGTGATTGACGACCCAAAGTGAGTAGTCCATACTACAGGGAATTGATTTCTTTATTTTCTAAGCTACGTAGCAGTACACGGTATCTCTTCACTGTTTAGAATTTTATCACGTACACGTTGACTCAAAATTATTACTATGAGCATTCATAACTGAACAAATGTGTCTAATATTAATATTTACTTTTTTACTTCTAACAAAATACCTACATTCTTATTATGTAGCCCTAAGTTAATGTCTCGCAGTAGGTATGAAAGCAGAGTATTTACCTGTAGGATAGCCTGTCTTCGCCTTGAGCAGCTTGAACTACACGCTTCACTCAGGACTACATAAATCTCTCGATTCGCTCAGGAGTTAAGTGTATGATTAACTCTCGAGTCGCAGTTATGCTCAGGGTCTAATATGCCACCCTTGATGTAAGACACTGATTTACTCCCTTGGTGTATTATCTACTATTATGGCACACCCAATGCTCTTCCAATCCCAATAATGTTTTGTTATGATTTAAAAGTTCCTTGTTAGAAACCTGAAAATTAAATTAATTCTCTTTTAAACAGTTTAAAAACGTACTCGCACCCGAGAAATGTATATGCATTATAAACTTCTATACTTATTCCTTAATAGAACTGTTATAGATAACAGTTCTATTATACAGATACTTGTAGACAAGTATCACCCACATCAACATCATCATCATCTCAGACGTAGGACGTCCACTGCTGAACATATGCCTCCCCCACTTACTTCCAATAGGACCGGTTGGAAGCAGTCTGCATCCAACGTCGTCCTGCGACCTTTATCAGGTCGTTTGTCCACCTCGTCGGTGGACGACCTACGCTGCGCTTGCTGGTCCGTGGTATCCACTCCGGGTCTTTTCGGTCCCATCGGCCATCTGTTCTGCGTGCTATGTGCCCTGCCCACTACCACTTCAACTGATAATTTCAACTAAAAAAATTTCAGCTAAATTCAACATAGAGCTCGCTTATGAAGCCCATAGTAAGAGACCACATTTCAGTGCCATATGTCATCACTGGTAACTGACATTGGTGAAAGACTCAAGATGGTCTTGGACTGAGGTATTTTGGACGAGAAGACATCGCGATATTTCTACATGTATAATGAAAGCTTATCCGTGAATTATTATGCTGCTGAAAATTGCATAATTGGGCAATGTTTTTATACTTCTCATGTTTGTATTCGTTTCATTTATCTTAATAAGAACTCTGTGTTTAAAATGTTTAAAGTTATCTGATATCGAAACCGGAAGGTAAATGTGAAGGTCAATAGGTCAGTGACTGAATCAAACGAACCACTTCACTTGCGTGCTTGAGCCGCGCGTTTTCGAGCGACCTGAAGAGTTTGGTACTAGAGTTGGCCACTATCCATTGGTCTTGCGCAATGGATTACTGCCATCGTCCTCTTTCTGATAGGGATGGTCGAGTCCTAACAGTGAGAACATAATGGTGATTTCAAGTATTTACAATTAAAAATAAAGATGATTTCAACGAAAACCAAAACATAATTGCATAATATATACATCTGTAGGGCTATTGCGTATCACATTTGACAGTTTAAAGTGTACCTTGCAAAGTGTACGCCGATACAGTATAGTCACCGTTGGGCGTTGTTATACGCAATGCTGATGCTTAGACAATCTTGGAAACGTCAAAGTTCAGTGGACAACCGAACTTATAGTTAGTCACTTCAAATTCAAATTCAAATTCAAATTTATTTATTGCAAACTGTAGGTAGGTAAAGGTATAACAATTATGAATCTTTCAAATGGTCCTTACAACTTACCCCTTTAGAGGTGTGCAACATTTATATTACTATCGACTTCGTTATCAACATTACAATAATACAATATTCCCTACTGAAGTCACTAGTTAATAGAATATTAATTATAAATTAAATTAGTTAGTCAAATTACATTATTAAAAGTCATACAATTATTTAAACTTCAAATATTCATTAATACTATAGATACATTTTTCCAGAAACCAATAGCTTAACTTTTGTTTGAATTTATTTGTATAGAATGTCTTTATATCTAAGGATAGTTTATTATAATTTTTTATGGCAAAGAATATACATATTTTTTTGAATATATCTAAATTACAAATTGGCAAATAAAGTTTGTCTAAATTTATATTTGTTTGTTTTACAATATCCGATTGCATGTCAAATTATTCGGGGTGTTCTTTTACAAATATGCAAACTTCTTTAATGTACATGCAAGGTAATGGGAGATTTTTCAGAGTTTTAAAAATTGGTTGACAGCTATCGGTAGGCCAAGCTCCCAAAACTGCCCTAACGCATTTTTTCTGAACAACGAACGCTTTGCCAACACATATATACATATATACAATAACATTTGAAGATTAATCACTTAAATGATGTTTGTACAGATACCGGAAGAACATGGTCCAGCTTCGTGATAAACTACGAGATGAGCCACAAAGTGGGTTGGAGCGTGCCGTGTGGTGGACAGAGCACGTCCTACGTCATAAAGGGGCATCCCACCTCCGGGCTCCAGCCGCAAACATATCCTGGGCAGAGTATTTGGACGTAGAGCTGATGGCTGTGTTGTCTTTGGCTGTGATATCAGTATTGTTTGTTGTAGCTACAGCACTGTACTTCCTTATAAAATCTTGTATAAGATTCTTGCTCATTGCTAGGATCAAAAAAGATAAAAACACATGAGGATTTAAGTTTATGTTTTTAGCCGTTTAAGTTGTGCTTGTGAACTATAGCTGTGCCTGGTTTACCGATGGAAAAGGACGATGACTGAAGGTTTTTTTGCAAAATAACAAACCGAGATAAACGTAATAATAATGTGGTAACCAGTGTGGTGGAACTTTAATAATACTTACTACGTATATTTTTGGGTGTTTTTTAATAAAAAAATTTCAATTTCCTGTTTCCTTTTCAATCATCTATCATCTCTAAGTGTCATCTATATTTTTCGGCGGCTAATGAACTTCATACTCTAATTTTATTGTAGGGATCATGCGCAAGAGACCATCTCGTTTGGTACCACTGAAGTACCAGACATATTGCCGCAAAGCAATTGAAGGGAAGCATTACTATGGTTGGACTTGAAGGGCACTTAAAAAAAGCAAGTTTGATACTGCCTTACACGAAGGTAGGCATAACGCTAGAAGTATGGAACACAAGAGTGGTGGTGCTATTCTTAAAGAAATGTGCTTCAAAATTACAGACCCAACTCGCTTTTGAACCATGTTAATAAGCTAGAAGGTCATCATGCATCACAAACCGTCTCAGTCGCAGGTTTGATGAATTCACCAACGCAAAGTCTAAAGCACTGGGGTACTATCAACTCGAAAATTTAGTATTTGATGTCTTTTATGTTGTAAGCGATTTTTTTATGTTAAAAATGGGAAGCGTTTTCTCAATGAACTGTTTATTTGCCTGGAAAGGACTTTTCCACATGTAGGTCTAACCGAGCGACACCGAATTATTCCTCAATTAGGGGCGCTGACGCACCACACATCGTGTTTCACAATTGCTTATATTATTTAAATATAAGAATTGGAATGGCTCTTAGAACCCAGCCTCACCATTTCCCTGCGTAGACACGGACTCCCCAGCCGCTGGTCAGCTAGTCTGGCATAAAAAGAAACATTACAAAAATCAGGACTAAATATCTATAGTGAAAACTTCATCAGAGACTATGTAATTCTGTGTATACACAATTTCCATTCACAAACACAATAAACCCAACCGTTATCGGTTCTAAATTTTAATACCCAGCCCGTTGTCACTTCAGCTTCCTAATCTTCTGGATTACTTCGAGACTTCGGTTCTCTGCCGGTAACACGTTGTTACCAAATCTATACTGTATACCGGAGCAAATGACTTCATACATTCTAAATAAATAATACAACGAATAAAATACTAATATGTAAACTAACCATATGGAGACGGAATTAAGGAATAATTTCTTCCGAAACGATAGACTCAAAATCCCATACCTCGGGATGACTAGCGAAGTGCAGGGCCACGCAAAACTGTCCTGAGTTCTAGCTGTACTGCACTTGTCATAGACAAGCGTGGTGCTTACCATAAGGCGCACGATTTACTTCTATCTATCTTCACTTCAAAATCAGCTCGTTATGTTCCCACTGCTGGGATTCGAGCCTTACTCTCAAAGAGAGGAGTTGGTCCATAATCCACCACGCCACGCCCAGTGCGGCTTAATGGATAGGCTAGTGAACCATGACGAAGTTTTCAGGCCGTCTGAAAAACGAAAAAAAAGCGAAAAGTATTTCTGCTCATCACATTTTATTTGCCCAGGTCAAGGATCGACGAACCTGGGACCCCTCTCTTCAAAGGCAGGGTCACTATTAACTTGGCTAACGCACTAACAAGAGAAACACTTGGATTACTGAGGAAGAAATTGTAGTTTCATCAGTACAACCCTTGTGTTCACATCACAAAAAAAAACAAGCTAATGCATGTGACAGGTTGGCAAACGAACAGGCGGCTCATATTCGACAACGGACAGCTCCATTATCATCTTTATTGTTCAGAGATAACCTTTCCGATGGTAAGTGATACTGTTGCCCACGGACATCCGCAATACCAGAGGTCTCGAGGATGCGTTGCTGACTTTTGAGGAAGAAATAGAATTGGTGAGGGTGCTGGGAAGTGGGGAAAGAAAGGGGGATTGGAAGGAGGGTGAACCGGGCTTCCAGAACCTTCCACAGACGATTGAAACGCAATATCAATCTATATCATTTCACGTCGGTGTTATGTGGGAGTGTGGTACTTCCCCGGTCGTGCCGGCCTATTTGGCTGTAAACCATACAAGGGTTACATCGTTGAACTACCGCCAACCAGACTTCCGGAGGCCATAGCACAATTTTTTAATTTGCTAAAAATTATTCGTATACCAAACGTCAATGCGTCACGCATCGGTTACACAGTTGTACTAGATAAATGACACGTGTTATGTACGTCACCTTGCTTACCCTCTACGAAAAAGCTGATGCAGCGATGCCCACGCACCGCAGCATCGCGGATCACCGAGCACCGGGAAGCTTCAGTTGGAATCGACTGCCGAAACCGCTCATACACGACCACGGTAATTAAAATTATATATCGTGATTAAAATAAATTTAATTTTTAAAAAGTGGGTTCTATCTTGTATCCACATAAGTCACGTGAACGACACGTTACGTTACACTTACGCAGTTTTCGTGATAAGCCCACAGGAGTACCTACGCTTCGAATAAACTATATATCACGCTAATTACCGACACAATTGATAAATTGATTATAATAAATATAACGACGTTTTATATAACGAATAAAACACAATATAATTATTTTGAAATAGAACAAAATGTATTAACCGTAAAGACGCGGTCAGTTCAGAGCTTGAATTCTTTCAATTTCTTTCAGTTGAAATCCAGCAAGTGCATCTCGTAAAAACGTACGCAAAAATTCTTAAAAAAATAATGTTCACTATTCAATAAAATCAGTATCCGTCAGTGTATGTATATTAAAAATTGCTATTTCTATGATATGTGTTTCATGACAAATACAATTGTGAATAAAGAGCAAAACTGTTTTAAAGGTGAAATTAAGTTTATGTTTGATTTTTTTTATTATATCCTAGTATGTTAAAATATGTTTTTAAGTCCGTCAATGTTATGATGTTATAATGTCCGTTAAAAGTCTTAGAAAATATGTCACATAATTTTTTTGTAAAATAAATCAATGGTCGAAAAATCGACGTCATGAATTGACAGCATCTTAATAATGATGCTAGAGCAGCAAAACCAGGCTCAGATACCAAAGTCTCGGGGTGACGAGTACAATGCAGTGACATGCAAGACAACACTCTAACTTTGCACTGCAACTGCATGGGCAAGCATTCCAAACCATCAGGCTTGCACATCTCGTCACATTAATGAATAATAAAAACTTTTAAAGTAATATTTACTCTGTCACGTGCGAGACAATGAGATAACGTAAATCTATATTTATCCCAAGTTCAATTAAGATGCTCCATGAACATGACCTACTAGCCGTCACCAACAGCTACGAGCCATCGATGGCAACTAAAACATTACAGTCAAATAAAAAACAGAAGACCATCTTAATACAGTAAAAAAAATTGAATCTTTAATTTGTATATTCAAAATTATGTAAATGAAAATACAAGCAGTTCTTATAACAAAAAACCAGCAGGACCGGTTTTGACGACACTTTCACTGGAATATATAGCTGATGGTATAAGGAGTACCTAACTTAGTCGGATATACACGGACTGCTCAAGCAGTAAGCCAGTGATCGCACGGACCGCTCTTGCAGTCATAGTCAACAGCTTGAAGCTGCCATTGATAACTGCTCGAGCAGTCGGTATTAACTGCTCAACAAGTCACTATTTCAATTCAGGGGCGTGAAGCGCGCGCGACGGGGACTGAAGAGCGTAGCCGGAGGTAACTGTGCGAAAGCAGTCGACAGCTCGAGCAGTTGGTGTATGGCGACTGCTTAACCGCCAACCGCCCGAAGCATTTGCAACTACTGCAGCGTTTTTGTATTCGTGGTGCCTATATTTTTGGTATTCGTGGTGCCTAAAAATGAGTTTTTCCATTAGTTTGTGTTGTAGATTCTTGTGGTAAAGCTGGAGTTTCACTTTCTTCCTATATCTCACCAAATGTTTCTATGAAATGTACCTACTTACGTTTAAAATTGAAATTTATAGAGAGAAAAATTCACATTCTCGGACGGGATTCGAACCCGCGTCTACTGACTGTCCGTGTCAGATGCCATTGACCAACTAGGCCACCAAGGTTCGGGTTCAAGCATCGAATTTTAACTCTCTATCTGACTTTAACCGTCTTACGGTATACATATATATATATATAATATATATATATATATATATATATATATATATATAAATGTATACTATAAATACTTTCGTATTGACATCGCAACCCTTGTAATTTTCGAATCCCGTCCAAGGATCTTAATTTTTCTCTATGAATTTCAATGTTTGTGATCGCTAAAGCAGGCGTTAGTTTCAGTGTAAATAAAGGTAACAAGGGTGTAACTGTATAATATATCTAATTTCTTTTGTCCTATTTACCCTAATTTAGGTGATACATTTTAACTTTCCATTACTTTAGATAATAATCTAAATAACTTAATTTATTGTCTATGAATCCCTAAGCTAGGTAACACGACAGTACATAGAAGACTGTAGTTCACTATGCAGTCGCAACTTGAAACAGTCTATGCTGGCTGCTTCAAGCTGCCCGTGTCTGGCCTTAATTATTTGTATTCTGGACAAATAATTAAGGAACCGTGAGTGTGCACCAGAAGTATCTTATATTTTTATATAAAATACTTCTGGTGCAATTTACTCAAAACTTGGTATAAATAAACTTTGTGAATGGATGGAATACATGTCATTTTTACACACAACATAACAAATCGTCACACCTACGAGCATATATCCTCGAAGAGGTAAGCAAAACACCTGCTTATCGCCAGATAGATCGTTTCGATCCCATATAATAGGGGGCAAGCCTATTGAAATCTGCGGGAAACTGTTTCAGACTCCGGAATGTTATTGAGAATTCTTTGTCAACAAATCACAATAAACCAGGACGTCCAGTCCTGGTTTATTGTGATTTGTTGACCCAGGATATTTTAAGTGATTATACCTACATAGAATTAACCTAAGATACAAAAAAAACATCTGCCTATGCTTAAAATAAAAATAAGTAGGTATACTCGGCTATTAGAAAGTTTATCATCGACACCAAAAGTATCCGTAACATGGAAAAACGAGAAAGAAATTAAAATTTAAACAAAATATACGACTTATACTACTGTTTCTACAATACTGTGGTGAGCTATTTTTAGTTGGAAAATGCGTGGGAGGGAAAACAAAGTGAGTATTAGTCTCGATTTTATTGACTACTTGAAAATTCAGATTCAAATTAGAAATACTTGTAGGTGACAAGTGAAATAGTCACTAATAATTATTGAGAAAATTGGTCATTGAAAGTTTTTTGTAATTAAATGAGATTCATCCATTTCCTTTATGATCGAATAACCTGACTGTATGGTAGAGTTAGACCACTATTTCGCTTGGTAGTTATAATGCAGTAGAAAGTAGTAGAAAACTAGTTTTTGGTGAATTTTCTTAAGACGTCACTTTAAGCTTATTCCTGAAGTAGGGTTCAATTAGGTAACCCTTTCATCCCATATAAGCTACAATTGCCAAAATTGCAGATATTGTACAACAAAAATGAACAAATAAATAAAAATATAGAAACATTTTTATTTATTTATTCAAAGTTTTTATTTTAATTGTTAAAAGGTCCTTACTTCAACAGCTATTATTTTCTTATCGTGGATTTATTATCATTTGAGTTTTCGATATTTCGGCACTGTTTGAAGTACTATAAAGGTATATAGCCGTAGTCGTTAACTAGTCAGAGTTAAGGATCGGTTGTCGATTATCGATTGTTGATATGGATGTCGTAGTTACTAATCCTACCTTCATGCTCCTACCTTCCTACTTCTCAGCTTCTCATGACCGATATTAAAATAAATATTTAGTGACACTTCCGCTGGAAAAATGCATATGATAGTGTTAATGGTCAAGCGGTAGACTAACAACTGGACTGTCGGACCAGCCACGTGACGAGTTAGCATCTCCTCATCTAGAGGCGAAACACGTGTAGAATCGTTTTTGGTTGTTTGAATGGTTTTGTGTGTTGATTATTCTGTATAATCCTATTTGCATTTTATGCGGGAAGGAGGGCGGTGCACACATCATCTCCATCATAAGCATTTGCGGAAGTGTCACAAAATATTTCTATTAACCTCTTGTCTGTCGCTTCTCCCGGCGCGAGATCGGTTCAACTGTCAAGTCATTAGAAAAAAATTGTTGCTCGGGGTGGTAACAACAAATTACTCGATTCCTTTTGTTTTTTTCTATCAAACATATTAAAAATGTTGATATATTTAGAATTCTGTAGAAATTTTCTATCTAGTTTAATGTTTAAACATCTAATCTAGTGCACTGTGATTCTGCTATGGTCATACAAGTTCAAATATCTTTAATTTTTTTACCATTTTACGAAAATTTATTGAAGTAACAAAAATGGGCTTCTCTGTTTAGAACAGTTGTTGGTTATTAAAATGGTACTTGAACTAAGCTATAGAAATAAAATTATAAAAATGACGGGTGTCTTTTTTATTCCTAGAAATGTTACGAGATATGAGACTCTAAACATCAAATAAATATACGAAAAAACCGCAAAATTACGTTAGATTAGTGTGGATAAGACATAAATTAAATTAATAATTTTTTAATTTTTCTAAATTTTTTATATAAGCTAATCAAAAGGATTAAAGATATCACAATCACAACGAGCATTCAAGTAAAAACTTTAATTTACAATGTAAATCTCAGTCCGCTAGTCACCTGGTTGCTTCAATAGTAGAAAAATCTTATCCACACTTAGACCAAGATGCGATCTGTCACGATGCCTCCGAGGCTTTTGAATTTTAAATTATTTTAATTCATATTTTTTGGTAATTTTAATCGTTTTGGTTAGATGTCTCTATCATATTAATTCAATAATAAACTAAATCGATGTTCTACGTATATACTAAGAAATATTTATAATTTAATAAATATTTGAAAAAATAACAAAAATACCTCAGTGCCTCAAGATAAGAGTCTTCGGCCAATGTGTGTTACCAGTGATGACTTATGGCACTGAAACGTGGTCTCTTACTATGGGCCTCATTGATAAGCTCAAAGTCGCACAACGAGCTATGGAGAGGGCTATGCTCGGGGTTTCTCTACGTGATCGAATCAGAAATGAGGAGATCCGTAGAAGAACGAAAGTCACCGACATAGCTCACAAGATTAGCCAGTTGAAGTGGCAGTGGGCCGGGCACATAGCACGCAGAACAGATGACCGATGGGGCCGAAAGGTTCTGGAGTGGAGACCACGGACCGGCAACCGCAGCGTAGGTCGTCCACCGACACGGTGGACAGACGACCTGATGAAGGTCGCAGGACGACGTTGGATGCAGGCCGCTTCCAACCGTTCCTTTTTAAAAATCATGGGGGAGGCGTATGTTCAGCAGTGGACGTCCTACGGCTGAGATGATGATGAAGATGATTTGAATTTATTCACAGTCACAGTCAGAGTATTATGGACAAAATACAATAAAAAAAATACAAAATTTGGCCTGCAACTTTATCAATATTACGTCAAACTAATGTTAAGTATACTTACATTATCCAGTAATCACTTTCTCTCAAACAATGAAATATGAAAAACCCATATTAACTTCACCAGTGTAAAGTTACAGTGACATAAGGACTTCGACCGCCTTATTATGGTTGCAGGTTTAAACCAACTCTAGCGATAAACTCGACAATAAACCCGAAAACATTATTAGCGTCACAGGTTTATTTCATAAACCAGACTTTTCTATAGCAACATCGCCAAACCAGGCCCCGGCCTAGTTTAAACTGTGGTTTTTTACCGCCATTTCGACTTTGACGTAAAATTGACAGCGAGAGTTGAGAACGGTGAGGTTTCTGGTTATGTTTGTGTATTTTATTTCGTGTTGCATTGTATTGCTCGAAATTCTTTACTGGCTTGAAAATGGATATATATATATATATATATATATATATATATATATATATATATAAATAAGGAAAGAAACGAAGACATTACAATTATTTTACTGCGACGTGACGTGATATATCTACCGCCCGGATTAGCATAACATTGATGCATTTGTTGTTGGGAAAGGAACTTGTCGAAGAGGAGTTTCCTTACAAAATTTACAGACAGAACCACACGCCAGAAAGATTGTAAATTTCTTAAAATGCGACCTGAGCAGCCCCGAGGTAAATAAGGTATGTAAATAGGGCGAATTCTGTGGTTTTCATTTCATTCAACAATGTCTAAAGTTGTTAGTAGTAAGTGTATTTTATTTATCCACTCAAGATCTATTAGGTATTGTTTTCATCCGAGTAAAAATCAGAGAAATGGATTATGCAACCTACAAAGTGCATTATGTATGTAGGTATACCGACAAAATGTTCTTACATCCTTACCTACTTACAAAAGCTCCAAAGGTACCATGTATAAAGATACAGTGTGATACTAGTAATCTGTATGGTATTTCACAGCTATCTATAAACCAATACTGTTAAAAGACTAGGACAATAATAACTACTTGAGCTACTTCGCTTTGACAAGAAATTGGACAAAACACCATTTCCATTTATTGAAGAAGAACATGCTAGACAGCAATGCAACACATTACTAGAGTTGCTGCTGTCTTACTTGATGAATTTTTGTGTAATGAATTACTGCTGCACTCACTGTGTATACATATTCATATATATTCATCGAACCTGGCTCAATGATAACAACATTTTTCTTACAAGATTAGTGATTTACTAACAATAATTCCATACCATGTTTATCACATTATTTTGATTTCAGATACAATGTGATACTAGAATCTGTATGGTATTATGCAGCTATCTATAAATAATTACTGCAAAAAGACTATGGGACAATAATAGAAGGTTTCATAAAGACTTGGGCTACTTCGCTATGACAAGAAATTTGGAGAAAGATACCATTTTGTGAAGAAAAAAGTGGTAGAAAACAATTGAACACATTCATACAGTAATTGTTGCTGTCATACAGGATGAATTAACATGTTATGTACTGCTGCTGCACTGTATTAATCTTTATCGAACCTGGCTCAATAATCATTGAGACAGATTATAGGAGAGCCCAATTCCAATTCTGTAAATGTGTTAAAAGTTCCAGTGACTTTGGGAGATGTGTTTATGCCTACGAGAAGACTAAGTTGAGAAATAATTAATTACTTACTCAGGTTCTTTTGGTTCAGTTTGAAATAAATAAATTAAGACATGACTGTTTTCTTGTGTTAACTCATTTGTGAAGGTTACAAAACCCAGTTCTCATCTTTATTAGTTCATAAATAATTAATAATATTAATAAGTATAGTTAACTTAACATTTAAGATCTTATAAATCTTTTTAGGAGCAACTGAAGTCTACACACAATGATTATTTGTTTCATCTATCTACATACTTTAAACCTAATTACAAGCCAGTTTGAATATGAAATATGAACAGGGAACTGTAGTGATACCCGTAAGTTAGGCCTCAAATGCCTAAGCTAGGTGCCTATAATAGCTTAATAAGCGTTGATTAAATCTGACTATTTGACAGGTGAAAGGGCATCTGCACTCCCACATGTAATAAATCATGTTTGCATCATAATAGAAGAGCATAAGAAATGAATGAAAACTTTATGTTTAATAATAAACATGTAGCATCAATTGTACAAGACATATTTTAATATTTATAGTTGTGAGCTTAGCCAAAACAAATTATATGGTAAATAACAGAAACAAAATACACTTTTAATAATTGTTTATTGTTATAAACACTGGTCTCAAAATTAGTAACCATAATAAATATTTAAGTGAAAATTTGTACACAAATAAAGTAAATATTGTAATTCTATTAGGTATCAATGTCTTCCTATACATATACTCTTCTTCTACATAAGTCAAAGTAGGTACTTTGGCCGCTTCAATCACACTTTAGGTGGCCTCATTGAGGTCAACCTTTCCTATATAGTACCCATACTGTAGTGTTCTGGACTAGGTAGGAGCACTGAAATCACAATCAATGAGATTAGGATCTTAGACACCCATATATACACAGGTTTGATCTGCAGCAACCAACTGTAGGTAAGTGAGAAGCTGGAACATCCATGCATGTGCCCTGTTGACATATTATTCCAATATGATGACATATTCATCTTTTACTATTTCAACTAGTATTATATGCTCTTTGATTTCAACTTCGGAAACGCTTCATGCCTGTTGTAATTTTCCAAGTTATAAGAGAAAGTCTGCCATCTCATTTCACTAGTTCTGGTTTTTTTATTTCTGCCCGAGTTGAGCTTTCATCTTGTTCTCAATAGAACTCAACTCTCAACAGAAAAGATAGGTCTGTCCTTCGTCCTCTAATTAGTGATATGAATTAGACTGCGCTGCTAGCATTACAAGTTGTCGCATATGATCCTGACGTAAAATATGAATGAGTGATGATGAGTGGATTACAGCAGACATTTTACTTTCGTCAATGTTAAACAATGTGTTTATTGACTCACTTTTTCTTCCTCTCAATTCTAGCACCTTTTCTTTTTTACATTTCTTTGCAGAATTTGAAAACTCAACAAACCAAGAGATATTTGTATGCCAATAGAAAAGTTGTATACATAACTTCATATATAATTCAAAAAAATTGTTAAGGAAAACGTATACGTTCCGTTACATTTACTTCGTAGCTAAGAGTAAGATACTAGTTTAGGTATATCACTTAAATTTCCTTGATATATTAAGGTATTTATAGCCTGCTACCAAGCTAGAACTCATTTGCGATTATTTATCCGGATTGTCGTTTAGGAATTATGTATTGTTTCATACTTTTTCTTTATTTGTTTTTTAACTTTAAGTACATGTAAAAAGTATGGATGAGTAAATAGGATCGTTTTGAATGAATAGTAATAAAAATTAATGAACAAAATATCTTATCTGTGGGAAAACTTGAGACTATGTGATCCTTCGATAGTTCGGCGACCATAATACGGATGTTTCTCAGACCGAGTCTAAACCAAAAGTTTCCATAGATCGAGACTTAGTAAACTGAGGTTTAAACCTTCAACCATAATAAGACGGCGAGAATTTATTTACGTGTGATGCTTTTTGACAGTAACCGTTGAGCTTCGGATAGATAACTTGTCTCTGTCCATCTTAATTGGATTGTATACATCTATCTTACTTTAACAGATACCAGTTTCGGTCGGTTACGGCATATGAAAGTTTTTCCTCAGTAGTTTCAAGAACAAAAATTTGAAAAATTATCAACAGGATAATTACCATGTATATTTTCTGTGAGTTTACGATATTTCGGCACTGTTGCAAGCGCCATGATCACGGATGAACTGAGGAATTGCGGGTGGGTGAATGTTTACGAGCAGACGAAACGGTCTACCCTCTTCCGTACTCGTTTGTTATGCGAGGTACCACTACTATTGTTCGCACTGTTAGTTTTTGATTTATCTCGACACACAACACTAACCGTATCAGCTCGAACTTTGGGACTATTACTGTTTTTGTTTTTACACAATCGTACCACTGGATTCCAGATATTCGACAGTTGAAAACCATCCTCACGATCCCGTTGATTTGAATACTTCTATTGTGACCATGATGTTTAAAAACTTATAAAAATAATATACTACGGCCTAGCGGTCATGGTGTCTATCACGGATTGTCGGACGGCGCGGGTACGAATCCTGTCCGAGGATGTGCTTTTCTCTCAAAACTGCAAAAATTGATCTCGCTAACCTGGGGTTAATGCTATATAAATCACACAGTAAAATAATAAGATTAATGTAGGTGACATTCATCCTTTAAGTTGCAAAATTTAGAAACATCTAATATCCTCCCCAATGTCCCCAATATCCTAAATCCTAGCTTCACAATAGAACACAATTTAAGTTCATCGCGAAATCCTTTCAACCAGTATAAAGCTCACGTAGTGTACTTATTTCTAGTTTCAACAAAGTTATCATTGAAAGCTATATCATGGATGGCGGGAATATAATAAAAATCAACATAGGTTATCATTAATAGTGTTTAATTTTCTTAGATTTTTAGTGGTGGATAATTAATGCGCAGGTTAGTAGAAAACTGGCTTGCTATCCTGGCTTGAAAAACTGGCCTAGTGTAATCCACGCGTTAGAGAATCGCACAGCTGGCCTCGTGTAACCCGCGTTATCAGTGTTCGGTACAAAAGTGTAGGCAAAGTATACAAAATCATGAAACATTGTTTTTGTCGTCATTCGCCTTAGAAAGTGAATGTGTTGAAGCTAATTACAGTTAATTACAGTTAAAGCAAATTAAACTAATGCATCCACCGGTTAACTTGAACGTGACTTACCTTCAGTCGATGGAACGTCTGTCAAAGTTTGATCAGCTAACAGACGGAATACTGACCGCTGATTGGTCACATATCGCGTCATAGAATACAATTGACTTATGAGCGTTTAGTATTTAGTTGGTCAACTAATCAACTAGATTTGACAAGCGTTCTAGAAACTGGAGGTTAGACTATAATGCTTACAAGTACAATTTGAAAAAAATAATACCGACTTCCATTCTATTCAGGATTGTAACTCAAAAAGTACTGGACCGAATTTGATGAAATTTAAATTGAACCATACAGAAAAACACCAGCTTTCAAACACAAAAAAAAAAAAATTTGAGAATCGGTTCACCCTATCGAAAGTTATGAGGTAACAAACATAAAAATATAAAAATACAGTCAAATTGAATATCTCCTCATTTTTGGAAGTCCGTAGAAATAGCGGATTTGATGTACGTCATTATTATATTTTAGGGCTTTTAAAGTTTATTTTCTTGTGTTAAGACAATTATTGAAATATGTATTGTTTTGAAAATGTCTCCAATAAAACGTAAACAATTGATACCTAAAGTTAGATCGGACCGAGCTCAAAAATTCAGGACAAGGTCAAAATTGTTAATTTTTACGCACTTATCTACTGTACTAAGCTAACTACCTAAGAAATAACCATTTGAAGTACGTGTAATTCGTATAATAGTACGGATAATATAGCTTAATTTCACTTGGACATTCACTAATCAATTTGCCAATGAAACACTCATAATACCTTCTAGATGTTAATCAGAGTCAGACTCAATACTAATTACTACGAGTACTGAGAAATAAAACGAACTTCAGCCGAGATCATAATTTTGTTATACTTTAAACTTTGTTTTATTATACTTTAAAACCGGCTAGGACCTGCGTGATACGAGTATATACCAGAAATTGTCTGCGACTGGCCGTATGGTTTATTGTAATGTGGGTAGTAGATTTTAATTAATATTTTGACGCCTCATTTACGCGTTTAGTCATCGAATTTACTAGTTGGTAGGACCCTTGTGTAAGAGGATGTACTTGTCGGTATCACCGCAGTCCGATATATTCTGCCAATTATATTTCAAAAATATTTCACTCAATCAATTCCCAATATATTCTAAAACAATTTTTAACTATAATCCAATGTTATATATGATTCAAATGTTACTGAATGATACCACCTTGTTCCTAAACTAGGCTCAAAAAGGTCTTGTCTGATCGGTTCGTAGGCCTCTGAACTGAATTGACAAAGAATAGAATTCTAAATCTCCTAGAACAGTTGGAGCGACCTACATTATACAAACATGGAGTCTGGAATTTGTGTCAAGGAAGTCATCTCGGTAATGTTAAGAATCCGGCCTGCGCCTTTATACCGTTCATTAGCATGCAGACTGCATAAGCATCAGGTTAAGAGGTCCCGAGGGTCGTCGAGAGGTCACACCAAGGTCTCATTGAACTGCCAACTCAAATGTAAATAAGTATAACAAACCTAAAAAATAGGAAAATGGTGAGAGCTGTTCAGTGACGATAGCAGCATGATAAAGCCGCTAGGTCCCGGGTTCAGTTCCCATGTTGGATGAAAAATATTGATAGTATAGAAAATCATTTTGGAGACGCAGTCGGGAGATAAACAAACTGTTAAAACCAAGAAACTAATAAAATAAAATAAAATGACTTACGGCATTTATTCGTTACATTGTGTCTAAGGAACAAGTTATTCCGAATAGACGACGAGCATAAGACGGTGTTTGTTGTTATTTTATTTTCCACTAGCGACTGGCCGCGACTTCGTTCGCGTAGTAGGTCCGGCCTTCGGCCTCGCTATAACCTTTCTTTATTTAGTTTTTCTATATGTAAGAACCTTCTTCAAAGTATTAGAAAACATTTAAAAAAGACGAATTAAATCGGTAAAACCGTTCTCAAGTTATAGCGTGTCCAGGAGGTTATAGATAGAAGAATAGGAGTTAATTTTTATATATATATATATAGATCTAAGATATTTTACAATTTTCGAGTATAAACACAAAATGTTATAGGACTATAGTGGTTCGACTTCGCTCAGGATTTAAATTTAAGTATTTAACTATAGAGTCCCTCGTTACGCTCAGGGTCCAATATGCCGCTCGTGACGTAAGACACTGCTTTACCCCCGCGGTTGCATAATCTACTACATATTACGCAATCACAATAAATTGTAAGCTTGGTGACAATGTTCTGTTTTGTGTGCCTAAATAAATAAATAATTCTATGACCGTGGGAGACATGAACACACACAATGACACCGTACATGTATGTTTTGTGTAATACATATTTGTATTTTATTCAATGAGATATTAGAAAATTTTACCAAATTTTTTTAATATTTGAATTAAATTTAATATATGACACTACTAATATATAAGTCATATATTTTTTAGTAATTGAAAAATAAAATAAAATAATAATAACTATCTAATCTATAAGCCCCTTGGTGGGGGGAAAAGTGGCCAAAACGCTGGCGGCATTGCCACGCTGGATGGCAATGATAAGTTTTTGCCCAAAATAGGCGCCAGCATTTCGGTCACCCGACGCCTCAAACAAATGTTTCGCCAGATCCCTAAACAAGTTGAGAGCGGACGGCCCCATGGGCCTAAAGTTTCGACCCCAAACGGCACAAACATGTACATTCTGTCTAAATACACATATTTATGACGTTTGAGGTCTTCCGCTTTAGACGCGGCAGCGCCAGCCCGATCAATCGTCCCAGGGAGATGAGACGGCGCCAGTGTGTCTACACATGTAGCATCCCAAACCAGGGGCTGTCCCATCTTCCACGGGACGATAGTCATCCCATCTGGTCTCATGCCGTCATCCCGCATCAATCCGTTCGGTTCCAAAACTGACGGGACTCCAGCACTGACAAATGCCCGACGGATGATATCCTTCAACCTGGCGTGCCGCGGTATGCGCCCCGCGCTCTTTACGCATGAGAGTGCGTGGTGGCCGAACCGATCCACCATTTCACCGCAGACACAACGGTGAGGGACCTGGCAAGGGGCACCTACTCGTAGGGATACGGCTATTCGAAAAGTATTGTTGTCCAAAAGATTTCCAACATTTTTAGACGGCAAAGCATGTAGCCAAAGCCCCGACTCCCATCGAGTAACAGCTAACAGGCGAGCACGCTCTGCGGAAGAACTAGTTGAAATGATCAGGTTTTCAAGTTCTAACTCACAGAGCGGCCCGTCCCACTGCCTCTGAGAAGCAGGAGCTTTGGGCAGGGACTGACTTGGACAAGCTATTTTCCAGTTTCCTAAAGCCTCAGTCATATAACTAATTTGAATAGAAGGCGATAAAATTGCCTTTACTAACTTTTGAGTACTGAAAATTGATGAAAGGAATGCATAGTGAATCCATAGACTGGAGAACTAGTAAAAACTGTGTTTCAGCAGCTTTTCCCATCTGGTAGACGCTATTGTAGTTATGTCGAACATTCTGGAAAACTTATTCTAGTGTACAATTAAAGATTTAAAAAACATTTATTTGACTTTTATACTTTCTCATTTTTATACTTTTCAACTACGAAGACATTCTCGTAGATCTGCTTGTTTCATACCATCCTCGACCAAGTCATCGAGTAGACATCTAACATTCTGTGTACATACCGAAAACTATGATTACTGAAAAGTGTTCTAAACGTCGGGTTATACGAGTAGTTTGTTTTCAAACTTGGTACCTGCTACTTCAAATATTATTAAAACGTTTTTATAATTAATTTATCGTACCAATAGAGTCGACAGTTTTGTTTTATGGGACTGTAGAATACACTCGACAAAATGTCAAGTTACTTTCTAGTTAAAAAAATAGAAAATTTCTTACTATTCATTACTTTGTCAGATTATGTAAACATGTGTAAAAATAATGTCACAAAAGAATGGTGCATTTCTCTTCCTTCTCCCTTATTTGAATAAAAACAAGTACAATTTGAAAAAATAGATACATACATCCATTATAGTCAGTTATTGGAGTGTAACTTAAATAGTACTGGACCGAATTTGATGAAATTTAAATGGGACCACACGGAAAGCACCAGCTTTCAAAAAATAATTTTGAGAATCGGTTCACCCAGTCGAAAGTTATGTAGTAACAAAAAAATGCAGTCGAGTTGAGTACCTCTTCCTTTTTGGAAGTCGGTAGAAAAGTGCAGAAACGCCTCAATAAGCAAATACATTTCAATGTCACTTTGAAAGCTTTTCTAACTCAAAGCTGAAACTAAAAAACTTGACTTCTTCATATTGATAAATGTGTATCTAAAATTATCCACAAACTCCGATCTTCTATCTCTTCTTTAGCTTTTTGACGTTGGAAGAAGTTACTCTCTCTCTCTCTCATGTTCTCAGACATGATATATATGATAAACTCATACCACTTTTTGGTGCATATCTACTCTTGTACTCCGCCACCTCTGAAGGATTGACCATTACAATACTATCAGTATATGTATATTGACACTTCATAGAAATAGGTATAATTGTTCTCACAACACCATTGCTAAATTCAATAATGAGTCACCCACGACTTTTTAATAATTTTTGTATTCGTTAACACTTTGTGAGTTTAATGGCATTGTAGATGTGTAATATTTTACCCAAGAAAAATCATACTACACTAGAAATTTTGCGAAAAACTTAATTTAATTTAATTGGATTAAGTTTTGTGTAATATAAGTAATTTCATTTAAACATTACATTGTTAGTAATAAAAAATTAAATAAAAAAAAATAATAATAACTATCTAATCTATAAGCCCCATGGTGGGGGGAAAAGTGGCCAAAACGCTGGCGGCATTGCCACGCTGGATGGCAATGCTAAGTTTTTGCCGAAAATAGGCGCCAGCATTTCGGTCACCCGACGCCTCAACCAAACGTTTCGCCAGATCCTTAAACAAGTTGAGAGCGGACCGCCCCCATGGGCCTAAAGTTTCGACCCCAAACGGCACAAACATGTACATTCTGTCTAAATACACATATTTATGACGTTTGAGGTCTTCCGCTTTAGACGCGGCAGCGCCAGCCCGATCAATCGTCCCAGGGAGATGAGACGGCGCCAGTGTGTCTACACATGTAGCATCCCAAACCAGGCGCTGTCCCATCTTCCACGGGACGATAGTCATCCCATCTGGTCTCTTGCCGTCATCCCGCATCAATCCGTTTGGTGCCAAAACTGACGGGACTCCAGCACTGACAAATGCCCGACGGATGATATCATTCAAGCTGGCATGCCGCGGTATGCGCCCGCGCTCTTTACGCATGAGAGTGCGTGGTGGCCGAACCGATCCACCATTTCACCGCAGACACAACGGTGAGGGACCTGGCAAGGGGCACCTACTCGTAGGGATACGACTATTCGGAAAGTATTGTTGTCCAAAAGATTTCCAACATTTTTAGACGGCAAAGCATGTAGCCAAAGCCCCGACTCCTATCGAGTAACAGCTAACAGGCGAGCACGCTCTGCGGAAGAACTAGTTGAATTGATCAGGTTTTCAAGTTCTAACTCACAGAGTGGCCCGTCCCACTGCCTCTGAGAAGCAGGAGCTTTGGGCAAGGACTGACTTGGACAAGCTATTTTCCAGTTTCCTAAAGCCTCAGTCATATAACTTATTTGAATAGAAGGCGATAAAATTGCCTTTACTAACTTTTGAGTACTGAAAATTGATGAAAGGAAAGCGGGTAATGCTACACTAGAAATTTTGCGAATACCAATTAAATTAAAAATTAATTTAATTTAATTAAATATCCAGTTTAGGTCAATTATTGACACAAAAATCAGATATGAGACTCATTCCACTTACGAGTTGCACTACGTGAACGAAGTCGCGGCCAGTCGCTAGTGAAAAATAAAATATGGTACGAATAAAAGAACAAAAAACGCCGTTTTAAGCTCGTCGTCTATTCGGAATAACTTGTTCCTTAGACACGTAGATAGTACAGGGCAGCAACAGGGCTCTTTTGGTTATTGGTTATGGAACCAAAAAGTGACCGGACATAGTTCCCGACAATGAACATCTTTCTGAAATTTCGTGTCAGGTAATTTTATTCGACTATCGATAATCAAACCCGGGATATCAAAAGTACAAGTGACGATTACCAGAGAATCAACTAGCTGTTTCTTCGTAGATTTATCGCACACGTCCATTGCAAACATATCCACACATAACGACTTACACAACTCACTCACCCACCTCCAGTTTTTGTCCAATTTCACTACAAAATAAGTCTGAATTTCATATAAGTTGAGTAAATACTGCCTTATTGCCAAAATATATCAAAGTCAACAGTGCCTTGATGCTCTAATTCAATTTTGAAGTATCGATATAGGTCAGTCAGGCCTTTTGAGAAGGGTTTAAACTTTGTTTGATTTATTACTAAGTATAACTTTCAATTTTGAAATTTGTACTAATGTAAATCCAAGGTCTGTCATTGATATCCAGATACAGTTAGAAAATGTTATACAATTTAAGTTTAAAATGCACGTTATAATCGTAGCAGGCAACATCTTGCATACGAAGCGATGGGCGAAGACTAATTAATAACTGTTTCCTAGGAAATTGGGTTTACATATTACAATAAAATCCCAAAACACATATCTGAGCTCACACAGAGATAATTCAAGTTGACTGTAAAAACGTTTCAATAGAAAAATCACATTATAAAGTCCGACATAAAGAAGACAATGGTGCTCATAATACTCCACTTCTAGCAAGTTGTCATCTACTACTCATAAAATCTAACAATAGTAGTAACTAAGAAGAAACTTTGTAGAAATATAAAATATATAAACACTATATAAAAAGAATGGCCCCGAGTTTCTTGCCGCTTCTTCTCGGTGGGCTCTATATATTGGAACGTGGCGGTAGAGTCTTTAACTACAAACATGTTTGGCTGTTTAGAAATGCTAAACAGGCAATAAAAGGTAAAAAGGTTAAAAACTACATTAAATGTTGATAATTGTACGAAAACTTATTTGACAATTTCCTGTGTTCTTATCTACTCATATTGTTCGTCTATTAAGGAATAATTTGAAATAGAAACTGTTCTCAACGTACCATTTCTGTTGGTATCACCGGGTGGGTATCACGAGGATTACCATTACTGTGTTAAAATTTGAAGGGCACTAAGGTAGTTGTCCTTGTCGCCGCCGATAAACGAGAAGCGAGCACAGCTAGGAAGTTGAAACGAGTTGGCGAGCAGCGGGAAGCGAGTGTGTAGTTTCGATAGTTTTGTCGCTGGGCGATTAGCGAGTGCGTGAGTGTGACGGACGATTACTCGCGCCACTTGCTCGTGGCGGCCGAGCGTACAGTCCTGCCACAATCCTCTCTCGGCGCGTTCTGACCGCTAAGCTAGCATCGACGAGCGAGTATCGCTTAGCGAGCATTATCTTTAATAGCTGTTGTTGTTCAGCGACAAACTAGTAGAGCGAGTTCTCGCCAGCAGTGTGAACAGTCAGCGATCAACTATTAATAAATGCATCTCTTTTCTTTACACGTAATGTATATCTTTTGTACGTTTCTTGAGCGAGAAAATAGCCGATAGTTAGTCGCTTACTCGCCGGCGGTGAGACAACTGCCTAAAACCACACACAAACCCAACACCTACGTCAGGAGGTAATGAGTACTGTGCAGTACAACGCAATACTTCAGATCAAGGCTCTAGGTGGCAATGCAAACAAGCATGGGAAGGCATGGTACTTAGCATCAAACTCACGAATTGTACGCCTCGTCATTTAGTAGTATAAACAATTTGCAACGGCCTTTGTCTGCGAGGTTGGTTTATGGATTTAACTGAACAATCCACAAGAACCAAGTCTGTTATGCCTTATTTGGATAGCTCTTGGAACTTTAACTATTTGATCATCATAGTAATACTCATATCCCATTATCATATATATATATAACTATGGCATATAGAACTTTTCTGTAGAAGTCGAGGCTTACCACCACAGTGCCAATATTCTGTCTTCAAGCTGACAACGCAAGCATTACTGTGTTTTACTTCGAAGTAGAACTTGTAAAGGTCGCTGGACGATGTTAGATACAGACCGCTTCCAATAGGCCGCCCTTTCGGAAATCTATGAGGAGATATATTTTAGGATCGTCACTACTAACTAGACCAAGGAGGTCGTCAAATATATTTTTTCCTAGGTCATACGATTTTATATAGCATGAATGTGTCTACAGGGTTTATGGTCTGTATTTTTTTAAATCATAAACATAATAAATCCTATTATACTCCATAGCTCTATCCAATTTTCTCGTCCAGCGATCACATTTTATCCGGACCCGCCGTATCCGGGTCGAAATGATCAGTTCGTAACTAACACTTAGTTGACAATTCGGTCACGTACTCTCCCTGTGACCTCCGAGTAAAGGGATATTTATGCAGACCGTACTGGGTCAGGGAATCTGGTCGAGCCAGTATCTACCTACACATTTTTAAATACATTGGTACACTATATAATCACCAGTTTGAAGTTTATTTTTACACCTGAACTTGGAAACTTTGGGGCGGAAAATAACAAACTCAAGTGCAATTTGAAAAATTCAATACCGACTTCCATTCTATTATTTTGGTAAAAATCTGTTATTGGGAGTGTAATTCAAAAACTACCTGACCGAATTTGATGAATTTTAATTAGGACTACACGGAAAGCACCAGCTATCGAACAAAAAAAGAATTTTGAGAATCGGTTCACCCTATCAAAAGTTACGAGGTAATAAACGTAAAAAAAAAGAAAAAAATAATACAAAAACAGTCCTTTGTTTTGAAAGTCGGTAAAAATTAAAGATTTTGCGCGGATAACATATATTTCTTTTCTTAATTAAAGTAGTTTTGTTTTATAACATCAGCTATTTACCAGTGAAAGTAGTTTTAAACAAATGTTTATAAATCTTGTTACTGAATACAGTATCATTATGTTTATTACAGTAATTGGTATTTTACCTGTGTCGTGATAACAGTGAAAAACATTATTACAATAAAATTTTGATTGTTAAACAAGAATAACGGCGCATTTGCTACCCAATGATAAAAAAAATGATATATACACGCTCAGACAAAATAAAAAAGTCATGACAGAATGTTGTGAACAGGGAAGTGAGGCCGGTAAAACTACGCCTCGCCGTGTACATACATAATTACATAAGACATGTATAACAAAACTACGTCTTGACTCGTCAGTTGAACTATCGCGGCGCGTGGAAGCAACATGTAAAATTCGAATTACCATTTAATTTAAATTTATTCATTCATAATTGATTTTTATTAATTTGAATTATCATGGCAGCACCAATGCACGCACATGTAATTTAGAAAACTGGCCTCACTTCTCTGTTCACCACATTCTCATTCTTTCTTGACTTGACAACTGATTTGATCATGAGACAAAGTCCGTTTTTGTTATTAAGTATAACAATTTCAGATTAGGTACATAATTTACGATATTTTTTTTATTTAAACCGGTTTTAAACGGGCTCAAATCCGACAGCCCTCAAGGAGACTGACTGATCCGAGCCCGAGTAAATGCCCGAGGAAGATACTGTTGGACCACCTCGTACACTGTTAAGTAGGGAAGTTATTCTTTCGCGAATGACGGCATGAATGGCGGGATGGCTTGGGCGGCGTAGAAGTGCACAATACACCCCAAGCGAGACGTCAGTACAGCCGTGCGATTCTCTAAAGATTCGTTGATGCGCTCGTCGACGAGCTCACCGATGTCAAATATTTTATGAGATATCGCCCTTGTATAAAAGGTAGTTTTTCCAACGTTCCTTGTCATCTCGTCATTTGTTCCACGGATGATGTCAAAGATACAACGATGTTTGCTCTTAGAGAATCGCACGGCAGGACTTATCACCCCTTTTCAGAATAAGAATCAAATAAGAAATGAAAATCAAATCAAAATCAAAAATCATTTATTTGTTCAAGGCAATGTGACAAAAATTATATAAATGAAATACCTGGTTCCTAAACTAGGCTCATAAAGGCCTGTGTGATAGGATCCAGGCCTCTCTCGTCGGTGAACCGATAAATCATTGCCATTAAATTCTATACACTTATACAATAATAATTAAAATCAACATTAAAATTAAATTTAAAATAATAAGAAAATTAAAATTAGTATAAGAAATAAAAATATCATTAAACTTAGAATTAAAATTACATTTAAATGTAGAATTCCAATAAAAATAATACCAATAACAAAACCAAACTGTAGTATAAAGTAGTATTACACCAAGAGTTTATTAAATATAAGTAAAACAATTAACAGGTTTTTATGTTATTTAATACAAACATTATGGAGCTATATGAGCAAGGAACGTGTGTGTGCGATTTTATCAGATTTAATAGCAAGTGTCTGTGAGGGTAATTTGACTAGTGTGCAGAGGTGAGTGTAGTCAGTGAATGTGAGTAGTGTTGTATATGTGTGTTTTATGTTGTGAAAGTGGCATGAAGGTGGCATGAAAGCTATCAAAAAATTGTTCTGTCCCATTTTATTAAGTTACACTGCACACTAAAGTTGTTATAATATTCATTTTGGACAATATATTCTTTACAGAAGTTCGGAAGATTTTATTTCGTAAAGAGTTATAGTTGGGTCAATTTTCAGACAGGACAGCCGTACGATTCTCTGAGAGCAAAAATCGTTGCATCTTTGACAACATCCGTGAAACAAATGAGAACATGACAAGAAACGTTGGAAAAACAACCTTATGTATAAGGGCGATATCTCATAAAGTATTTGACATCGGTGAGCTCGTCGACGAGCACATTGATGAATCATTACAGAATTGCACGGCTGGAGGAGGACAGGACATGATCTGAACACGCAACCTTCTGATGAAGACGCACTGCAGAAGCAGCTCCAACAGCATCCCAAAACTATTATTATACTGAACACGCGGGGAACTGAGGGTGCGTTCCGGTAAGGTTCCAATGATTTTAACGCCCTGCCAGCCCGAACGGAACACTCACGTGGTCGCGAAATACGTGCCAGAGTTTCGGTCAAAAGTCGAAAGAATCCTCTATAACCTATTCCATATTTTGACAGTGACAGCTCGCAAGGACCGCAGAAACCTTCGTTCCGCGAGTGCTGTGGTGCGACCTGTAGACTTAGCACGAATAATTGCGTAAGTGTAACGTAGCGTGTCGTTCACGGGAAACAGCACAAACTGTCATTTATTTATCTCACTGTGACACAGATAACTCATAGTTTGTTCGTCGAAGCGTGACGCGTTGACGCTTACGATACGAATACTTTTCGCCAATTGTTTGTGCTACGGCCTCTGAGTGTTAACGGTGATGTCATCAATGACGTGTCGAGCTCGTTAACTATGATCGTGGACTTAGGGAACGGGTGTGCGAAAACGCGAGTTATTTTGGCTTATAACACCAACTGATATCTGGTTTCTGGTGACATCTGGACATATTCGGTTCACAGGCTGTAAGTGCATAAGGTGACAGTATGCTTATAATATTTTTTTTATGTGTTTAATGTTAATGTTAATTTTACGTCCCTTTCACATCAAGTAAATCTGCGTGATTCGAAATCCTCATATTTCCTTGATAACGAGTGCCCTGCGCTCCATTTTTTTATCTATTAAGTAATCTAGGTCTTCCGTTTGACTAACGCGACGTTACGGAGGTGTATGTCTAGCTCAATGACGTAATTTTAAATTCCTTTTTTGTTTTAATATTTCCTTTATTGCCTATATCCTCAATTAGTTATTATCAATAACTTATTGCTCACTTCCGTCCTGATAGCCTGGTATTTTTTTGTTGTATTTCGTACATAATATGCAGCGCGCATTGATATAGAGCGCAATGTGAATAGATACACAATTTATCTTATTTTTTTTGGTATAAATTAAATTTTATTCAAGTCAAATTACAAATACAAATTAAGAAATATTTCTATAACAAACAAAGACTTAATCAAATAACCCACCCCTAACCGTAACAGGTGCAAAGGTGCCCATTACACTGGCTGCATTGGCACGCTGTACGGTAATGGCCAACCTTTGCACCAGGTACGAGCCGGAGCGGGAGTCACCTGTCTTCTCTCTTAACCTCCGCCCTATCTCACCCACCAAACCCTTGTTCCCCAAAGCCCCAACAACCCGTGCTCTCCACAACGATGGGAACGAAAAGATAACGTGCCTGCAAAGCCGAATTTCGAACGTTTCGTACAAGCAGCCTCTGCAGTAGTTGCCGAAGAGTAAAGGGTGCGACCCAGGTGACTAGCGGCAACAGTGCTGAGGCAAGTAGCGTTCTGTTATATCCCTACTATAGTATGGAGACCCTACACGCCTAAAGCAATATCAGCATTTTCTCTTTGTTTCATTTTGATTCTTAGTTCATACTTCAAGTCAGTCTCAATCCGTCATCAGTTCCAAACACTTGTCTCTTTCTTTGTAAAATAAGTTATAATTATTTCAAAATCAATTAAAACTCTGTGTTCATAAAAACTGTTCTTTTTTAAAAAGACATTTCCCGAGTCCCGTATAACATTGGTGGCAGCGGTGGGATTTTTAAAATCCTCGGATCGCCTCTTTTGGAAGAAAATTCAAGAAAACTGAAAAATCATACAAGAAGTCTACAAGAAATCAAGAACATAAATCATCGCAACCAGTCGCCGCATACACTGTCTATAAGAAGAAACCTTCTATCTCGTCGTATCACTGTATCCTGTCTCAGTATCCTATCGCCGTGTTGTCTGCTCTACTCTGAGAAGTCCTGTCGTCGCATCACCGTGTCAATATTCCACGCCCGTACTTCGTCGCCGTACCTACCTTGGTATCCTGTCGCCATATCCTGTTGCCGAGTGCCGCTGTATCCTGTGAACACCTGTGAAACTTACCTGTTCTTCACCTACTAGTCCTGCCGTCGGAAGCCCATAACATCAACTACCAACTCACCTCAAGAGAAGGAGTACCTCGCCATTCCAAGATGACCAGTATCGCGCCTGCAGTCGTCACGATCCTGTAAGTCCTTGAAACAAATTATTAACTTTCGCAAACATATATATCAAAGTGAACATTTGAATTTAAATATACTTGTCTGTGAAGATAATTGTGTAATCAGCATCAGTGATTTATTTAAATAATACTTACAAAGATAATTATAATATTGCAATTCACCTAAATATATTTTACGTAAGTACTAGTATTCAATAACATACATAGATCTAATCATATTGTACAACAATTGTTTAACTCAGTTACTAAGGTCCGAGTTTAGCGCAACATTCCTTTCTTATCGTGAGCGCCTCGCGTCTTACTTTGTTTTGACTAACGCCTTAGCACACTATGCCTAAAGACAGTAAGGACAATCAAACCGATCCAAATACAATGACTACGAAAGAAATCGACATGAATATTTTGTGTAAATTTATTAGTAAATTCGATGGAAATCGTGAAAAATTAAATGCTTATTTAAATAACTGTAGAAATGCGATGAGCCTCGCATCACAATCACAACAAGACGTTTTATTAGTATATATATTAAGTCAATTAGAAGGCCGTGCCGAAAGTGCATGTTCAATAAAAGAATTTGAAAAATGGCAACAACTAGAGGAATTTTTGAAATCGCAATTTGGAAAACGTAAACATTATGCTGCACTTCTCTCAGACCTTCAGGAAAGTCGTCAATCTAATAATGAAACAGTCAATCAATTCGCTCTTCGTGTAGAGTCTACTTTATCCAAGCTGTTGACTGAAATACCTTCAACTAAGAAAATTGAATTACCTGGCCGTGTCGCCGCAATGCAGGACTTAGCTCTGCATACATTTACTTCAGGACTCATTCCACGTTTATCGACTGTTGTGAGATGTCGTGACCCCAAAACTTTAAACGATGCTATTAACTTTGCCGTTTCGGAGGAAAAAATATATCAAATTTCTTTTAAGCGGAATTCACCCTCTTCCTTTAATAATAATTCGAACTCGCCTAACTTTCAACAGCGCTCACCTCAGCGAGCATTTCAACAAAATCGAAACTCTACTCAAAAAAGTGTGAATGTTCCGAACAGGTTTAATAATCAAAGACCCGCACCAATATCACCTAACTCTACTCTTCCCGTTTGTCGCTACTGCAAATCCGTAGGTCATACCATTGACGTTTGCCGTAAACGTGAGTACAATAACAGCCGTCGATTTGGAAACTCCCAAACTCAACAACCAAACCGACAAACCTTCTATCGGAATAATCAACCTATCCATACTGTTAACTTACCTGAAGAACAAGACTCACGAGACGAAGTCGATTATATAGGCCGAAATTTAAACGAGGAAACCCTTCCTCTCAACATCGTACAGGAACAATAAGGGATAAAATCGATGTTTATGCTATATCTAATACTTCAAAATTATATTCTACTGTCTGTAAATCGTCCACTAACTACACGGGTAGCCAGTCCCAAATAAATAGTGGTCATAAGAGATTTATTACTTCTCAATCTACTACATCCACTAACTACAAGGGTAACCAGCCCCAAATAAATAGTGGTCATATGAGATTTATTACTTCTCAACCTACTACATCCACTAACTACAAGGGTAACCAGCCCCAAATAAATAGTGGCCTTACTAAAACTTTTAATTCTAAATCTACTAAATCCAATAACTACGAGGGTAACCAACCCCAAATAAATAGTGCCCACATGAAAACTACTAATTCTATACCTGCTAACTACAAGGACAAAGAGTCTGAAACCAAAAATGAAATTTCACTTAAATCTAAACTTACCTGTGATATCGCCTTACCACCTAACAAACTGTTATCCATGTCTTGCCCGTCCTGTACAGCATCTGTAAAAGAAGAAAACACATTAAAAACATATAATATAATATCTAACCCAGTGAAAAAATACTTACCTTTCGTAGAAGTTCAATCATCTGTCTCTAGCAAACCTTTAAAACTTCTCGTTGATAGTGGAGCATCCATCAGTCTCCTGAAAGTAAATACAATCGAAAAAATGCCAAAAATCACGAACCACATTATATCCTTCAGCGGAATAGGGACTATAGAAAATCCAATGCACTCATAAGGTCACATTTTGATCAATTTTAATGCAATAAGTCATCACTTTCACGTTGTACCCAATATAAATTTTCCTTACGATGGAATAATAGGTAACGACTTGCTATCCACTCTTGACTCCAAAATAGACTACACAGCAAATGCTCTTACTATCAATAACACCTTGAAGTTTACCGAACCAATGTACACCATTCTGCCTCGAACCGAAACAGTGATTGAGTGCTCAGTACTGAACCCTGAAATTAGAGAAGGACTTATTGTCGATCAAAATATTATCGAACATCTATTAATAGCAAACTGTATTGTCAAAGTAAAACCAAATTCCAGAATTAATATATCCGTTGTTAACACCTCAGAATCCCCGATTAAAGTAGATTCAAATCTGAAATTAAAAATAATACCTTTAGACAAAAGTGACCAACATAACATTTTCTATACGCCTAGATTCGATGAGAACCAGATAAATGCCATGAATCGAACCGAAAAGGTCATTAATTTACTACGAGTGTCTCATCTAAATTCAGAAGAAACAGATGCATTGTACGACCTTTGTTCTACTTACTCTGATATATTTCACCTTCCTGACGATCACTTGACTACGACTGACGTTTTACAACATGAGATCACTACAACTTCTTCTATTCCAATCAATACGAAAACCTATAGATTCCCTGACATACATAAAGAAGAAGTTCAATCTCAAATAAATAAAATGCTTGACGAAGGAATAATCAAACCTTCTACTTCCCCATGGTCTTCCCCTATCTGGGTCGTACCTAAAAAGACTGATGCCTCTGGCCAACGCAAATGGCGTGTCGTCATTGATTACCGTAAATTAAATGTAACTTATTACGTAAATTAAATTAAATGTAACTAATTAAATTAAATATAACCATCGGAGATTCTTACCCTATACCTAACATATCTGAGATTTTAGATCAATTAGGCAAATGCAAATACTTCAGCACCCTTGATTTAGCTTCTGGCTTTCACCAGATCAAAATGTCAAAAGAAGACGCGCCCAAAACTGCCTTTTCTGTCCCACAAGGTCATTTCGAGTTTACTCGGATGCCTTTCGGCTTAAAAAATGCCCCCGCAACATTTTAGAGACTCATGAACTCTGTTCTCTCAGGCCTACAGGGAATTCAATGTTTTGTCTATTTAGATGATGTAGTAATTCACTCGTTTGACCTCGATACCCATGAAAAACCTCTCTAACGTATTCGACAGAATTCGTAATTTCAACCTAAAACTCCAACCTGACAAGTGCGAATTCCTCCACAATGAAGTATCTTATCTTGGCCATATTATTACAGATCAAGGAGTAAAACCAAACCCTGAAAAGACCAAAGCCCTAGAAAACTTTCCAATTCCCACATGCCCTAAAGATATAAAATCTTTCCTGGGATTAGTGTCGTACTATCGTCGTTTCATACCAAATCTGTCCAAAATAGCTAAACCCTTAACGAACCTCTTGAAGAAAAACGTCCCTTTCAACTGGCAAAACGAACACCAACTCGCCTTCGAAAAGCCGAAATATGCTCTGATTTCAGCCCCTTTATTAGCCTACCCTAATTTCACAAAACCATTTATCCTCACTTGCGATGCCTCGAACTTTGCTATCTCTGCTATACTTTCCCAAGGTCCCATAGGAAACGACCGCCCTATTGCCTATGCTTCTCGAACCCTAAATAAAGCTGAAAGCAATTACAGCGTCACTGAAAAGGAATGCCTAGCCATCATCTTCGGCACAAAAACCTTTCGCCCCTATCTTTATGGTCGGCGCTTCACAATAATAACAGATCACAGACCTCTTAAATGGTTATTTAATTGTAAAGACCCTGGATCCAAACTCATAAGATGGAGGCTCAAACTCGAAGAATTTGAGTACGAAATCGAATATAAAAAAGGCAAAATCAACAGCAATGCCGACGCATTATCTCGCTTTCCAGTTCATCCAATTGTCCAAGATGAACCAAATCCACAACCATCTACTTCCAACGCAGTAGACAACCCCATCAATAACCCTGTTTCAAACATGGAACCAGGATTTCCTCAAGACCTTCTCGACGACCTTGCAGACTTAGATGCTTTGGAGTTTAGTCCACCTGACATAAACCTTCAAGACATCGATTTAAGTCTTCCTTCTATTCCTACTCAAATAGGCTCTCCTAGTGAGACTAGTGACATAACAGAACCGACTCCATCAAATATCAACAAAGACTATTCCGACTTTCTTAAAACTATGAGTAATAAAAGCGAAACTTTTAATGTCCAAATTCGGGAGCATTAAGAAAGCCTCCTCAAAAGCAGCTCTAAAGTTATTCTTATGCCCGTATCTATCGACCTTGACGAATCAAATCCCTACCTTCAAGATATCCTGTCTACACTCGACGACTCAACAACCTTTATTAACGAAGAACGAGAACTCCATTCATTCCGGAGACTGCAACACAACGACAAGACCTATTACCTACTCTTTACAAAAGTGTATTATTTCGATGGTTGCACATACCCTGAGATCTTTAAAACACTGAAATCAGTACGAGACGATATCTTACTTACCGGAACCATAAATGAATTTGCTATATCCGATTTCAAAGATCTATTCCAACAGTATTCCTACGTAAAAATTTATAGTATGCTAATGTACTTATTCAACAATACTAATGTCACTGTAAATATTCACCGCAACAGCATCATTTACCTTGTACCTACTGAAATTGCTAAAGTTTTAAGAGAAAATCATGACATCCCCATTGCAGGACACTTAGGCTCTAATAAAATGTATGAACGGGTCAAAGAACGTTATTACTGGAAAAACATGCGATCAGATATTGAAAATTATGTTAAGAACTGTAAATTATGTCAATCAAACAAAGCTCTTCGTAAAATAAACAAATCTCCTATGCAAATAACGACCACTTCTACTCGTCCTTTTGAGAGAATTAGCCTTGACATCGTTGGTCCTCTTCCTGAAGCCGGATTACAAAAACTAAAATTCATACTTACCCTACAAGATGACCTTACCAAATTTTCCATAGCCTACCCAATCTCTAACGTAACTGCTGAAGAATCCTGTGAATGCTTAGTCCATTTCATATCCCTATTCGGTATTCCCAAAACTATACTAACAGATCAAGGGACAAACTTTACTGCTGATCTATTTAAACAAACTTGTGATTTTCTTAAAATTAAGCAAATCTGGTCTACGCCTTACCATCCACAGACACAAGGAGCCCTAGAACGCAGTCATTCAACCTTAAAAGAGTACCTAAAATCATACGTGAACGAAAATCAAACTAACTGGCACAGATTCGTTTACACCGCCATGCTAACCTACAACAGCAGTGTTCATAGCACAACTCGGTTCACTCCGTATGAACTCGTTTTTGGCCATAAACCGTTTATCCCTGACTCTATCTTTGATTCTCGTCCCGATGTCACTTACCCGGAATATGTTAAAATGCTGCATCATAGACTGAAAACATCACGCGAAAAAGCACTGCAAAATATCCGCGACTCAAAAGAAAAATCAAAAACATACTACGACAAACAATCTCGCCCAGTCCAGTACAAAGTCGGTGATTATGTATATTTAAAAAATCATTTAAGACTGCGGAAAGCCCTCTCACCCCTATGGAAAGGTCCATATAAAGTCGTTAAAATTCATGGCTTTAACACTTTATCCCTCCTAATTAATCGACGCCATGTCAAACACCACTTTGACGAAGTTAAACTAGCTCATGAAAATCCTTAATTAAAATTAAAACTATATACTACTGATTGATTTTATTTTACTTTTATAACTTATACACACATACATATTTCATTCTTATTTTACGTTACAAGTTTACACTTTATAATCTCAAGTATACAAGTTATTCATCCTAGTTAAATTATCATTACAGAATCGCTGTTCAATGTAACGCCGTCTTAACCTCCGGAGACAGCAAAACAGTGGAACGTATTACCAAGAGTCCTGGCATTCTCTTTGATCCCATGGGTACTCTGAAAATTATAAATGATCGATTTGATATTGTCATCCCAGTAGATGTGACTACTTTTAAAAATCATATTGAGAATATTCAAAACGTACTCAATATAATTAAAGTCCAATGCCGCGAAAATAAAGTAATACATGATAGCAAATGTCTGAATATGCTAGAACTATTAGAATCTCTATTTACAGATATTCTACGCGACTTTAACTCTATTTCTCATATAGTTTCTAATAGTTTATCCAAAGGATCCGCATGGTTTGCTGGTGTTGGTAGCGTATTCAAACACATATTTGGCACCATGGATGAAGATGATGCCATACGTTATAACAAAGCCATTCAAAACTTGAATAATAACGATAAAATCCTAGCAAATTCGATAAAGAAAAGTATAATTATATCACAGTCCGCTATTTCTAACATGAACAAATCACTTCATGAATTGAATGAAAATGAAGCTAAGCTAAATAACGTCATTGATGAAGTCACCACATCTCTCAACAATATATCTCATATTGTATTAGTAGATAATTTTAAGATTAGAATTAATACTGCATTGAACGTCTTACAAAGTAATCTATTAACCATTTCCTTCAAAATCGAAGACATCCTTAACTCTATGTTATTTGTAAAAAGCAACAGTATTCACCCATCTATTGTCACACCACGTCAATTATACGAAGATATTATAAGTAACCTTAAGTTAGTTCCTAAGTACAGAGACTTCCCAGTGAATCTCGAATTTAACAACATTCACACCTTAATGAATATTGCCGATCTAGTTTGTTATTATTTAGACGGTAAAATAGTGTTTGTAATTAGAATACCTTTAGTTAGTGCATTAGAATATAACTTGTATAAGAATGTACCTTTACCTACTCCACATTCTTCCGAAAATCCTAACTCTTATATAATGATTCTACCTACCGAAGAATATTCAGCTCTTAGTAAAGACAAATCTTCATTTACATATCTCAATAACCTGAACCTCTGTAAACATATCTTAAGTGAAACCTACCTTTGCGAAATCAGCGACATCTACAGTGTTTCAAGTAATCCATCCTGTGAAATGGAAATCATTACCAAAGCCGTATCTTCTTTGCCGAATAATTGTCAGTTTAGATTCCTCTATGGAAAAATAGATATTTGCCACGGGTTAAATAATGGTAAATGGATATTCGTTCAATCACACCCCACCAAAATTTCTATTGAATGTCAGAATAACGAGCTAACTGAATTAGTATTATCCGGTACGAGTGTACTTGATATTCCACTTGAATGTATAGCCTATTATAAGAACGTTAGAATATTTAAGAAAAGTTTTCCTAGAATAGATGTACCTTATGTAACCTCTGATTTTAATATTATTAATGATAGCTGTTGTAATTTAGGTCGCCTTAACGAATTAAATATTCCATTTTCTACTATTAAAAACGTTAACTTAGATAAATTAAGAAATATGAAATCTGTATCTGACCAAATCATACAAGATTTAGAGAAAGTAGAAAACTCAAATGTTTTAAGTAATCACATTAGCTTTCCAATCCTCACTATTTTATCAATAACCTTATGTATTAGTTTTATTTCTTTATACTTTTGTAAAAAGAACAAGTGTTTGAAATCGTTGTTTTCCAAATCAAATGAGACTACAGTTCCTTCAGACGATAATGAAAGTATAGAATTAAATCAACCGCGCTTACGTGCAATTTGAACTCATGTATGTAAACTTACATTTTCCAGTAAGTTTCCTCTTAGCGTGGGGGTTGTTATATCCCTACTATAGTATGGAGACCCTACACGCCTAAAGCAATATCAGCATTTTCTCTTTGTTTCATTTTGATTCTTAGTTCATACTTCAAGTCAGTCTCAATCCGTCATCAGTTCCAAACACTTGTCTCTTTCTTTGTAAAATAAGTTATAATTATTTCAAAATCAATTAAAACTCTGTGTTCATAAAAACTGTTCTTTTTTAAAAAGACATTTCCCGAGTCCCGTATAACAGTTCCATACTAGGCTCTTGTCATTGTTTCATGATACCAAGGTCAGCCCGTCTGGTCTCTTACCATCAGAACTACATAGGCCAGGCGGCTCAAGTCTCTAGTTTTCTTTATGCAATCAAGTACCGAGACGAGCAAGTCGTAAGCCTGATGGTAAACGCTAGCTCATGACAGAATTAATATTCTACCGCATCCCCTTACAGCGGAGATAAGAGTCTATTTTGGGGTCATTGGGCTAAGTCGTGGTAAAAGAAATAATTATACTGCAGAGCACGCATTTCACGCTCTTAATATTATTGTTTCTTACGCTCATTTCCTTTCCATAACCAATCAAAGATCAAAAATCTTTCCCGTCGTATGTGCGCTTGAAAGCACGTGCTTGAGTGAAGGCATACGAATCGTATACGACATTTAACCACACATGTCGCAATTCCTGGAAAGTAGTAGATTTCTGAGAAAACTATTGTATTATTGGCCAAATATGGCGAGTGGCGAGTCTACGGGTTAAGGTGTTTGAGTTGCTTCAACTCACACTATGACGAATTGAAAATAGTACACATATTTTAGTATAAATTATATGTATCTGAGAACTTGGTTGTTTTTAAAACATGTTTCAAACTACAGATCAAGTTTCACTAGTTGTGTTTTTCAAACAATACTGTGTCGCTGTTAATTCAAACGCTGCTCAAATACCTAAGCATGTGGTGCTTCCCTTGAATTAATAGTGCAATTAGCTACATTATACGTATAAGAAACAGGATATAAAGTATAAAGGATACATGACATAACTATTCATGGGATTTTTTTTGGTGGTAGTACCACGCTGTAACCCCACAGCTGAATGGGCCGGCAGTACCACACTCCCACATAACACCGAGGTGAAGTAACATAGCTTGCTATTGCGTTTCAGTCGGTCTGTGGGAGTTTTCGGAGGCAATTCCCCCCTCCCCCTTTCCCTATCCTTCCCCCTCCCCTCCACCCTCACCCCTTCCATCTCTTCCTTCCTATCGTCCTTCCTCAAAGGTCGGCAACGCATCATCAAGACCTCCGGTATTGCGGTTGACCGGTGGGCGACGGTATCAGTTACCATCAGGTGAGCCGCTTGTATGCCAACCTATCCCATAAATATATATATATATATATGTCACATCGAGTTTCCCAACGGGTAGGTCTTAAGATGAACATGGACAAGACGAAAATTATGTCTAATGCCCATGTTGTACCTACCCCAATATCAGTTGGGAACTCAGTTCTTGAAGTTGTTGACGCGTACATCTACCTGGGACAGACAGTCAAACTAGGCAGGTCCAACTTCGAGAAAGAGGTCAATCGTCGAATCCAACTCGGCTGGGCAGCGTTCCGGAAATTTCGCGAAGTCTTCTCGTCAAAAATACCTCAGTGCCTCAAGACAAGAGTCTTCGACCAATGTGTGTTACCAGTGATGACTTATGGCACTGAAACGTGGTCTCTTACGATGGGCCTCATAGAAAAGCTCAAAGTCGCACAACGAGCTATGGAGAGGGCTATGCTCGGGGTTTCTCTACGTGATCGAATCAGAAATGAGTAGATCCGTAGAAGAACGAAAGTCACCGACATAGCCCAGAAGATTAGCCAGTTGAAGTGGCAGTGGGCAGGGCACATAGCACGCAGAACAGATGGCCGATGGGGCCGAAAGGTTCTGGAGTGGAGACCACGGACCGGCAAGCGCAGCGTAGGTCGTCCACCGACACGGTGGACAGACGACCTGAGGAAGGTCGCAGGACGACGTTGGATGCAGGCCGCTTCCAACCGGTCCTTTTGGAAAATCATGGGGGAGGCATATGTTCAGCAGTGGACGTCCTACGGCTGAGATGATGATGATGATGATATATATATATATTATATAATTCCTTAATATTTAGCTAGTGGCCAAACTATGTCGTAGTTTTCAGGCCGCCCGAAGGCTTTTGACATAGCCTAACGACTGTTTTCTTATAGTCTAAGATCCCGATATACAACGACCTTCACCGAGATGCTTATTTGATTAAACGTATTTTATATTTAATTTAATATGTCAATAAACATGTTGCATATGGGTTGCCTAGAAAATTTCAGTCTAGGATATGACTAATTAATATATTTTGTTGTTATATATTTCACCGGTATCGACAAATTCTATACCAATCGAAAGTATGAAGCCTATAGAATATGCAAACATTAGGTTGCCTATTTTTTCCCGTCACAACCCTCAGGTTGCCAGGTACAAACAGGTAAATCGATACTAGCATTTTGCACCGGTCTGATTATTGAATGAAAATTATATGATAAGAAAGATCATTTAATTCTGAACACGGTGGTATAGGGTTGTCTGCGAAAAAGCGGTCCCGAATTCCGATTGTCGAATTTAAAAAAGTTAAATATTGCTGCGAGTGAATGTGTGCGACTGAGAGGTCCCAACCAACCATCCCATGCGATAGAAGAGGACACAGCATAGCAGCTGTTTAACTCGCAATTATTTGCCCTTTGGTACCTATTTTTTCTTACAAGGCGGTGAGCTAACCAGGCTCTCGTATGCTAGGCGCTTTGTGGAGCCAGTTTTTTATTTTTAATCATACTATATACTTAACTACGATTTAGGCGCCCCCGTGAAACCGCTTAGGGGTGGTTGCCCTGGTTTGCCCTCCCCCTCCCTCTAGACCCATACTGACTATTGCTTAGTCTGTGTATGTGCAGAGAGCTCACGTACTGTCCACGTGACATGGACACTGTACTTGACATCCTGACAGGGATATTGACGTCACTGTGGCCACGTGCTGCCCTTTTGGAGATGATGTTTCATAAATAGGCACTATTGGATGCCCGTTTTAGAAACATTTTAGGAACATAGCTACTAGCACGACTTCATGGAATAATATTTTATTACTTGCTTAAAAGTTACCACTACCCGTTGCATTGGAATAAAAATAGCCTGTGTAAATCCCGGATACAAACCACCTACCATTCCTACCTAATATCCAAATCAGTTCAGCTGTTTTTGCGTGATTGCATAATACACACCTAAACATGCCAAATAGCACATTTATAATATCATATTATACTATATATTATTTACCTTAGTGCTGGCCTTCCTCGTGGTTCATTCTTCAAGTCAAAGTTTCCACTACGAAAGCGGTTAAATCAAAAACACACGGTGCGTTCATTGTTCATGTTCATGCCGCATCCTCTGCAATCACAGCGGTGACGTTTCGAGCGGTTTCTGCTGCGTTAGTACCACGTCGGAACTCGTATACGAAAATAACTCTGTTTCCATCTCCACGTTAAAAACGGAATGTAAAAACAATTGATAGTCTAACAATCAATAGCATCATTTTTTAATTTAGATTGTTAACATTTTCGTGCGAAAGAAATTTATCTCTGAAATTTGAAATTATGAAGGTAATCGACTCAATAAATCGACAATTTCATGTTAAAGCCCTTATTGGTAGTGTGATTAGATATATATATATATATATAACCTGGGTTATGGTGGAAACCAACTGATCTCTATGGGCATGGTTTTAGATTCCTTGTTAACTAATATTTTTTGATACGAGCAGGAAGTCCCCAAAAATGGTTATCGTTGATTTTATTTCATTTTCCTAGATTTATGTTACTTCTAGTTCTAGTACACAAGTGTAGGCAAAAGGAACAAAATCTAAAACGTTGTTGTGTTTTCCTCATCAATCGTCTTAGGACGTTTTAGGAGTGCATGCACCGCTAGAGTGCTGTCAATTCAAGACGTCGATAAAAATGAAATGAGGGTTTTACAAGCAGTTTATTTCATAAGCAGCGATTTACCTAAAAGTACATAAAATAATAGGACATTTCTAAGACTTACGTACACATTGACAGACTTAAATCATATTTTAACATACTAGATTACATTAAATTAATCAAACAAAACACTTAATTCCACTTTTAAAACAGTTATTCTCTTTATTCACAATTGTACTTGACACATGTACAAGACGGGACCTTTTCATATGTCGATAAACATTTTATAATAAAATTCCAGATGACATAAAATCCATTCAAAATTAATATTCTTAAACATGACGCTGGTAAATGCACATGACGTGCGACGCCGTATTCCCCAACGGAGTTGAGTTGAGGACAAAAAAAGAGAAAGAAATAAAATAGATCGGTCAGGTCTTCTCAACATTGCTACACCCTTCTAGGGTCATATGACACTGTAAAACATATGACATTTGTAAGATATATGATGCAATAAACAAATAAATAAATAAATAAATAAATACAAATTAATAATAAAAAATAGTAATTTTTGATACACATACACTGACGGATACTGTTTTTATTGAATAGTGCACTTTTTTTTTGTACGTTTTACGAGATGCGTTCGCTTGAATTCAAGTGAATGAAATTAAGACGCGGTCCAACCCCAATTTCAAAATAATTTACGATGCTTTACGTAAGGTTGAAAATCGCTTGTTATATTGGACTATGTAATGCGAAAATGCGTTAATTTTGTACGTTTTCTTTGTATCTTTCGATATATACCAACACAATTGAAAAAACTGCTGGTTACTACTTTAGTACTATATGTTGGCTATGTATTACCTAAAAAATAATATAGTGTTATCGCTGAAAATTCTGAGAGTTTGGACGTGAAAGTTTATTTTGATGCACCTATTTAGGATTTTTTCCTGCAGAGAGCGAGTAATATTTATAAATTCTGTTTGGTTATTACTCTTTGCCTGTTCCTTTTCTAACCTAAGTTTTTTTTTTCAAAGATTATTATCTATCTGTTTCGTTACACTCGATGTTTAAAGATTCTGCTTTTTACTATTATCAGGGTACGACCGCGCCTTAAAAGAATTCAAGTTAGAACTGAGAGCGCCTGGCAGGACAGTGACCTAATGCTAGATTTATTAACGTGACTTTGACTTGACTGATAATATCATAATAAAATTATAGCTTGAGTAATGACAAATGTAAAAACGTTAAAGCCTGGATAATAAAGGAAATAGAAATCTAAATAGTTAATTTTAGGGTATAAAATGGTGAAAAATGGCTTATAATTTTTTCTCATTTCTTTTTCTTTTCTTTTTGTCATTTTCCACCATTTGTTAGTTTAATTATTAGTTTACTATCAACATGTCAACAATTAGCTGTTACGTAATATTAGTTTGGTGAATGTTGGTCAAAACGAGCATAAGACTCGACTTCCGAGTATTAATCATTAAATTCAAAATAAATAAAGGCATTACCGAGAGAAAGCGGCAAAAAACTCGGGGCCATCCTGTTCAAATAGCTTTTACAATGATTATATTTACGCAATATACTAATGTACTTCCAATAATTTTTTTATTCCGCTCTCAAACTGTCAGGGATGGAACAGGAATCTGGCCAAACGTTTGGTTGAGGCGACGGGTGACCGAAATGCTGGCGCCTACTTTGGGCAAAAAGTGAGCATTACCATCCATCGGCCACTTTTGCCCCCGTGGGCTTATAGGTTAGTTTTAATTTCTGATTTTATTTTTAAATTTGTGTATAATACAAGTACAATTTGAAAAATTAATACCGACTTCCATTTTATTCAGTTATTGGAGTGTATCTCAAAAACAACTGGACCGAATTTGATAAAATTTAAATGGGACCAGCTTTCAAACAAAAGAAGAATTAAAAAAATAGTTCACCCAGTCGAAAGTTATGATGTAACAAACATAAAAAAGTGCAGTCGAATTGAGTACCATCTCCTTTTTTTGGAAATTGGTAGAAAACTGTATGTTTTCTAAAACAAAAAAGTATAATATATTCTTATTGACTGAGCAACGAAACTGTCCAAATTGACTTTCATCTGTCCGTATAATTATTTGTTAAGCTGTTCGTTGGTCTTCCTGTACAGGTCGCATTTCTTCACTAATCTTGACGAAACTTGGTATGCATGTTCTACTATTCAATATATTTTCTCTATGGTGATTTTCATTGGGGGGAGGGGGTACTTTCCCAAAAAGGGAGGAAGTTTGCTGCGGCGCTATTTATCGAACGATATGGATAAAATTGGGTACATTTAAGTACCTGACTTTAAAGAGTAATTTTAAAAATGAGCATCAAGAGAAGATGAGGTCAAGGAGTATCCGAGATAATAGGTTAGGAGTTACTGCGAAACAGTGCCGCTAATAAGACTTATCTGCTCGCGAGTTCTACTGTTCGCAAAATTACTAATTATGTATGATGCGTACATTGGCAGCAGTAAATAGCATTGATACCATTAAATATAACAGTCAAAACAGTTATGTAACTAAGAACTGTGTAACAATGGGTGGTCTTATCAAAGCGATCTCTTCACCACAACCTTTGAATGGAGAGGAATAATTGCAGAGAAAGGGATGGTGGTGCACAAACAGTATTGAATTAAGTAGGAATAGAAAATAAAATAAAAATGTACCGATACATACCTACATAGCATATTGTTCTTTTTGTATTCCTAAGGTTTATCTGTAACTTAGCAACGGTGCTTTGTGATGTCTATTCTTGATAGGCTTTATTTTTAACCGACTTCAAAAAAGGAGGAGGTTATATGTTTGAGTGATTTTTCTTTTATGTGTACGTTAGCTGATTTCTCCCTCATTTATGGATCTAATTTTTGTTTGGTAGAGTATACTTCCGAGGTGGTCCCATTTAAATTTCATCAAATTCGGTCTAGCAGTTTTTGAGTTACACTCCAAAAACTGAAAAGCGTTGCTTTGTCTTGATGATATCATCGTTAATAACCGACCCCGTAAGTAGAAGTGTCCATAAAAATGGTGAAAAGAATTTTTTTACCAATAAATGAAACCGACTTCAACACCAAAAACTGTGAAATAACTTGTCGGTTCGTCGGTAACATGCACACCATATTGTGATATTAGGTACCTACCTACTTTTGAACTATCATGGTACCGACTTCAATAAGTTATTTCACACATTTATGGTGTTGAAGTCGGTTCCATTTTTGTGTTTTCGTATGTTCTTTAAAATATAAGTATGCAGTTGGTAAAGTTAAGTCCTCAGAAATTGTGTATTTTGATTGTATGTATTTTAGTTTTTTTGGGTACCGTAAAAAAGTAATAAGGATTTCTTATAGGATTATTTTGTTGACCATTTGCCTATTTGTCAAGACCTGTGTTTTTCAATCTGTGGGTCGTGACCCTAAGGGGGGTCGCGAAACCTTAGTCGAAGGGTCGCCGGCAGAAGGAAAAAGGCAAGACAAACTACAATAACACACAGTTTTAGTGAAAGATGGGCTTGTTTTTTTTTTCAAAAATGTATCAAATCGTGGAGTACATATTTGCAAACCTCTCGCGGATTCTTGCAGAATATTATGTACAAGTATCAAAAGAAAAAAAAACAATATCATAGTATTTTATATTACAAATTCTTTGTCGGTCTGACAAGGGGGTCGCCAGAATTTTACAACCTGTAAGGGGGTCGCGAAATCAATAAGATTGAAAAACACTGGTCAAGACCAATTATTCTCAGGAATGCGTGGAGGTCTGCAATCCCTTGGGGGCTATAAAAAACTAGATGCGATGTCGTAAAGCACAATTAAAGGAAAATAACCGAATATTATGAAAATCTATAATTATATCTTATACTTGTAAGTAGGACTGAAATATTTTTTTCTTTGTCCTTACATAAACATACATTTCACCTTGGAGAATAGACTGTTAGCTATATCGATGTCAGGGAAGACATATTTTCAACTAGTGATTGTAGTGTGTACTTCAATCAAATGATATATTCGTTTTTTGTACGGAACCCTCGATACGCGAGTCAGTCTCTCACTTGTCCGGTTTTTAATCGTATTTGCGCCAGAGTTATTTTAAAATTAATCTTCTGTGCCACACATATTTTGCCATCTACGGTAATTTAAACAAAATTTAGTAAGGCAGAATTATAGTTTTTTTTTTTACTATTTACTTGAATTTCATTAAATATCAGTTTATCTGGCTAACAATATTGCTTAGTGCTTAGCTTAACGCTTAATACAGTTTACGTTTCTCATTTCTACTGAGGCCGTAGCACAAATAATTTGCGAAATTTCGTACTGAAAAGCGTCAACGCGTCACGCTTCAGCGTACATACTATGAGTTATCTGTATCACAGTAGTCCTAGATAAATGACAGTTAATACTTGACCTGATCGATACGTTACCTTACACTTATGCATTTAAATTCGTGCTAGGCCCACTGATTGTAAAAATTAAAAGTACTCCTGGAATTTAAAAAAAAATTGGCAGCGGTGGGATTCGAACCCACGCCTCCGAAGAGACTGGTGCCTTAAACCAGCGCCTTAGACCGCTCGGCCACGCTACCACATGGCCATTCTCTTGAAATTACTTGATCAAATCTAAACTTAAATACGGGAATACAATGAGTACCTATATTTAATCTTATATTCTGCAATGTTGACTTAATTGGGTTATCTAAAATAAATAATGTTAACACAGTGTGTGACATTTCCTTTCAGCCATCAAATTATACCGTAAATTCTAATTGTTTTTGTTTACAGTAAGTCTCAATTAAGCTGAAAAAAACTACTTTGGCTAAACCACAACAGGTTACTTAAGTAGGAAACAATATTTATTTTTGTATTAGCCGCACAATACAGATTATAGAAGGCACATCAGTAAAACATACAGTTATAGTAGTCTTAACTATTCCCCTAACCAACAAGTGCACATATAGCTTTCTTTGAATAATTACAAAGTATGTATTTTTAAACTTCATTTATTTGTATTAATATACTTAATATGATATTACATTACCTCGTGGTATAACGTACACACATAAAACAATAGTTTGTGGTCACTAGCATAACATGATATAATTTTTTAAATTAAGTAAACTTAATCAACAATTTATTACTACTAGTAGTTCTGCGAACAGTAGACCTCGCGAGCACAGTCTTATCAGCGGCAATTTTTTGCAGTAATTACAAACTACTATCTCGGCAACCACTTGACCAATTATGCTCAATTAATAATGATTAATGATTCAAATTTTTTCTTGTTGTGTTGTTTAAGGCTAGTAATCGACTTTCGTCTGAGCCAAGACCACAGATTACGACGTTCTCCCTTTACGTGTTTATTTCTACACACATAAGCTTAGCCACAAGATTGTGCCGCCATCTTGAAGTGCAATTACTTGTAGTCAATAGAGTTCATCATATTAATACATTACAGTAAATATACTAACTAATAATATCTACATTATAATTAGTATCTAAAAAAGGTAGAAGTTTTAAGAGCAGACAAAATGGTATACCCTCTTTCTCACTCTTTTACTGCGGATACCACTGGCCCTCGAACTCGATTGTAAGTACTTATCGTATCCGTATCGATCTTGCAATCGAGTTCGAGGGCCAGTGGTATCCGCAGTAAATGAGTGAGAAAGAGGGTAGACCGTTTTGTCTGCTCTTAAAACTTCGAACTTTTTTCACATCCACCCGCATATTCAGTCTACCCGTGAACATGGTGCATGTAACTGCGCCGAAATATCGGGAACTCCAAAACCCGCCTAATCGTGGTGTACATCCCGTGAATACTAATTATAATGTAGTTAACAACCGCGAAAGTCTAAAACAAGTAATAATATCTAAAATAACAGCCGTGAATAAGAATAGTGTTGATGACAGTGTTCAAGATTCAAAAGAGATGTATTAGAATTATAAATAAAGCTTGGTTCTTGGACAGCTGCAGACCGCTATTCAAAGCATGTAACATACTTCCTCTACCATGTATGTACATCCTGGAAATTTGTATTTTTGTGAAAAATCATCCAGAGTATATCAAAAAACGCTGTGAAGCTCTTACCCGGCAAGCGCGAGCAAGGTTTGACAACCTTCTGTACCAACCCCCAGCACGGAAGGATATGTACAGAAGGAATGTTTATAATATGTGCATAGTAATATATAATAAAATACCAAATGACATTAAAATATTAAATGGCAATAACTTTAGACGAAAATTGACTAATTATTTGCTGGACAAGAGTTTTTATAGTGTTAAGGAGTTTAGAGACTCAAAATTGTAATGATTTGTTAATAATTTGATTTTAATGCTATTTATTTCTTTATTTTGACATTTATCTATTTTAATTATAATACCATTTTTTTTTTTCTAACTTGACATTTACTTTAATATTATATACAATCTTAATTTTTGAAGTTCAAGAACTCGCACGTCTGCTTGCAGATTGAGTACAATTTGCCACATTTATATTATTTAAGACTTTTATGACTGTATTCTGGCGAATATATGATTTGATTGATTGATTGATTGACAATTCTAACAATATACAGGTATGTTCATGACTATTGCCCGCCACTACATGTGATATTTGACAAAAGTTCAAATCAACTCCAGCAAATTTCAGAGTTTATCCATGTGACTTATTATTAGTCATCGCGAAACAAACCTTAATTGGGCCATCTTTAATCCAAACAAAAGGTAATTTTGGATCAATTGTACACGTGTCACGAAGGCTGTTTCTCCTCAAATAATATATTGTTTCAATAACATGAAATATCTAAATACAAATTTTCACACCTATTAGTCCAAAAACAAAGATTTTTCCATACAAAGTTTCATCCCCCTTTTCACCCCCCTAAGTCTAAAAAGTATTAAAGAAACATGTTTTATTTTAAATAAACTATATATATATATATATATATATACACAAATTAACTTCACGTAAATTATTTGCCCTATAAGTTAAAAAACAAAGTACTTTCATAGAAACGTTTTCACTCATTTTTACCCCTTTAGGAGATGAATTTAGAAAAACCCTTTTTAGTACACATCTACCTATCAAGACAAAAGCACCTTCCTTCACCTTTCAAGTTTCTACGACCTGCGGTTAAGGCTGTGCGTTGTATGTCATTCAGGTAGATGATAGTAGAACATACATACCAAGTTTCGTCAAGATTGGTTGAAAAATGCGACCTGTACAGAAATAGCAACGAACATCCGAACAAACATACGGACAGCTGAAAGTTTTGGCCAGTTAAAGCTTTGAGCACAAAGTCTTATTAGCGGCAATTTGTCGCAATGCTTCACAACCTATTATCTTTATCAATTATTCTCATATTCTAATTTCCACTTTAAAGTTACATAGGTACCTAATATGTATACTAAATTTTATCAAAACCGGTCTTTAAACAGCGCCGCTGCAATTTTTAAGGAAAAGTACACCCCCAATCTAAAATCGCTGACGACAAAAAAAAACAATTAAATAGTACAACATTCGTACCAAGTTTCATCAAGATTGGTTGAAAAATGCGACCTGTACAGGAAGACCAACGAACAACTTGACAAATATACACAGACATATGAAAGTCAATTGCCTAGTTAAAAAAAACGCTTCGCTCGCTTCGCTCACTCGATCAAAAAGGTTTATATTCAATATAGCATAACTGCTCCCCTGGCTCGAACACATGCGGTGATCCTCCTGGGCATGCTGAGAATCAAGTTATCCAGCATTTCTTGGCGTAACCTGTCCCATTCTTGAATAACGGCTTACATGAGCTCTGACAATGTCTGGCGACGTGGCTGACGGTTCCAAACAGCTCCCTTAAGAGCATACCACGCGTGCTCTATTGGGTTTAAGTCAGGCGAGCCGACAGGCCAGTTTAACCTTGTGATGTCGTATTCTCGGAGAGCAGCATTTACTCGTTAAGCTCGATGGGCAAACGCATTATCATCGACCAGTACAAATTGGTGCCCATGGTTTACTCGGAATGTTCTGACAATTTCATCTATAGCAACTAAAAAGAGGAAGAAACAATATTATAATCTACCGTAACCAAAAAGTTGTCGATTTTTTAAAAGTATTCTTAAACTTTTTTCATGTGTGTATGTAATGGTATAGGTATGATGCTATTTAAATTCTAAATTCATTTATTTCACGTATTAGGAACCCATATTGCGTAAAGTTAAAAAAAATTATAACAATTAAAATTGCACATAAAACATAATATACAGTCAAACTAAATATAATAACCATATTAATTTAAATCACAATAGTCAATCATATTTGATTGATCAATCTTTGAATTTCAATTGATCATAGGCACAAGTTTATCATAATATACAGTCAAAATTATATTTTTAATACAGTTGCTCAAAAAGTGGCGTATTGCAGGGACGTATAGCGTTCGGGATGTGGGCTATTACATACTCGTGCTTTTTTTTACCTTTGCCGAACTTGTGCGTTCTCTTTCCCAACTGTCAAAATGCGTATTAAAATAATAATGTCTATTAAAAAGAAAAACCAACCATGAAGTTTTTACTAAAAAAAAATCATAGAAGTTTTTATGATTCATGCAAATACGTATATTTCTAAAAAGAAGCTACTAATTTGTTTCAATATCAGATTTAATGTATTGATTGAATGAGTTAGGTTAGGTTTCATTTCATTTCATCTCATTGAATTTCATTTTCATTTCATATCAATAAAAAAATTCTACTGAAGACTTGGCTGTATGGGCATAGTTCCCTTTGCCTACCAGAATGGGTGAAGAAAAAAAAATCTCTGCTTATATTCTACAGTTGGCGCCATTTTCCAGTAATTTCTCTTGCTGCAGTGCCCTTCACACCCTAACACAGTAATGGTTGCGCACTACTGCTTCACGGTGGGTTCTGCGGTGGTACTGCACAGCAAGCCTACTTCCTTTACTATGTCGGGTTTCCTCACCGGTTACTCCGCATCCCGACGGCGGAAAGGATATCTCTTTACTCTTTCCTCTTCAGACAATGAAACAAACGGTAAAACCACGAATACTCGTATATTTTCGTAAAAACAATGTAACAGGTGTCATATCTTTTCCACTCCACTCTCATCTCTTTTACATAATATTAAGCTCAGAGTCATCCGAGATAAGAATAATTCCAGGTTTAATATTTGCTTCTACTTTTGATAAAAAGGCTAACGTCCCGCTCTTGCTGTATGCATTTATTTACAAAGGGTTTCTAGGGATGTCCCGTCGCATCGGTTACAGATTGTCCACATTAACACGTGGACTAAAGAGAGACTCGAGTTTAAACCATGGCTTTCGCATGACTACAGAAATAATATTTTTAATTTTAATATTTTAAAATTCGACCTCCTTTTGGGTTTTGCCGGAGTCGGGTTATTGTGTACCCAGTCACACTTGCGCCTTCAAGATGAATTCCAATGACGTATATTTTTATATTATTAAGTAGTTATAATTTTAATTTTTAGAATTTATTTATAAAGGTATTATAAATAAATTATAAATAAATATTTAGGTGCCTTAGCTACTCGTAGTTACGAGCGGACACAGGAACAGACATACACAGGTACATACATACATACAGGTCAAACACATAACACTTTTGAGCAGCCGGGTCGGGTAAAAAAGATTAAGTTTTTAAGTGAGTTTGTAAGTGTTTGACGTAGGAGATAATCTACGGAAGAACTGTTTAAATTTTTTTCTCATTACGGGCACAGTATTAATATTCACCTATAAGACTATGCTGTGGGTAGCTACATAATTCCTGAATGCTAAGCAAATTTTTGTTCAAATAAAGATAAACTTTCAGTTCGATAATAACGGTATCAAGCAAACGGTAACAAGCAAACGGCAAGCGCAGCGTAGGTCGTACTTCGACACGGTGGATTGCGAACTAATAAAGATCGCAGGACGACGTTGGATGCAGGCCGCTTCCAACCCGTCCTTATGGAAAATTATGTTCAGCAGTGGACCTCATACCCTCGCACTAGGACTCTCTGTTTCGTGGGAAGCATGGACATACATAATAATACATTACAACATTCAATACCCAACAACAAACATTTCGGCACATCTCTTCATAACACAAATGTTTGCCCTGGTCTAGGATCGAACCTGGGACCCCTTACATTAAAGGCATGGTCGCTACAACTGATCTAAGGGAGCTGTCAAATAATATCTAGAAATCAAAATCGAAAAAACAAGCCTCACAAGTACAATCGCCAGTATCGTAGTATCATAAAAGTATTTATAAATAGAAAATACTGTCCCCATCAAACTCCATCCTAAAATTTGCAAAATTTCTACAACAATGAGCATGCCTCTAAACAAGGAAGCCACTAATAATCCACATTAGTTGATTATCATAAAAATCCCAGCTACTGTAGCGAAATCGTGGCAACCTTGCGTACAGAAAATATTGAAGGGTGATAACTTATTTTAATTTAATTTAATGTTTCAATATTTTGGCGTGTTTTAATTGATATTGTCATAATTTTAGTTTGTTTTGATTTAGTTTAAATTCATTTATTTTCGTTTGATTTAGTATTATTTTATTTTATTGGATTTTACGTAATTTAACTTAATGATTAACTATTAAATTGATGATGTTTTTTATATAATTAGATGTAAGAAATGGATTTTAATCTGAAATAAATAATGGATTGATTGATTGGTTGATTGATTGATAACCAAATCCAATGCTTGTGAATCACTTTATACCGACCACACGTAGAGTGAGATTATTTATATAAAGTATGTTGTAAGCTGGGTTCGGAATGATCCGAAATTTTCCTCGAGTGTCCCATCACTATCAAAAATGACAGAGCCATTACAGTTTCACTGTCCAGACGCGACAGATGCAAGCGACGTGTTTCCGTTTAGTGTCTAGGAATAATTTAACTTTCCAAGGGTTTATGTGTTTGCTCTTGTATATTGTTTATTCAAAATATTTGAAAAGATTTAGGGCCATTTGCATGACGACTCACGAAATAAATTTAGTACAAATCAAAATTGAAACATTATATTTCTGTATTTTACTTGAAAGCTGATAGGATGACGAACGCTATATAGGTATTAAGTGAATAGCAAGACTGCCTTAAAGTATAGTCTATACAAAATGATTACTTATTTTGTAATAGTAAGTAATTACTTAAAGAGTAATTTTATTTTCCAAAAAAATAAACAAAAGAAACTTACAACCGACATGCTTTGCATGTTGGTTGTCATTTTTAAATAATTATACAATTTTTTTTTCCCATAATTTTGAGTAAGTATTATAATTAATTGAACAAGACTGTGTCACTTATTATATTTTTTTCACATTTTTGTGACGTTTAAGTATTATATGTAATAAGCATTTATTAAAAAGCTGTTGTTTTGAAATTATGAACAAACATTTCAATTTTATTTAATTTTATGTATGGACCGAACTCATCATCATTGGATCATCAGCCGGAAGGAACATAAACCTCTTCCTACAATACACGAATGTTTGCTTTCGATACATTTTGCCATGAATGCCAGGCTTATTGAAGATCATAGCTTTTAAGAAAATACCTTTATCTACGATGCCGTATATTTTATTTTTGTCATCTGTTACAAGTGCCGCGGGTGGAGTTAGATGCAACCCTACGGGGCTGCGTCCCACGGAAGTAACACCATCGGACTATGAACCTTAAGAACTATGCCATTACACTCATTATCGCAATTCTCAGGAGCCTTGAGACTGTTTAACTAAAACCCGATTACTGCTTTTTACATAATATAACTTCCATCAAAAATACTGTAAAGCGATGAAAATTGTGATCGTTAGCTCTCATTCATATTGAAATACGCCCGGAGTCACCGATCAATACCCTGTGTATGAGAGTGCCAAACTAACCTACAGTATCACAACTTTGGAAGCGCTTGAAGCGTGCTCGTTGGTTGTTGCTGTTACTACTTAAATGGGTGACCGCTTACGAAGAAATAATATCAGGAAGAGTAACTGCCTTAAAAAAATTACCCAATAAAAGTCGTGCTAAATCAATAACATCGTTCACGCCGCTATGACTCAGCTGTCATAGTAGACGTTGCAGCACGCGTGTGGACCAATCCCTGCTTTCCTTCTGAAATTTAAACCACTCACCGAACATGTCTATTTGTAACCTCGGAAGTAATTACTATTTGGAATCATACGTCGTTTTGGTTTGAAGGACCACTTTTTGTGTGGACTTTGTTCTGAGTTTTGCTTTCTGGCATTATTTCTTCGTACGGATCCGCTTTTTCGATTGAACGATCGGAGTTTCAGAAGGTACGTTAAGCATTCGTGTTGCTATAAGATAAGTTGTTATACAATGTGTGAGGTATTCAGTCTGTCAACAAGGACACTGAAGCGATGATAGCTTAGGCTTATTGAACCAATCAGACGGCCGCTGGATTTATCTCCACCGTAGACTTGTGCTTTTGACGAAGGTATCACCATGGTAATGACCACAGCATGGTGATTGAGCCCTTTGTAGTGCCCGCCTGGCTAGTTATCATCCTCTAAATTAAAAAAAACATGAAAGGAAGCCCAGTGTCGTTTAACAGTGGCAATATGACTGGGACTGGGATGATTTTGCTTAAAATAAACTTATAAAATACTCGCTATTTTTGTCATGGTACCTCAAATAGTACTTTAAAACGAATCAGAAATGTGATATGTCCCATCTCTATAATTTTACTCGATATATACCTAGTTGTGTCTAACATTAGACATCGGTAAGATAAAAATACTTTTCTATATATTACTTATTAGATACAGCATTATACAACATATACTGCTGCGATAAAATGGTGCACTAGCATTACTGTGTTACGATTAATAATAAACTGAAATTACTGAGCGAATATGACTCAAAACCAATGTTTTGTGGTGGAGAAAATACGAAAACACAAATCTTTCCTCTTTATAATATTAGTATAGATGACAAAGTCCGTGTAGTTCTAGGATCAACTGTAGTCTACATACTTACTGAATAAATTGATATGGAATAGATGCCCTAGAAAAGTCTCACCACCACCGGGAAGACTGACGACGTTGAATACCTACCACCATTTTACCAACCACGACCACTCTGCCAAGAGTGCCCGACTAAGAAGAAGAAGATGCCCAATAATGGATCAACAGACGGCCATAACGAAACTATGGTAAGAAAACAAAGAAAGACTAGTTTATTGAAATAATGTTCATTTTTACACTCTTGGTTGCACTGCAAAAACTTGGTGCTTACAATGACTTCAACATCCATCATCAGCCTGTAGCAGTCCACTGCTGGACATAAGCCTCTCCAATTGCACGCCACTAAGCCAGAAGCCCAACTAGCTTCTCGCATCCAGTTTTTGCCAGCCGTCTTGCGCAGATCGTCACTCTACCGTGCCTCAGGACGTCCTACACTACGTTTGCCGAGACTTGAATTGTCCAAATGATCGTTTGATAGTATACAAAATAGAAACTATTTCTAAAAGGAATTAATTTGTAAGTTAGAGAAATATTCTTAATCGGTATGTTGCTAATGTTCATTCTAACGATGTTTTAGAGCTCATAAATTATCAATTGTGCTAAAAAAAGCTTGTAAAGAAAGAATATGGTACTCAATTTTACTCGAAAAACGTGCAGGCATAAAATAAAGTAGCATGGCAACACCATGTTTACCAACCAACCCTCAACCCTCTTCGATACACAATTCGCATCTACACGATTCATTCTCAGGAGCTATCGATTCGACGAACCCAATTGTGAGATTAGAAGTGGTGTGTTGTTAGGAATAAACATTATTTCAGTAAACTTTTTTTTATTTATTTATTTAGGTCGGTTGGCGCAGTTGGTAGCACATCTGCCTTCTGAGCCGCTGGTTTCGGGGTCGATCCCCGGAAAGGTCAGATATTTAGGTATGTGACGTGTGTCAGGGTTTGTATATGTATATATGTATATAATATATATATAAAACAGACATTAGGTTACCAGAGTACAGGCTCTGCCTAGTTTGGGACCTGAACATCATATAATAAATCGTAATCAGCCCATTTGGTTCCTACTACTGGGACTCGAGCCTTCCTTTCAGAGAGAGAGGATTTGGGCCATAATCCACCACGCGGGCCCAGTGCGGCTTGGTGGATAGTTTAGTAGCCAATCCATATCGAAGTTTTCAGGCCGCCCGAAGGCCTTTGATATAGCCTAACAACTGTTGTCATAAGACAAACAACCGGGACCGACGTCTTAACGTGCCCTCCAAAGCACAGAAGCGCTCAGTTGAAAAAACGAAAAAAAAAAAAAAAGTTGAACAATGCCACCAACACACACCCATCCAACTCCTGACCACAGCAAGCGTTGCTTAACTTGTTGATCGATTAAGATCGCCAAGTCACACTCCGCTACGAGCCCTTCTGCTACGCTTCCGCTACGACCTGAACATCGCATGCGTGGAATGTATCCCATACTTTTACATTAAAAAAATAATATTTGCATTCATGTACATCCATCATTATTATTGTTTATGTCACATAGGAAGAATAATGGACTGGATGACCCGTTGACTCGCGATTCACCATATGGCTAATAATACAATAGATTTTGCAGAAATCAACCTACTTTTCCAGGAACTGCAACGTGTGTGGTTAAGGTCTATAAACTTGAAAAACTTGGTTAGAAATTAATTTCCTACAATGTTGATTCTTATCATTTTTTCCCAAGATCGATATTTTTCGATTTATACTCAAGGGCGATTTTTTCTTTGGTTAACAACTCGCTTATTTTCAATTTTACATAAAAATGGTCATAAAAAAGTTGTTTAGATATAAGTATTCTACAATTTTTTCGATATTTTTATACCCGAAAAGAAGTGGGGGTAAAATTTTATTGTTGCATTATAACGTTTATTTTTAATTTTACATGCAAAATTGTTACTATCAAGTTGTTTGTTAATTCAATTCCCTACAATTTTCATATATATCATCTTTTTGGTAGGATCGATATTATATTTTTTTTCTAGGCCAAATCCTAACTCGACTATCCTAAAATCTAGTACCTACATCACTTTGTTCTATTGTCAATAGTTTCACCAGCGTACGCGATTATAAGGTTTTTTTTGGTATTTATTCGCACCTTAGGTTATATTTATCGAAATTTTCATACTATAGGATCCCTATTTTTTTTTAAATATACAGCCTATGTTTATCAGCGATAATGTATGATTCTAATGGTGACAGAACTTTTCAATTCGGTCAAGTAGTTTCGGAGCCAATTCAATTCGAACAAACAAATCTTTCCACTTTAAAATATTATGTAGAAGTATAAAAACTACTACTGTTAATTGTAGAACTAAACAATGGACATTGTCATCTATACTAATATTATAAAGAGAAAAGATTTGTATATTTGTATGTTTGTAACAAATAAACTCAAAAACTACTGAACTAATTAAGAAAAATGTCACCATTAGAATGCTACATTATCCCAGAGTAGCATAGGATATGTATATTTCATCATCTACCACCCCGTGAGATCTGTAGTAATCTTAGATATCTTTAGTGTGTGTACGTGTTGGTTTGTTTAAATTGAAACGCCTGAAAAACATTCTTAATATTTTATACTTGAATAAAAATGTAATCATTCCAATTTTCCGGAAAACGCAGGTACACAATTGATCGTTCGTTTAATTTCTTGAAGGAGATTATTATAATTACTTTTGACTCGCCGTATTCGCCCTTATGTATAGCATTTAAATACAGTAACAGGCTTAATACAAATACATTCGCCTTTGTCCTGACCTTAAAAATCACGTAATTTAATCTTTCATACAAAAAGTCTGGGAAGGCTTTACGTTACTACTATAAATCAACGTGCATAATTACTCTAACCGTCAAGTCTTCCAAATAATATAAAAGGGTCCCAGAGACACCAAAACCATTACTCTTAGTTACTCTACGCCACATCAACATTTTAAATAGTGCCTAAACGCCGTTGAACCTATCGCAAAGTTCCATAGGAAATCCCTCATGGCAACTAAATTACTGTGAAAGTCGTTTCGCAGCGGAAAAGGGCGAACGGTACTACAGTTTACTAAAAGCATAAACACACCCTCGTATACGTACACAATACTACACACACATGTAACTAGAACGCACACAGGTGTATAACCAACACACGCAAATGATCCTGACGCACACATGTAAAGCTGCGTGCAATCCCGGGCCCAGACAGTCGGGACGAGCCCGCCGTGAAAGTGAGACAAAATATCTCCATTCTTTCAGTTAGATAAGGACAGCTAAGTGATATTGACCTTGCGCGTTTATGACGTCATTCGCGACCTAGCTGCAGCCTTCCCCGTTTTGTATGTGTGCGTGAACCAGACCCTGAAACACGCTGAAACGTCTTAGTATGCGTAATTTCAACTCTGTTTTACTGTAAAAGCTGGCGTTGTGTGCGTGAGTTTTCCGTGCACAAACACGGCTGCTATGCAACAGGTGTGCATGTGTTAGTGACATTGATTTCTTTGTAAGCAACAGGCGAATTACATTGTTATTTTAGCACTAATTTCTTGCTAATAGGGTTTATTATACGCTAAGTGGTTGCAAAGAGGTTTTGCGCTCGTATTGCTGCACTTAAGTTATGTTTTATGTAATAACACTATTGATTGTATTGTTTCGAGTGATTTAAATATAAGCTCTGTTTTAACCCATAAGCACGCGAAACACATTAGATTTTTTATGTACCATCCTACGAGTTCTGAGATGATGATGATGATGATCCTACCAGTGCCTAAATATCGACAAGTTTTGATATAGGGTCGCTGTCAGAATTCAAAATTAATTGTATGATATTATTAGACCATAAACGTCATTGTCATTATTTAGAAAGGTCTATTTGAATCGAAGGTCGTTTTACATGTCGCTTGATGACGTCCTAAGCGTTTATACACCCGGAGCGATCGCTCGATGATCACCCGGACCGTTCTTTTATGCCATTTGGCGATACACCAGTCGTCACGGCGGATAAATTGGTAGATAGCGTCGTTCTGACGTTTCATTTCACAGTTAGGACTTGATTTTTGTGTTTTTTAATTACTTTTTAGTTATATAGAGGTGGCGTTGTGAAAGTAAAGACATGATCAATCTCTCTTCCGTGAAAAAGAAACCATGTTTCACGTTATTAATAAATGTTTCATCACAAACCAAAATTATTCACTAATTTAAAAAGTTTTTTAAATTAGTGAATAATCTATTAAATTTAAATTAGTTTTTTAAATAGTTTATTGTGTTATCACTTTTGAGAATGGCGGATATGATACAAGTCGTTTTTAAAAGTTGAATGACGAGCGTCGCTCTGCTTGGAGCGATCTTCCGTCGTCGGGTGGTAAAATATAAACACACGTTTATCTACATAATATAACCTACTCCTTTTTTGAAGTAGGTTAAAACGAAATCATTTATTAGTATTTAAGTAGGTATACATCGTTTCAATATCATGTGTTTATTCAAAAGCACTGCACTAATTATCCTGGGGGTGCCACGGGTCCTAATCCAAGTCCCCGTGACACCCCCAGGGGTAACTTCCAGGGATATCTTGGGTACGGATTGATAAAAACGCACCTCAGAATATTATTTATGACACTGATAGAGTAACGTTTTTCTCCCTTTATTAGTGGACTCGTACGTTTGTTCATTTGCCATTTCTCAAGTTAAATCATTGCTAATATATTCAAGTTGTGAGAGTCAAGTCACAGTCATAAAATAAAGTCTGTCATAAAGGCACTGTCCTGTCTGAGTGATATTCTAGTAAAACGGTACCTATAAATGCATTACTTAAAACTTTCTAAGAAGAATGCCGAGCAAAACGATTCATGATTTTAGAATTTTATACACTTTGCCTACACTCCTGCAACATAGTTTGGTTTCAAATCAGAGGTAGGTAAGAATTACGCTGTAACGAGCCGACACGCAGTGCATTCCACGCATTCCGATGGGCCGGCGCACAGCGACACGATGACGCATGGCCGCACGCACAATCTCAATCTCTCAATCTCACGCGCAGCCGGCGCGTGGGACCCGTAATGTAAGCATTGCCCTTGCAGGTTCGATCCCCGCAAGCTGCAACATTACAACGCTAATTAAAAAGCTAAGGTTAAAAATAAAATTACTAGTGAGACTCCACTATGCGCTGTGGTATGAAACAACCACGCTACCTTTTGCTTTGAACTGTTGCATTATTAAACTCATGTGCTCTTACTTTGTGGAACGGGTACGGCCACGAAACGATATCGCTTTCAACGTATAGAAAGATTTCAAATAAATATTTATTTCACTACTCACTAGATGAATGAATGAATGAATGAATGAATGAATTTATTTGCAACAAACACAATACAGACAAAGAAAGTATAACATGGTTTAAAATTAAAATCTAGGTATTTGTCACAACCCAGCCTAAGCTCAGCAATATGCTAGTTGCAAGCAACCAGCGCTGGTCTTCCGTTACGGTTGGGGAGGTGACCTCACGCACGTGCCAAACCTGCGTCAAACAGCGCGTGCACCATATAAATAGATACATAGCTGCAATGTGCGTATGACAATTCTTAAAATAAAATTGTAACTAATTAAAACGATAAATTGCAACATTACACTTCTCCCTTTCAAAAGTAGGCAATTGCTTCAACACAAATGTATGTAATCTTACAGAACTTAAACTAAATTGCACTGGTGTCATGTACAAGTAGTTCCTCACTTTTTTGATGAACATAAACGATTTTTTTCAAATTATTTCTAAAAGTACGTAGACCATGCAGGTCTCTTATGAGTGGCGGTATGTTGTTCCAACATTTCGATGCAGCGTATCGGAAACTACCTCTAAAAGCGGCTGAGCAATGCCGCTTAGTCGCCACCTGCCTCGAAGCTTGTCGGGGACCCTTGAGAACTAAGTTCAGCTAACCATGTCAACTTATCGCTCAGATAAGACGGTGTCTCAAATTTGATAACCCTGTACGGGATGTCAAAACAAAATCTGGCACTGGCGTTCTGTACTCGTTGAAATGTCGCAGGTGGAATGATGTAGATGGCGTAGGCGACAATTTTTGTAACAATATTGTATGAGACCTCAATGGATGTTGATTATCTTAAAAATCTCTGTCGTGATTACTCAAAATCGAAATTCACTGACTGAGTGAATGTTATATGTGCATTTAAATATATTTCATACTTTTTTCGTTTCAAAGGCAGATACACTACCAAAATAATAAATCAATATCAATTATTAGCATCTTGATGTGTCACTTATTAGAATCATACTACAATGGAATAAAAAATGTTAGAAGAGAATATGTTGGAGTAATTGAGCGTATTTCGAAATTTTGACATTTAAATGGAACTCTAAGAGAAATCATGACACATCAAGGAATCATTAGAGTCGGTTTAAAATAGGTGATCGAAAAAACACCAGAAGTCAGTAGTGTGGTGGTAATATAAGTAAGTGTATTTAAGTGCCTTAAACTCTATGTGAATGAGTTCGTCCGGGGTATTACTACCATCATACCTTTTCTTCTATGAAGCAGTAATGTTATATGATTATTAACGGGATATTTACCGTAGTAAGGTTGTGGAATGAGCTCCCCATATTTCGGCGCAGTTACATGCACAAGACTCGTCTTCCCTTGAACATGGTTACACCTTACCACGGTAAATATCCCGTTAATAATCATATAACTTTAGTGAACAACCGTGATAGTTTAAAACAGTGTTTTGAAGCAGTAATGTTCGTAATACTGTGTTTTGGTTTGAAGGTATGGTTGCCGGCGAAATTACAGGCACATGAGCCTTAACAACTCAATGGCGCAGTGCAGTTCGTCACTTGTAAAGAAATGCATCTGTTTTAGGTAGGGGTTACCACTTAACATTAGGTGGTCCTTGTGCTTGTACCGTTTCCTAACATTATTTTATAAAGTGTAACATAACGTAGTGTTTGCATCATTCAGGCTTTCTTAACTTGACGCTTCATTTCCAAAACACATTCAAAGTCACCTATGTTCATATTTAAAAAAAATATTACCTACACTTAAAGTTTCACTTCTGAAATATTTTTTTGGGTATTGGTTAGCTTAGCGTTCATTTCCAGAACACATTGAAAATAACATTTGGTAAACTATAAAAGTTAAACATACACACATAAAAAAGTTTATGATTACTAGCATAAGCTGATATAATTTTATAAATTGAACTTAATCAACAATTTATTAAAAAAAGGTTTATATCCAATATAATATAACTCCTCCCCTGGCTCAAACACATGCGGTGATCCTCCTGGGCATGCTGAGAATCAAGTTATACAGCATTTATTGGGGTAACCTGTCCCATTCTTGAATAGCGGCTTTCCTTGGCTCTGTCACTGTCGGGCTTGACGTGACTGACGGTTCCAAACAGCTCGTTTAAGAGCATCCCATGCGTGCTTTCTTGGGTTTAAGTCAGGCGAGCTGGCAGGCGAGTCTAACCTTGTGATAATGTATTCTCGGAGAGCAGCATTTACTCGTTGAGCTCGATGGGCGGGTGCATTATAATTAAATACAAATTGATGCCCATGGTTTACTCAGAACGGTCTGGCAATTCCATCAAAGGCAATGTTCAAATTCAAAAGCTCTACACATGTCGACGAATCATTACAGAATCGCACGGCTGTAGACAGCTGTCATGAAGCCTCAGTTACAAAACAAGATTTAGATTCTTCAAAGTGTTCGCAAACTTTTTTAGATGTGTGTATGTTATGTTTCACTTTTGCAATTTTTCGGTATCAATAGACTTTATTGCGTGAGCCTTCATTTTCTGACCACATTGAAAGCCCCCTTTGGTTTTATTACAAAAAAATATTACACTTAAGGTTTCACTTCTAAAATTTTTCAGTGTTACCTATTTGATCTGAAGCGAAGAGTCTACTCCGATTCCTTCACCTCTTCCATTTCTCATCCTGATGGATTCAGATACGGTTTTGTTCGGAAGAATTCAGCAAGCCACAAACTCCGACAAGTTTAGTACAGTCCCACTAGCCTTGCCAAGGGCACGTGGTGGATTACCCATACTCCTTTTGCTGCGTGTAATCCCCACGTTTCAGCAGCAGCAACGTAATGTATTTATTCATTCAGATAGACACATGCAATTTACAGACATAATCCAAAACATCACATGGTGAAACTAAGATAAGTAAGAAGTTCACATCGAAATCTACCTACCTTATCATAAAATATATCTACGTCTGGTTGTTGAGCGATCATGTTATTAAGTAAGTAATTTGATAACTCTAGCGGTAGGGGCGTTGTGACCGCGCACGGTGTGCAAGTGCACGGGAGCTGCGAACAGGCGGCGTCGGCGCCGCGGGCCGTGCTCGGCGTCGGTGCCGCGCAAGCGTGACGGTACATACAGCTGCAGCTTCTCAAGCGCAGAAGGGTTATCAATATTATTATGTAATATCATGTAGTAATGAAGTAAAAGAAACATTTTGTGCCTAAGTTCCAGTGTATACATCCCTACCATTCCGGTAACAAATAATGAAGGGTCCAAGGTACATCCTTTTATATAAATGTCTTGCAAACTTGCGTTGAATCCGTTCCACCATTAAAGAATACTTATGTTCATGTGGATCCCAGACCACTGCGTTGTATTCTAATTTACTACGCACATAAGCTGTATAAAGTGCAATGGGGCGTTGATATCAGAAAAGTTGTATGAGGTACGCATAATAAAACCTAACATTTTATATGCTTCCCCACAGACCTTCCTGACATGATCTCTAAAATTAACTTGACAATCTATTTTAATCCCTAAGTCTTGGACTTCATGTACTCGTTTAAGCGGAGTACCAGCTAGTAAGTACGTATAGTTGATGGGTTTTTGAGCTCTGGAGAGAGATATTATTTTACATTTGGTGGGGTTGAAATGTAGTTTGTTTCTCTTACTCCAGTCCACCACCCTATCAATGTCAGACTGCAACGTATCACAAGCAACGGAATCTGCAATGGATAAATACAATTTTAGATCGTCGGCGAACATAAGACATCGAGCCCGAGCAATAGTTTTTGGCAAATCATTGACCATAATCAAAAATTGCGTCGGACCAAGAGTGGACCCTTGACTTACCCCCGGTCTCGTAAAATACGTTGAGGATTTATACCCCATCATCTGGACATACTGTGAGCGATTTCGTAGATAGCTAGCAAAGAAACTTAAAAGTTTTGGGTTTTTATTTATTTATTTATACACAAGACAGTATACAATCAAGTTAGAAAAAGGACTTAAACTAATGCAGTTTTGAGCTGGATTGTATTCCACAAATTTGTGTAATTATAAAAACAGAGTGAAATAGACGGATAAGATATTGGGTTTTACCGAATACACACAACTGCGAAAACATATCGAAGGTATGTGCATACAGTACTAATTAATAGTGTTGATTGCCATTCGGAAAAGCCAGACTCAACACGGAGTTTGTATCTGGTCTGTTTATTTTGGGTTTGGCATAAAGGATATCTTTCAATACAATATTGTAAGACTTTAGCTTAGCGGTAAAAATGACGATTTTATTGTTGTTCTTAGCCAGTTCATTATACTGACGAGCCATCCTTACCAGGTTGAACCCAACAGAAGCACATTTTTGCAAGAGGAGATCGTTGTCTACGCGGTCAAATGCTTTTTGGAGATCAAAGTAGGCCGCGTCAACCTGCATACCACCATCCATCTTTGCAGTCACGTAATCAACAAAATTGATGTGGTTGGTTACTGTGGACCGTCCTGGTCTGAACCCATGCTGACTGCCATCTAGGTAGACACTGATTTGCTGAACGACATGAGCATTAATAACCGTTTCCAACAGTTTACCGAAAACTGATAACACTGCTATGGGTATATAGTTAGATATATCAGCTTTGTTACCTTCTTTATGAATAGGGGTTACCCAGACACTTTCCAGAGTTCTGGATAAGTGGATGTCTTAATACAAAGATTAAATAAATATACAAGTGGATTGATAAAAATACATTCGCAGTCCTTGACAAGATAGGGAGGTATCCCGTCAGGGCCAGCAGAAGAACGAGCTCGAAAGTGTCTGATCGCTTTACGTACGTCCGCTTGAGATATACTGCTACATGTTATATGTGACCCAGAGGTCAGACCATTTTGCTCTTGGGCGCATGCCTGTTGTGCTTCTGCTACGTTCAGTTTGGGTATTACATCAAGAAATACTCCGCTGAAGTACTTGGCGAAAGCTTCATCTGCTTCTCTATCCCAGAAATTGATACATTTTAGCACGTAAATGCATCACACCCATGCCCGTTCTGGCGTCTCTGTTTTATATATTGCCAAAATGCCTTAGGGTCTTTAGTAAGGTCATTTTCTACACGTTTCATATAATTCTAGTAAGCATCATCTATGAGATGCTTAACCAAAGTTCTATAATATTATAACATCTCGAGGTTAAATGTTTTATTTTCTTGCTTGTAGCGCCTCAAATAAAAATATTAATTTTTAATATGACGTATTATATCACCTGTAAACCAATATGGTTAGTTATATTTTTTACGACAAAATGAACCAAACTTAAGTGGTACACAGCTGTCTAACCATCTAGTTAACTCTGGAGTACATTTTACTAACGGCCACATCTGCGTCACCTATAGTATAATACTCCTCCCAACTAATATTAGCAAAAGCTGAGTAAAGACTGTTTCTGCTTTACGAAAGTTCCAAGTAGCGCTCGATTTCTTATCTACTCGTATGTCCTCGGAGTGGGGAGTATTCAATAAGAAGCCGCCGCTGCAGCTGTGCGTCCCGTTGCAAGTCAGTTTAACCGTGATCTCGAGGACTAAGTGATGTCGATCAATCGGAACCAAGGGTTCCGCATCACTTCAGTGATGCGTCCGTGTATTCATACACGGACGCGATCTTCAGGCATGTCACTCACAACCAGATCCAAGATATTACCATACGCGTTACATATGCGATTGTGTTGTTTCAACTTACAAAAGTTTAAGAACATTTCATAGTGCTCCAACGCAGTGTTACTACATGAGTTTAAATTAAAATCGCCTAGTATAATACAACCAATATTAGAATAATTACATACAGCGTTTTCCAAAACATTAAGCACATTAAGGTATTGCTCAGTATTATAGTTGGGGGGGAAATACACTACACCGAACAAAAATTTGGTAGTTTTATACGAAACTAGTGCAAAAAGTATCTCTTGGTCCCCGGTAAGACCATCAATGTTAATGATATGTTTGACAGTGAAGTGAGTTCTCGCAGCTAACAGGACGCCTCCCCAGCCAACGTCGCCTGCCGGATCCTTTCTCAGCACAGTATAACCAGGTGGGAATAACTCTGCATCGTACACAGAACTATTCAAAAACGTTTCGCTTACAGCTATAATATCGTGTTCGCTATAACAGATTTTTTGAATTGGTCAGTCTTCGATCGTAATCCTCGTACATTTTGATACACAAGTTCCAAAGTTCTGAACTTATTTTGAGCTTTCTTTAGTGGCACCACGAAAATTATGGCGCCACGGCTTTATACACACATCTACGGGCTAGTGATCAACAGCAACAATTGCTCAGATTTACGGGGCACACCAATTTTGAAGGATGTATAATCCCCCTTTGATTTTAGGGCTTCTACTGGACATAGCTCGATTTTGCATACATCAGCTAAATGAGCGGTAATAATTTCATTAGTCGTACCCAGTTTAACGTAGAAATGATGATAATAATTCCAGCGCTCGGAAGCCTCCAACAGCGTTTTTCCTGGAGCGGCAGTCCCTGTAACAACGTTTACTGGAGCACGCTTCATTCGTTTTGGTTTCACATCGAACCATTTGTTATTGTTTTCGTCAGCAGTACTTACTGCGGTAGTCGCTTGTATTTCGACATTGCAGTTGTTTGACTTGTCCGTCGGCGTAGGAGTGACGGAGATGGCAGGCAGCGATATATCCGTGAAAACAGCTGACTCGCTTGCCCTAGTGGTATTCATTGGCGAATCAATTGATGACACTGTTCGCTTCTTCCGACCTTCCCCGGATATTATCGACAGGGCCCGAACGCCAGCATCCCGAACGGGACGTCGCTGATTTTCGGTCACTTTCGGCTCGGCAATATCAACAATATTTGAGGTAGGCGACGGCAATGTGTTGTTGTCCAGGGTAGTTTGAGACAGTTGAGAAATCAGCTGAGAAATTAACAGCGATTGGGATTTAAAGGTGTTGTTTTGGTCACGCACTACTTCATCCAGGGATTCAACTTTCTGCACTATATAAGGCAAGGTTTTCTGCATTCAGCTTAACTTGCGACATAATTACGGTAATTTAAATTTTAATTACAGAGCCACAACAACGTACTCTTTCGTGTTGAAGGTCCCCCCACCAACCTCTCGTAATATGCTGATTATGCTTGTGCTTATGTGCCCGCCTGATATGCTGGTTGAGTTGTTTCTCTATGCAAAAAGCCTTACAGCGTGCAGCGTTTTTTCGTGGCCCAAATGTGAAGTACAACTTTTCCGCCGCGTACACATTGTTGACTCGAGCCTCTATTCCTCGCCCACATTCGTTCAGTCCTTTTGTTTTACCATCAAACAATACTAGACGTAAGGTGTTGCTTTGTTTGAACAAAAGCTAAAGGTCACGCTGAAAACGAAAGTTTTTAGTTTAAAGGTCGGCAGGTAAATCTGCTGAATATTAAGCCTTTTAAGTCGTGTTCCAACAAAATTTCATGTAAATGTTTTGATCAAAAGTTGGTGGAAATTTACAACTTTTAAGCGCAAATGTAAATGTGAAATAGTGTTGAAGAAGTATTTGGCAAAGTTGTACTTTATTCGATAAAAAAAACTATCTCACGTCACGGGCAATGTTTTGAATTTCAAGTACAACTAGAGATAGCTCTAGATATTATAATAAGGTACAATCCTGAGTTAAAAAAAACATATTTAGTACCATATTTTAAATTATTTTATTTTTTATAGCTATATAGAAATAAAAACTATGCAATAGATATGGGTAGGTACTGAAAACATTAAGACAAAAATATATTCAAATAATGCTGTAATTCAATAAAATTATATATTTACAAAATGCCCTTAAAAGTGAGGGATATTGAGCGACCTAAAAAATTTTTTAAGAATAGCATATATCAATCCTTTCATAAACATAATAAATGTTATCATTTATACTATCACAACTTCATTCTATTCATAATTGATATAATAAATCTAGCCTAAATGGAATGTAAGAACAATACTTTTCCTCACAATCTCAAAAACACTTTATTGCTAGAAACCAGTGAGAAAAAGCCTATATTACATTTAATGCGAAGAGTATTTTGAAAAATAATTCTCACTCTTTATCAATAAAGCAATATTTTTGTATGTTTTTGTCATAATAAAATGGGATTAACGTGAGACTTACGCGTTGTCGACATCACGATCGACAATTGTTTCGTTCGTCTGGAAACCTTCTTCAGGATCTTAAATGTGTGCTCGTCGTTGCGTCCCGCTTCCGTAGGTTAAGTCTTACTTTAGTCCCGTTTTATTATTCCAAATTATAATGAACTTAAGTTTTAAATTGGATATAAGACTGAACAAAAGATGAACAGTTGCATGTGTTACACAAGAGCAAAGTAAATTGTGCCATTTGTCTTACTACGCTCACGATTCTAAATTAGAATCACTCCCACGGTCATGATTCTTTGAGGAATGCTTCACTTGCTCTGGATTCACACTCAGTATTTGTGGAAACAACGAACTTTGCTCACTTGTTGCGCTAACATCTAGTAGAATGATTCAATACAAACAAAAATACAGACACAGACATAGAAAATCAGGTTTTTACCGATCTCTTAATTATTATTAGAGTATTTTTAGATAATTTCACATTTCATTCATGCACAAAATAACCAGTACTTAAATTATCCTATAAAATGTAAAAAAAAACTTACACACTATTTGTAAATATTAATAACAATTATTGCAAATAACCATTAGAAGTTACTTTATGGCATAATATTTTCGATACATAAGATACACTTAAACATTTACAATAATCTTAAATTATAAATCATTGTTATCTTAAATTATAAATCATTTTTGCATCATTTTCATATAGGTATTTAATCCATTTTCTGTTACTGATTCATAAAATTCAGTAAAACCTTTTTGTCTTAAATATATTCCTGGAGTTTTATAATATATAATTATTAAATGATAAAAATCATATGCATTTTCATTATGAATTAGATTTAAGCGAGCTTAATACGCTGGTCTTTGTGGAATAGCACACCACGATGCAAATTCGCGGTGCCAATCGAGTCCACCCAAGGTTCCAAAGTCCACTTAAGGTGAACTGATACAGATGTATAGTGATAGATATTATTCCACTATTCATAATTGCCCCAATTTTATAGCTAGTACAATAACTGTATACGTCAACAGTGCTTTATATTGTGGACCTTTTTTGCTTCAGCTTGTTTATGTTATTTTAGTTTCGTACATAGGACACTGGACTCTAGAAAAAGTATTCGCTTAGTAATTTAATTTAACTTTTAACCATGTTTTGGTGTGACCCAAATTTTTTGGTTTAAATTATTTTATGATTTATTATATGATATTTTATCGCCCCGATGTCCATCAAATATTAGACTTTTTCAAGGCATTTTAGCGCAAAACTTTTTATGCCCATAAATTGTAAACAAACGCTATAAAGAAACTTCAATCTATGTTTATAGAAATCGGCTGATTTATACTTAAACATAGACATAACTTAATTTGATCAATATATGTCATGTATGTTTCTTTTTAAAACTTATTTTAGCTATCTTATTAGGATATGTAAATATAGCGGGTGTCCCGAAACTTAACGATAACCTGGTACCGGGCGAGAGTTATCGTATCGTATATTATAGTTGAGTTTCGGGAGACCCTGTATAATATATACACATAGATTGAAGTTTTTTTATTGCGTTTGCATACAATTTAGGGGTTCTTTAAAAGTTACCGATTAATAACATAAATAAGATAATTATAATATCAAGTCAACTGTTTAATGCCAGGTTTTATATTGGCAAATACGTGAAATTGCTTATCATCAAGAGTTGAAAACATTGTAGCAATCTTAGGATCGTTCAAAGAACTTGGCAGTTATACTAAAACTAAATGGTGAATGACAGTAAGTATCAAGATTATTTATTCACCATTAAAAAATCTTGATAGTTTAGTAGGCTTTGAGCATAATAACTAAAATTTTAGTGACAGATATCGCAAACAATTGAAATCAAACAACTTTTAAAACTGGAAATAAAAATAATATAATTTAACATACATTACGAAGGGCGATTCAATTAGTTAAAAGTTGTTCAGTTTCAAGGTACAATGATGACTTTTAACAATAAAGTAAACTATAGTAATACTAGTACTAAACTAGTGACATTCAAAATATGAAAAACATTTTATAACATGCAAAAGCCAGATGGCGAGTTGCTTAATGTTTTAATTATATCCAAAACCTGATATTATATCAAATAGAACGGCTTAAGACGCACACCTTTTAATTAATCGTATGTGTAAAGCAATATATTTGTAGAATGCAATGCGTTATTCGCGCGGTATGTTCTTTAAAAAGACATATACAAACTGAGGTAGACGTGGTCCACAGAAGGAGCAATCTAAAATCAATACCTAAACTACAACATTAACACGATACAGAAAATTGTAAAGCGATTACTAAACGATTTAAACTTATGTTATAAGTCGAGTATTTAGGACTCGACTGGTTTAAAACGACTCTGAACATCGCGAAACCGGTCGAGTCCTGCATACTCGACTTATAACGTAAGTTTAAATCGGTTACTAATAACCTAAAATATGTTCAACTTACGAAAATTTAAACAAATGAAAATTGTTCAAGTACAATAATTCTCGATGGCAATAAAATGCCGATAGCGAGAGTAACAAGGATGGCATATTTTATGAACTTTCTCTTTTTAAGTATCAAGACCGCGTGACAACGTCCACATTATAAGTTTCATTTATCAGCTCTGTTTGAGCAATTCAAGATTTATTGCTGAGGGCGAGTCTACCTCAGTTTACAAAATACATCTTTGGTTGTATACAAGATAAAGCGACATAAAATCAATCTTACGACAAACACCTTGCGTAACTGCGTCTCAGGTGTGTGGTGCACCTTATTCTATATGAAAAGGGCTCATATTAAACAACAACAGATGAGAGGATAAGTTACATGTGATAGTTTAATTCGTAAGTATATGATGGATTTCTAATTTATATTAGGCATTAGCGTTTGTCATGCGAGTGAGCAATTTCATTAAAACTTAATATCCATCATTGTCTATTATATTATCGTGCAAATGCAACTCCTGAGCGAAAGTTTTATCATGCGTGTATAATTTTTCAATGTCATTAAATTGGTTATAAACGCTTATCGGGATGGTTTCAGTGTTTATTGAATTTGAATAAGATTTTATGATGTTTATGATGGGATGTGATTGTTTTGTTGTATTCCACAAGTACTATTTGAAAAAATTTAAACCGACTTCCATTCTATTTAGTTATTGGAGTGTTACTCCAAAACTACTGGACCGAATTTTATGAAATTTTAATGGGATTAAATGGGAAGCACCAGCTTTAAAACAAAAAAAAAATTCGATTCACCCAGTCAAAAGTTATGAGGTAACAATTAGAAGTTAATAATTTCGTTTAGGTGCCTTGAACTTGCCTATGGATCTGTGAACTTTATATTAGCGTGCCTAGTATAAAATTTTGGGTAAATATATAAATCTAAAAAATAATTAATCTTTCATTTATGCAGTACAACTCTGGCACAGGTAACTCATAGTTTCGATAATGCACGCTGCGTTTTTCAATTGTTTACGTTTATAATACAAATACTTTTTCGCGAATGATTCATGCTACGGGCAAAGTAAGTAAATATCTATAAGTATAACGTCTTCCCCACTAGCGTTGATTTACGCAAGTTTGGTGCGAGATGCGTGTAGGGATGTCAACATCGCCGCAAAACAAGTACACATCGCATCTACGTTTTGTTGGTAGCATAGCTACGCAACAGAAAACAATGACATTTAAAAACTACCAACCCTGATTGCTCTGCCTGCACTCACGTAATAATTTCCGACAAGCATCTTCCACCTCCACCCACCGCCTCTTCCCACTTTAATCGCCCATTTATCGCGATGACGTTCTACTTGCTCGGACCACGTGGTCTAAGTACTCTAGATGGGTCTCTATAAGTACAAAAAAACGTTGATAATAAAATGTTCTTATGACGATTATCCAGTGACGTCACAGACAACGTGATCGCTCGTAGTGTGTTCGTAAATTGCAATGGACGTTTGTACATATATTTCATACAAAAAAACTTACTCAACGTAAGAAATGGATTGTAATGTATAATTTTACGAGCAAGCTTCACATTTAACCAGGCCTACTTCGTCACAGTTCATGCATTTCAGCGCGACAAATTCTGCCGTGAAGTGGTTTCGATGGAGTGATTTCTTGGATCCACTGCAGATTCGGCAGGGCAGGAGTCGGAAACCACCGCAGACCTGGCAGGTGATGCATGCGTCTGGACTCTGTAATGGAGAAAGAAATAAAATTAGTGACATTCAATTCTACGCACTCTCTTGACATGCTGTTAAACTCACAAAAGGTCACAAGAGCAACACAACTTTTTTTTTATATTAAAAATGGAACCGACTTCAACACTAAAAGTGTGAAATAACTTGTTGAAGACTATTATCTTCACAAATCTTGACCTTGACTTATTTCATACTAGCATAACTAATTCATTACGGAAGCAAATTAATGATAATTTCCTTATCACTTATGAATACCAAATTGCAGTATCTTCTATTAGTAAATAATAAATACCTAGTTGGTATTAATCGGCCATTATTTAGTGTGTGCAAATGACCATTTTCTTATTATTGTAGTTGCTGTATTTATTGTAATAAGTAACCTTTCATCCAAAAATTTGTTATTTTAATGCTAGAAGTGGAGACTTCTAAATTACTTTTTATTGTATTATTTTAGCGCCTAAATATACCTACTTTTGTAGTCGATAGTCTTACTAATAGAAAATAAAATAAAATAAAATTATTTAGTAGACATTATCATATCTTGACAGTTATCATTTTAGACTTTTAGACTAAAGTCGCCTAAACCTCAGTAACATGATAGTTCTAAAGTACCTATCACAATATTGTGCGCAATTTAGTGACCCTTGCTACGGGATCGATTGTCATTAGCAGTCAATGATGACATCATTAAATCGTCAACACTTTTCAGTTATTGCAGTGTAATTCAAAAACGGCTATACAGAACTTGATGAAATTTATAGGTTTTTACACATATATGGGACAACTTCGGAAGTATATTCTACCAAACAAAAACAGAATCATCCAAATCTGTTTATAAACGACGATGTTATCCGCGAAGACATAAAAAACAAGTACAATTTGAAAAAAATTATACTGACTTCCATTCTATTCAGTTGTTGGAGTGTATTTCATTAACTACTGAACTGAATTTGATGAAATTTAAATGGGGCCACACGGGAAGTACTAAGCATTCAAACAAAAAATAATTTTGAGAATCGGTTCACCCAGTCGAAGTTACGAGGTAACAAACATACAAAAAATACAGTCGAATTGAGTACCTCCTCCTTTTTTTGGAAGTTGGTAGAAAATACGGTCGTCTACTCCTCCTTTTTTTAAGTCGGTTAAAAATGCCTAGCATTTATTGTGTTTAGTTATCCAACATTGGTGGATGTTTAATGCAGATTTAGTTGTCATGTAACTTCGTGTTCTCTAAAGTGATGTAAAATTAATTAGTGAATAAAATAATCATGTTATCAGAATTGTCACAGTAAGTGTTACACGAATGTAGATTTAGGATGAAGGACATAATGACTATCATAGTTTAGAGAATTTTAGATTTTAGTCCTCTAATTTAGTTTGGTGTTCTGAACAAGCGCATTGCTACCAATGAATGTTCTACCAACCTAACATATGCGCGTCAATATGATAAAATCTGCAAAAAACGTTACCATCTAATTATATGGCTCACTTTGGAAGCACGCTCAAGAATGTCAGTGCCGATAAATACAAATTTAAAACTTTATAGGTTTTTACACATCTAGACGCTTTTCCTAACTAGAACGAACAAAGAATTAGATATGACATAGAAGGCTCTTTTATATTCAACGTAGTTTTGCCGTAATTAGATCCTTGTATCAAATCAAATATAGATTAATGTATTTTGCAGTGCCTATATCAACAATCATGTAACGTAGGCACACAAAATACCATGATACACAAAAACTTGAGACCTAGACACATCTAGAAGTTTTTCGTATGGAGGCGGTACATGCACGAGGACTTCTGCCTCTAACTGATGCATTTCTTCACAAGTGACAGACTGCACTGCACCCAACCCTGAGACATAGATTGGTTACATTTTATATGCCTGTAATTTCGCCGGTATCTACCCTACAAACCAGAACAAAATAATGCGATCGTTTCTGCTTCGCGCTAGATTTAGGTATGGTGGCAATACTTCGCGAACCAACTCCTTTACAAAGAGTTCTACTGCTATTATGAAAAATTTTGCTACTTTACATGTATCTGCAACAGTACATCTCCAGTAATGACGTACTAGTCCGTGAACATCAACATCTTTATTACCATTTCGGCTAGAAGACGATATTTCTCTTTTGATGTTCTAATGAACGCCTATTTGCATACTGCACCCACCGATATTTCCTATCGGTTATTAGTTTGCCGAGCGATTTGATCTGTCCACTTCAAAATTCAAATCCTAAGTGCTAAATATCGGACTTTAGTTCTTGAGCGTATTTCCTGATTTGTCTTCTCAACGAACTCTTTCCATCCTCTTGAGAACGTCAGATCAGGTAAACAACTTATGCTTAACTGGGTTCCTAAAACGGATCGTTTTGCCTTTTGTTTTTGACACTTTTTGTATGAGACCACTGTCAAAAAGTAACGATACAGTAACCAGGAGTTACCCGCTTTGCTAGTTAATAGTATACAAAAGTGCCCCACAATTAAGTTGTAATGGTACATCTAAATACTTTCTACCTTGGTAGCTTTCTGCGGGACATGCAATTCTAATTTTCTCTTTATGGTTATTACTGACCTTCGCTTTAGATAGTCATGTCGTAACATTTTGCATTTTAGTGTCCAACACTTTAGCAGTATTGAAACTAGTAGTATTACTTTGTGGGGGGTCGTAAAAGGCGACGATAACCGACCTGGAGTTAATGACAAGGTAGGCTCTTGCTTATCTTGTTCCTATCGATCGCCTCATGGTAAACATAAACCAGTCTATGTCAGCTGCATAGACTACTACCTAGATCTGTAAGCTTCAGTGTTCTGCAATAGCTGTTCGGTTCCATTCACCTTTCACCCTAAAACGGCTTTGACAGTTTGGCATTAAATAACCACAGCTTCAAGGTAGAATTACTGCCACCAAGGCAGACAGTTACAGAAGTAGCCTAGCTAGTTGCTGGGCTACTTCTATAACTGTATATTTCAGCTGATGAACACCACCTATAGGCACCGCTTGAAGAGAACCTTTGCAGTCTATCCTATAGACGTGGTTACTGGTTGACTTTGCTCCCAAGTTCGCTTAAAAATTACTTCTTTAAAGGTCTTAAATACAAGAGCATCTTGGTTGGTTCCACTGCTCACAAGCACAGCTCAAAAGTCTTTGAAGGTTGTATTATACTACTCGTATTGTGTTAGGAAATTAAGGTCACTGCGCAAGTTCCATTACTGAGCGTATTGGTGTAAGGTATGTCTAAAATGTCATGCTTGGCGCACTGGCACCTAAAACCAAAGGTATTTTTGAAGCGATTATAATGCAGAAGTATGCAGGATCAGCTGCTTTTGACTTGAGCTGTTGACAAAGTACATACTCGTCTATACCTGGCTAGTTACCGGTAAGATTGAACCTAACAGAACCCATTCGGGCAGCTGTCCTTGTGAGCCAGTCTCATGCCTTCGAACATCACTGGCCATCAAGTGAGATAAAAGTAAAAGACTAGTCTATCGAATATTAAAAGAAAAACTACTAAAGCCTGTTGTTCAGTTAAAGTTCCCCCACACAACTCTATAAAAAGAAACTCAACACAATAGCCAGAGAGAGCTGTCGATACGTCACCCTATGTTGACTTCCGGTTGTCACCACGACTTCTCGCGTATTGCAAATATCTGCTACCGTAAATATATTCTATTAATACGAGTAGACTACTTTTCCCTTTGAAAGCTTGTTGTATAAACTTTTTGAAGTGAAGTGTTGGTGTTTTTGAAATGGTAGACAGGGTCGTTGTTCTTTAGTCTGTCTTCTGTTGTTTACGTTATTTAAGAGGAAGTTATACGCAAACATTTGATCCTACTTAGAATATTAAGTAATCAAACTTGATGGAGCTGTTTAAACATTGTCTAGCATCGTAGAGATTCGGAGAATTTCGCGGTATTAAATAGCCTTATAATTTTAATATACGGAGCTTGAGTTTGAACTTGAGAACGTTTCTGAATCTCAGCCTTAATAAATAAACATAATACTGACCTTTTTTTTACGTAACACGACTCTTTAAATTATATACATTGGATGACCAATTAATGTAGATAAAAAAATCGAAGCAACAGTGGCTATGAATAGGGAGGAAGTTGTTGATTGGATTAGAAATTGGACATAGTCTCGGAACAAACGATTTTAGTTTAGGTTTCACAGTTTTGCCGCGAATAATTGAAGAAGATAAATTCATTCCAACTTGATATTAATAGGATTATAGAATGTTTAGTATTAGTGTGATAGCGTGAATGTAAACTAAAAGTCATAATTTCTTTTAGAGATTATTCTTCTTAATCGATTCCTCATGACTGAGGGTCGTGACCACCATGAGTGGCCACGACCACGGTGGTTAGAGATTATATACACACCTTAATCGGCGGGAAACTTATCCCAATATTTACTTAAATAATTTAACTATAACTTATCAGATTACAATACATAAAAAAATTTCTAATACCTACTTTTACAAAACCAAAAAAGTCACGTTTGTCTCGATTTCACTTACTAAATAAATTAAACACGGCACAGAATAAAAATAAAGTACACATGGCTGCAAGACTTATAGTCGTAAAACAAATATTAACGCGCATAAGATCTTAAATATTGTGTAAGAAAGGTGCGGCAAAATGTAAAAAACCCTAACACTCAGCACTTACAATGATATGTAAGTGCTGAGCGTTTAAAAAGACGTTTATTTAAAAAATCATAGAATAACGTATGTACTGGATCTCGATTGAATAGTGATGATCGCATAGATCTCAGATCCTTATTCTTTAGTGGTGATACAGTCGAAGGTGAGTCTAAAATGGCAACAACGGGGCTCTTATGTATCTCAGTTGCTAACATAAGTTGATTGAAATCTTGAAAAATGGCGGTTCTATGTCAGTTCTTACAACTACAGTAAGCAAAAACGTTAGTAAGTTGATGACTGGAGCTGACAAAAGTAACATAGAGCTGCCATTTTCTACGATTTCAATCAACATTTGTTAGCAACTGAAATGCATAACAGCCCTATTGCTTCTCAAAGACAGCTGCCAGAATACGCTGTAGTGTGTTTAACAATAGATTTTAAATTGTGGATATCCTCATGATTATACTTTCAAAACAAACATGTAATTGTTGCCTGATCAATAACCAATTCTCATTGTCCCTACAATGTCATTGCTTTGAGACAGATTGCCATTATAAAATTTACAAAAAAAAGCGCTAACAAGTTTGAATTAAATAACGACTCAAATCATTATCCCTCTGAAAATTGCTTTACCTGACGGAGGGTAAATTAGTGTAACTCAGCAGACTATTAAGCGGAGAGGACATAAATGTACGTTACGTGTACATGACTCGCTCGCACAAGAAAAAAGTTTTGCAATAAAAACGCCTTAACTTTTTATAGTGTTTACTATATAAGGAGCCGGCGATGTAAAAGAGAGATAGCCCAAGTCTGTCGCAATTACTGGTGATGATGGATTGCTATAATTAATATTCAGGAAGGAACGTAGCATACTTGTTTTACACCTTGTTTTACAATTTTTGGACGTGTTATTACAGCATTCAAGGTACAATCACGAAATTATCTTGAGATTTCATCACTACTTTAACTCATCGGTTATGTGTACAAATATTTAGGTACAAAAGTGAATTCATGGTACATAACGCCAATCGCCATTTTTCTGAATTTCATAGAACAATTATTATATTATAAAATGTTCTATAGATATGTCATTATAGTAGAAAATATGCAATCGCCTTTCAATAAGTTCCCTCGCTAATCTCAAAGCGCGTTTCGTCTCAGCGGCTTATTTCAAGTGCGATTATCTATAGATAAATCCAGCTTTTAAGCAGGGTAAAAGCACCTACTTTTTCGCGTCTCTTATTATACCTTGCTTTATTAAAAGTAGGCATTTAAGCAGCGTGTCCAAAATTGGTCCACTATAAAACACGACGGACATGTCTATATCGATTGATATAAAGTTATTGATCTAAGCCAAAGTCATAGGCAATAACTGGACTGGAACTGGAGTCCATTCAGTGTTCTTTTAAGGATCGGGATAATTTTTAGAAGGAATTATAAAGTACTTACTTCTTTCGATTGGATAGTACTGTCAAAGCTGTTTAATAGATGTCGCTCCGTCCCCGTAAGACGGTTAGTCAGATACAGAGTTAAAATTCGATGCTCGGACCCGAACCTAGGTGGCCTAGTTGGTCAATGGCGTCTGACACGGAGAGTCAGAAGACGCGGGTTCGAATCCCGTCCGAGGATGTGAATTTTTATCTCTATAAATTTCAATTATAAAGTACATCATACTTAATAGTATATTGTGAAGTACACAATAAGACCTTTAAGAACACAGTTATTATTTTGAGAACATTAGTGGTTTCATCTTCGATTACGTTTGTGTAAATGTTCCTTTCATTGTATTTACATATTAATTTTTATTAGCGTATTAGCGTATTAGCGTCGCTAAATGTCTGATTGATGATATCAGAAATGTTATTTCATGTAACTCTCCTCAGGCCTGGGAGCACTTGTTGACTTTCCCGTATAGAATTCTTCATGTTTCGAAAAACCCATCTGATCAAAATTCTCTTACTAACAAAATAAAACAAAATTGTAAAGACAACTCAAAGCGCTGTCCTGTTTACTGCTTCACTTCGCCAAATTTAACTCAACCCGTATATTCTTCTGCGTCCTACCGTCTCGTGGAAGACAAGCTAAGTGAAGGAGACATCAGAGGTTCGGCTAGACTTTTATTTTCCAACGATACATTGGCACCAAACTCTCCGGAAACTTTGTTGGCTTTAATAGAAAAACATCCACCTTCCGCAGCTCAAGCTCTTCCTTTACCTGCGAACGTTACTGAGGAGGATGTTCTTGTCGCCACTGTCGACGACCTAATGTATGCGTTAGCATCCTTCCCAAGTGGTTCAGCGGGGGGCCTCGACTCTTTACGCCACAACACCTAAAAGACCTGACCAGTGCAAGCTGCGGTGAGATTGGGGACTCTCTGCTTAAAGAGCTCACTTCACTAGTAAATGTGATGTTAACAGGTAAAGTGAATGACGCAATAACAAATGTTTTATATGGAGCTAATTTATGCGCTCTTCTTAAAAAAGATGGTAGCATAAGGCCCATAGCTGTTGGAACAGTGTACCGTCGTCTAACTGCTAAAATTTGTGTTAAACACATCAAACAATCTCTCTGCAAGGAATTTCAACCCTTGCAGTTGGGATTTGGTTCACAGGGTGGCTGTGAGGCGGCGGTACATGCCCTAAGAACATTTTTAACAAATGAAGGATGTGAAGTGTTGCTGAAAGTTGATATTAAGAACGCCTTCAATTCTCTTGATAGAAACACTCTGTTGACACAAGTTAAAAATAAAATCCCTTTTATATATAATTTCATTTGGCAATGTTATGGTATACCTTCAAAATTAATATACAAAAACAATTTGTTATCTTCAGAAGTAGGATGCCAACAAGGTGATCCACTTGGACCAGCTATTTTTAGCCTAGCAATCCACCCTATCATCAAAAAATTAGAATCGAAATTTAATGTCTGGTACCTGGATGATGGGTCCCTAGGAGGAGATGTTGACACTGTTCTTAAAGACCTACAAAATTTAATTTCAGAATTTAGTTCAATAGGTCTTGCTCTCAACTTTTCAAAATGCGAACTTTTCATTCCAAATTCTACAACACTACTAAGAAATAAGATAGTAAACATTTTTGAACGAATTGCTCCCAATATCAAAATATTAGATAATCGATCACTTCGCCTCTTAGGGTCTCCAATCCTAGACGAGTCAATTGAAGATTTTGTTGACGACAAAATTCAAAACTTTAACTCAGTTTCGGACCGCCTACAAAAAATAAATTGTCACATGGCCTATTTTATTATTCGATATTGCCTTTTTGTCCCTAAATTTATGTATTCTCTTAGATGTTGTCAGTTTTGGAATCATCCTTTACTTTTACAAAAACTTGACAACATCCAGAGGGATACGCTCACTACCATACTTAACACACATTTTGATGATCGCACTTGGCGCCAGGCCTCACTACCTGTTAGGTGTGGAGGTCTCGGTATTCGCAAAATTTCTAGTGTAGCATTACCCGCATTCCTTTCATCAATTTTCAGTACTCAAAAGTTAGTAAAGGCAATTTTATCGCCTTCTATTCAAATTAGTTATATGACTGAGGCTTTAGGAAACTGGAAAATAGCTTGTCCAAGTCAGTCCCTGCCCAAAGCTCCTGCTTCTCAGAGGCAGTGGGACGGGCCGCTCTGTGAGTTAGAACTTGAAAACCTGATCAATTCAACTAGTTCTTCCGCAGAGCGTGCTCGCCTGTTAGCTGTTACTCGATGGGAGTCGGGGCTTTGGCTACATGCTTTGCCGTCTAAAAATGTTGGAAATCTTTTGGACAACAATACTTTCCGAATAGCCGTATCCCTACGAGTAGGTGCCCCTTGCCAGGTCCCTCACCGTTGTGTCTGCGGTGAAATGGTGGATCGGTTCGGCCACCACGCACTCTCATGCGTAAAGAGCGCGGGGCGCATACCGCGGCACGCCAGCTTGAATGATATCATCCGTCGGGCATTTGTCAGTGCTGGAGTCCCGTCAGTTTTGGAACCGAACGGATTGATGCGGGATGACGGCAAGAGACCAGATGGGATGACTATCGTCCCATGGAAGATGGGACAGCCCCTGGTTTGGGATGCTACATGTGTGGACACACTGGCGCCGTCTCATCTCCCTGGGACGATTGATCGGGCTGGCGCTGCCGCGTCTAAAGCGGAAGACCTCAAACGTCATAAATATGTGTATTTAGACAGAATGTACATGTTTGTGCCGTTTGGGGTCGAAACTTTAGGCCCATGGGGGCCGTCCGCTCTCAACTTGTTTAGGGATCTGGCGAAACGTTTGTTTGAGGCGTCGGGTGACCGAAATGCTGGCGCCTATTTTGGGCAAAAACTTAGCATTGCCATCCAGCGTGGCAATGCCGCCAGCGTTTTGGCCACTTTTCCCCCCACCATGGGCCTTATAGATTAGATAGTTATTATTAATATTATTATATTTAATTTTTAATTACTAATAAATATTTTTATAAATTATTTTTTTACCTATAAATGGAAACGACTTCAACCACAAAAAGTGGTTCCCTTTTTTGGTACAAATTTATTTCACACTTTTTAGTGACCCTTGCTATTTACGATATCGATTCTAATTCACCGTTAATGATGATATCATCAAGATAAGCCAACCACTTTTCAGTTATTGAGTGTAACTCAATAACTACTTAACAAAATTTCATGATATTTAAATGGGACCAGCTCGAAAGTATACTCTACCAAACAAATTTTGAGAATCGTCCTCAAATGGGGGAGAAATAGGCTAACATACACAAAAAAATACATACAATCGAACATAATATAACCTCCTTGTTTTTAGTTCGTTTAAAAATTAAACATAACACCCTTTTAGCGCTGTATTTAGCGCTCATATTTATCCTTTCATCAGTCCGAAAATGTTGCCATCCCGACGAATAACAATAAATAATGATCCCTCTCTACATGCCCGCAAACTGTTCAAACAAATGACGCGTTAACTTTTCTTCTCGCACATGGGTCCAACCTTTTTAAACAAGGCTTCCGTAGAAACTTTTACCTACTGATAGATTGGTCACCTAATTTTGTTATTTCATTTGGCGTTTTGGATCGGTGGTGGCTTGTTCATTGAGTGACTGACTGGTTCTGACTGACAGTCAGAAAGTGTTTAAAGCAGTAGGTATATATTAATATACTGCTTCAAAAACTATTAACTTATGTATATGTGATTTTAAATAAATATACAACACTATTTCGTTTGTGTTTTTCCTGCAACAATATTTGGAAGTACATTGATATATTTCACTTTTCAGGCTCTTCGTATGTAATTTATAGTTTTGTTTGTTTCAGATTTAATCTTAGGATACATTGTAAACGCATGCTGTGGTTACACCGAGAAGGGCGTATTAATGTTAAAAAGCATTGTTCCCTAGGTTTTTCATTTTTGTGTCCGAACAGTACTGTGACCGTAATTAAAAAAATATATACCTAAATAGGCTTTATATATAACTTTGATTTATATTAGATCAGTAGCAGAAAAGTTTAAATAACCTTTTTTATGTCATCAAGTGACAAGACGAGCAAGTAATCCAGCTGATGGTAAACACTATGCTTCCTAATGAGAGTTGCAGTGCCACCCAAAACTCATCACCCCGATACATAGGGTTTGAGTCTTTCATCCAGTAATTTCACTTGCTGCAATGCCCTTCACACCCTAACACAATAATGCTTACGCACTATTGCTTTGCAGCAGAATATCTGGGACTGCGGTGGTACCAACTAAGATAACCTCTTCCACAAGAGACTTAGTAAGTCAGTAAGTCGGGTTTCCTCGCCTTTTACGATTCGCATCACGACGGTGGAGAGAATATTTTCTATCCCCTCACAAATAGATAATAATTAAACTCTTAAAGTGATCCTTATCACATTACTTCCATACAAACTAACAGTAAACAAGTATAAATAAATTAACAAGTGCAATTTGAAAAATTTAATACCGACTTGGAAGTCGGTATTAATCCATAATTCCATTACTTTGGTAAAAATCAGTTATTGGAGTGCAACTCAAAAACTACAGAACCGAATTTGATGAAATTTAAATGGGACCACACGGGAAGCACCATCTTTCAAACAAATAAAGAATTTTGAGAATCGGTCCACCCAATCGAAAGTTCAGAGGTAACTTTATTTTTTTTTTAAGAAAAATAATACAGTCGAATTGAGTTCCTCTCCTTTTTTTGGAAGTCGGTAGAAAATAATAAAAATAGTATGAAATACCAATATTGAGAGAGTTGTGAAATAAATGCAATTCGCCATTTTGTGGTGGCGGCCATCTTGGATATGAAATTTATCACAATGACATTATTACTAGTGTATTCTACTAGTCAAGGCCTTTCATTTGATACCCATATTGAGGGTAGTTGTGATAAAATTTGCAATCGACCGTTTTGTGGCGGTGGCCATCTTAGACCGATTTTCAACAAATATAGCTGAGAACACTCCCGACTAATCACCTATCAAACATAATCAAAATCGGTTCATTCGTTCGGGAGCTACGATGCCACAGGCAGACACACAGACACTTCAAACTTATAACAACACCCCGTCGTTTTTGCCGGCGGGGTTTAAAAATTATACATACTTTATAAGGCTTCAGCATTTTCCTCAGTTCGCCGCTCTCGTTCAATTTCTCCACCGTGTCGGCATCCTGAAAAGAAGATCAAGTTTAATTAAAAGTTCATAATTAGAGCAAGCTTTGATAACGCCGTAACCGCGGAACTGGGGTTTGAAGTCTGTAGTGTAGAAGTCAGGAGGTCAATTCTACTATTTCACAACATTATTTTTTTATGGGATATGTTAGCAAACGAGCTAGCTCCTTCGCTACGCTTGGGAATTAAATTTTAATTAATAACCCAAGAGTCCCCGTTACACTCAGGGTTCAATATACCGCCCATGACGTAAGCCACTGCTGTACTCCCTTGGTGCATAATCTACTATTGTAAGACATCTTATAGATCACTGTGAAATAGTTTTGCCTTACATAAATTGAACTGGAAACGTATGAATAATGCATAGATTACCGCGGAACCGGTTCTATCCGTTACTGGGTTTACTTGTCTGTGAATCGGAGGGAAATCTTTCAATATTGCATATTGGATTTATGGAGAGAAAATTATTTACCTGTTTCCAGACGATTTGACTGTGTGAGGTGGGCATAATCAGCAATATAGGATATGGGAAATATATTTCACCGCTACAGGTACGGTTAACTATGTAACCAAGAAAGTGATTAACTTGTTTTTGTACCTCAAACTAGCCAAAACTAGCTTACAAATGTAGTCATTGGCGCCTGTCTTGGCTTATTCAGAATATCAGAGTATATTAGCCAGAAATTCCAGTGTAAAGAATAAAAGTAAAAAAAGTAAAAAATAATTAATTGATATAACTTGTTGTTCACGCGAAAGCGTGACGTAACCTCAAGGCGCGCACCCGCGCCCCCGCGTTCCCCCGCCGCTGTCCTGCAGCTGTCAGGCGACAAGCAAGCAGCGAAAGGAAGCGGAAACAGTCATCTTTTCGGCGCCGTCGCGTCCGCACGGCGTAATCGGGAACCGCCAATATCAGCCCCGCGTTTACGCGTCAGCTCAAGAGTCACCTTTTTGTACTCGCGACCGGCGGACGTGTACCGCCGCGCAGCAACCGCATGGCACCGCCATTTTATATCAGCACGAGTCACCGCGAATGACTTCGCCGCGAGTGACCTTCAGGGTGTGTTCGGCCCAACCAGACACTACTCCTAAATCAGCACGTGTGTACACACGCATTCAGCCCGCCGCGTAAACCAGTGCACAACCCAAAGGGACAATACAAACATTAGAACCAAGTGACAATAGTTCTTCAGCTCATTCTGCACGCCGTCGACAGCAGGACGCCTCCACGAGGACCCACGGTCACCAGCACTCATCAGACACAGAGCTCACCTCCGCAGGTATTTACCATCCCAATTATTCCTTACCTATTCTCTGGTTGCAGGAAACTGCTCAACCGCATCTACCCCCCCCCCCTATCATCGAGCGTATAGCTAGCAGGAAACTGCGAAACTATATTTTCCTTCGAGCCGGATTTATCCGGTTATCCGGATATAACCGGGTACCCGGATAAACCACATTTCCCACGAGCGCGGATATCCGGCAACATAATCTCTTTCGCTGCCGGATAAACCAATGCTATCACCCCCTATCCCTTAAATACAGTCCATTAAATCAGCCCACAATAAACTCAATTTAATTCCCAAATAACGGATATCAATCCCTATCAGACCTATTTAATTTACAAACTACATTTTATTGACTTAATATTACCCAAATTACGTCATACAAATCAGCCCACATTTAAGCTCAATAATTCCCAAATATCGGATATCAATCTTATTTAATTTACAAACTACTTCTTATAGATATTGATTTAATGTAAATCCCCTTACGTCATACAAATCAATCCGAAGCTTCTAGACGAGTGAACCGGCAGTGCGATTTGCCAAGCCAAACTAACCCGACTAGCGATTCGAAGCTTCTAGCAAAAAAATTCCACTCGTTAGGAACAAACATATTGCCAAGCGAAACTGACCCTTGTTACTAATTGGAACGACTGCCGATACGATTGTTCACTAATTGTTTGCAAGAAAGGTTCGTAATTAAAATTCTTAAGGCTAAGTACCTACCTACGCCAGGTGCTTTGTTGATTTTAATTATAAAATTATACTAAGTACTGTTAGACGGGTTTGCTTGTGTTCTTGAGATTAAATAATCATAATTCGTCCATAGTCGAACGTTTGGAATTCAGCCCAATTTATTTTATTTCAAGAAATATATCCTTACCTAATAGAGATCCGCACACCATTTTGGAGTTCCGTGAAAATTATTACGTAATTAGCTGTTGTGATTCAACACTCATAAATCATTTAGACATGCTACTTAATTAGGTTACATATGTTATTTATAATTGGGTTAACTACTTATATGTAAATTAGGGTTCCGCGCAGTTATTAAATATTTAGTACCGAACGAACTTACAGGTTTCAATTAATAAAGTAATTAAACCATCAGCTCACATAAGGTTTCGTACACACGTTATTAATTTAGGCGTTATTATAACCGACTTCCGAAAAAGGAGGTGCGGAATTTCACCTACGATTAAATACTTTAATATTTTTATTTCCTTTTAATTTTGCTTGCGTCCTTGTGCCTGACTTCGCCTACGACGATTAACGATGCCTTCTGAATCACAGGTAGCCAGATTTAGACAGTTACAAATCGCTATTATTAAGCTTAATTTGGAAGCGTTATCATTGAGGTCTAGCAAACCAAGGCGCTATAGCCCTGGATTCGCTGCCAGAGCCGCAGGCGTAAAATTGACCCGCGATAGATTTGACGCGGCATATTATATAATTTTAGACTCCGTAGGTTTATCAGACGACGAGGAGGAATTCTACAACGAGCAGTATGGAAGGACAATAGACGCCTATTACGTGATTCTCGTTGTAGTATTAGAACAAAAAACATGGTCATTAGCTACCAATGACGATGTAATAACCGCGCCAATACCCGCGCGCCCCTCGAAGTCAACTCAGCAGGCATCGAACCTGCAGCCTCAGGGCTGTGCGCAGGATTCGAACCTGCACCCTCTCAGCTCAGCGCCTATACCCGCGCGCTTTTCAATATCAGCTCAGCAGGTATCGAACCTGCGGCCTCAGTGCTGTACGCAGGATTCGAACCCGCACACTCTCAGCTCAGCGCCTATACCCGCGCGCTTCGCAATATCTGCTCAGCAGGTATCGAACCTGCAGCCTCTGTGCTATACGCAGGTTTCGAACCTGCACCCAATCAGCTCCGCGCCTATACCCGCGCGCTCCTCATCATCAGCTCAGCAGGTATCGAACCTGCAGCTTCAGTGCTATGCGCAGGATTCGAACCTGCACCCTCTCAGCTCCGCGCCTATACCCGCGCGCTCCTCATCATCAGCTCAGCAGGTATCGAACCTGCAGCTTCAGTGCTATGCGCAGGATTCGAACCTGCACCCTCTCAGCTCCGCGCCTATACCAGCGCGCTTATCGCCATCAGCTCAGCAGGTATCGAACCTGCAGCCACAGTGCTATAAGCAGGATTCGAACCTGCACCCCCTCAGCTCAGCGCCTATACCCGCGCGCTTCTCAACATCTGCTCAGCAGGTATCGAACCTGCAGCCTCAGTGCTATGCGCAGGATTCGAACCTGCAACCTCTCAGCTCCGCGCCTATACCCGCGCGCTTCTCGTCATCTGCTCAGCAGGATTCGAACCTGCAACCTATCGGCTCCGCGACTATACCCGCGCGCTTCTCGTCCCCACTTCAGCAGGTTTCGAACCCACAACCTCCGCGCTATGCGCAGGGTTCGAACCCACGACCGTTCAGCTCCGCGCCAAGACCCAAACAGGTATCGAACCCGCAACCTCACTATGGTGACAACCATTGCTACCCATGTAGTAATGTAAAGGGTCACAAGCCTCGGGTATGTACACGATACTACGCACTACCAGTGCGCTTATTGCCGGTACAACAGCGCGAGGTACCACGGCGCCGTCCCTCACCTGATACGGGCCAGATGGTGTACTCCCGTCGTACTCCACCGCGCACTACCTCGCGTCCTTCACCGCCGCCTAGGCAATGACTAGGACGGCACATCCAACAAATACCGACTCAGCCCACAAAGAATCAGCACACACACACAACACGACGACAAACTGTCATCGCAAACACCTTAAGTCAGTTAGGTGCTGACATTCTGCACTCACCCTTGCGCCAGCAATTCTGGACGTTATCAGTATACAAATGTATACAATGTTTACGTTTCCGCGTCCAAACTAAGGCTCCGTACATGGCCGACTCACCCGCCGACCGCGTAAACGTTCAGCCCGTATTTAGCAAAGTCACGACGGACTTTACTGGACCATTTTTGATAAAATCCAGTACACTGAGAAACACCAAGCTATTAAAAGGCTGCTTCTGTGTTATAACATGTCTAGCCACGAAGGCGATCCATCTCGAACCGGTATCTGAGTTATCCACGGAAGCGTTCCTTGCGGCATTACAGCGTTTTGTTTCTAGGCGCGGTGTACCGACGTTAATTAGATATAATTGCGGTACAATTTATGTAGGCGCTAGAAATGAACTTAGGGAAATACAAGACTTTCTTGCAACCAACAATAACAATATCGCACCTACACTTTCAGCTCTTTTAGCGCACATTGCAGCCAAGCTCAATGCACGCCCTCTCAGCCCACTCTCTTTTGACCCCGCGGAATTTGAATTTCTCACCGCGGGTCATGTCCTTTTAAAACGTCAGCTCAATGCCCTACCTGAGTATTCGGTAGGAGGACGAGCCATTTCTGCACACAAAAGGGTTCAAGCTCGTCCTACCCTTATCCCAACACCTTTGGCAATCCTGGTCCAAACCCTACCTGCACACCATCCAAACAGGCTCCAAACGGACTCCCCGATCCAGCCCACCTCAAGTCGGGGAACTGGTACTGATGGTGGACGACCAGGTGCCGCCTCTACACTGGCGCATGAGCCACAAGACGAACCCATGAAGGGATGGCGTCACCCGAGTGGTGGAAATCAAGAACGACCACCTGACTGTCGATTGACCACCACACCACAGCTTTGCCGCGTGGGGAATATGTTCACGCGAAAGCGTGACGTAACCTCAAGGCGCGCACCCGCGCCCCCGCGTTCCCCCGCCGCTGTCCTGCAGCTGTCAGGCGACAAGCAAGCAGCGAAAGGAAGCGGAAACAGTCATCTTTTCGGCGCCGTCGCGTCCGCACGGCGTAATCGGGAACCGCCAATATCAGCCCCGCGTTTACGCGTCAGCTCAAGAGTCACCTTTTTGTACTCGCGACCGGCGGACGTGTACCGCCGCGCAGCAACCGCATGGCACCGCCATTTTATATCAGCACGAGTCACCGCGAATGACTTCGCCGCGAGTGACCTTCAGGGTGTGTTCGGCCCAACCAGACACTACTCCTAAATCAGCACGTGTGTACACACGCATTCAGCCCGCCGCGTAAACCAGTGCACAACCCAAAGGGACAATACAAACATTAGAACCAAGTGACAATAGTTCTTCAGCTCATTCTGCACGCCGTCGACAGCAGGACGCCTCCACGAGGACCCACGGTCACCAGCACTCATCAGACACAGAGCTCACCTCCGCAGGTATTTACCATCCCAATTATTCCTTACCTATTCTCTGGTTGCAGGAAACTGCTCAACCGCATCTACCCCCCCCCCCTATCATCGAGCGTATAGCTAGCAGGAAACTGCGAAACTACTTGTTGTACAAATATTTAGTGAATCCATAGGCTGTGAACTAGTAAAAACTGTGTTTCAGCAGCCAGTGGCTTCTCCCATCCGGTAGACACTATTGTAGTTATGTCGAACATTCCGGTCAACTTATTCTAATGTACAATTAAAGATTTATAATAAACTAAAACAAAACAAAACATGTCTTGGGTTATCTTTTTTATGACTGGTGGACTTAAACATAACGATCTTTCGTATATTATTATTCACAATATAACCGGAATTATTAACGTGACTATGAAGGCTTGTTTTGGTCGGTTAATAAACTTTCAAACGTTCTTTCCGAGCTATGATATTATATTATATTTTTTATTCACTTTCCTCGCTTTCGTTTGAATTCTAGTGTGTTCTATTCGTTTAAACGGTTGTCTATTGTTTGCCCACCAAATATAAGCAATAATACTCACATGCCCGAATTTTTATTGCCCGAATTGTTTGTTTACCATAAAAGTTATGTGACATACTCTTTGTTTGCTCGTACATTAGATTCCATAATGATACGAGTGCCATACGTATTGTTATCCATTTATTAATAATATTATTTAACAGAATATTTCAACGCCGTACTAAATTACTTTAAGCGATTAATTAAAGCGAAGGGCTTTCTAGCACTTAGCCGGCCGCTGCCGCGGCACGCTCGCTTGCCTCGTGCGTTGTTTTTCATGTTCTTAACCTAACCTAAACCTAAGTTCCTCGTTTAGTTTAAACCGATTTTTTCCTAAAAGCAATTTCAATGAACAAATGATGTTATGGCATATGATAATTATTCCTTGCAATGATGGTAACAAATGATGTTATTGAAATTGACTTTATGGGAAACAATGTTTCTGGCACGTCACTAATATAGTAAACAATGAGTATGACATATGAAATTATGAGAAACAATATTATGTCTGTTAACCAGTATAGCAGATGAAATTATGGCAAATTAAATTCTGGCAAGTGGGTGTATCCCCGTTTAAACAAGCGCAATTTGAAAAAATTAATACCGACTTCCATTGTATTCAGTTATTGGAGTGTAAGTCAAGAACTACTAAACCAAATTTGATGAAATTTAAATGAGGTACACAGGAAGCACCAGCTTTTAAACAAAAAGACGTGTGGCACTCGGAGACTGCCGCAGTAAAGCTATTGCATAGCTGTTTTTATCAACTTATGCAATTAGAATTATTTAACCAATGCCATCTAGAGGCGAGTTGCTGAACTAAAGAGACAAGTGTGATATTTCAAAAAGTCATTAAAAGTTCTGCTATTCATCGATAGATGGAGCCGGAGTGGGGAATTTCTGGATTCGGTCTCCACGCTCAAGGCCCGCGATAGAAGCTATGCAATAGCTTAAAATACAGTCGAATTGAGTACCTCCTCCTTTTTGGAAGTCGGTGGAAAACTAAACTATACAAATAAGTGACATTAAATTGATATTCAAGCCTAAGTATATAAGCTATGTATTAGTATCTATCTTCTGTATCTATTATTTATAAACATATCTTTTGTGTTACAATGTTTTTGTTACGTCTATAGATTTTGGAAAATGTACATAGGTACATGTTACATTGTTATAAATAAATGAACTATAAATGATTTTATAACTCGATTTTGTGATAAGTGTCTTATTCTAATCTATTAACTTTTCTTATTTTCACAATATGTATAAAATCATCGGAACTCTAAAACTGCCTTCAATATGCACTTGTAAACTTTTCACTCCATCAATATTTATCAGAACTGTAGAACTCAAACATGTAAAGAAACTTATTATACTAATTGCATACAAAACCGAACCATAAATTAATGAACCATTGTAATTTGTTCGTTACGTACAAACTAGATGGCGTTACCGTCGCCTTGATCTGTTTCCTGCATCGCGGTGACAAGATTCGCACGGAACATGTGTTGCTAGTTTGCAATAAAAATAAATGTTAAAAATAAAGGTTTCATTTGATAACCCAATTTGACCTTCACGAGTACGTGTGTAAGTTTGAGTTTGCACAAGAACAAAACAACATCTCACAGACAAACATGATGCGTAAAGTGGATTGATCTTAAACATGTAATTAATCATATAGTATATCAGTAGAGTTTGAAAAAATGAACGAATAACCCTGATGAGATTATATGTTTCTGTATATAGGTACGAGTATGTGTATGTTAATTGTGTTTTTCTTTTGAAGGTTAGATGTTAGTAGTCTACGTGTTAATACAAAGTAAAAGCTATTTAATAATATAAATAATACTTATTTGTATTTTAAATTTAATATAATTTCGTTTCAGGGTGGAAAGACTTTACAAACGCGCAAACTTTTGCTGTGTGATTGATTACGTCCGTAGTTTGAAAGTTAGTATTCAGGCTCCGGTATTTCAGCACTGTTGCAAGCGCCATGATCGAGGATGAACTAAGGCTTCGTAATTATACTCAGTGATTATTCCTTATCCCAATTTCCTACCGACAACAAAAAAAGAGGAGGTACTCGATTCGATTTCTTTTCTGTTTCTTACCTTATAACTTTCGATTAGGTGAACCAATTCTCCATTTTTTTTGTTTGAAAGCTGTTGCTTTCCGTGTGATCCCATTAAATTTGTTTTTTCTGAAAGTGATGGAAACCTTTTTTTGATGTGTGGTACTTCTTATACATACGTACGACTTATACATAAGTAATAAGTTACTTAATGATTATAATCTGTATATTTTATACTTACTTATACATTCATCCTTTATATGTACATAAACATGATTAAACGAAATCTTCAACAATATCTTACAGTATAAAACAACTGTGACTTTGCGGGAAGTTATTACAAGCCAAACAACAAGTCTAAAACTTAGTTTATCTCCAATGTAACATAAAATATCAGGTACTTTATGAACGATGCTTATAAAATAAGCTTCATTTAAAAGTAGTAAAATCGTACGAGTTAGCGCTTTAAAAGCGTCAGATGTTTCCGATACAAACCTCCTGGTGTAGAGCGGGTATAATCGATATCATCCTACTTAGTCACGGATTATGAAAAGGTGTTGTTTGTAGATGTGGTATCTTTTGTATTTACAAAACACATGACATCTTTCTGGGGCCACGAGTCAGATATCCTGTTAGACAATACAGGTGTAGAGAGATCAGTATTCGTTCGATAAAAGTTATAAAATGTAAGTCAAATAAAAAAAAAATTAAATGATCGCCTGTTATTAGATAGAAGGTAAGACAGAATTTTGTAACACAAGCATAATAGGCTGCCGCGTAATAGGTAGCCGTATTTATAGGCTATCAAGGAATCGTGCATATCAATATAGTTGTATAGTCGCTGTCTTAACACCTAAGTATATAAGAGCTGCTTCTTAACAGGGTGCTTTCAGGAATGCCGTAAAATCAGGAGGTAAAAATAATGGTAAACGGATGAGGATCCAACATACTGCATTGTCATACTTGTCAGTAAAAGTTATTCTCTCTTCTCAGACATTGCAGCTTAATACTTAGCTACTATTTTGATAACAATTTCACTGCCCTACAAATTACTTTTGTGCTCCTTACATTAACATAGAATATACTTAACATTCGAGTAGTACTCACTCAGCTGTAGTGCAAAAGCACTAAAGATTTAAGGCAGAATATCTGGAACTGCAGTAGGACCCACCGAGACTACCAAGTACTATATATACTACCTACTACCGAGTCAAAGTCAAAGTCAAAGTCAAAACCATTTATTCAATTTAGGCATCAAAGACGGCACTTATGAACGTCAATTTTTCATTATAATGTACTTTAAAGACTACCGCCGCGTTCCAAAATATATAGAGCCTACCGAGAAGAAGCGGCAAGAAACTCGGGGCCATTCTTTTTATATAGATGTTTTACAATGTTTTTACTTAGGTACTACAAATATTAGCTCCAGTGTGTTGCCTTACAAAAGAGAACATAATAATGGTATCAGTAGGGCAAGACACGCTACACTTTGACATCTTAGTACACGAGTAGATCGATCCTGGAGTGATCAGTCCCAAGCTGTTTTATCCTCCAAGTAATCCAAAATTTTGTAATTACCTTTTTGACAGAGTTTAGTTTTAATAGTAATTTTAAACTTATTAATAGGCAAATCTCGGATAACATTGGGAACTTTATTATAGAATCGTATACATTGTCCCATAAAAGAATGACTTATTCTGTGGAGACGCGATACATGTACGGATAGCTTGTGCTTCTTTCGCGTGTTGATGGAATGAGCATCACTCCTTTTATCAAAAGTGCTATTGTTTTTCTTTACATACATTAGATTTTCATAGATAAACTGAGAGACAACAGTTAGAATGTTTATGAGTACTACCATCGACTTAAGATACCACGGGCTTTCACTCACAACCTTTTATTTATCCACTCTTACCACATTTTAAATTTAAAGTCATAACTTTGGACTGGGTGAACCGATTCTCATATATTTTTTTTAAAGCTAGTACTTCCCGTGTGGTTCCATTTAAATTTCATCAAATTTGGTCCAGTAGTTTCTGAGTTACACAACAATAACTGAATAGAATAGAAGTCGTGTTTTAAATTTTCAAATTGCACTTGTATTAGAACGTCTCCAATTCGGACAGAGTAAGTTCGCTGAGACCCTTGTAGTTTTAATTATTTATGACTGAGTTCTTCCACTACTAATTTCCTATTACCACTCAGCCTGTTTTTATCTCAACCATAATATGTTTCCTTATCCAATGTTTTCTTATTTCAGGGAATTATCCCCATACATACCGCTATGTAGCTTATAAGCAAGCTTTTCTCTTTTAACGTGATGTATAATACCTTAAATCTTAGGATTATAAGAGAATGGGTATATGTCTATAAATATTTAAAGGAGGGACAAAGAGGTACTTTACTCATTCGATTAAAGTTTATCCTTTAAAGCTTTTAGTGTAGATTTTTGTTCTATACAATATCAATGTCATATATACAAACATACTATAATATTTTTTCCTCCCAGAAGGAAGCAGCATAGGTGACTACATTAATCGTATGCATATCGTAAGACTCGTGGGATTTCGTAGAAGAGAATTGTGCTATTTTTATACTCTACACGAAATCGCATCGTTTCCGGATGGTTTTTGGTGGCTTTCAGATCATAGAAAAATACAATTTCTACCAAAGTACCTTTTGAGCGTTGAAGTGGACAATTTAGCTACGTTAACGATTAATGCCAGTACTCCTCCTTCCTCTATCCCAGCAGTGGGAACGTAATGAGCTAATTATGCTATTTACTGTAGATAATTCAATACTTTAAGATTATTGAGTTCTTCGTATTTTTTCAATAAACACAATGTTCGACGTATTGACATCTGCTAGTTAATGATGGTGATTAACATAGGAGAAAAACACTAATAAGGTTCCCACAATTATGTGTTCTCGAAGCATTGTAAGCCTTATTTAGACATATGGCAATTTTATTAAGGTTATATGTTCACTACGAAAATTGATAAATTAGTTTTGATGCAAAATAATCTGTGCAAATTTGATTCCAATATTTTTTCCGAAAGCAGAACAAACAAATATACAGTCGGACTTCTTAACTATAAACCGTGTTACAACTATGGCAGGTGGGTATTTTACGTCCAAAAACGAAGTGCTTCAAAGCAACAGTAAAAATAGAAAGGAGACTGCGGTATTGAAGCAATCGAGCGAAAAAAGCGAAAAATCCAAACAGAGTTTTAACATTTGACACTCTGTATAGTAGTACAGCAGACATGAATTACCCTTCTTATCTACTTAAGCTTGGGCAGCGTTCCAGAAACTTCGCGAAGTCTTCTACCTCAGTGCCTCAAGACAAGAGTCTTCGACCAATGTGTGTTGCCAGTGATGACTTATGGCACTGAAACGTGGTCTCTTTAAATCAAGGCCTCATAAGTAAGCTCAAAGTCGCAAAACTAGCTATGGAGCGTGCTATGCTCGGGTTTTCTCTACGTGATCGAATCAGAAATGAGCAGATCTGTAGAAGAACGAAAGTCACTGCCATAGCCCAGAAGATTATCCAGTTGAAGTGGCAGTGGGCATGGCACATAGCACGCAGAACAAATGACCGATGGGGCCGAAAGGTTCTGGAGTGGAGACCACGAACCAGCAAGCGCAGCGTAGGTCGTCCACCGAAACGGTGGACAGACGACCTGATAAAGGTCGCAGGACGACGTTGGATGCAGGGCGCTTCCAACCTGTTACTAACACACACAACACAAACACACTTTAATGTTAAACACTTTTATTAATAATATTATTGTTTTATGTCATTATTGGGTTCTATATCACACGAAAATGACTGACAGACAGACAGACAGACGAGAGAGGCAGACGGGGTCGTATAACGTGGACGAGGGACGAAGATATGGCTATCTCGCCCGCTCTTGTAGATCTTACCGTAGCTGCTAGTGATGCGCCGTAGTACTATCGATAGCACATACACGCTTGATGACGTTTTAATAAAACTCATCGATGTCAATTACTGGTCGAGGCTGATTTACATTTTGCCGAGACGTACACGCTTCAGTACCATCTCTGCATTCCGGTTTGATTATGCCTGCAGTTTTTTAACTAACGCCATCAAGCGTGGCGGTAAGGATACGTGGTTTCCAGAAATTATCACATAAAAAAATATATATATAATATTTTTTTTATGTGATAATTTCAAATTTTCAGGGATATATCTTATGTTCGTTAATATATATTTTTTACTTTTTTATACTAGGTGTGACACCACCATGCATGCTGGTGCATGCTTCGACCGCATGATTACTGTCTATCCAGTGTGATAATAGTCAAACACCTAGGTGTTTGACTATTATAGGCTAGGTATATATAAATATAATGCCAGAAGACAACAAAAAGGGAATATAAAATTATACAGTTTATTCTTTAATGACCTAAATTGCTTAATTTATTTATTAATTTGCCGGTTAAAAGGTCCCTTGTAATCCCATTACAATTACAGTAAAATTCTTACCTATGAAATGCGTTTTAACGAAAAGATGTGTGATTGAGAGAGGATGCGTAAGAGAAAGGAGAGACAGACAGACTGGCGCCGTAACGCGTTAAATAACGAATTGGTTCACCCTCCCATAAGAAGTTATCACTTCAAAATGTAATATTTTTTTATTCATCTTCTTACGTGACTTCTCTGTGAATGCGTGAATGCATTCAAACTATCGATATTGCCTACAACTCGTGCACAACCTTAAATCAATCAAATCTTTATTTTATGTACCCATCTTTCACGTGTTTTAGCTTAAACTATTGTAGGGTTTTCTCCAAATAATATTTACGAAGAAACTCAAGATTGTTCGGCTTGAATTTAATATGAATACCTTTCTATTTATTGGATTTTTATGAATAGTAAGTATTTTTTCAATTTTCTATACGAAGATTGAGTGTATTTTTTATTACTAGTGTGAATGCTGGCTGTATTGACTTGCGACTTGATATTGGAAATTAGAATAAAGCTTTTCCTTGTAAGCGGTACTTAAGGCTGGCAGTTTTTGGGATGATAATACATATCGTTTGAATATTTATCTCACCTGATGGTCAGTTAAGATATGGACGGAAGCCTACTACATCTAGAATCGCAACTGGTTCTCAAGGGCAGATCCCGGAACACAGCAGTATGAGCTTAGTGACAGATTTAATTCTTGAGGATAGCAGTCAAAAAAAATGTTCTAATTTTCTGTGAAAGCTCAAGTCTCAGATGGAATTCGAACAAGTGACCTGATCGATGACCATCCTTTACTACCTAAGGGCTATCATCGCTTCAATCTACATATTCAAAATTCTCTCGAAATCGGATTGAAAATCAAAATGTCAAAGTTTTCATAAGAATTGGGCATTTTAAATAATATATAGTACTTGGATGAGCGAGCTTTGTGCATAAGTTAACCATTGATTTTCTAGGTCTAACCTCGAACCAACACTCATAGGCTTAGTGTTGCTTAACAACGCCATCTATTGTCAAGTAGCTTTAATGTTGTGTCGGGTCATTGCCTGAAAACACAGATAAAACGACGTTATCTAAAAATGAAACTGGCATTCTAAATTTTATGAAAACCGTTGGAATCGTTCCCGAGGTTCAGATTCTATAGGTAGGTGTTAGATAGATATTTGAAGGATCAAACGCGGTAGGTATAGTCGAGTATCTTGACTGGATTCGTGTTCTTCTTATTTTCTTTTCTCATAAACAAACTTAAAACCTTTCCCTGTATTTATTTGTATAGACTCATAGATATAATATCCATATATGTTATTTATTTTCTTTGTACAAACACCACTCATGTAGTCTATGCTTAGTTTCTCACACAGCTTATTCAATTGTCTATTCGGCCGTGTCTTTACGAACAATCATCTACCGCTCCTAGTTACTTACCATGAGATATTACTTCTAAGATACTCGTATCTCAACAAATACAAGTATTATATAAAAGTAATAAATAAACTGGGTTTTCATTGAAATGAGATCATTTCAATAAATACCCTAGTTTATTAATTAGTTTCCTGGTATTAAAGAGATGAAATAATATAAGAAATTCATTTAATATTATTCGAAACGCTCGCAGTGGAGCTCGACTTGGCGATCTTAACCAACAAGTTAAGAAACACTTGCTGCGTTCAGGACTTTGATGGGTGACCGCTAGTGGCAATATGCAAAACTGAGCGCTTCCGTGCTTCGGAGGGCACGTAAAGCCGTCGGTCCCGGTTGTTTGTCTTAGGACAATAGTCGTTAGGCTATATCGAAGGCCATTGGGCGGGCGGCCTGAAAACTTCGACATGGGTTGGTATTATTAATTATATATTATTATATGTAATATGGTATTATTAATAATTATTAGTTAGTATTATAAAGGGTTGCGACGTGAATACGAAACTTAAAGTAATAGACAGGTATGTGATGAGCAAAATGTTTGTTTTCAATCATGAATGTTTTTAATGTTATAATGTGTGTGGGACATTATGGGGTCCTAGTGTTCGGGTATGAGTAGAGCATTATTATAATAAATATGTGTTTACTAGTGACTGCCCGCGACTTCGTTCCTTAGTTAGTGTTCTTACGTTTGTTTTAATGTTACGATTTTTGATAATTAGTTTTGAGAATTGAGAAAACCCTAGTATTCACCGAAGGGCTTTAGTGAATCCTCTTTCTGAAGACTATTCGGAACCCTCAGTGATAACTTCTGCTGATATAGTTGACATTAAATATTTTTATAAACTTAAGTTAGCACTATTATCAATAATAAATAATCATACTAAATGGAATTATAAAATTATTAAAATTAAATTTGCGCTTAACCTTGCAATATTTGGCCAAACAGAGCAAACTTTTTATATAATTTTCAAAGCAATTTATCATATTAAAAAAAAGGTTTAACTTGGAAAAATAACTATTTTGATACGTTACAAAGTAATACTACATTACTACTGGAAAATATTAATTATTAATATTACGTACAAACAACAAAATACGAAACAAACATATTGTCTTTTACATACACAGTTTTCAGACGACAAAAACGAGACAACCTTAAATATAAATATCAGCTACCTTCTGTCAGTACCGGGAAAACCCCTTTTAAATCAATTACGTTTCAAAAACTTTGTCTTAACTACTAAAATTTTCCACAACAAACTGTGTTTCGAAATAACAATTTAGACAGAGTGATTCACAGCACGTATTACAACTATGCAAATATATTATTTTGCCAATACCTTCAAATCCAATAAAAGTTGGCAAACACAAATTACATGTAACGACCATTTCACGTAGAACTCTCCATTTTGTATGCAGACAAACAGTTTGTAAGGGCCAGAAGGGTCTGGTGCCATCGTATAGTTACTATGCAAAGCATGTCTGAATGATGCGATCGTTTTATCTGGGGAGCCCAAAAATGGAGAATCACAGATGGATATTGGTACCAAATAGTACCAATAATATATTTTTTTTAAATTCTATATTAATTGGAGATCCCAAACGTCAGTCCCATCGTACCCTATCCTTGCTACTAGTACTACGTTAACTAAAATTAATCTAATACATACAAGACGAAATCACTAATGCATAAATATATCCAGTAGCACGCGGGCTGCTTCGCAACTAGGGTCTGACAATATGTTGATTAGTGTACCCTTTTTTTTTTGAGGGGGGAAATTCTGTCCACTTTCCTTCCGTTGACGGGAGGGGGTATGTGGGGCTAAGACCCACTAAAACCCCCCGTGAGCAGTCCTCCGCCAGATGGGGCGAGATAGGGTTGCGCTAGCATTCACCATCTCGCCCCAGCTTGATTAGTGTACCCGTGTCATACCTATTTAACCTAAATTTATGCATAAATGAGTCTCTCTCGGCACATGCCTCATAATTAGAGGAATCAACTTTTCTCACGATGAATCCAAATTTTCTTGACGGATAGTGACCAGATCGTACTCTAGGAGCTAGAACTACGAACTATTTAACTTAGTTCTAACAGTAAAAGGTATCCGAGGAGGCTGACACTGCAACGTTTTGTACCAAATCCCCTTTTCCTTACTCCTTTCGCAATAATATCTTATAACGATTCAATTATTAGATATTTCTTTTACAATATAGAAACTTTGGAAATCAATGGGAAATCTTACGTAAATGTGATGTAATCGTATCGATGAGGTAAAACAATAGAATTTCGTACTTTTCTACCGATTCCCAAAAAGGAGGAGGTACTCAATCCGACTGTATATTTTTATTTTATTTACCATTGTCAAAACTTTAGACTGGGTGAACCGATTTCCAAAATTCCGATTTCCAAAACATGGGATGATTCAGATGCCCCTCTATATGAGGCACCTAAGCTTTATCTTCGGGTGTATATTTTACAGCCATGATGTATAAACGAGTTGCATACAATATATTCGTACCTAAATGAATCCCGATATTTTCTCCTCAATGGTAGACGTAGCTTGCTTGTCTGAAAAAAACACTAGAAAATAAAGAAACTAGTAGTGTAATAATGAAAGAACACGAGAAAATATCCCTGGTTTGCTTGCCTTAAACTTACAGCTTTTATTTTCCAAATACATCCCAAGAATATAAAACTTATTATTTATTCATAGCCGCCAACTCTACGAGAGGTCAACTGCCCGTGCACGTGGCAGACACATGAAGTTGACAGGCCTCAGTTTACAGAGAAGTGTTTTTTCTTTACGTGTCTACTCGTTCCATGCACTTTAGTCTTGGAATTTAGTTGGTATCAACAATAGAGCCGCCACGTGTGAAAAGTTGCAATCATGAGAATGGCAGTCAGTAAAATCTTACATATTTAATTTAAAACACTGTTTTAAACTATCACGGTTGTTCTCTAAAGTTATATGATTATTAACGGGATATTTACCGTGGTAAGGTTGTGGAATGAGCTCCCGATATTTCGGCGCAGTTACATGCACCATGTTCACGGTAAGACTGAAGAATGCGGGTGGTTGGTCAAAAAGTTAGGTGCCCAGAATTTCAATCGAGGTGATGGTTTTCAACTCGCCAGTGCGTGGAATCCAGTATTAGGTTGTTTTAAAAATAAAAGTCCGCGTTCAAAATGTGTTCAAAATACTATACGCAGTGATACAGTGAGTGTGTTTTGTCGGGACTTAGGATCGAGTTCGAGTTCCAGTGATAACCGTAGCAAAAGACTAAGAAAGAGGGTAGATCGTTATGTCTGCACCTAACTTTTAAACTTTTTGACCAACCACCCGCATTCTTCAGTCTTCCCGTGAACATGGTGCATGTAACTGCGCCGAAATATCGGGAGCTCATTCCACAACCTTACCACGGTAAATATCCCGTTATATTATATGTCCCGGTATATTTAATTTAGTTGCGAAGTGTTGTTTCTTGAGTTTTACCGTAAATATTCTAAGTGGTTATACCTTAGAAATAATAAGGCTGAACCGCTTATCTGAAGTCCACTAAAATGATCCGTAGCTCGGATTTTGAGCTTTGGTGAAGGTCATTATCCCCTCAGCCGTAGAACGTCCACTGCTAAACATATGCCTCCTCCACAAAATTACAAAGAGACCGGTTGAAAGTGGCCTGCATCCAACCTTTATCAGGTCGTCTTGCGCTTGCTGGGCCCTGGTCTCCACTCCAGAACCTTCCAGCATCATCGGCCATCTGCTCTGCGTGCTATGTGGCATATCCACTGCTACTTCGACTGGCTTATCTTCTGAGCCATCTCGGTGACTTTACTTCGTCTACGGATCTCCTCATTTCTGATTCGCTCCCGTAAATAAACCCCGAGCATATAGCTCGTTGTGCGAATTTGAGCTTGGTTATGAGGCTTATAGTAAGAGACTACGTTTTAGTGCCATATGTCATCACTGGTAAGTGAAACACACAATGGTCAAAGACTTTTGGCGATAAAGGTACTTGATATAGGTAACATCACAATAAAACCCCCAGCAAGGCTAATAGTGTATTTCTAATGCCTTGATTGAAAATCTGTCACTAACCACTTAAGGGTGTGTTCCAGAAACTGTCTTTGAGAGCCAGTCACCATTCTTGATCTATAGTGTGATATCAACGATCGACCGCATCATCACTGACCACCAAGTGAGATAAGCAAACACGAGTATCAAGCATAAACAAGAAAACGATCTAAAAGTTGAATAACCCGAATACGGAAATTCCCGCACAATAAAGCGTATAAAATCACAACTTTTTGAGAGTCCGGTAGTTATGTACTTAGGGACTTTCGCGCCATCAAGACGAATCTAATGAACTATCATTTATCAAAATCGGTTGAACCGTTGACAAGTTACGAGCGGACATAGAAACGGGCATACATGCATACATACAAGTCAAACACATTACCCTCTTTTTGGGGTTACCGCAGTCGGGTAAAAAGTAGCTGTGAATTATGAGTCGTTGAGATTGTGTATAGGTGCAGGAATATAGATAAATTGTACTCGTAGAAATATCAAGAAACGTGATTTTATTTTTCTCATTCGGTTTTGAGAGTTTCAGTAAATCATCCATCACTTTACTAAACCGACAGATCGGGACAGGATTGTGATTTATTGTTTGGTCCTTACTGCGACTGTAACTTGATTGTGGTATTTTAATACACGTCTTGCTTGATTTAATTTACTTGACAAATGGAAAATGTACGGACCGTACCAAATCACTGAAGACGTCTCACTTAAGAGGATTGCATAGCTAGTACTTGTCCATACTAAAAGAAATAACTCTTTTATACCTCCTAATATTTTTCAATTTCCATGGTTTTTTTTTTCATGTAATCATCACATTGTTTACTATGCCCCTATATTTTGTTTTTTTTTCAGTTTTTCAAAGTATTATAAATTTGTGTTATACTCTATTTATTGTACTAATTAAAATGAGTCTGATGCAGATTTGTATTCCAAACTAGCCTTACACTGTTAGTATGGGCGTTGTAAGGCTATAATCCTTATCCCTACTATTATAAATGCAAAAGTAACTGTTTGTTTGTTTCCCTTTCATGAGTTAACCGCTGAACGGGCTGCGAGCTGATAGATTATATTCCGAAGAAGGATACAGGGTACTTTTTATCATCATCATCATTACCCGTCACCACGCAGGTAAAACCGCGAGGCGGAGCTAGTTATTTATAAGAAAAAAGTAAAATTTGGAAAATTTAATACCGACTTCCATTCTATCCAGTTATTGGAGTGTAACTCAAAAACTACTAGACCAAATTTGATGAAATTTAAATGGGACCACACGGGAGGCACCAGCTTTCAAACAAAAAAAAGTTTGTGAATCGTTTCACCCAGTCGAATGTTATGAGGTAACAAAGATAAAAAAAAATACAGTCGAATTGAGTACCTCCTCCTTTTTTTGGAAGTCGGTAGAAAACCTAATGGAAAAAGTAATCTACAAAAGACTTTATAATTTAGGGATAACGACCATCAAAAGGATCGTATAGACCCCGTGTTTCAAGGTTATAGACCCTTAGAAGGTTTTCCGGGAATGGGAGCATGAGTTTCCGGTATCTAAGATTCAGTTTATGGCCTTTACAAAATGATGACGTAAGATCAAATACAATAGCATCTCTACTTAATTAAGTAATTTTATGAAAAAAATTAACTAAAAATAAGCGTAATGGATTAAAGCGTTTCGAGTATTTGTTAATTGACTAAGTAAAATGACTGGTACCAATACTTTATAAGCTGAAATACTTATTTCAAAGTAATTACAATAAAATTACTCTTCAAAGCTAATATTTTGTGTCATATATTTACTTGTATCTGAACACCACGTGGTCAGCATCCAGCGGACCTCGACTATCCCATATTAAATTTTGTGGATAAGGTCATCCATTACCAATGTACAATACAATATTTCAGCTAAATTGATTCAATAATTTTCCAACATCTATAAATCATATCAATAATTATTGAAATTTATAGAGAGAAAAATTCACGTCCTCGGACGGGATTCGAACCCGCGTCTTCTGACTCTCCGTGTCAGACGCCATTGACCAACTAGGCCACCGAGGTCAATAATTATTATCCAAACATTATATTAGGGCGAATGGATCGTGGAGTCGCGAGGCACAACAAGTACGATTTGAAAAATTTAATACCGACTTTCATTCTCTTCAGTTATAGGAGTGTAACTCAAAAACTTCTAGACCGAATTTGATGAAATTTATATAGGACCACACGTTAAACACCAGCTCGCAAACAAAAAAAGTTTGAGAATCGTTTCACCCAGTCGAAAGTTATGAGGTAACAAAGATAAAAAAAATACAGTCGAATTGAGTACCTCCTCCTTTTTTGGAAGTCAGTAGACTAGGGTTAAATATACGCGATTTCTTCTTCTTGATTGATTCCTTATGACTGAGGGTCGTGTCCACCATGCACGGCCTTCTGAGCTATGTATCTCCAAATTAAAAAATACACGATTTAGGCTAATTTTATTGAATCCGTAAAGTGACATGAAATTTAAGAATCTAATGTAGTTTTCCACCATTTATTACCTTAACTATTTGTTAACTATCACCTAAAAAGTCCGGTCAAAATATATATAGTATAAATGTCTTAAAGCCCTACAAAAAATACTAGTAGTAAAAAGTTGTTGTATGAGACAAAGTCGCTGCACAATTTCCAACCGTTCACTAATAAATTATGTCCCTGCGTACGTAAAGTATTTATGCTAAGTACATTGGTTTACTATGTTAAGCATAGTACTATTGGAAACAAGATGGGTTTAGTTTTAAAACTTCTTCCAAAGCTATTACTTGGAACAGGTGCTAAGTCTGAGCTTACAAACTAAGAAACTACCCATTTTACTATCGCTACTGACATTCGTGAACTTTCTAGACATTCAGTAAAAACTGCAATGTAGCTTCAGCGTCATTAAAGTTGTGAGACGTACAAAACAGTAATGGCCCTACAGCTGAACCTTGCGGTACACCTTTCTCAGGAGGTAATTAGCGGCGAACTTTTAACAATGCCGATATTTATCGGCCCTTTTATATCTTAAATGGGATGCACCTTATGCATAGTTCAAAACATTTCAGCGAACTGAAAAGAACTTTTATTTTTATTGAAAGAGATTTTTTCTACAAAGCTTTTAAAATATTTGAAATACTTATATTATTCCCAACATTTTTATGGATTTGATAAGTGCAATCTATTCTGTTATACTTAACAAAATGTTTTCGTTGCTAAAATACCTACTTTACGTTATGGGTATGTGTAGCAAACTTGAGAGACGTTATACATTTGAAAAACTTCAAGCATCAGCTCGGTTTGTTCTCTCTGCTGGCCCATTACCTCACTTTTTTAGGATGCGTATCCCGACGGTATCCTTAAACGATCGACACGACTGACGAATGACGAGCGAGATCCTTAAAATAACGACTTGATAAAGGTCCCAGGAACGACATTGGATGCAAGCCGGTACCAAACTACGAGTACCACCGGTGATTCTTGGCGAATGGTATTTTTTCTGCAACCAGGCCGCTACTGTACTGCCCATTTTGCGTGATGTCAGATGAGGCTCGTGAATCCAGCCACCAGATATCGCCCAGGAAGGCTAGCATCTTGTTGATTTCGGAGCAAGCCTCCCGGACTGTCCTCGAGAGCTAAGGTAGGCTTCCCAACCGATCTTTTCTACCGAATTCCAAAAAGGAGGAGGTGTTAAATTCGACTGTATTTTTTTATGTTTATTACCTCATAACTTTCGACTGGGTGAACCGATTTCCAAAATTCTTTTTTTTTTGTTTGAGTTACACTCCAATAACTAATTTTACCAAAGTAATAGAATGGAGTTCGGTATTAAACTTTTCAAATTGCAATTAGTATTGAAATTCATATGTACGAGGCATATGTTTAGTAGTCGAAGTATTGTGGCTGATATGGTGATGATTAGATGGTTTGTGTAGTAACCACTGCACGAGGATCACGCTTCCGTTTTGCTAACTATTTGCAGCGAAAGAGTTTTCGCTCTTTCTTTTTAGTTGTTAATATATGCCTGTGATTTAACCGGTGCCCATACCCTTAAACCTGAACACAGTATTGCGCACACTACTGCTTGACGTTAGAAAAGGTATGGTGGCAGTGCTTCACCAAACGAGCTTGTTCACAAATAGCTCTACTGTTCTGGAAGTGAGTGAATGAGAAGCGCCATACACAAGTTTAATAACATGTACCATACACAACTTTAACATTTATGGCTATTACTTCTGCTCCTGTTAAGGACAGACCCACATCTGCCCATGACAATAATTTAACAACAATCAGACCCTCTCACATAGCTATTCATCTCAGCTCGAACAAAGTTGTGTAATCTATACAATGGTGTGGTATGGGCGTTTGTCATTACACCCCCCGACGTTCGCAAATCGATACCTCCACGCGACCTCCACCTGTTGAATACGATACTTACACGCACACACGCACACCCCACACGTGCAAACAAAGGGGTAAGATAAGAAGCTATATTTTACTCGAGTTCCGAGAGACGGGGCTTTTTATGACGATAATGTGTGGTATGTGATGGCTCCTTTTTTATTGGCGAATGAGAGAGGGTGTTTTTCAAAGGTGTGAGGAATGCTCCATGAGGGGAAGAAGTTAAAGAATATTGCTTCTGTACTAGGTAGCTCTTTCGTGCAAGATGCCGTCTTAGCTGGTACCACCGCAGTGCCAGATGTTCTACCGAGAACCAATAGTGTTGAGGCACTGTACCAAGTGAAATTACAAGGTGAAAGATTCTCAAACCCCAATATGTCTCGGGACGAGCACAGAGCAGTGCTATGCAAAACTTGGCACTTCAACTGTAAAGGGCAAGTATAAAAAAATAGTGTGGGAATTTTATATTCCCAAGTGACGAGATCGTTCGTTGCTTCGTGGCGGAATAAGTTTGATGTACAAGTACAATTAGAAGAAATGTATATAGACTTTTATACTATTCAGTTATTGGAGTGTATCTCAAAAACCACTAGACCGAATTTGATGAAATTTAAATGGGATCACACGGGAAGCACCAGCTTTCAAACATGAATTTTGAGAATTGGTTCATCCAGTTGAAAGTTATGATGTAACAAACATTTAAAAAAATACAGTAGAATTGAGTATCTCCTCCTTTTTTTTGAATTCGGTAGAAAAGCGTCTTAGGATTCGAGTTCGCGCGTGTGCTAATTTACTGTTTTAATGCTAGTAAATAAAAAATCTCAATTTGATTGCTGCTAATTTACTGTTTTATAGTTCAATTGTAGTTCACACTTGACAGTTGCGTGACGGACAATCAATAACTAGATTGGGGTGCCATATAAATATCTCAAAGTTAGTTCACCGTAACGCCACGACAGTTCTCATTTTGTACAGAATCTGTCATAGTAGTCATAGCACTTTCTTGATAACAATATTTTTACAGATCAACAAGAAAATATACATCCCGAGTAATAGTCATTTACTTCATTACATCGTCAAGTGAATAGGTCTGTTCAATAAGCCATATTCAAGCAGTCTTTTGAAAGCCCCTAGAGGACGCATCACGTATGTTGGAAGGCTACCGGCAATATCACTAATAGGGAGAAAATCAGCATTAAATTTCTTTTGCTCAGGGATGCTCAGAATGTTTACTCGTTTCCTTTATGTATATAATCTTAGGTAGATAAAACTTGCACTAAAGCCATGTTCTTACAGCAACATGCGCCGTACATGTATCATCAATTATTCTGCTCCCGCAAGCAGGTAAATCATGTTATACTATCACTCGAGCAGATAAAATTAATTTGAGTATCGATATATATACGTACATCTTCAACACAAATGTTGACTACAAGGTACCTCATAAAGCTAGTAGTTCTGCGAACACAGTAGAACTCGCGAGCACACTCATATCAGCTGAAATTTTTCGCAACCTGAGCTCTTTGCATGTCATCATCGTCGTCAGAAAAATTGACATTTCCAACCACCGTGACGTTTTATTGTGGTTAAATCAGCACCAGTATTGGCAAGAATAGTCGCTGAAGTTCTGCGAAAGCCGTGGCCAGTTTATTCTAGTGGATTGAGTAAATTAAGGTACGAAGCTATTTCTCTTGGCACAGTACATATTTTGTTTTTCCCAATATATTTATTTCGATAAGACCTTGACCATTTTTGATAAATTTGATATGGTGTTGGTACCAAATTTTCTTGCCGAATATTACTATAACTTTTAAACTTCACAACCTATTATCTTGGCAACAACTTGACCGCATTTCAAATTCTTCTTTAAAATCGGGTACCTAAAGTGTGTACCAATTTTTTTCATAAGCGCCGCAGCAAACTTCCCCCCTTAAAAATACCGACCTATTCAAAAATCGCCCTCGTGAAAAAATATATTGAATAGTAGAACATGCACACCAAGTTTCGTCAAGATTGGTTGAAAAATGCGACCTGTACAGGAGGACCAACGTACAACCTAACAAACATACGGACAGATAAAAGTCAATTTGGCCAGTTAAAGCAGAGACGCTTCGCTCGCTCGGTCAATTAGTACCGTAGACCGTCATAGGTAAAACGCTCAACTCTCATGTTATTGACGACGCTGTTAATCTGGTTGGTAATGATACTGCCTTCGAAGCGAGGGGTCCCAGGTTTAATTCTAGGTCGGGGTAAATATATGTGTCCATGCCTGTTGCGACACGGAATCCAAGTCCGGGAGTGTAAGTGTGTGAACATTATTATTGTAGTAAATTGTAAAATAATAAATCTATATGTAAACAGATAAATAAAATTGCAGTGTCTGTTTGTAATTCCAAATTAACAGATTTTCACTAAATGCATATCAAACTATATACGGTACTTACATGAAAAGAATTTGTAACTTCTGTCTGTTTGTTTCGGGTAACATCTGAAATGGCTAGACCTATGTTAAGACGCGGTCCAAACCCAACTTTAAAATAATTTACGGTGCTTTACGTAAGGTTGAAAATCGCTTGTTAGATTGGACGATGTAATGCGAAAATTCATTCATTTTGTAAGTTTTCTTTATTTTTTTCGATATAGGTATACTAACACAATTGAAAAAACTGCTGGTTACTATTTTAGTATTATACGTCGGCTAAGTATTACCTAAAAAAAAGTAATGTTATCGCTGAAAATTCTGAAAGTTTGGACGTGAAAGTTTATTTTTGTTGTCCTATTTAGGATTTTTTTATGCAGAAAGCGAGTAATATTTATGAATTCTATTCGGTTATTACTCTTTTCCTATTCCTTTTCTAGCCTAAGTTTTTTTTTCATAGTATATTATCGATCTGTCTCGTTACACTAGGTGTTTAAAGATTCTGCTTTTTACTAATATCAGGATACGAGCGCGCCGTAACAGGACCTACACTGGCAGATAGCTGATGTCATAAGGAGTAATTTAGGCTACTTTTATTTAGAAAAATAAAATATAAATCTGTCTCTCTGTCTGCTTGTTAACTTATCACGCCTAAACTGCTGAACGGTTTGTAATCAAATTTAACAAGACATATATCATCATCATCATCATCATCATCCATCATCACGTGGGCGAAATCGCGGCAACTTACGAGAATCTTCAACTGAACGCTATCGGGATTCAAACAGCACCTACAGTCTTGCCTTATCTTGCCTATCCAGTTTGTTTGTCTATAAAGCAACTGCAGAGAAGGTCATTGGTAGTACATAACAATAACAAAAAAAAAGCCCATTAGGTTCCCACTGCTGCGACTCGACCTTCTCTCAAAGAGAGAGGAGTTGGCCCATAATCCACAACGCAGGCCCAGTGCGTCTTGGTGGAAAAGCTAGTGGCTAACCCATGTCGAAGTTTCCAGGCCGCCCGAACGCCTTCGACATACATCCTTACGAATAATGCCCTATGACAAACAACCGAGACCGACGGCTTAACGTGCCCTCCGAAGCACGAAAGCGCTCAGTTGTATAATGCCACTAGCACACACCCATCCAACTTCTGACCGCAGCAAGCGTTGTTTAACGTGTTGATCGGTTAAGATCGACAGGTCAAGCTCCGCGGCGAGCGCTTCGGTAGTACATAGGCCTGAAATAATTAAACGTAAAAGAGACATTCTACATAATCTTCATACAATCTTTGATACCTACAATCCATTTTTATGATAAGATTTCTATGGTCTATTCAAACTTTGCTAAAAGATTAAAGTTTGTCCTTTATATCCTTTGAAACCTGGAAGCAACCCTTATTTAACATGATTATTATATAAACTGGCATTTACGACTACCCTCAGATTTTTATATATTTAACGGTATAGCCTGACTTCATAGTGATTATTCGATTTTTTTTAATTTTTAGCGTTCCGTACCTCATAAAGAAAAAAACGCTTAAAGGATCACTTTGTTTTCCGTCTGTCCGACTCTATGTCAAGAATTTTTTTCTAAGGAATGCGTAGAGGTATAAATTTAATTTTCAAGTACTCGGGTACTGTATCAACGCGATCAAACGAGATGACCGTTTAAGTCGCGTATTTTTATATATTTTGCGATTTTACATGGGAATCAAAATCCATAGAATACTTCCCCTTGACCTAGGATCGTGAATTTTTATAAGACGCAATATCTTACAGCACATACAAGGCGATTTTACTATTACAAACTTATTATTTGCAGCTCGTACAGTAACCGCGTCTACGGATAGAATGGCAAAGTTAAGTTTGTCGGAAATAGTCTTCAACGGGCGAAATTGAACTTACTTGTATATACCTTACCTACACTTTTATACGGAAACTTTAGTGTCCGAGTCCAACTCACACATGGCGGTTATTTTTCACACAAGGTCATCAGGTCCCAAACTAGGGTGAGCCTGTACTATGGTAACCTGATGATATACATACTTATATACATATATACACACCCAGGCACAGCTCAAACGGACATGTTCAAGCACAAAAAGTTTGATCTGTCCGGGGGTCGAACAGCTCCAGAGGCTCAGAAGGCAGTGCCACTACCAACTGCGCCAACCGGCCAGAGGTCAGTTCGACTGGCTTATAGCCAGTGATGTCTCTCAAAGAGATAATAGGGGGATGTGTTTGTATGAAGATGACCCCAAAGACTTGATAATAATCTGTGGCTGCTGATATATCCTCTTACAGCGAACGAGCGAAATATCTTTTCATTTGAAAATACCAATAAAACGCAGGAATTCAAATATTTATCCAATCCTTTGTCGATTTACAAAGTCGTTGACCTATCACGAATCTATGCTTATGCATATCACTCAACACAGTCGAATTATAAGTCCATAGATCCATGAGTAATCCTTTACTTAACACTTTTCAATGTTTAACGATGCGCTCTTGATGGATTAATGAGTTCATGACCTTAAAAAGTATTATGATTTATCTTTCTCTAAAATTAAAATACATTTTTGAAGAAGCGTTTAAAATACTTTTAAAAGGTTTCAAAAGGATTTTTACTGCAAACAGTTGATTAATAATGCCTGCTCATATATTTTGCTACATCATCATCTCTTTACTTATCATCATGTCTATTAAAGAGAGATAGGTAGTACATATGATTGCTAACATACTAATGCGGAAAAAAAGTTCGTGTGTTTTATTAAGTGTAAGTACATTATAGAAATGCTCTGCGTACGTATTTCCTTGCAGCTATGACGCTGGGTCTTTCAAGAGGGGCGTGAAAAACCATCTCTCAAGTAATAATAAGGGTAGCGATGAACGCAGCTTACGGCTGCACTAATAGGGTCGTGCTTCTGGATTCCATCCCACTTTCCATCAGATACTCACTTTGATGAACGATAATAAAAAAAACGCGCTAAACTTTGCCAGTACGTGTCTTATTTTTGGATTAGTTTCAGTTTAAGTTTATTTATTTCAACAATAAAAATATACAATTTGTTTACAAACTAAAATACACAATAACAATTAATTACTAAAAAGCCATGGCTTGTGTTGCGTCTATTAACGTCTGCTGTCGCACAGAACCTACACTAAGAAATGATTTCTTGTGTTGTAGATTCTGAATACCCTTCAAGTGTTACAGTAGGATGTTATGACATTTTTGACGTGAGATACATGACTATAAACTATATGTGTGTAAATTACATTATAATGTTTGAAATAAAAAGTGAAATAGAATAAAGTAGTTAACTATTTAAAAGTATTACAAATATTTTATACATACTTATCATTTATGTTTTTGTGTCTGAGTTTGCGAGTTAGTTATACCCAGTGTAAGTGCATGAATGTGTGTGTGTGTGTGTCTGTGTGTGTATATGTGTGTGTGTGTGTGTGTGTGTGTGTGTGTGTGCGTGTGTGTGTGTGTCTGCTAGATTTTCCGATATTGCTAAAAGATTTAGTGTTGCCTTTTATGGACAGTCACCTGCCTGATGGCAAACCCTTGGGAACTTCAGTTGGTAAAGCAGGCACCACCAGATAGAAGCACCAGAAAGTATTTTCCTCTTTGTATAAAAGATTTGCATCATATTATTACGTTTAAGAAGTAATCTCTCTCCATCTCTTTCTAGTCAGTCCCTCTTTATTAAGAATCATGGTCATTAGATTTATCCGAGCGAAATTGTCGCCATTTTAGCTCTGATTATATATATAATTTCCTTGAAGTGATTCTTTAACATGGTGATCGGCTTCATGCTCAATATTTCCAACAATGATGAGGTTTTATAGACTATCATCTTCTCTGAATCCCGCATTACAACACTAATTACTTTAATTAATTATATCCTATCGATTTTGAGGTCATTATATTCTTAGCTAGTATACCAGTAGTTTTAAGCCCAACTACTCTCTCTAATCCTCTCTCTCTCTAGGCTTGAGTCCCAGCAGTGGGACTGATTGTGTATTCCATTAATTTTAAATTTATTTATTTATTTATTTAAGTTCACAAAATCCACAGATCTTAAGCATAATTAAATTAACTTATTAATATTAAATTATATTAATTTTCAAACCCTCAAAGGATTTCTTGCGATTCAAACGTATTAGGATGGGACTATGGGACGCATGCCTACACACAATATCACTTCTCAAACTTCTAAGACCCGTAAACAAACATTTATATTCATCACTCATGTACATGCCCTGTATACTGATCGAACGTTGAACCCCGCGTTTCGGTGGTAAGGTCACTACTAGTTGGATTAAGGGGCAGACTTTTCCTATATTCATATAAGGTATTGTTTTGTCCTATTATTAAATAGGGTATTGTTTTCAGTTTCTGAACTGTATTTTGTTAATACTACCTAGCATATGCTAGCATGATGCGCGATCGCGACAGGTGCATTTTCACACAGAGCTTTAAGCGACAGAACTTTTGCCAAATCTAACTATGATATACCAGTATCATTTAAACTTTAATATGAAATTATATTAAATGAAATAACTGTATACTCACTATTTAAGGTTAAAGTGGAAGCAACGAGCTCTACTTGAATCCAAACGGGATATAGCAAAGTCGAGTCATTAAAACAATACTCTACCTCCGACTCTCGAAACTAGTTCCGCACTAATACGACTCTAGGCTTGGGTAGAGCCGCTATGATAAAGTTATAGAGTAGGAAATGCGGGGTAGTTATGTATTAGTTTCTGCGGTGGACTGCAGTTAGTTGTTGACTTTGTTATGTTTTATTCTTCGTTATTGACATTTTAAAGCTTTTTGTATTAGACACTAAGTATTTTGATAAAAAAAACCAACACAATAAAATGTTTTGCGGAAAATAACTAACATGTAGAGTTCTCAGCGGGAGCGCTTAAAGGAGACCTTACAAAGTTCCAAACAGTTCAATTAGGGCAAGACACTGATAGCAGCTTAAACAGAGCATAGCACCGTTTTCTATATTGGTATGGTCTTAAAAGCTAAAATATACAGCGTGATTCTAAAACAAAGTAAGAAAGTTGGTTTTTGTTAATTTAATTTATCAAACATTTTACATTAACAAGTACAATTTAAAAAATGTATACCGACTTTCATTCTATTCAGTTATTGGAGTGTATCTCAAAAACTACTGGACCGAATTTGATGAAACTTAAATGGAACCACACGAAATGCACCAGCTTTTAAACAAATAAAGAATTTTGAGAATCGCTTCACCAAGTCAAAGGTAAAAAAACAGTCGAATTGAGTACCTCCTCCTTTTTTTTGGAAGTCTATAGAAAAAAAAAAACAAATATATTTAAAGTAAATTCACACCAAATGCGATAAGGTGTACCGTATTTGCTTCACACAAATTTGTTAATTCAATATCCAAATGTTATCTCTATTGGTGATATTAATGGACTCACAAATTTTTTACTCAGTCAAAAGCGATATTAGATGGGTTTTTGTACTGATTTCATCCTGGAAACATCTTCAGAATCACTTATGAATATATCATGTGATAATTTATAGATTCAGGCATTACTTTGCGGAAATCCAGTATCAAAAACGATATTAGAAAAAATATTTAGTGACACTTCCGCTAAAAACAATGCTTATGGCCGAGTTGCCGTGTGAACACAAACTGCAAACAGGAAGTATACAGAATAAATAACACACGAAACAACCCAATCAACCAAAAACTAGCTAGACCGACAGACCCATCTGTCGGTCTAGTGCTCGACGAGTCAACATCTCCTGAGGATGTCATGTAGGGGCGAAACACGTGTCGAATCGTTTTTGGTTGATTGTGTTGTTTTGTGTGTTGTTTATTCTGTATACTTCCTATTTGCAGTTTGTGCGGGAGGATTGTTGGTGCACACCGTAACTCAGCCATAAGCATTGTTTTAAACGGAAGCGTCACTAAATATTTCTTCTAATATCGTTTTTGATACCATGAGATATGATACTTTATTTTTTCAGTGCGTTTCAAAAAATTATAGATTATATTTATTAGGACAAATAAATAGATTTATTTACAAGGTATTCAAAATAATTAATCTATAAGCCCCATGGTGGGGGGAAAAGTGGCCAAAACGCTGGCGGCATTGCCACGCTGGATGGCAATGCTAAGTTTTTGCTCAAAGTAGGCGCCAGCATTTCGGTCACACGTCGCCTCAACCAAACGTTTCGCCAGATCCCTAAACAAGTTGAGAGCGGACGGTCCCCATGTGTTTAAAGTTTTGACCCCAAACGGCACAAACATGTAAAAATTATAAAAATAAAAAGAAATATAAAATTAAGAAATTATTATTATAAAATGATGTATAAATTATAGTAATTAAAATATAGTCATGGTACATAGTTACTAAAAATTTGACAATATTATCAAATAACGTTTAATAAAAAGATGTTATTAGTTTAGGTTCTAATTGCATTAACCGTTATAAAGGTCTAGCTCAAAAAGCACTGAACCTTCTTCAATATCAACAAGAACGATTACGAGCATGTTTGAAAATGTTATAATTACAATGGGCTTTTCAATAAAGATTTGCACGTTATTTTCCAAGACGTAAATGTTATCAATGGCGCAGATTTCTATGGCTTTTGGCAAATAACGGTACCTACCACAAAGCTCTTTAAGAAATCTGAGCACCTGCTCTATACACAATACACAATCGACGTAACGATGTAACGAGCGGGTCTATTCTGCAAATTAGCTGCGTTATAATTTTTGAATGGTCAATTCTGCAAATTATCTGCGTAATAATTTTTGAATGGTCAATTCTGCAAATTATATCCGTTATAATTTTTGAATGGTCAATTCTGCAAATTATCTGCGTAATAATTTTTGAATGGTCAATTCTGCAAATTATCTGCGTAATAATTTTTGAATGGTCAATTCTGCAAATTATATGCGTAATAATTTTTGAATGGTCAATTCTGCAAATTATATGCGTTATAATTTTTGAATGGTCAATTCTGCAAATTATATGCGTTATAAGTTTTGAATGGTCAATTCTGCAAATTATATGCGTAATAGTAAATTTTTGAATGGTATATACAGGTTGGGCCAGAAAGATGTACGATTTTAAAAACACTATTGCATAGAAACGATGTGAGGGAACTGTGCGTGGGAGGTGGAGATAAGTAGCTCGATTTGCTGAAATTTAGTCGCCATGGAGCGCAGCGTGCGTTCTGTTTAAAACAAGTACAATTTGAAAAGTTTAATACCGACTTCCATTCTATTCTGTTATTGGAGTGTATCTCAAAAACTACTAGACCGAATGATGAATTTTAAATGGGACCACACGGGAAGCACAACCTTTCTAACAAAAACTAATTTTAAGAATCGGTTTACCCAGTCGAAAGTTATAAGGTAACAAACATATAAAAAAACAGCCGAATTGAGTACCTCCTTCTTTTTGGAAGTCACTAGAAAAAAAAAACGTTCGTACACAGTTGTTAGTCGTTTATTTCGTTGAGTTCTCATGAGTCTCGAGTATTATGAGTGGAGTTAAGATCAATAACCCTACCACGATTGTCCAGTTGAAGACTTGTATCCGGGAAGAAATGACCGCTATACGATGCGAAATGTGTTAGCGAGTTTTTACCAATTTGAGGTCTAGATTTGAGGAGTGTTTGCTGCGCGCTTATCTGACTAATGTTATTTATAAAATAATTTTCCCAAATGTTCACTTTCATCTAAATTTAAATTTGTGTTTGTACTATATCTGCTTTTTATTAAATACTTTTTCAAATCCACCAAACTTTCTGGCCCACCCCGTATTATAAAGACAAGTGTTTCATATTATAGTTATTAGTTCCATCATGGTCTAATGGATGTTGTCCTAAGACAACACCCGAGACTATCTTGAAATCAAATAAGCACTAAGTGTTAAGAGCCACTTGCGATCACCTATCTAACTAGTGAACGGAGCAAGGTTTGTTTCTTGGTTAGTTATGAACGCTTCGTTTGTCTTTTGATTTTAGGTAATATTTACGTTATCGCCTTAAATATAGCCATGAAATGACACAAATATCAACCAATAAGACTCTCAAGGCCGACTTCACCTTGAATTAGTATTTAAGACCTTATTTTGCATTTCTGACAAAATTTTCAACTATGAACAGTAGCTTAACTTTGTTAACATTGATACTACGAAAAAGAATTTTGATAATCGCTTCACAAATAGGAGAAAACTGTGAACATACTTAAAAATACATAGAAGTGAATAAATAACCTAAAATAAATAAAAGTAGATACTTTTTGAAGTCGGTAAAAAATAGGCGACATCGTTATTTCCGTATTGTCGCTATAATGCATAAAAATCGAGTTTGTTTTGAAAACAATTATGCTACTAGACTTACCAATGACTACGTATGTTAGAAAATACAAATATTTAACGAAATATTCTGATTTGTTAAACAGTAAGTTTAATCACCGTCAAGCAACTTTAACCCTGTTATTACAACGCCCATAAAGTGTATTAAAGTTCTAAATAAATGTCCCTACTTTCAGTTGTTTGCAATCAATACACAGTCTTGAATCTACTATTATAATTAATAGTATAATGTCACTTTTAATAATTATGAAAGGCCATCTAGAGCACTGCCCGAAGTAATTTTTAACCGACTTTTTTGTTTTTTTTTTTGTGTTAGTTCACCGATTTCTCCTCTATTTGTGGACCGATTTTCAAAACTTTTTTTTTGTTTAATACATTATACTTCCGAGATGGTCCTATTATAATTTCATCAAATTCTGGCAGATATTGAGTTACATTCCAATAGCTGAAAAGTGTTTCACCTATTTTGATGATATCATCATTGACGGTGAATGACAATCGATCCCGTGAGTAGCAAGGGTCACTAAAAATTATGAAAATATTTTTTTACCAAAATATAGAACAGCCTTCAATAACAAAAAGTGTGATATAACTTTTCCAAGTCGGTACCATACGCACAATATTGAGATTATTTGAGATAAAAGGTATATTTTTGAACTATCATCGTACCTACATCGACAAATTATTTCACACTTTTTGGTGTTGAAGTCGGTTCCATTTCATAATAAGCAATTTTTAAATGGAGAAGTTTCCTATTCGCTATCACACTTAATAAAGCTTAGTCAATGGTTGGTAAATAATTATCGTAATTGAGTTACTGCTCCTATTTGTATATTGCAATAAAAGGGTTTCTTCCAACCTAGCGAATTTGAGAATTTCGAGATGATGTGCGAATTACTTTTATTTTGTCTGGTCTCCTTTAAAAGGATTATTCTCTAACTTTGAGACAGTACGAACAAAATCAAGGGCTCTGAATGAAGATATAATTATTATTCAGCCAAGAAGATTTGTTGATAATTAATTAAAATACAACGAGTAACTTCAAAAGTATAATAATATTTTAGAACTTTTGGGTTTTAAAGAGCGTTTAGACAAAGACTGCATACTGATAGAGTTTTGATTACGTACCTACTAACCTAAGATGTAAATATTATACATGTCTCTCTCTTTTTTCACGACTGAGTGAGGATCGTGGTCATCGTTTGATGTGGATGGTGTACACCGAGATCGTATGATCTGCTTCCATCGGTGCCTATCCATCGCGTCTCTGACAACCAAGCAAAACTCGAATAAGAAAGGATCTTTCAATTGGTCGCTCTGGTTAAGGATCGCCCGCGGCGTCTTTTGCCCTCCGTATTCCCCACCACAATAAGTCTTCCAAGGCTCTCGTTACCAACTATGAGGCCAAAGTACGACAGTATGCGCGTTGGCAGATTGTTGAGACACGAATCTGAACACGAAACTGTGAAAGGATCAATGCATTGGTGCGTTTGGTATCCGCAACATCTGCCTCCAACACCACATCTCGAATGCATCGATCCTTTGCCTTTCTCTGGCTCCAAGTCTATGTTTCTACGCCTTACAAGAATATTGGGAATAATTAAAAATGTGCCATTTTATTACGTATGTTACTGAAAGAACTGTGATTGAGCCGATCTAGTTTAAAATCATGATTCAAGCGTTGAGGTAAGCACGGTGTGATACTGAATTTCGACAGTTCAACTTCGCTTCGCTCGTCATTGCAGCTATCGTGACTTTTTGACTAGATACTCCGCTACGTTCTGTGGGAGTAATTCTTGTCGAATATTAGTTCTGTCGAAGCGATGACTTGTTGAACTATGTTTTGTCGAAGTAAGCGACTTGTCGACGTACTGAACTGTCGAAATTCTCTGATTCATGCAGGTAGTTGAAGTACATAAATATTTACCCTAAGCAGTGTCTTGAAAAATAACGCTTTGTCTGCCCGCACACTATCTTCTAACAATCTGTCTGCGAATTTACGTGACCAGGATTGCAGATTCTCCAATATTCGATCGTTTTTGTAGATACGATTTAGTTCGAATGTGACAAATGGGATTGAAATATAATAATCGAGATCAAATTAGGTACGTTAGAGTACTTATGTCATAAACTTTATACCACGCTATTTAACATTTTGATTATTACCTATTAACACCCATTAACACCCTTCGTCCCTCATCCCTTGAGTTTAATACCGACTTCCATTCTATTCAGTTATTGGAATGTATCTCAAAAACTACTGGACCGAATTTGATGAAATTTAAATGGGACCACACGGGAAGCATCAGCTTTAAAACAAAAATAATTTTAAACAATTTTGAGAATCGGTTCACCCAGTCGAAGGTTATGAGGTAACAAACATAAACTAAAAAATAAAAAAAACAGTCGTTTGATTGATTGAGTACCTCCTCCTTTTTTTGGAAGTCAGTAGAAAAGTGGGGCGAGATGGGGTTCCGCAAGCAGTCACTATCTCGCTCCGATGTAATACCTGGATCGATCTTAACCAGGCCTGAGTACCCGTGCCATGTTAGGATTTATTTGTTTTCGCTCTATCTAGTAGGGGCCTACCAATGGCACGTCTTCTGGTTCACTACTCGAAAACCTTTATTCCTTTTGGTGATTGGTTCCTCGGCAAATGGAAGTCTATAAACCACCACTATGACTTGCAATTTATCTGAGCGTTACGTCTCGGATTTATCGCGCAAAGAAACACCAAGACAGATATCACTCCATGACTCGTTGTATGATTCCCATTTAAAAGGGTCACAATTATAGAACACGTCTCAGCGCCGTATGACTTCCGCGCTAAGGGCAACCGCAACACAAACTAGACGAAAACTTTGGTTGAATATTTTATTAAGAAAAAGTACTCACCCCAATATGCATTCCATCAATAAACAGCTGAGGAACCAGCATCTGCTCACTCTTCATCCGATCTCTGATCTCATCCTGGTACTCCGTGCTCATGAAGACGTCCCTCTCTTCGTACTTGATGAGGAGGTTTCTGAGTATCTTCTTCACGAGAAGGCATCGTTGGTAAGTGGAACGTACGATGCCCATTGTCGTTGTGTACAGGACTACCTTCCCAGCATCTTTTTCTCTGTAACTCTGTGGACAAACGAGAACATAATTTAATGACAGTCGAAAGGAACAAATATTAAAAAAGTATTTTAACAAATTAATATTACGTCGCTAATACTAACAACTAACTAATTATAGAAAAACATGGCGTTTCTTACTGTGGGCTTTATTTATGTGTAAGCTCAAAGTCGCACAACAAGCTGTATGGAGAGGGCTATGTTCGGGGCTTATCTACGTGATCGATTTAGAAATGAGAAGATCCGTAGACAAACTAAATTAACTAAAATAGCCCAGAAAGCATGTTACAGTGGCACTGTGTAACAGATGGCCGTTGGGGCCGGAAGAACCTGGAGTGGAGACCACGGGCCGGCAAGCGCAAATTAGGTAATCCACCGATAAAGACAGACGACCTGATAATGTATATTATAATCACCCGTGTCTCTCAACACTCAAAGACCATTACGACGTTGGATGCAGGCTGTAAAGTAATTTGAGTTTATTCGGTTAATAAATTGGTATCAGCGCCATCTATGAAAATAATTTCGAACTAAATGAAGCGCGATGGTTCTCAATCTGACCATTTGTAATATTTCAAGCTCCATTAGAATCTTAATTTATAAGCGGACATTTTACATCTTAGTTTAAAAGGAAATTAAAAGATGGCGCAAATGAACCATAATTTGAGTTATATTCAAAGTTCTTATTCTAGAAGAATAGGGAAATAATTTAAGTATATCTATCTTGTACAGTGTAATAACTATTTATCTGTGAGGTCGAACGCTAGCTCGTCAATTATTATATTTAAAAATGTACCTGTCGAGTACTAATAGATATACATATAATTTTTATTTACAAAGAATTTAAGTCTACATACAGTTACTTATGACACAATAAATACTTTTTCGTTTGGAAATATGCAATAGTAACGCCGGTACAAACCAGGCTGTGTTATTCGTACCTTTGTATTAAGGCGCGGTCCAAACCCAATTTCAAAATAATTTACGATGCTCAACATAAGGTTGTTATAAAAAAAAAAATCGCTTGTTATATTAGATGATGTGATGCGAAAATGCATTAATTTTGTACGTTTTCTTAATATATTTCGATATATATCTACTAACACGATTGAAAAAACTGCTGGTTACTACTTTAGTACTATATGTTGGCTATGTATTATCTAGAAAAAAAATATAGTTTTATCGCTGAAAACTCTGAGAGTTTGGACGTGAAAGTTTATTTTAATGGACTTATTCAGGATTTTTTTCTGCAGAGAGCGAGTAATATTTATGAATTCTGTTCGGTTATTACTTTTTGACTGTTCCATTTCTAACCTAAGTAATTTGTTTCATACAATATTATCTATCTGTTTCGTTACACTAGACGTTTAAACATTCTGCTTTTTACTATTATCAGGATACGAGCGCGTCTTAATCCTTAACTATATCTACTTTAATAATAAGAAGGAAAGATATATGATTGTTTGTTTGTTTGTAATGGATACACGTAAAAACTAATTAACGATTCAAACAATTCTTGCACGAGTAAAAAGCTACATTATGCCTGAGTAACATACACTATATTTGATTCATCATCATCATGAGCATCCATCACTACGCGGGCTATCACTACACTACACAAATCGCGGATCGCAGCTAGTTTGAATTGAACATAAAAATCCACACCACGCTTATTGAATATTGCAAAATGACAAACAACTTTGACCCACTTACGCTGTCTGCATGTCTGTCAACAAAGTGCTAACTGGTACATTCGAATTCACATGTTTATATTATGAATTTATGAATACCCAGCAAAGACACGTGAAGGTGTCCGACAAATTTTGCGACTTCCTATTTAGTACAGTCACTGCAAAAAGTCTATAGACGTCATACATTCACGTTTTTGATCATGTTGCTTGGCTAACTTTAGCTAAAAGAAATTTGGCCTGTAGATAAAAACTAGCTGGGTCACTAGAATTTAAATTAAGAGCCATCTATCGGCGTACAATGCACATGTTGTAGCCACAAAAAACAAAAATATTATAATACTATTGTAATCTCTCAACTTTCGGCAATATACAGGAAGGGACGTTTTTGTCTATCTAGGTAGTCATATATAAATATAATATACCATTACCTCTTTAAAGTAACAAATACGTTAATATATAAGTAAAACGGTACGGTAATCGTTTGATTTAGAACCCGGGTGGCTCCCTCTATAAATAAGGTGAGTTACAAACTTGCAACTCACCTGTGTGTTCAAGTTTTGTTAGCGGCTGTACTTCTCACAAATCCTCGCTCTTACGCAATAAATTACGGTAAATATTTATCTATTGTGATGCAATACACACAAATATTGATAATTTGATGACAAGCTGTAAAGGTGTAAGATGTTATGTGAGCCAATGCGGTATTGGCCAATTCGGTTATAGTAAACACCTAGGCATAGGTACACGCTTTCAACGAAATATACCCAAAAAACTTTGCTTCAGATAACATGCGATCTATTAAGGCGCTGTCAGTTCAGAGCATGAATTTTTTAAATTTATTTCACTTGAAATTAAGCAAGCGCATCTCGTAAAATCGTACAAAAATTCATAAAAAATAATGTTTACTATTCAATAAGAACAGTATCCGTCGGTCTACGTGTATTAAAAATTGCTATTTTATGATATGTGTTATATGACAAATAAAATTGTGAATAATGAGCAAAACTGTTTTTAAAGTGAAATTAAGTGGTATGTTTGTTTTTTTTTTTTAATGTACTCTAGCTAGTATGTTAAAATATGTTTTTAAGTCCATCAATGTGTTCTAAATAGTCTAATCTTAATAGTCTTGGAAATATCATATTATTATTTGTAATTTTAAGTAAAATTTCTGCGAGATAAACTGCTTCAAAAACACTCATTTTTTTCATCGTTTCATTCATTCGACGTCGTGAATTGACAGCTTGAACACCTAGGAGATGCCTAAATTGGGTGCATATAAAGGTTCCTATTATTAAAATTAAACATATGAGAGGAAGAGAGACGACAACGAGACATATATAAAAATCTATTGTAGTTCGTTAGCCTCGATAAAACTCAAAAACAGCTCAGACGATTTCAATAATTTTATCTTATTTTTATTCGCTCTAATACGAGTAGGTACATTAAAAAGTGGTAAGGGACAAAAAAAAACAGTTAAAACCGCGAAGCGCAGTTAGGTATTAGTGTTTAGTTAATACCTCGTACTGTAGCATATAATTTATATTTTTATTTCTAACTGCTAATATAAATTTGGCAATCTTTTTTACTGCGGTTTAATTGCACAACTCCTTCAAGTGACTTCGACGCAACACCACACTTGTAAATATACTTAAGTGAGTTCCATAATTGTACCTACCTTCCTTGGCAACCAATATACAGGCCATGCCTAGATTGGGGCGGGCGGGCTATTCCACAATGATCACCTGGGTGATATGACGTGGGTAATTAACTCTTTGATCACCCGTGATTGTAATCACCTTGGTCTCAGAGTGCTATCAGACAGAGAGTGGTCACGTGTGTTCACGCGGTCAGTTTTGAGTTCGTTGTGTTGAATTACGTTACATAGATATACCCACACAGGAGGCGCGGCGCGACCGACCGCGTCGATCAACTGTGGGTTAGACTGTGGGTATGATGAATATAACACAACGAACGCAAAACTGACCGCGTGAACGCTTGACCGCGTGACCGCTCTCTGTCTGATAGCATCCCTAGTCGACCCCATTCAAATTATTAATTCAGTAACCATAGATCACTGAATTAATAATTTGAAGGAAAAAGAGCTGTTGGACGTAGAAGGAAGCTGCGTAATATCCGAGAATGGACCGGAATCGGAAGCGGAGCTATTCAAACTCGCCAAAGACCGGGTGAAATATGCGGAGCGTACAGCCAGCCTTCACTAGTTGTAGAGGCACTAGAAGAAGAAGAAGCACCTTAGAGCACCTGTGAAGGCCCATTCTAAGCTTTTTGTTTTTTGCATCCACCCCGGCAGTAGTTTCAGGGGGCGCCAAATCAATATATATATATAGGGTGTTTGGTAGAGAGACCGACAAACCAATAGATCGTGTTCGGGGGACCACTTGGAGAATACAAGTTGGCCAAAAAAAAATCCGCGACCCCCCAATATGTTTAAAACTTTTTTTGTGATTTTTCCCTTTTTCTCCGAAATTGTACCTATTTACTACCATAACATTTGTAAAATCTGTTTTAGACCGGATGTTTTTAGTTGAATTTGGTCTCTAATACACCTTCAGGCCTCGCAAAGCAAAATTGGATACAAAACAGAGCTAACTGATTTAGTAAAAAAAAATTGTGTGTCGGGGATTTTTTTTGGCCAACTTGTATTCTCCAAGTGGGCCCCCGAACACGCTCATTTGGTTTGTCGGTCCCTCTACCAAACACTCTGTATATAGTGTAGGCTGACCGTCGACTTGTAAGAAACGCTTTATCTCAGACGCTGGAGGTTGGGGCGCTACTATAAAGTTTCTGCCCCGGGTCGCAAATATTGTAGATCTGGATTTGGTCATCACCCCGATATAAGAAGTTTCTAGTTATGTAATTTCGCTGGAAACATTTCCCTTCAAACCGAAACACAGTAATGTTTGCACACTACTGCTTACCGGTTAAAAAACTGGCAAAGTACCACTTCCCAGCTAGACTTTGCAAAAGTCCTACTACTACAAAAATCTTAGTAATACATATATCTTCTTCTTCCTTAATCGTTCCCTCATTACTGAGGATCGTGACTCCTCTGTTGCAGTTTGTTTACTGTTTCTCTCCACCGAGTTCTGTTGCTGGCCTGATGTAGAGCTATGCCAAAAGGTATCTCCAGCTGTTCCGATATCTGGTCCGACCATCGCTTAGGGCTTCGTCCTCTTGGTCTTTTTATATATCTATATATGTATAAAAGCCAAAGGTCACTCACTCATCACGAAATCTCAGAAACTACAAGTGCTAGGAGTTTCAAATTTTGCATGCTTTGCATTCTTTTTAGGACGTAGGTGCTCACTAAGACGGGATTTTATAAAATTCAACCCTTAAAGGTTTTTTGGGGTTGATAGTTTGTATGAAACTTCGTTACTGCGAGTTCTAAAAGTTTAAAATTTTGCATGGGGGTTCTTTTTTGGACCTATGTACTCACTAAGACGGGATTTTGTGAAATTCGACCCCTAATTGAAATCTGACCCATTGAAATCTGTAATTACCGTATCCCGCGAGGCCACGCGAGCAAAGCCGCTGGCGGGTCAGCTAGTAGTATTATATAGTAGTAGTTAAATTATTACAACAGAAATTACCAAAACAAATATTCACACGAGTGTTGCGACAAATATGCATATCTAAGTAGGATTATGCACACTTATTATGTAAGTTAATTCAACTAATTGTGTTGAATGACGTGAAATCAATTTGAACAATTGTTAAGGTTTCAATTGAAGATGTTTGCAGGCTAAAGATCAAATAAAAGGCTATTGAAATTATAATTTTAACCCTTGAGAAAAGTATTGATGTTTACGTAAGAAGCTGTTGTTAACCGTGACGATGGATTTTATCGGATGTTAATCTATCTATACTAATATACTAATACTAATTACTAATAATATATAAATATATATAATTTATATTAATAATAATAATAATAATATAGCCCTTTTAATTCCGAACTGAACATCTGTTTGAATTATAGATAATGTACTTAATTATGCTGTTATAAAATATCCCTCAGTTCGGTGTGTCTTTTGACATAGGTCTCCTCCAACTGCTTCCATTGTGTTCTGTCGGTTGCAACTCTGGTCCAGTAAGGCCCCAAAGCTAGGTGGAAATCATCTTCCCATCTTCTTGTTGGACGTCCCCGTTGTCTGCTTCCGTCTCTTGGGAACCAGAGTGTTACCTGTTTACTCCATTTATCTGTCTTGCAACGTAACTTGTGACCAGTCCAACGCCATTTCAAGTGGTCAATTCGAGTAAGTATATCGGTGACTTTGGTTTTAGTTCTTATTTCGATTGAGGTAATTCTATCATTTAGTTTTATCGCTAACATACTTCTCTCCATTGCCCGCTGGCACTTGGTTAATTTTTCTCTGTGGTTCTGAGTGAGAGACCAAGTTTCGCTTCCATATGTTATACAGAGGAGGATACAGGTATTGAAAGTTTTTCTTTTAATAGTTATGCTTAATTCTTCACTTTTCATTATTTCCTTTAGGGACCAGTATCTTCTCCAACCGCTGGTAATCCTCTTGTTAATTTCTTTTGACATTTGGTCTGTAGGGGCGATTACTTATTATATTAATATTATAAAGAGGAATGAATTGGAGAGAGAGAGGAAAGGAAGAAATTGGCTCAAAAAGTACTGGATCGATTTCAAAAAATATTTTACCATTGGATAGCTACATTCACCCTCAGTAACTTAGGCTATATAAGATTCATCATCATCATCGTCATCCATCACCGCGTGGGTGAAACCGCGGAGAGCAGCTAGTTTTATATAAAGATCTTTGCTAAGAATCTTCTATGTAATATACTAGCTCTTTTTTTCTAAACTTAACCCGTGCACAGCTGGAACAGGTCACTAGAGACTTATAAAATGTTTAATTGAATTTAGCCAAATAATATTCTCACAGCAAAATTACCTATGTTTTACCACTAACACAATCACAGTACCTAGCTATCCTACTAATATTATAAAGGCGAAAGATTGTGAGCATGGATGTGTGGATGTTTGTTACACTTTCACGCTCAAACGGCGTGGGCCAATTTTGATGAAATATGGTATGAAAGTAGATGTGTCGCTGGATTAACACAGGATACTTTTCATCAACATCATCATCCATCACCATGCGGGTGAAAAAGCTTAATATTCTTGGACACAGCATAGAAAAAATAATAAGATCTCCGCCTACGTCAAGATCGTAATGATGACAGTTCTGTCAAAGTTTCTGTCAGTTTCTGATAGCTTAGTCAAAAGCACGCTATCATTTTGACAACTCGATTCACTAGACGTGCTCGACGATCGTCAAAGGTGATGAAATGTAATGACAGTGCACAGTACGTAGGTACTACATTTTATTATTAGTGTTTACTGATTGATTTACTAAATACTTGAATTTACTCATGTAAATATTTTATGCCATTTTGGTAGAGATAATAGAGAGAGAAAGATAATAAGCTACTCAAAGTACTAATCATGCGCAGACGGCGTCGCGGGCACCAGCTAGTAATAATAATATATTTCGTAACGATTTAGGTGAAATGAGGTTACAAAAATTTTGTGATAAGCGTCACAAAACTTCATAATCATTTAATAGGTTCAACTTAAATTATTAAACGATGGTTACGTCATTTATAAGTTATGTCGCGTTGAACAGGCCTATGTGCAGGTAATATAAAAGCTGTACTATCGTCTAATACGAGTTTATAGTGGTAACTTAATGCACTGTTTAGTGGCAACTAGTGGTGTTACTATCGTTAAACAGATGGCTTTTACGCGGTTAAGTGGTAAAGAAAATAACGTTTAAATGATTAGGTAAATGGTAACGGGGTTGACCCTAATAGTCATTAGTCCATTAGACCACAGGATAAAAAATAGTACCAATGCGTCGATTTCATATGAGGTCCACTGGGAGCGTTCGGTGACGATGACGCGAGTTACGGCGAGTTCCATTTTTTTTGTTAAATCAAAAAATCAAAAAATTGCTCAACGCGCTTAAAGTATATTGTGTATGTCATGCCTCCCACGACACAAGAAATCCTATAGTACGGGTGCAAGAGTGTGTAAATGTTATATTATTATTATTTTTAAATTCCCGGATGATAGGTTCAAAAGAACCATGCAAATAAAAGCATGCACACGTACCCTTAAAATATTCTTTTAAGGCGCGGTCCAACCCCAATTTTAAAATAATCTACGAGAATCCAATCAAACAAGCGATTTTAAACCTTACGTAAAGCAGGTTTAAAATCGCTTGTTAGATTGGACGATGTAATGCGAAAATGCGTTAATTTTGTAAGTTTTCTTTATATTTTTCGATATATACTAACAGAATCGAAAAAACTGCTGGTTATAACTTTAGTACTATACGTTGGCTAAGTATTACCTAAAAAAAATATAGTGTTATAGCTGAAAATTCTGAGAGTTTCGACTTCAAAGTTTATTTGTGTGGACCTATTCAGGATTTTTTTCTGCAGAAAGAGAGTTATATTTATGAATTCTATTCGGTTATTACTTTTATCCTATCCCTTTTCTAACCTTAGTATTTTTTTCATAATATATTATCGATCTGTTTCGTTACACTAGGTGTTTAAAAATTCTGCTTTTTACTATTATCAGGATGCGAGCGCGTCTTAATATATATAAAAAATTATAAATAAAAATCGTGTTTCTCGCGTGAGAGCCTATACACGTAGCAGGTAGTATGACGGCCCATGTTACGTTACCGAGAAATAGGTTCATGCTTCCATAACTTTTTCTGCTCGGGGGAACCAGGATAACAGAAATATCAGAAACATATTAAATCACATGTCATATAATAAGTTTTTATATAAATCAACGGCCTCTTTTGTACCCCAAGGGTTGGTAAAAGATACCATTTAAAGGTGTATTTAGTATTAAATTATAATTGTCTGTGTACCCAATTTAATTTATCAGGAATATGGAGCCAGATCTTTAGAGGACACTATTAATCATCTGATATTGAGCAAGGAGAAACCTACCGTTGTTTTGTTATTTTCTGTAGATCCCTTTTTCTACCGACTTCCAAAAAGGAAGAGGTACTCAATTCGGCTGTATTTTTTTAAATGTTTGTTACCTCATAACTTTCAACTGCGTCAACTGATTCTTAAAATTCTTTTTTGTTTGAAAGCTGGTGTTCCTCGTGTAGTCCCATTTATTTCATCAAATTCGGTCTAGTTGTTTTTGAGTTACACTCAACCACCTGAATAGAATGGAAGTCGATTTAAAAATATTCAAATTGTACTTGTTATTTTTGTGTGTTTGTTTTAAGGGTGTAGAGGTTTGTGCCTTTTCTTTTTGGGTGTAGAGTTTCGAGACACAGGCTCCGTGGAATCTTAGTATGGGAATTTGAGTGTGTACATTTTTCTACCGACTTCTAAAAAAAGAAGAAGGTACTCAATTTGACTGTATTTTTTTATGTTTGTTACCTCATAACTTTCGACTGGGTGAACCGATTCTCAAAATTATTTATTGTTCGAAAGCTGATGCTTCCCATGTGGTTCCATTTAAATTTCATCAAATTCAGTCCAATAGTTTTTGAGTTACACTCAAATAACTGAATAGAATGGAAGTCGGTATTAATTTTTTCAAATTGTACTTGTTTTTAATACTCTTAGCGTTTTCAGTATTATGAAATGATGTGTAGAATGCAACAATTTTTATAAGACTACTCAATTTTCATAACCAATCAATAAGGTATAATGAGCACCTTTTATTTTTGCAACCTTGAATCAATTTAAACGGAGGCACACCTAACCGAATTAGGTGTTACGCATATCATTGCAAAACTTTTAACCGGTATAATGTATTAACCGGTTGTGAAATATTTTATTGATTCGGATACCTGTTATTACTGAAGGTCTTAATGAAGCTTCAATTTTGCAATAATGAGAGGTTAAGTTAATTTTGATTTATTAAGTATATATGTAGCATTGAACTTTAAATTAAATTGTAATGATACTTATCATTATTATTTATAAAAGAAGAAATATTTAAGTAATATAAACCGTATTACATATTGTAAGTTAACTCTTTTAATTTAACTTACATGCTCTGAACTTGATGAGGGATCTGGCCAAACATTAGGTTGAGGCGACGGGTGACCGAAATGCTGGCGCCTATACTTGGGCCTAAAAAGTTAGCATTGCCATCGAGCGTGGTAATGCCGCCACCATTATGCCCACTTTTTCCTCCACCATTGGGCTTAAATATTAGTTTTAATTTTAATAATATTTTTTAAAATTTTGTTTCTACATAAATCTCAAATATTAATATAATAATACTTGCGTGACAACTGAATTTCGCTCAGAAATGTTTATCAATTTTCTACCGACTTCCAAAAAAGGAGGAGGTATTCAATTCGACTGTATTTTTTTATGCTCATAACTTTCGACTTAGTGAACTGATTTTCAAAATTATTTTTTTGTTTGAAAGCTGGTGCTTCCCATCCCATTTAAATTTTATCAAATTAGGTCCAGTAGATTTTGAGTTACACTCCAATAACTGAATAGAACGGATGTCGGTCTTACAGTTTTCAAATTGTACTTGTTATATTATACTCATGATTAATAAGTTGTTATCATCATACTTATCTATAATTAAAATTTTGGAGCGTTCTATTTCAGTGTGCGTCAGCCACTGATTGCATTGAGCTTCTAGAAAGGAAACAGGAAAGGAAGGAAAAGGAAGCTTAGTGGTAACTACTTAGGGTACTTTCTTACGATCACCTGGCTAGATACCATTTAGGAGTGGAACATGTACCACCAAGTATCTAACGGTCATAAGCTGTGATATCACGTAGTACTAAAGTTGGCGTCACTTATGTTATTGTACTTTGAGTAAATACTTATTTCAGTTTGAAAATTCTCGTGAGTTTGACACATATTTATTAAAAATAAAAACCGACTTTACTTACGTAATTAGCCGAAGTTGTCGACCTAGGTTTTGGGCATGTCCGATGCCCATCCTCAGGGAGTTTACACGGCAAGATCGCGGCGACCACTGGTCGACACTGGGATAAGGGGTCGCCGCGATCTTGCCCCGTAAACTTTCTGAGGACATACTCAAAACCTTGGTCGAAGACTTCTACTAATTACGTGAGTATAGTCGGTTTTGATATTAAATAAATAATTTTTAATTATTTAACTGAAGCGCTCTTAGCGGAGCTCGACTGAAGCGCTCGTAGCGGAGCTCGACTTAGCGATCTTAACCGATCAACAAGTTAAGCAGCACTTGCTGCGGTCAGGACTTTGATGGGTGACCGCTATTGGCATTATACAACTGAGCGCTTCCGTGCTTCGGAGGGTACGTTAAGCCGTCGGTCCTGGTTTTTTGTGTTAGAACAGTTGTTAGGCTATGCCGAAAGCCTTCGGGCGGCCTGAAAACTTCGACGTGGGTTGGCCACTAACCTATCCACCAATCAGCACTGGGCCCGCGTGGTGGATTATGGCCCAATTCCTCTCTCTGAGAGGAAGGCTCGAGTCTCAGCAGTGGGAACAAAATGGGCTGATTATGATTATGATTTATTTAACTTATGTATTTGTTTGTTTACCAAAATATATGAATAAAGTGTTCTGGCAGTTATACTTGGTAACAAGTTACTATTCTTGGTCTAGGATAATACCACCTGAATGAAACTGCATCATCACTGGTCATAAAATCTAACAAATATATCCGAACCACCTGCATACCAAACTGGTAAGTAGACCGTCAAATCAGTTTTCCCTCAAACCGGTATGCACCGGTATAAACCAGTAGTGGAATGAATGGTCCTCGCGTCCCACTGCGGAACTCGACTGGTTTGCCTCACAAGGTCGTATAGACGGATCGTGATGTCGTGCCATAGACACGCATAGCTATGGGGTAAGTAAAAGACGTCGCGTTAAGCACTGCGAAGATGTTGCGGTGCAGATTATATATATTTAATACCTGTTACTTTCTATAACTATATCTTGTAGAGATGAATTTGACGGAACTGAAGAATTTCTCTGCGCTTAGAATGCGGATTGTAAAAGAAAAAGAAATCAAATTGTGGTTGAAGATTCCTTATTTCTCTAACGAGCTTAGATAGAGAAATAGGGCTAACAAGACATTAAGCGAGATAAATTTATAAGTACAAGTACTAAAATGAGCTTCATTCGTCCTTCCCACACTTTCTAATCGAAGATTGCAGTACCTGCGTGCTAACTTGATAAATGAATCGTAGTTCTTACGCATGATATGGTTGTAACTCTTGAATTAAACAATTGACCGCCAACTTAAAGTTCTCTTTCTGCGTAAATCATATTAATTTACTACTGGGCTAGTCATTATCAGAGAATCGAAATGAGTGAGGAGTGGAAGCCAAGACACTTAACATTTCGGAGCAATGGTACTTCTGCGGTAGTGACGGTCTCCCAGTGGCAAATTTACCAGCAAGCTGAGCCTAACCTGGGTCCTTGAGCGGCAGATTTGAGGTCAAAATTTGCTTCATGTTTTACAGAAATTAAAGGCTACATAATTTTATGTTTATACCTACATGCATATATTATATTTTATATCTTTTATACTGGTAAGGGGCTAGCAAAAATATATATTTAAAAGGTATTTGCAATCATATTAAATGACAAAGGTATGAGTTCCAGTTAAACTGTTTGGTAACATTAAACCTATTACCATCTATTTCATTTCTTGTCCTTGTGGCTTATTGTAATCGGATAACTCTACTACTGCGGCTTAGTCATTCAGTGTCCGATAAACAACGTTGTCAATTCCTACTATATTGGTATATTTACAAAGGCAGTTTGTTGATGTAAGATAGTATAATTGACGAAGTAACGGTTCGACACGAGTTTTTGGATAGAGTTATGTGTAAAGTGTGAATGTATTTTGGCCTGAAATACAAATACGATGACACGTGGTTAAATGGGACCTGGATAAATGAGAAACCTCTATTATTGAGAGTTGCAATGAGGTCCCGGTACTTTTTCATTGAATTACCTCTATTAATTGGACTTTTCAAACCTGGTGATATGAGATCTGATTTCTAGGATTTAATCGATGTTTACCTTTATAATTGGGACTCTGTAACTCAATTCCCTCTATAAATGAGTTAAATTAATCGGGTTGGGACAGATTTTGACACTTTTGTTTGCAAACATTAGAATGACTTTCGCACACGCGTTTTTGTCAGTACTAGTTTTGACTTAAAAACAAGGGACTACTCTCCCTCTAACAATGGAGTAGCCGTACATTTCGACCTCTATAAGCGGGAGCCTCTGTAAATGAGACAACTATAATTTGAAACCTGCCTAATTGGAAAACTGGATTAATGAAAACCCTCAATAAATGGTACAACCTTCTTGGTCCCTTGAGATCCCAATTAACCAGGTTCCAATGTACATTATTAGAATAATATCATATTATATAGAATAATCTAAAATTCTATTGTGTACTTAATAATATACATACTTACGGTGATAGAACTTGGAAATTTTTAAAGAAAAAAAAAATCATTCTTTTTGTGACCCTTGCTACTTACGGGATCGATTGTCATTCACCATCACAATATCATCGCGAAACACTTTTCAATTATTTTGGATTGTAACTGAATAAACGCATTTAAATTTCATTCAGTTCGGTCAAGCGAAGGCCTTTGGCCTCGGAAGTATACTCTATACCTAACAAAAAAATAAGTATCAAAATCGAACTACACTATATAAAATTATGCGTGATCATATGTAAAAATATATGTACGAGATTCTTCTCCTTTTCTACCGTTTTCCAAAAAGGTGGAGTTGTTTGTCACCTCATAACTTTTGGGTGAACCGATTCTCAAAATTCTGAAAGCTGGTTCTTCCCGTGTGGTCCCATGTAAATTTTATTAAATTCGGTCTAGTAGTTTTTGAGTTACAATACAATAATTGATTTTTACCAAAGCAATAGAATGGAAGTCGGTATTAAATTTTTCTAATTGCACTTGTTTGAAAGCCGGTTGACAAATATACAATCCTCGAGGAATTACCTAATACAAACAAACTCTTCGCAGTAGTTTCTGAAATTATGTCATTAGGATACAGAACCAGCATGAGGTGCAAGAAACTAAGGTACCAAGGTCCTAAGTGGTAACTAGCTCTGCTTATAACAAATTTCCTCACAAGTGACAAACTGCAGTGCGCCTAGTACCCTACAATATTAAGTTGTTAATTTATCTCATGTGCCTGTAATTTTTAGTTAAATATCCTAAAACTAGAACAGTAAAGCAAACACTGCATATGTATGGCAATCTATAGAATAGACTATCTCGAAAAAGGTTGTCTCGGATAGACAATTCTTAGCTATAATACCGCTTATTAAGAGGATTGCATACTTGTCCATACTAAAAGAAAAAACTCCTAAAAAAAAGATTTTAGGTCTTAAAAAAAATTATTTATTAATTTACTATGAAATACTGAAAAAATCAAAACGTACGGGCATAGAAAACAATGTGTTGATTGCATGAAAAAAAAAACACTTCGAACAATGTTAGAAAAGAGTTTTTCTTTTAGTGTGGACAAGTACTAGCTATGCAATCCTCTTAATACTCCATTTTGTATAACGTATGCCATAAGTTGTGGCATTTTGTTATTTCACGTATGAAGCAAATAATAAATAATAAGTACTGAATACGTGTACTAAACTTTAACAAACTTTGTAGATTAGCCAGTTGAAGTGGCAGTGGGCAGGGCACATAGCACGCAGAACAGATGGCCGATGGGGCCGAAAGGTTCTGGAGTGGAGACCACGGACCGGCAAGCGCAGCGGAGGTCGTCTACCGACACGGTGGACAGACGACCTGAGGCAGGTCGCAGGACGACGTTGGATGCAGGCCGCTTCCAACCGGTCCTTTTGGAAAATTATGGGGGAGGACTATGTTCAGCAGTGGACGTCCTACGGCTGAGATGATGATGAAGCTTTGAACTTGTTATTTTAGGAAGAACAATTAAAACACTAATTACTAGCATTATAGCAAGCTTTGACTCGTAAGGTTGGCAAGAATAACATCCCCGAAAACATGACAAAACAAACGGTGGGGGGGGGGGGGGGGTAGGAAAAAAAGTATTGATGCATTTTGTATATCTAGATAATTTTATGATAAGACTACAGTTTTGGTGAAAATCGCGAAAAACAAATTTTTTGACAAGTGAAATTTTCCCATACACGGGAGTGATGGGAAACTTAGACATTTTATTTATAATTATTTTTTGTACAATTTTAGTGATTTTCAGCTTGTTGTGATTTTAATGCACTTTCTAATGTCTAGATTGACCGGACTATAAGTTGAATTATCCAGTTATAAAGGGATTTATTTAATGTATAGTTCTTTCCTCTCCTACAGACTGCGGACGTGGGAGGCACCGGCCTTCAGAAAACTGGTTTAATATACAGTTACCGCAACAATAACAGCACCAGAATACATTTATTTGTTACACATTACCGTATAAACTGGTTATTGTGCACTTAATTGATTGATCTAGTAGATATATCACGAACTAGTACACAGGTTGGATGACTAGAGTCGATGCCAAATGAGAACCATCGTGGTGTTAAGAGGATTGCATAGCTAGTACTTTCCATGCTAAAAGAGAAAACTCTTTTCTACCTCTTAACATTGTCGGAATCCAGTGTTCTTTCATTTGCACGGAATCATCACATTGTTTACTATGCCCGTACGTTTTGATTTTATCAGTATTTCAATGTACTATAAATTTTCTTTTTAGAACTTGTTAAGAGGTAGAAAAGAGTTTTTTCATTTAGTATGGAAAGTACTAGCTATGCAATCCTCTTAAGTTGATTATACAGTTATTAATGGCTCGTACATTGTCGTAGTACATCACCGTTGCATGTGTTTGGTATCGTTATGGTAGCAGTATTAAAAACTTATTAATAATAGAAATCATAATTTAATTACTAATAAATATCATATAATGTGACATATTACTTTATAGTCTTACTTTATACTAGACTAGCTGCAATCCGCGGTTTCACCCGCGTGGTGATGGATGACGATGATGTTGAATCCAAATATATAGCCGATGTTACTCAGGAATTATGTAGCATTCTAATGGTGAAAGAGTTATGGAAATCATTACATAAATACAAATCTTTCCTCTTTATAATATTAGTTAGATACTGGTCATGTTGCTACTTCATACAGGCACACATCTAGGCACGCTGTATAAACAGTCATATGCTTAAAATAAATTATACGTTTTCTTACAACATATTGCTCATAGGTAAAATTATTTATTATAATTATTATTTATAGCTAGGTATTGAAACGGTGATCGGATTTTTTCAGTTTTTTTATGTTCTATAAAAGGAAATTTATAGTACTTTGAAATACTGAAAAAATCGACACGTACGGGCATAGTAAACAATGTCATGATTCCATGAAAAAAAAAACTGAAATCGGACAATGTTAAGAGGTAGAAAAGAGTTTTCTCTTTTAGCATGGAAATTACTAAGCTATGCAATCCTCTTAAGGTGTATACAAATTCAGATTTTTATATAGCAGCCCTAATACAGCTACTATCTGTCCGTTACGCAAATGTTAAGTCTGAAGTTCTACTTGATAAAAGTACGAGTATAAAATAGTGAATTTTATTTAGCTTTTTATTTACTAGCATTAAAACAGTAAGTTAGCACACGCGCGACCTCTATTAATGGAACGCTCTTACTGCAGTTAAGGGATGAGTTGTCCGATTTTTAGATGAATGTGATGTCTTTTGTAGCCTTTTTATTTAAAATCTTGAAAAATGGCGGATTTATGTCAGTTTTAACAACTCCAGTTAGTTGATATGTTAGAAAGCGGGAGCTGTTAAAACTGACATACTACCGCCCTGAGTCAATATTTAAAACAAATTGAGTGTTTCTTAATCTTGAAAAATAATGTGGTTGCAAGTGATTGCACTTGAGTTACATAATTACCCTGCAGATGAACTTACCTACTAGAACATTACTAAAACAGCAACAGTTGTTAAAAAACTAAAAACATGTATTTATAATATACAAAGAAGTCCGAGATTAAAATATTAGGACAAATTCAAAACAAGATTCTAAATATTAATATTGTTTGATCACCTAGGTGAATTAAAAATACTCTCAACTCAACTTACAAAAGTCATGATGAGAAGAAACATATAAGAAGAAACGAAACATGTCAGAAGATGTGTTCGTTATGATTGATGACGAAGATATATGTTTACAATGCCAAAGTTCACTTCTAAATACAAAATTATAATTAAAAGTAAACAAATTCTACACACACCCAAGTCGGCCGCAATCTAAACGTTTTATGTCATCGCGCTGAGACTGTACAACTTTGATATTAATGTGACATAATAATCATTGTAGTCATCTGAAAATCTGATCCGTATCTGTAAGAGTCTAACGTTCAAAATGCAACTAAACGTTTTATGTCGTCGCGCTGAGACTGTACAACTTTGATATTAATGTGACATAATAATCATTGTAGTCATCTGAAAATCTGATCCGTATCTGTAAGAGTCTAACGTTCAAAATGCAACTAAACGTTTTATGTCGTCGCGCTGAGACTGTACAACTTTGATATTAATGTGACATAATAATCATTGTAGTCATCTGAAAATCTGATCCGTATCTGTAAGAGCCTAACGTTCAAATTGCAACTAAACGTTTTATGTCGTCGCGCTGAGACTGTACAACTTTGGTATTAATGTGACATAATAATCATTGTAGTCATCTGATCCGTATCTGTAAGAGCCTAACGTTCAAATTGCAACTAAACGTTTTATGTCGTCGCGCTGAAACTGTACAACTTTGATATTAATGTGACATAATAATCATTGTAGTCATCTGAAAATCGGATCCGTATCTGTAAGAGTCTAACGTTCAAATTGCAACTAAACGTTTTATGTCGTCGCGCTGAGACTGTACAACTTTGATATTAATGTGACATAATAATCATTGTAGTCATCTGAAAATCTGATCCGTATCTGTAAGAGTCTAACGTTCAAAATGCAACTAAACGTTTTATGTCGTCGCGCTGAGACTGTACAACTTTGATATTAATGTGACATAATAATCATTGTAGTCATCTGAAAATCTGATCCGTATCTGTAAGAGTCTAACGTTCAAAATGCAACTAAACGTTTTATGTCGTCGCGCTGAGACTGTACAACTTTGATATTAATGTGACATAATAATCATTGTAGTCATCTGAAAATCTGATCCGTATCTGTAAGAGTCTAACGTTCAAATTGCAACTAAACGTTTTATGTCGTCGCGCTGAGACTGTACAACTTTGATATTAATGTGACATAATAATCATTGTAGTCATCTGAAAATCTGATCCGTATCTGTAAGAGTCTAACGTTCAAATTGCAACTAAACGTTTTATGTCGTCGCGCTGAGACTGTACAACTTTGATATTAATGTGACATAATAATCATTGTAGTCATCTGAAAATCTGATCCGTATCTGTAAGAGTCTAACGTTCAAATTGCAACTAAACGTTTTATGTCATCGCGCTGAGACTGTACAACTTTGATATTAATGTGACATAATAATCATTGTAGTCATCTGAAAATCTGATCCGTATCTGTAAGAGTCTAACGTTCAAATTGCAACTAAACGTTTTATGTCGTCGCGCTGAGACTGTACAACTTTGATATTAATGTGACATAATAATCATTGTAGTCATCTGAAAATCTGATCCGTATCTGTAAGAGTCTAACGTTCAAATTGCAACTAAACGTTTTATGTCGTCGCGCTGAGACTGTACAACTTTGATATTAATGTGACATAATAATCATTGTAGTCATCTGAAAATCTGATCCGTATCTGTAGGAGCCTAACGTTCAAATTGCAACTAAACGTTTTATGTCGTCGCGCTGAGACTGTACAACTTTGATATTAATGTGACATAATAATCATTGTAGTCATCTGAAAATCTGATCCGTATCTGTAAGAGTCTAACGTTCAAATTGCAACTAAACGTTTTATGTCGTCGCGCTGAGACTGTACAACTTTGATATTAATGTGACATAATAATCATTGTAGTCATCTGAAAATCTGATCCGTATCTGTAGGAGCCTAACGTTCAAATTGCAACTAAACATTTTATGTCGTCGCGCTGAGACTGTACAACTTTGATATTAATGTGACATAATAATCATTGTAGTCATCTGAAAATCTGATCCGTATCTGTAGGAGCCTAACGTTCAAATTGCAACTAAACGTTTTATGTCGTCGCGCTGAGACTGTACAACTTTGATATTAATGTGACATAATAATCATTGTAGTCATCTGAAAATCTGATCCGTATCTGTAAGAGTTTAACGTTCAAATTGCAATGAGTCCAGCAATTTTCAATACTAGAAATCCCTTCACACTCAACAATAATGCTTTCACACCGATATGTTTTCTATCAATAGGCCTATTATTTTTTGTAAAAATCTATTACTATTATCACCCATAAAATTCTTATAAGCAATTTGGTTATTGCACTTACATAACACTTTTATACAACGTAAAATTGGCATGTATAATGGGTGACCATAAAATAGCTAATCTTCGAGAATGGCGATTGATTGTGAAAAATATCGATCAGACTTATTCGGGCAACTGACTCATAAATAGCCAGAAACGGTACCAACCATTACACTGTGTTATAGAATAACGTATGCAGTGCCAAAGCTTGCATTTCGTTGGAATTTGGTGTATTTAATGAAAGCGTTTGAAAACTTTTCCACTTGACTACCAGTTATGAGTGTGACGGCGGTGAAGTGTTATCATGTAGAGTCGACAGAGGAGACTGGCATGGATTTTGTATAGGTGGATGTGCATTGACTTGAGATGCATAGGTTTATGATCATTAGGGTCCTTGTTAAAGAGAACTAATCGCCAACCGAGCGACTATACGCTCATATTGAATGAGGTATAATGAAAGTATACATTAAAAAAGGGTCTTATTTTAATAAACCTATATAATGTTAAAATCGGTACACATTACATAAAAACAGCATTTATATAACTGTCTGCAGAGACTGCAGATAGAGTACCCAAAAGGCAACGTCACCTCGTTGAGTGGCGAGGCTGATATTTCGTCGAGTTAAACACCAGTTCTTTTTGTCACCAGCAGTTTCTTTAAGGCGTCCAAACAGATTTATTATTAAACGTTGTGCTATTAAGAACCCAAATTGCCCTTAGTTTCAATCCCAAAAAGAAGAAATATGATAATTGTATTATCTCTAATAGAAGTATATTTTCTCCGTTGGAGATTCCAATGATCATGTTTCTTATGTTAATAATGTTTAACGATATGTATGACATGACCTGAATCAAACCGGATACTTTGGCCGTATTTGGAGGATATTATATGATTTTATCGTTCAGCATTCTAGTGATATAAGAGTAAACTTGAAAAAAAACAGGCTATTAATGATGATTTCCAATTTAAAATTATCTTCGTATTGAACATCGCAATTAAAAAGACGTTTTTAGATCAGTCAGAGATCTTTGGACATCATATACTGTCTTACACCGTCATAACATCTTCTAACGGTGTTTCATGCCAATGTCGGTGTGTACAACAAAAAAATGGCACAAACAATCAATCATGCACACGACAAAACGTTGTGTGAGAGTTTTTGAAGAGGAGATTGATTGGCAAAAAAATGTTACAGCTATAAAATAACCAAAACATATAGAGGTGGCTGGTTGGCCTTGTTATAGTTTAGTCGTCAGAACTTTACGATGAGAGAAGTATTCTATTTATCCGAAACCAAGGGAACATGTATCGCATGTCAATCGAAATTGGATTTGTTTTGATGGATTGGCTAAAGTTTTATCGGATACACTGACACAAGACAACAAGACAAAACTATGCTAAGATGTTTTTGCTTAAATACAGGTATATCGGTAATTAGACCAGTTTACTTGGAATCACTGCTCTTGACCAGTTTGTCGTGCAAATGTTTAGGGATTTTTTCATTTGAATATCTTACTAGTCACGGTTTATTATCATTGAAATAATATACGCAATTAACGTTACTTATCACCATCAACATATTTCAGCTTTGTACAATATTTTGCGATCTTCGATGTGCGTGTCGACGAAAGTGTTTATGCTTTTATGGACTTCAATTTTAGTTCGTTTTATTACGAGTATCAAGTGACGAAACCAGCCATTCGTTCATAAACCGGTAAGCACCGTGATTGCACGACTTGCATTGTCGCCTTAATCTTCGGAGATTCAGTTCGTATTTTTTTATATATATATTTTTTTATTTTTTTTTATATACTGCAGAATGCATTAAACTTTGGCATACATGCACTCATGTAAATAGCAAAAGATGTATGATACACAAAAACAAGATAGTCAGTCTTCATCATATCTACTTAAATAAACTTGTAAAGAACTAGTAAGCTTTGAAACGAGCACTAATCACTTCCATGGTATAATAAATTATTCAAACACTTCTTTTAAGAGGATTGCATAGCTAGTGCTTTCCATACTAAAAGAAAAAAACTCTTGTCTACCTCTTAGGTTTAGGTTTAAATACATTTATTCTCATAACAAGACAGCACAGTCACTTAGGTACATGAGAACATTAATTTTAAAAATAATAATAATAAAAATCCTAGGTACATCGTGTTAATATGGAAGGTACTCATTCAGCGTATTTATTTTGTTGTGCTAAAATGTAATTGTGCAGTTTAAATTTAAATACGTTGAACGAGTGTACATTTTTAGTGTGTGTGGGTATTTTATTGTACAGTTTTGCTCCATCGTAAGTTATTGTTTTCCGACCATAGTTCGTACGGATCCTTGGCAAAACTAAGAAACTAGCTCGTCGGGAACTACGTTTAGTAATATTTTTTATCTTTAAGAAGTTTGTGTCCGTGTGTATGGTTTTGTCCAGAATTTTCCTGATTAAAATGCAAGTATTATAAGTAGGTATATAATTGATATATGTTCATTATTTTTGTGTCGGTAAATATAATATGTGTCGGTGTTAGGTAGAGATAGTTGAGAAGCATTTTAATCAATTTGTTTTGTTTATTTTATTTATTTATTCTATTTTATTTTATATTATTTGGAGCTTTGCTAGATTTGTTTTTGCGGCATTACCCCAAATTTCAACCAAATAGAGCAAGTGTGGTTAGACTAGAGTGTTCTAAACGGTTAATCGTAATCTGCGCGGTATGGATCGAACTATGTGGCGGAGTGAGCCGATTACTGATGACAGTTTACTTTTTATGTGTTCCAGGTGAGTGTTCCATGTTAATTTCGAGTCTATATAAGCCCAGATATTTTTCGCTATTCTTCTCTTCTAGAGGAATGTTATTTATTTTAAGGGGTGGGTGTGGTGGAATTTGTTTGTTTTTTGCTTTAATTAGTATGTAGCATGTTTTACAAATATTAATAGTAAGTAACATAACAAGTTCTAAAAAGAAAATTTATAGTACATTGAAATACTGAAACAATCAAAACGTACGGGCATAGTAAACAATGTGATGATTCCGTGAAAAAAAAGAACACTGAAATCGGACAATGTTAAGAGATAGAAAAGAGTTTTTTCTCTTAGTATGGAAAGTACTAGCTATGCAATCCTCTTAAGTTGATTATACAGTTATTAATGGCTAGTACCTTGTCATAGTACATCACCGTTGCATGTGTTTGGTATCGTTATGTTAGCAGTATTAAAAACTTATTAATAATAGAAATCATAATTTAATTACTAATAAATATCATATAAAGTGACATATTACTTTATAGTCTTACTTTATACTAGACTAGCTGCAATCCGCGGTTTCACCCGCGTGGTGATGGATGACGAAGATGATGAATCCAAATATATAGCCGATGTTACTCAGGAATTACATATAGGTACATATATAATAATATGATATATAAATACAATACACACATACATACAATACATATATATTATATACTTGTATTTATATAATATAATATAATCATACCTGCTATAGGATCAGTTAATAAATAAAGAAATTAGATTTACAATGATATATACAAAATATTTAAAAGTTATGACTAGCAGCCTTCATCCATGTAATGGTTCTTTACCATATTCTTAAATAGATGAATTAATTGAGCGTGTCTAATATCAACGGGAAGAGCATTCCACAGACGGGCAGCGCGAAAACTAAAAGAATTTTGATAAAATGTTGTCGAGGAAGAACGAAGAGAAAAATCATTAGAGAGATGGTGATATCACCTCCGAACGCATCATCACTGATCATTAATGGAGATAGTGGTCTACCTATCAAGTGTAAAAATAAAAGTATCTGTCTATAGCTAATACCTAATTGTTTTATTCTCGCGCATCCTATTCATGTCTATAAAGAACTACCTGCACCCCGCGTGGTGATAGATGATATAGTATCCTATATGTAATCCAGCGCCTCATCTTCATACCAAGTTTCATTAAAATTGGTCCAGTCGTTTGAGCGTGATGTAGTAACATACATAGAACACACATACACACTCACAAACTGTCTGCTTTGTAATATTAGTGTGATAAAGTTTGAAAGTTAGTATTGTTGAAGTTATTGTGTAAGTTGTGTTGATCACTTAAGAAATTGATCTTAAATGGAACATCTGTATTTTTCTACCGACTTCCAAAAAAGAGGAGGTACTAATATATTTTTTTTTGATGTTTGATACTTCATGACTTTCTATAGGTTGACCGATTCTCAAAATTCGGTTTTTGTTTGAAAGCTGATGCATCCCGTGTGGTCCCATTTAAATTTCATCAGACTCGATCCAGTATATTTCGAGTTACACTCCAATAACTGAATTGAATGGAAGTCGGTATAAAATTTTTCAAATTGTACTTGTTTATGAACCAATTAGGGTGTATTAATAATTTCATGTCAACGATCAATCACGGACGCGTAGGCATAATTGTTATTTTTCTATTCGAAGATTTAATTGTAAGTTATCGCTTACCAAAAAACGATGCTCATTTAAGTACCTCGTGAATAAAGCAATTTGCCACTAACATAGCGTGATGGAACGCAGAAATGATGGTTTCCTTAAGATGAAGCCGGCACAGTGCAACTACAGCAGAAGGGGATGTCCCCTTTATTAATACGCGTCCGTGGACAGTAAGCCTTAAGTCTACAGTAGACTTTAGGCTTACTGTCCACGGACGCGTAGCTTCATAGACGCGTATTTGTCATAATATATTATCTTCGTATTATACAGAATAGCATAATAGTTTGACTATAGTTTTTAAATTATCACGTACTGTATATGTATAGACCTACTGAAACTTTCCCTTTTAAAATGTAAGGAAAAAAATGACAGATGTATTTGCGACAAGACACCCACAGTTACACATAGAAAGCAAGTTCTACAAACTTATGCAAGGAGGAGGTGAGTACCTACTATGTTTCACCAATTTGTAGCAATGTATTTAGTGCGTTCGAATAGATCACTTCTGAGCGTTTTTAGCGTTATTTTCGCTCACAAGGGGCGTTAGAATTAGGAATTTGTGTGTGAAAATGTCGTTAATACCTCATTTTGTTTAGCGTTCGGAAAGCTAAAAAAGAGGTACTTTTGCCACCAATTTTTGACCCACGTCCGGAGCATGGTTGTTTGTGATCGTTATTTGACAGCTATGTATTTGACAGCATAATCATGCGACATTAGGTCTTATGGTCAGTTGAACGTTCGAATAGGGTCTGGGCAAAAGTGGCAAAAATAACGTTATTGAGCTTTACGAACGCTTTAACAAAAGAGCCATCAATGACAACGCCACCAATGCCCTCATAAGCTAAACGAACGCACCTTTAGATATCAGTTTTTTATACAGGTATAATACATTAGTGTTAAGGCTAGTTTATTCGGAATCACTCTTGACCAATTTGTCGTGCAAATGTATTTACAGCCGAATGGGCCGGCACGACCGGGGAAGTACTACACTCCCGCATAACACCGAGGTGAAGTAACATAGCTTGCTATTGCGTTTCATTCGGTCTGTGGGAGTTTACGGAGGCCCGATTCCCCCGTCCCCCCTATCCTTCCCCTCCCCCTCCACCCTTCACCCTCACCCCTTCTATCTGTTCCTTTCTATCTTCCTTCTTCAAAGGTCGGCAACGCATCCTCAAGACCTCTGGTATTGCAGATGTCCGTGGGCGACGGTATCACTTACCATCAGGAGAGCTGCTTTCGCGTTTGCCAATCTATCCCATAAACAAAGGGCTTTTTTCATTTTAATAACAATTATTAATTAAGATTTGGTCAAAATTTTGTGACAATACAAAGAGCCAAAAAGTTTATTCTCAAGCATGAAGTATAGGAAATGTACTCGTATTATAAAATATGCTATAATGCCATTGCATAAATCAACTAGCTACTGTCAGCGGTTTCGCTTCAGAGGATGTAGACTACTACGATCTTACGGGATCAGTTAAATCGGAATCAAAGTAGATTTTGTATAGCTATCTTTATTCTATATTTTATTCAAATAGGTTAAGCAGTGCTGCGTGATTAAGTAACAAAAATAGACATACGTTCTCATTTACTCATATAGGTATGTTATTATAAGTGTGGGGGAGGCATAAGTTCAGCGGTGGACGTTCTACGGCTGAGATGATGATGATTATGATAAAATCGAACGTTTGTTTCACAAATGAGAGTCATATTCGATAGTCTAAACTAAACAGTCATGTATTGAAACAATTTGCCAAGATTTTAAATTGATACATTATTGTAACGGGACCGCCGATCGATGTAGTATAGTGAGATACCTAACTGCTTCTTTTTTACTGTTTTTATAAGATGCAATATCGATCGTCGATAATAATAAAGCTATGTGGCAATTATCAAGTTATTTATCAGATGCCAACCAGTTGATAATATAATTTTCTTACGGTTATTGATATGGTGTTTTGATGTTTGTTTCGCACGAGTAGTTTATCTTATTTATTACTTAAATTACAGTGCGTTTAAGTTTTTAGGACCTTAACATCGTTTTTGAAAATATAAACCCAATTTAACTATAAATATATAAGTATATAGAAATTAATAAAATATATATAAATTTTGTCTCCATGTTTGGATTTTTGTGTGAGGGATGAATGACCTAAAATTTTATTGTTGTACATACAACATTCTAATTAATCAAATTGTGTTGTTAGTAATTATGGTAATATTTTCTTTACGATTTCCTAATGAACTGTTATTATACATAATTGTATTTTTACTGTATAATTATTGTATAAGTGTCTGTTGTAATAATTATCTTCCAATGTGTAGGTATTATAATTTAATTTATTATTTATATTAATTAATGTAATGTGTAAACCGTTTTAGTTATATAAATAAACTAGCAAACCCTGCGAACTCCGTTTCGCCACCAGATGGCTTCGTTTTATGTAACATTTCGTTTGGCGCCATCTACTTAAAATATTGGTTTGTAGTACATGCTATGTATCAGAGATGGCGCTGTATGTAAAAAACGATTTTCCCGCTTTTCTTTTTAATTTTTTCCTGAATGTTCTTTACTATAAACCTCACGGAGCCCGAGACCTTTCCAACGAATGCAAAACCGTGGAAATCTGTTCGTGCGTTCAGAAGTTATAACATCAGGAAGGAAAACCCGACTTATTTTTATATAGTAGATAAAGTAACACATATATTACAGATAAATATGAAAGTTTATGAGTGTGTGACAAAGATAGTGTGTGTTTTTCTACCGACTTGCAAAAAGGAGGAGGTACTCAATTCGACTATATTTTTTTTTAATACCTCATAACTTTGGACTGGGTAAACCGATTCTAAAATTCTTTTTTTTTGTTTGAAAGGTGGTGCTTCCCGTGTCCCATTTAAATTTCATCAAATTCGGTCCAGAAGTTTTTGAGTTACACTCCAATAACTGAATAGAATGGATGTCGGTATTAAATTTTTCAAATTGTACTTGTGTAAATGATTCGCGTTAAAACGGTTGTTGATAGCGTATACCTAAAATTAAAACAAAGGTAGACTTAATACAATTCAGATTCACTATAAATATATACAATATCAAATAATAGTTCCCATAAATCATGACGTAACGTTTGTGGACGACGTCGCAGGCAGTTATAGATACACTCATAAATTTTAGATTTATTTTAAATTGTTTTATTTAACAATTTTATTAGGTTTTGCGATCATTACTCTAGTTTTCTTACGGGCTGCACCGCCAAAAATAATAAAATGTCACTGTTGCACCTACGTTCGACCAGAAAAAACTATTTGAGTTTCTAGTGCTTGGAGTACTTGGAGGATAAAACAGCTTGGGACTGATTTATTTATTTTATTCAGTTAGCACGGCTTGAAGCCAATTACACTAACGATATATTATAACTATATTTACTTAAAATATTATAAAACTAAAATTAATAATTTCAAAGAAAAATAAAAGTAATAATCATGTCAAAAAAAAATAATTAACTAAACATAAACTAAATTTAAATTACAGATATTTACAATAGTACACATGTCAATTTCAAAGTATAGTAATAGTTCATCCCCTTACTACATCCTCTCACAAAAATACAAACATTCCTTCATTAACTCCTTTCAGTCGTCAGCAAATACGTCACAATTACTTTTAGCGTCAAGCAGTCTGATCACCCCAGGAGCTATCTACTCGTGTACTAAGATGTCAAAGTGTCTTGCCCTACTGATACCATTATTATGTTCTCTTTTGTAAGGCAACACACTGGAGCTAATATTTGTAGTACCTAAGTAAAAACATTGTAAAAACATCTATATAAAAAGAATGGCCCCGAGTTTCTTGCCGCTTCTTCTCGGTAGGCTCTATATATTTTGGAACGCGGCGGTAGTCTTTAAAGTACATTATAATGATGCGTCTTTGATGCCTAAATTGAATAAATGATTTTGACTTTGACTTTGACTTTGAGTGTTCATTTTGTTTGTTTATATGACTTGACTTCTATATAATAACATAATCTATATAAGATGGCTGTTTGTTTTTATTTCCGATAATTAAATATCCGTATCTGTTCATTAGAGGACAAGTACCTACAAGTTGAAAAATTTAATACCGACTTCCATTCTCCTCAGTTATTGGAGTGTAACTAAATAATATACATCAGCAATCTAACGACTTAAAAAAAGGAGGAGGTACTCAATTCGCCTGTATATATTTTTTTATGTTTATTACCTCATAACTTATGACGGAGTGAACCGATTCTTAAAATTCTTTTTTTGTTTGAAAGCTGGTGCTTCCCATTTAAATTTCATCAAATTCGTTCCAGTAGTTTTTGAGACACACTCCAATAACTGAATAGAATGGAAGTCGGTATTAAACTTTTCAAATTATACGATCGTACTCGTACTATCAAGATTTAATTGCATGATATTATAATACAAACAGTATTATAATATCATGCAATTAAATGTTGATTTCATTCATGATTTAAATTAAATTTATTGAAATCATTCAACCCTGGGCAGATAAAAGTTGCACAATAAAGTTATTTTTATTTTTGACTAGCTGACCCGATAGCGGCTTCGCTCGCTTGGCCTCGCGGGATACGGCGGCTTTAAAATAAAAGTATCTTTTACTAGCTGCTCTCCTCGGTTTCAACCGCGCGGTGATGGGTGATGATGATGATGAATCTTATATAGCCTATGTTGCTCAGGGTGAATGTAGCTTTCCAATGGTGAAAGAATTTTAGAAATCGGTCCAGTAATTTTTGAGCCAATTCGTTACAAACATGCTTGGATACAAATCTTTCCTTTTCATAATATTAGTATAGATTATTTAATAACTTTTTTATTTATGGACCGATTGACATGCAACAAACACTATCGGTCTTATTAATAAACTTGTAATAAACCCGGAGTAGTTGAAACATATATCTGTCAATTTTTCGCTTGCAGTAAATGTCACGCGTGAAAGCAAGACCAAGCATGTTACGCCTAATCTATGTTTACGCAACGTTTATTAATAAAGGCCTAAATGTTAAGTGAAACTTACCACAATATATTAGTGAAAACCACATCTAAATCAAACAAGCCGTTTCTGCGATTAGCGAGCGCAAACGCACAAACAGATAATCACACAAAAATTGTAAGTCATTTTTTTTCATTTTATTTTCGTTTATAAAAGTCCCAATATTTTTTTTCTTATATATCTTAACTAAGACAACGGTCTTTTACAGTTTTATTATATGTAGGTATAGAAGAAAAGCTTTTGAGTATTGTCTGATTTGGCGGTCAGTGATAATGCGGTCAAAAACGGTAGCATGCTAGACCTAAAATGGTAAAAGCCTCCCAAGAATAGTTTGAACGTACGGTAGTTATGTGGTGATCGATTTTCAATACTGTGGTCTGTCAGGTGACCACTAGATCTGAGGCATGAGGTAGGATTCGAACGCGTCACCGCTGGATCAACCACCGAGCCTCATTTTATAACTTTGTCCCATCATCACTATTTTACACTCGTTCCATCAAGTGATGAGACGGGCAAGTCTTCCGTTTGATGTATAACATGAACCTTTTAACTTTAAAATATGTTGAGTCCTAAAGTCGTAAATATGTAAAATTATATAACCCTTCATAGGTCGTTGGTCATCATAGGGCCAGACACAATAGAAATTGCATTGTTATAATACGAGTATAACGACTCTTTAAGGGATAAATATAATTTCAAAATTTCAGAGATAGCTTAATGCTCGGATGAGTGTATGGTGATCTAGCGCCTATGGCATCTGACACAGATTTTCGGAAGGTGCAGGTTCGAATCCAGCCTGAGGATGTTTAATTTTCTTCTATAACATTGCAAAATAATACATGTTTTTCTACTCAGACTTTGTCGAGGTTTTCGAGTATATCTACCGCATAAACTAAGTATAAGGTCTAAAACAATATATAAACCGCTAAACCTAAAAAAACCAAGGAAATCCTTTAAATCTATTTCAATTTAAATATAATTGGACGATACATTTGTGTAAGTTTCATCTGATTCAATTAAACTATGTGGACATGAAAAATTTGTGCATATTTACAATCAGTGGTACTATTGGCTTCATACGTAAGCTCAAAGTCGCTCAACGAGCTCTGGAGAGGCCTATGCTCGGGATTTTTCTGCGTGATCGAATCAGAAATGAGGAGATCCGTAAACGAACTAAAGTTACCGACATAGCCCAGATGATAAGCCAGTTGAAGTGACAGTGAGCAGGGCACATAGCACGCAGCACTGATGGTCATAGGCGCTAAAAAGTTCTAGAGTGGAGACTACGGACCGACAAGCGACAAGAGTTGGTAGTCCACCGAAAAAGGTAGACATAAGACCTGTCGCAGGATGACGCTGGACGCAAGCCGCTTCAAAGCGGTCCTTTTGAAAATATATGAGGTAGGCCTATGTACAACAGTCGGTGACAAATTACGATCGGTCCTGTTTCAAGCAACCGGATAATTTCCATGTCGCCCCTCGCAGCGTATCACCAAATAGAATATTATTATAAAGTACTCATTATTGACAGATTTATCACTACTTGTTACCGGTAAGTTAATAAGCTATGCAAAGCACGAGGATTGCCTTGGTACCGCCCACTGCGTGCCTACGGCTCGATGCCTTCAGCTGTGAAAACTTAGACATAGAAGTCATAAGAATAAATGTAGAGCGTACAATTTTTTTTTCCTTAAAATTGGACTCGTGCGTTTGTACCTACGTTTGCCATTCCCCAAGTAACTTAAAATATGTTATTAGTTGCAATATGTTAGATTTTAATTTAGGTAGTCTGTGAAATCACTGTTACATTAAAAAGTCTGTCCAGCCGTGTGATTCTCTAAGAGCAAACATCGTTGCATCTTTGACAACATCCGTGAAACAAATGACGAGAAGACAAGAAACGTTTGAAAAGCAACCTTGTGTACAAGGGCGATATCTCATAAAGTATTTGACATCGGTTAGCTCGTCGACGAATCATTACTCGCACGGCTGTCTGTTACTGTCATGTCCAAGCCACGTTCTATAAAAGTAACATAACGGTTACATACAATTTTAATAAACACACTTAAAACTAAAATAAAACAGTATAAGGATAAAATGCTCGTAGCACTAATCGGCTGCATAGCAATGCAAATTTTTTGCCCAAAAAAGCAATACCTAAAACGAAACCTTGAAACTAGTTTAGTTTTTATGGAGATAATCCATTCATGTTGTTTTTAAACCTCCTAATATGTATTACATATTTAAAATTTAGATTCGAGGCTATTCAACATAGTACGATCGTTTTTTATAGCTGGATTACCTAACATGCAATCGGCAAGGTTCTGCGATCAATTAATGCAATGCCATATCCACACCTAAGAATGTAAATTCTAAATGGACGGAGGCAGGTGTTGGAGTAAGTCATGCGATCTAGTTCAATGGCAGGAGAGCGGCACATCTGCGTGTTGGCTGTGTTTCCTTGCTTGGACAATGGAATATGTTATTTCCTACTGTATGTAAACCAGGCATTTATTGGCTTCATTATATGTGGTACTAGCACGAATAACCGCATTAGTGCAACGTAACGTGTGTTTCACGTAAAACAGTATACTGTCAGTTATATATAGGGCAACTGTGACATAGATAGGTTATATTTTAAGCGTGGCCGTGGCGGTGCCGGCTTAGAATAGCACCCCCCCAACTCTACCCGTGGGTGCCGTAGAAGCCGGCTAAGGGATAACAAATCAGAAGGTGGGCAGCAGCACCTTCCCAGTCAAACACACAGAAACTGCGCTCGCCAACCCGCCTGCCAAGCGTGGCGAGTATTGGCAAAATCCCCTCAATGGATTGGACAAAAAGAACCAGGCCCCCAGTCCCCGGCAGCCCCGCTATTCCTGGCTACGGTAGCGGCCACGGTAACGGTGGGGCAGGGGGTGCTAAGAATCCCCGGCAGACGCCCGGCTACCACCCCCAACGACGACGACTGGCCCTGGTAACACACAACATACGCACGATGAGGACAGACGAGAAGATATATGAGCTGGAAGAAGAAATGAGTAAGCTACGCTGGGACATTGTGGGGTTATCTGAAGTCCGTAGAGCGGGTGAGGACACGATAACCCTAAAATCAGGTAACCTACTCTACCACCGGGAGGGCGACCAACAGTCCCAAGGTGGTGTCGGGTTTCTCGTCCACAAGTCCCTTACTAACAACATAGTTAAGATCGATAGCGTTTCCAATAGGGTCGTATACCTAATACTCAGAGTATCCAAACGATATTCGCTGAAGGTCATTCAGGTATACGCACCGACGAAGTCGCACCCGGATGATGAGGTGGAGGATATGTATGAGGACATTAGTCGGGCCATACATACCTCTGAAACGCACTTTCTAGTTGTTATGGGGGACTTCAACGCGAAGTTGGGTAAGAGAAGCGAGGATGAGTCGAAAGTGGGGCAATTTGGCTATGGACAACGGAACCGTAGGGGACAGAGGTTGGCCGACTTCCTGGAGAAAGAGGGACTCTTTATGATGAACTCTTTCTTTCAGAAGCCACCTCACAGGAAATGGACCTGGCTGAGTCCCGATGGTTCCACGAGAAATGAGATTGACTTCATTATGACCACCAAAAGGCAAATATTCACTGATGTCTCCGTGATCAACAGGGTTAAAACCGGTAGTGATCACCGAATGGTAAGAGGCACGGTGAATATTAATGTCAAACTGGAGAGGTCTCGTCTGATGAAGGCTACGCTCCGACCTACTCGTGCCCATATTCAAGACCCCGAGAGCTTTCAACTTGAGTTATCCAATCGCTTCGATTGCCTTGAGAACATCGCTTCAGTGGACGAGATCAATAACAGGTTAGTAGAAACTGTCCATACAGTGGGTTCCAAGTACTTTAAACCCCACCGTACAGATAGGCCACAGAAACTCTCCAACGATACCCTCAACCTCATGGCTGAACGACGCTCATTGAAACTGCAGTCTTCGGATGATGCTGAAGCATATAGGCTGCTCAATAGACGAATATGGAAGTCCTTGCGACACGACATTCGGATCTTTAATACAAACCGTATTAAAGAGACGATAGAGCGGAAAAAAGGCTCCAAAGTGTTTGCAAGAGACATGTCTATTGGGCAAAGCCAGTTGACGAAGCTGAAGAGAGGAGACGGCAGTGTAGCGTCGACCAAAGCGGAAGTGTTAGAAGAGGTCGAGAGTTTCTACGGACAGTTATACACCTCGGTCGCTAAACCTGTTAGCAGCTCGGCCAAAGACCCAAGAGCCAAGCTGACCCGACATTATACCGAAGATATCCCGGACATCAGCCTGTACGAGATTAGAATAGCCTTGAAACAGCTTAAGAACAACAAGGCGCCTGGTGACGACGGTATCACATCTGAGCTTCTGAAAGCGGGTGGAACACCGGTACTTAAAGTCCTTCAGAAGCTCTTTAATACCGTCTTACTCGAAGGTTCAACGCCAGAAGCATGGAACAAAAGCGTGGTGGTGCTGTTTTTCAAGAAAGGTGACAACACTTTACTTAAAAATTACAGACCCATCTCGCTTTTGAGCCATGTTTATAAGCTGTTTTCGAAGGTCATAACGAACCGTCTCAGTCGCAGGTTTGATGAATTCCAGCCTCCGGAACAAGCCGGTTTCCGAAAAGGCTATAGTACCATAGACCACATCCACACGCTACGGCAAGTTATACAGAAGACCGAAGAGTATAACTTGCCTCTTTGTCTAGCGTTTGTGGACTATGAGAAAGCCTTTGATTCGATCGAGACGTGGGCAGTGCTTGAGTCTCTCCAGCGGTGCCGTATTGACTATCGGTATATTGAAGTGCTGAAGTGTTTGTACAAAAACGCCTACATGTCAGTCCGAGTACAGGAGCAGAGTTCGAAGGCAATTCCATTGCAAAGAGGCGTGAGACAGGGAGACGTTATATCTCCGAAACTGTTCACCGCTACATTGGAAGACGCCTTCAAGCTTCTGGAATGGCAAGGACTTGGCATCAATATTAACGGCGAATACATCACTCACCTTCGATTTGCCGACGATATTGTAGTCATGGCAGAATCCATGGAAGACCTCAGTACAATGCTCGAAGGCCTCCATCGAGTTTCCCAACGGGTAGGTCTTAAGATGAACATGGACAAGACGAAAATTATGTCTAATGCCCATGTTGTACCTACCCCAATATCAGTTGGGAACTCAGTTCTCGATGTTGTTGACGAGTATATCTACCTGGGACAGACAGTCAAACTAGGCAGGTCCAACTTCGAGAAAGAGGTCAATCGTCGAATCCAACTCGGCTGGGCAGCGTTCCGGAAACTTCGCGAAGTCTTCTCGTCAAAAATACCTCAGTGCCTCAAGACAAGAGTCTTCGACCAATGTGTGTTACCAGTGATGACTTATGGCACTGAAACGTGGTCTCTTACTATGGGCCTCATAGATAAGCTCAAAGTCGCACAACGAGCTATGGAGAGGGCTATGCTCGGGGTTTCTCTACGTGATCGAATCAGAAATGAGGAGATCCGTAGAAGAACGAAAGTCACCGACATAGCTCAGAAGATTAGCCAGTTGAAGTGGCAGTGGGCAGGGCACATAGCACGCAGAACAGATGGCCGATGGGGCCGAAAGGTTCAGGAGTGGAGACCACGTACCGGCAAGCGCAGCGTAGGTCGTCCACCGACACGGTGGACAGACGACCTGAGAAAGGTCGCAGGACGACGTTGGATGCAGGCCGCTTCCAACCGGTCCTTTTGGAAAATCATGGGGGAGGCCTATGTTCAGCAGTGGACGTCCTACGGCTGAGATGATGATGATGATGATGATTTTAAGCGTGGAAGCGTGACGCGTTGACGCTTGTGATATGAATATTTTTTCGTAAATTGTTTGTACTACGACCTATGATTTTTAAACATTTATATTGCGAGAACAAATATATATTTTACAAGGTCTTCAGGTCCCAAACTAGGCAGAGCTTGTACTATGGTAACCTGATGACTGATATTACATACTTTTATACATATACACACCCAGACATAGATCAAACAGACATGTTCATGCACACAAATGTTTGACCTGTCCGGGGATCGAACCCGGGACCAGCGGCTCAGAAGGCGGGGGTGCTATCAACTGCGCCAACCGGACTGTCAAATTATATATTGCAATTCTGGAGAGAAAAATTATACTTACTCGAACGGGACTCGAACCCGGATGAGTGCCTCGGTGACTTAGCAGTCATGAACACATAGGGTCTGACACGGATTGTCGAAAGACGCAGTATTCAAGTCCTGTATGATGTGTAACTCTCTAAAATCTCTCTTCTTTACTGTCCTATTCAGTGGATTACTAATATTATTACTATATATATATATATATATATATAAATCATGGTTTTATTTTATAGGATCATCTCGTACTTAAGAATAAAAATATAGGGTACCTAACCTACTATGAAATGACTGGTCCGATTTGTTGATTTTTCTGGTAACAATCTGTATGATGAGTCGTAGTGGTTCGAAAGTATATGGGTGGGTATAAAAAAGGACGTAATTTCGAACAACTATTGACATACAATGCATTTTATCTACCGACTTCCAAAAAGGAGGAAGTACTCAATTCGACTGTACTTTTTATGTTTGTTACCTCATAACTTTCGACTAGGTGCACCTATTCTCAAAATTCTTTGTTGGAAAGCTTGTGCTTCCCGTGTGGCCCCATTTAAATTTCATCAAATTCGGTTCAGTAGTTTTTAGTTACACTCCAATAACTGAATAGAATGGAAGTGGTTTTAAATTTTTCAAATTGTACTTGTTCATTTTAAATATCATGTTTCATAGCAACAGTTACATGCTGTTATACAACAGTTATGACCTACGTAATAAATATCGAAATATTATATTTCGATTTTTAGATTTTTACTTTAATACGATCAGGTTCGATTCCCGAACTGAGTTTAAGTTATATATTTAATCTATGTATGCAGTTCATCTTGTGTAATGAAATGATTCCTAAGAAGAGATCTTTATTTGTCTTAAAGATTCAGATTAATCAGATTATTGCCCATATTAACCGTTTTAAATAGACCATCCTGGGGCTCTACTCCCACTTCTTAAAGTAGTCATGTTTCAACCTTACCATTAAATCTGATACCACAACGTCAATATAGCAAGCTTAAAATAATATTGGATTACGATAGACGTTTTGATGACGTAGTGTCAAATATTTGACGCAGTTCGCATACTTTTTCATGACATTAGACACTAAGTTTCATTGTTGCAATGTCAAATTTTTGAAGATTCGTACCTACTCCCATATCTTAATAGTCATATTGCAACGTTACCATTAAATTTGATTGACTGTTTTGTGTTGGTGGGAGTACGATAGTAAGTATGATTATTCTAAGCTTATTACAAAACGCTCCTGATTTATGATAGTTTTTAAAAAGGTGGGAGTAGGCCTCCTGTTTCTATACAACTATCCTTTACACGGTGCTTTGGAAGGTATGTTAAGACCTTTTTATCGATGGAATTATTAGTATTATATCTGTAGATTGTAATTTTAACCAATAGTTGTTACTCTAACTAAAAACACTACTACTACCACTACGCTACTACTATTATGTACTTACTAAGAGATAGCCCAAGTTGCAAAAGCGGGAAAACACATTGGGCTGAATCATTTACAATGTGACATTACTGCTATGTTTATTGTTACATCGCCAGGTTTTTAGGTTGCCCTTTGCTTTCGGCACTCCCATCTGCAAATAAATCTGCTTTCACATTGCGGTCTTGAGGTTTTTACCCATTTTCTTCGGCATTCCATTTGAATTCACGATTTCTTGGCGTGGTTAAATGTTGTTTGTTTATTGGTGGTGTTTTGTGAGAGATTTACCTTAATTTGGAAAAATGAGAAAGTTTCTCAGCTAGATTGTTGATGGTCATATTTCTACAGTTGTTTTCTTTAAAAATAATGTTCTCCTTTTCTTTGACCAAAAGAAGAGTTAAAAAAGAAAGAAAGAAAGAAGAAAGAAAGATTTTTTTATTGCCACAAAAGATACAATAATAACAAACAATTTACCTAATATTTGAAACAATAGGGCAATAAGGGGTATGCTCAGCGCATGGCTGCGTAGACAATTCAACAAGTCTATACCAGGCTGATTTTCAGCATACTCCTTTTCTCGAAGTAAGATGTTGTTCGAGTGCTATTAGAGTTGCGGGTTACATATACGATATTTAATCAAAAAAGCTGTTCTATAGTACATACATATAGAATACTTTGTATTACAGGTAAATAGAAATTATATTAGACCATGCTTTCAAGCTGCAGTCGGATTCTGCACTATGTATGTGATACAAATCACAAATAATAAACTATTTATACAAAAAGAAAAGCAAATAAAGATGCATGATCGAACCGTTAGGTTTTATGTAGTAGTAGTACCTATGAGAGAGATGAGATGTGTGTTATAGTGTGTATTTATGTGCGCGTGTGTGTGTGTGTATGTATGTGTGTTTGCGTGTGTGTAAAAGAATAAAGTCATACAAGGAGAATTATTTGTTTTATCTTATTAGTAAATCAAAAGTCTTTCTTCAGTTTTCATATCTTCGAGTCAAATAATTCAACCCTGCAACTAAAGCATGGCTAAGTAAGTAAAGTTGAAAAAAATTTTGTCAACGGTATAATAACTTTATACGATTTGTTATCTACCTCTACTGTTCTTTTATTTGCCTCTGCTCCAGACATAGTTCGACCGTGCTTATAAAATGATTAAAAAATAACTAAGGCCACGCTGCTAAAACAAAAAAGGATCATAGCTATAATTACGGAAACATATTTATGATCTATGTGTCTAGAGTTGCCAATGTGGAAGTACTGCGGCGAGTTAGACAAGAACGCAAACTTTTGAACTGAAAATCGTCAAAGAAAGACTACTTAGACATGACAGATATGCCTTCTTCAATTAATAATGATGGGAAAATTTTGCGGGAAAGAGACGAGCTGGTCGCAGGAAGAAATCATGGCTACGAAACATCAGGGAGTGGACAGAGATTGCGAGTGCCGCTGAACTTTTTCACCTCGCCAAGGATAGAGACGTGTCCGGAAAGCTGATTGCCAACCTTCATTGGTTGAAGAGGCACCGAGAGAAGAAGATTTATGATCTAATACCTATATGAATAACAGATCAGAACTGAACACAAAAAACAAAACAGTTTAATTTAATATTACCGGATTATTTTGAAAATACATGAATATATATTAAATTTTAAACATTTTGTTAGAAATATCTTATCTCCATAGATGTACGTGGAGATCGCTTTTCAGTATTTTTCTATGAAAACGCCCCCTAATCGAATATTTTACTTATCATGCAACTACTACGGTCAAGAAACAATTCAACGTGTTCATGGGTATATTCAATTATCCCATCTGTATACCTATTGTTTATTCTTTGACTTAGGTATTAATAACCATACTTTTCCGCCACCGCCACTTCCAGCCGTGCGATTCTCTAATGATTCGTCGATGCGCTCGTCGACGAGCTCACCAATGTCAAATACTTTATGAGATATCGCCCTTGTACATAAGATTGTTTTTCCAACGTTTCTTGTCATGTCGTCATTTGTTTCACGGATGATGTCAAAGATGCAACGATGTTTGCTCTTAAAGAATCGCACGGCTGATCTAGATGGGGTATGTAACATTTAAACGGTCAATTAGTCCTACAAATAACTAGTGAGTAATTGCTCATACAATATTTATCTTATCTTATGTATTTTCTGTCGTATCCTAGAGCTACATAAATCACAGACATGTAGTTGCAAGCTTCTGGAATGCGGAAGACGCTCAGCGTCTCATTTATTGTACGGTAACTAAGGTTACCTCATTCCTGGTCATGTTTATGGTTTTCTAAACGAAATTTATAGATGTTAGCATTCAATTATGAAGGAGAATGGTCATCTGGGTACCCACTGAGAATGAAAACCACGGAGAATGAAACTATGCCAAATTTATTTATTATTAGTAGATGCAAATAATTCATATACTTATTTATATTTAAACAGCAGTTGGGAAACACGAGAAAACCTAAATGTAAAACAATAAAATTAATACGCAGAAGATGCTTGTGGGCAATAACGAAACGCTATTCAGTTCATAGACTATAATATAGTCTATAATATACTATAATATGACTATAATATTGTATAGAATCGTATTATGAGACTATACAACTTACTTGATACTACGTATATTCTGCCAAAAGAGTGGATGACATGACAAAGTGACACCAACAGTTATTTCTTTTGTTATTGGATTCGTACGTGTTGTATATTTGCCATTTCTAAGTTAGTATACCATCTTATCGTCTACATATATTTTATGCAACTACATAAAATATATGTAGTTGCATATCTACAATAACGATACCTAATTCCAAGCACCCATTTCTCTATTACGATAGATTTCTTTTGAAAAACCAAGTCAGTTATTTTAAACTAACGAATTTGCCTATCTAACCTAACCTAGAAAAAATATCAATGCTGATAACTTTTAAACACCAACTTAAAAAAATATGCTACAATTTTATAATATCTTAGTATTACTCGTGGGTCCGTCTATGTAGGGTACCCAACAAACACAGGTTTGCCATTCTTCTTTATTTAAACACCACTGAGCGCTAGTACCACACCGGAACCCAAAGTTACAATAGGTACTTGATAAATTAAAGTTATGAAATAAAGCCATACAAAAGTACAATCATAATATCGCACATTGTACTTTATGTTACTTGGGCTCTCATTAAAATATTTGTTTTTAGGTATCTAAAAAAAACTTTATTAAAAACCTATTAATAAATTTAATCTAAGTACAAAGTTACTGATATAAAATAAATCTACCTATTACAATAAAACTAATTCACCTAAATATTTCTAAATTATATATATATTATGGATAATAAACAGCATTTAAGTCCCTGTGTACGGGTAGAGTGCCTAAAAGTTTTATGTTTTTCGGATTATATACGTACAAGCGACCCACCCAGGTTTCGCACGGGTACAATGCTGATACTAAATATACTACAACCCACTTAAGAGGATTGCATAGCTAGTACTTTCCATACTAAAAGAGAAAACTCTTTTCTACCTCTTAACATTGTCCGATTTCAGTGATTTTTTTTCGTGGAATCAACACATTGTTTACTATGCCCGTACGTTTTGATTTTTTCAGTTTTTCTTAAGTTCTAAAAATGGAAATTTATAGTAGTTTGAAATACTGAAAAAATCAAAACGTACGGGCATAGTAAGTACTAGCTATGCAATCCTCTTAATAGATAGGTATATACTATCACCTACGAAGAATTAATATTTCTTCGTAGACTATCACGAATTTTGTAGACCTTTTTAAGGTGTACAATACTGTAGTACATTATTTTGATCTATCTCGTAGGGTTTAGCCAGGATTCGCAATGTAATTGCAAAAAAAATGTTTCTTTACGACATTACATTAGAAACCTATAAAGTTATTAGTGTAGCTACGAGTACTATATTATGGATGCATTATTTTCTATAAAGTCATAATTATTCAGTCAATGTCCTAAATCCGTAGATAATTTATTGATTCAGGCGTTACTTTGCGGAAATCCACTATCAAATACAAAATATCGGTTTTGATAATGGATTTTCGGAATATTTAGTGACGCTTCCGCTGGAAAATATTGTAAGCTGGTTTCCAGCGGAAGCGTCAATATTTATTTCTTCCAATATCGTTTTTCCTAAATCCGTAATAAATTGAATACAATCAGAAACCAGCTCCGTATTTTTTCTTTTTATTAACATGAGAAGCTTACTATTTTGGTGTCAGTGTTTCTCTCTCTTCCCCTTCCCTCCCTCCCCTCATTCTCTCCCTCTCTCTCTCTCTCTCTCTGTTTGTGTGTGTGTGTTGGTCATTAAATGGCATCAATGTTTTTAAACATGTATGATTGAATTTTTTTCAGAGTTTAGTTCAGCGAGTAAACACAGATACTGACATATCTTTTTATACTGTTATATTTATTTAAAAACAAGTTGTATACATATCCATCTATTATATATCTTATTTCAATCACCTTAAACCACATAATCTTAGAAACCATAGTAACCAATCAACATCACCCCCATTACGTGGAATCACGTAGGTGTAGGTAGTCTAGTCTAGTGTTTGAACTCTTCCAAAACAATGAAGACCACTCGTGCGGTCATTGAATTGTCTGCCTACTGCCCCACATTTTCTTCTCGGAAGATAATTTGACTGAAGCTGAAATACACAACCATAGATTATGTTATTAGGTAAATTGGACTAAGTAACTACGCCTCGAGGATGTTTGGGGTGATAAGTAATGATCAGTAGGCCTAGTTATAAATTAACTGAATTAACTAATTACTCAGTAACTGTAACGTAACGTATCGTTCACGTGAAACAGTACAAACTGTCATTTATCTAGGGCAACTGCGCCGAACCGTGACGCGTTGACTCTTACGATAGGAATACTTTTTCGCAAATTGTTTGTGCTACGGCTTCTAGCAATCGAACTAATGATTTGACTTAGCACTGAAGTGGAAGCTGTCCTGACGTTGTTAATTAGAACTGTCTGCAAATAAAGTAAATGAATCAATCTTAATATAATATAAAAATATAATATGAGGCAACATCCACACAAAGGTCTTCAGGTCTCAAACTAGGCAGAGCCTGTACTATGGTAACCTGATGACTGCATATTTACACCCCGGTCACATTATCTCGAGACATCACTGGAATGCGAACCTTCCTCCCCGTTCTCCTTTCACCTCCCCGCGCTCGCCTCGGCGCGTCAGTACGGTTAGCAATTTCGTTGCCGATACGCGTCGACTTGTTTTCGTGGTATATTTTTAAACATTTCATTGTTACGTTTGGACTTTTATTGTTATTTTGTTATTGCTGCTCTGGAAAAAAGAAGTAAATCACGTTGAAAGATTACAACAGGAGTATTGGGAGAAAGACCACCTTGAAGAAGAAAATGTTCGTGAAATGATTATATCCCTTGGCGAGAAGAGTTCGGACAGTGAGATCAGCGATAACGATAATGAGACAATGACTGGCATCGAGCCAATCATATATTCTGAAGAAGATTTTTAGTACCTATCTTATATGTAGTTTTGTGTAATAAACACTTCTTGTACCCACTTAACCAAGATTGTTTCATTTATTTTTCATCATTTTAATCATATCATTATGATAATATTACCTACATTAAATTAATTAACTCAATATTTGTTTTGTTGGAGATCTTATTGCTTATAATAATATCCTACTAGAGGATGCTTGTTTTGCGCACCATATCAGAGCGCCGACGCGACGTGACATCATCGACGCCAGGTCTCGAGATAATGTGACCTGGTTATATATACATATACACACCCAGACACACACATAAATAATTAAATGTTAATACTGTTTTTTTTATAAATAATGAAACGCTCGCAGCGGACCTTAAGCATAGCATCTTGTTGCGGTCAGGAGTTGGATGGGTGACAGCTAGTAGCTTATTCAACTGAGCGCTTCCGTGCTTCGGAGGGTTAACATAAAGCTGTCGGTCCCGTTTGTTTGTCTTAGGACAAAATACGTTAGTTAATGTCAAATGCCTTCGGGAGGCCTGAAAGCTTTGACATGGGTTGGTCACTAGCCTATCCACCAAGCCGCACTAGGCCTGCATGGTGGATTATGGCCCAACTACTCTCTCTGAGAGGATTTTTACGAAATACTATTCTATATGTAATTATTACTTAGACGCGTGCTAAGTCTTACAAATACTTCACTAAGACTAAGGCTTGACGATCCATAACTCGATACCATCTGTTTTCTAAGAATACTTCGCTTTATTATACTTTTCAATAGTTATAATTATAACTGCGCATTGAAACAATTAGTAGTAATTGGAAGGTTTACCAAAATACTTACTCTCATTCATGAAAAATGCTACATTTTGATACAAGTTAACAGATTTTATGTTGTCCTATTAAGGCGCGGTCGTATCCTGATAATAGTAAAAAGCAGAATCTTTAAACATCGAGTGTAACGATACAGTTCGATAATAATCTATGAAAAAAAGCTTAGGTTAGAAAACGAACAGGCAAAGAGTAATAACCGAACAGAATTCATAAATATTACTCGCTCTCTGCAGAAAAAAAAACCTAAATAGATGCATAAAAATAAACTTTCACGTCCAAACTCTCAGAATTTTCAGTGATAACACTATATTATTTTTTAGGTAATACATAGCCAACATATAGTACTAAAGTAGTAACCAGCAGTTTTATCCATTGTGTTAGTATATATCGAAAGATATAAAGAAAACGTACAAAATTAACGCATTTTCGCATTACATCGTCCAATCTAACAAGCGATTTTCAACCTTACGTAAAGCATCGTAATTTATTTTAAAATTGGGGTTGGACCGCGTCTTAAATACTGTACTAATATTGTATTGTGACATTACAAATTTTCTCTTTTATATAAAAAGGACGGAAGTAAAATTAAAACCACGCATATGCAAAATACGATTAAATGGCCTTATTTACAATTTGCAATCGGAAGCAGTCCATTGCAATTACGTTGTCGCAAATTAGGAAGCTGCGTACCCGCAAATAATCGATTACTATCGTCAGTAAAAAACGATTTACAGTTTGTGTAACAAAAACTCGATAAATAATCGTGCATGAAATCGATTACAGGGAGACAGTAGCAATGTTGCGACAAAACTTGCGATACATAATTTGAATTTGCTTACTAGACGATACAGTAGAAATTAGTTTTAATTGATGTGCTCAAAATAACGTATTGTTATTTTTAGCACACTTTTTTGTAGCTGATTAGCTTATTTGATTCTCGGACGATGTTCGGCGCGCCAGTTATGTAAATAGCGGTAACAAGAGCGGACTATGACTGCAAGAGCGGTCCGTGTGTGTTGATCACTGTATAACTGCTCGAGCAGTCCGTGTGTATCGGCTATGACAGTGCCAGTAAACCAAAGGAGTAAACACAGTGTTAGGTATTCTTACAGTTGTGGGCGAGCGACCAAAATCGTGTAGCAATGTGGATGTATGCAAATCTGTTTTAATACATACACTGTCAGAATGAAAGTTACGCCAATTTATATTCTAAAAGTCAAGGCTTCATGACTTGAATTGAAGATATTTGACGTTTTACAAACGTTTAATAGACTAAGATCGTAGAATGGCATCCATACTGTATATTATACGTCGACAAGAATTTGAAACAAGATGTATAACACGGTCTACGATTTTTACGCTGTGATATTATTTTAATAGTATAAATGCGAAAGTTACTATGTATGTTTACTTCCCTTTCACGACTGAACACACTATGTTACGATCAATGTAAACAACCACATTGATCGTAACATAGTGAAATTTGACAAGATATAGGTCATATTCCGGCAAGGACATGATATGATACTTTTCATCATCATCATAATCCATCAACACGCTGGTGCGACCGCGAGCGCAGCTAGTTTGTTTGTTTTTCTTTATTATGGTTTCTTAGGCTATCGCGATTATGAAACAACTTACGGATTAAATCAGTAAATTTTTATTTTGAGAGGTAAAAAGAATACAAATATTATGAGTAATAATTTCATTATTCTTAAATACATTAACATTCTTAATTTTATTTTACATTATACTGAAAATATAAACGGGAGAGCTGGGTACCAACTTACATAATTATTTTGACTTGATTACGTTTTAGTTCGATGACTTGATTAAACTACGAGCAGTTCATGGGCGCAGACACAAAGAACTTAACTATAGTTTTTATGGTTATAAAAACTAACGTGATTTTCTACCTTAGTGCAGCTTACGTCTGCACTAATGGCCATTGCTTCTTGATTCCATCTTCGCTTTCCATCAGGACAGAGGGAGTCACTTCGATGAACGACTATAAAAAAATTGTTACCTCATAACTTTCGATAGGGTGAACCGATTCTCAATTTTTTTTTTGTTTGAAAGCTGGTGCTTCCCGTGTGGTTCCATTGAAATTTCATCAAATTCGCTTCAGTAGTTTATGAGATATACTACAATAACTGAATAAAAAGTCGGTATAAAATTTTTCAAATTGTACTTGTCACTAATTTTTAATTAGAAATACGGGATTACTCACGTAATATATAAGTTTTTAAACTATCATGGTCACAAACATAAGAGGTATTCAAATTATCAACGGGATAATTACCATGTACATTTTCGTAAAACATTCACCCACAACCAACATTCCATGCTCGTAAAACATTCACCCATCCGCAATTCCTCAGTTCATCCGTGATCATGGCGCTTGCAACAGTGCCGAAATATCGGAAACTCTTACAAAATGTACGTGGTAATTATCCCGTTGATAATTTGAATACTCACGTAATATTTATCGGATAGGTTCGACTATAGTTTTGACCACATTCGGTGGTCTTTTTCAAGGAGTGTTCGGGACGCCCGCGTCGATGACGTCTCGCTTAGCACTGACTTAACTATAGTTATTTTTTATATAATTGAAAACCTTTATATTTTCTTTACAATTATTAATTAAAATAATAGTAACAATTACACTTATACTTCCATACCAGGATTCCCTGTGTTACACTAGGCATGAAAACAAACACATCACAACAGAATACACAAATATTTGCCCTGATCGGAATTGAACCTGGGACCTCGCGCTTCGAAGGTAGGATCAGTACTATAAGAAAGGCCGTAGCACAAAAAACATGCGCAAAAGTATTCGTATCGTAAGAGTCAAAGCGTGTCACGCTTCGGCGTACAAACTATGAGTTATCTGTATCACAGTTGCCCTAGATACATGACAGTTTGTACTGTTTCACGTGAACGTTACGTTACACTTACGCAGTTATTCGTGCTAGACCCACTGATCCACCGGGGCCGTTAATTATAGCCAAATTCTGATTGATTACTCTGCAATCATTTAAGATTCGTATGGCAGTGAATGTTTATAATCAGAGGCTAGTCAAGGTTGGGCTTAATTATAAAGCATAATAAAGACAAGGAAGCCGATTTATCTTGGAAGTGTCAGTATAATGACATTAATATTTATAGAATACTAGCTTCGCTCCGCGGCTTAACCCGCGTGGTGATGGATGATTATGACCCCTCAAAATATATAGCCTATGTTTAACTACTGAGTATGTAACAAGCAAATTTATATTACTATCTTCCTATCAGAGCAATTATCATCATCATCATCTCAGCCGTAGGACGTCCACTGCTGAACATATGCCTCCCCCATGATTTTCCAAAAGGACCGGTTGGAAGCGGCCTGCATCCAACGTCGTCCTGCGACCTTCATCAGGTCGTCTGTCCACCGTGTCGGTGGACGACCTACGCTGCGCTTGCCGGTCCGTGGTCTCCACTCCAGAACCTTTCGGCTCCATCGGCCATCTGTTCTGCGTGCTATGTGCCCTGCCCACTGCCACTTCAACTGGCTAATCTTCTGGGCTATGTCGGTGACTTTCGTTCTTCTACGGATCTCCTCATTTCTGATTCGATCACGTAGAGAAACCCCGAGCATAGCCCTCTCCATAGCTCGTTGTGCGACTTTGAGCTTGTCTATGAGGCCCATAGTAAGAGACCACGTTTCAGTGCCATAAGTCATCACTGGTAACACACATTGGCCGAAGACTCTTGTCTTCGCAATTATATACTTACTCAATTACTAACCAAACTTCGTACTAATAAACCTTCTCATTTGAGTATTGAGACGACCATCATTCTAAGCAAAAATGGGAGTGGCAACAACCTATTAGTTATCAGGGATAATGTAGGATTATTATAGTGTAAGAATTTTTCAAATCGGAGCCTATTTCATTCAAACAAAAAAAATCCTTTTTATGATATTAGTATAGATAAAGATTTCAATAAACTACTGAAACAATCTATGTCATATAACACAGTTTCATTATGATTATTTATGGTTATATCAACAGCATAGCGTTCCATTCCATTATTCTACAAGTTGGCATGATGGAACGCTGAGGCTTTGAAAAAGAAAAATGTAAACTCTTATGACCTTAAGAGACACCTGAAATGAGCTGAATTATCATATTAATTAAATTAAAAAATATTATCAAAGTAAAGCAGTGAACTGAGAAATTCGGATTACTTGGAGGATAAAACAGCTTGGGACTGATCACTCCAGGATCTATCTACTCGTGTACTAAGATGTCAAACTGTAGCGTGTCTTGCCCTACTGATACCATTATTATGTTCTCTTTTGTAAGGCAACACACTGGAGCTAATATTTGTAGTACCTAAGTAAAAACATTGTAAAAAAATCTATATAAAAAGAATGGCCCCGAGTTTCTTGCCGCTTCTTCTCGGTAGGCTCTATATATTTTGGAACGCGGCGGTAGTCTTTAAAGTACATTATATGAAAATTTGACGTTCATAAGTGCGTCTTTGATGCCTAAATTGAATAAATGATTTTGACTTTGACTTTGACTTTGAAATTATAAATCATAAATTAATTGCATGAATTTTGGGTACAAAATTGCGAAGATATTACAGCATTTAATATAGGTACACAATATAATTCCCAACAAAATTCTGCCCACATTGACGTGCAAATATTAGAATACAATTTTAGAAGAGATTATTACCAAACCTATTATTATATTAAAACCTAAAATTTATAAACAATAATAATACATAAATTGACAAAATATCGATTGAGTAAATAGAAATAAAATATTAATAAAATGAATTAATTAAAATCATTACAGTTCAAATAATCCTTAATAGAGTAAAAACGTTTATCTAATAACAAATCAAATAATTTCATCTTGAATAAATTTAAGCCATCGTCTTTGTTTTTATCAGGTAATTTATTATAAACTCGAATTGCCATACAATTCACTTTTTGACTGTTTATTTATTTATTTATTAAGTCCACCTACATCGTGTACACCAATACATTGTCAACGAATAAAAATTGTAATTAAACCAAATGTCACAATTATTACAGGTGAAGACAACATGCGACAATAAGTAATAGTTGTAAACATAATACAGCCAATGAACCGTCTTTAAAAGTTAATTAAAAAATATATATTGTTAACATAAAGAAAAAAAATATAATTTGTGTAGTCAGAGGCCTCAGGGACTTCCTGAAGTTATTAATATTGTATCCAAATGTGTCGATATTGTTTGTCTCAGACAAAGTGTTATACTGACGAACTATTCTAGGCAATGGTGAATTTAATCCCAAATTGGAACGACGTTTAGACGTAAACGTTGAGGTGGAACGTACAACTTCGTCTTTGCGTATCGGCAAGATCTTTTAATTACGTCACAGTGCTTAAGAAACAAATTAGGATTATTTTTTACGAATATACATATTTCATAGATATAGAGTGAAGGCAAGGGTAATATTTTTAATGATTTAAAAGAAGGGTATTCATGTACGACTATTTTGTAATCAGGTAACACGGTTCCCTGTTATCGTCACCCGCTATTTCATCTACGTGGAATAAACTTATCCCGATATAACCACTACTTAAATCGGGATAAGTTAAGAAATATAAGTAAGTATATAATATATATATAAGTTTATGCCTATTTTTTTCTTGCATGGTTGTCTGGAAGAGATCGCTCTGTTGTAACAATATAAATTTTAGGCATTTAATTGTACTCGTAGTATAATAAATGTTTTGTGTAATTTTTTCCGTATTCCTTTATTTTTAATGTATTTGTAATGTGGTGTTTCAATAGACAGTTAATCTATATATCTACTATCTCCTTCAGATATACAAAAATGTTGTAGTAGAAGTTATTGTGATTCGTAACAAGACTCAAGTAATTATAAATAAGAAAATACTCACTTAAAAGTGTTTGAAACACTAGGGATTTTCTAATAAAATAATACTTAATTCAAATTCATAATATTAAAAATTAATAGTTATGTTAAATTAATAGTTAGTTTTAATTTTAATAACTTTAATACAACAAGTGAAATTTGAATAATTTAATACCGACTTCCATTCTATTACTTTGTTGAAAAACAGTTATTGTATTAACTCAAAAACTACTGGACCGAATTTGATGAAATTTATTGAAAATGATAAATGGGACCACACGGGAAGAACCAGCTTTCAAACAAAAGAATTTTTATAATTGGTTCACCCAGTCGAAAGTTATGAGGTAACAAACATTCAAAAAAAATACAGGCGTATTGAGTACCTCCTCTTTTTTTTGGAAGTCGGTAGAAGGTTTGAAATTTGTTGAGATATAATATATATATAATAGTAAAAAAAATGCAAAAAATTTTATGACGTCCGTCTGAAAAAGACGAGTAGAGTCCGACTACCATGGCTTGGTTATTTTATTGTTGTCACATACAACTAGCACACATTAAAATAGAGATGGGTTGTACTAGGTGAATTCGAGACTAGGTGCACCTGTTCCTAGTCCATGCAAATACGTGATCCCAATACCTGTTCCACATAGTCTTACCTAGTATCGCCTACGATTTGGGTAGCGTAGCGTATACAAAGTCTTCACATAATACTTTAAACAATGACTCCATACTTCAATTCGATTCATGAGAGATTTTTGAATTATAATATAGTAGACTAGAACAAATAGAGTATAGGTACCTACTTCTTATATTTATTACTACTATTATTTGCTATATATGTTCAACTGATATCTACCCTTCATACTTTTACAGGATTAGGACTGTCAACATATTATACTTTCAATTTATTCAAAGCGTAGGCTTTGGAAGATAGCGTATTTATGAGATTTGAATTCACTGAATCTACTTTTATAAAAAAGTAATCATATAAATAAAAGAAAAGATTGTTCTAATATCTACATAGGGAAATATAACAAGCACTGCACAAACTGCACTTTAAATAAGTATACAATTACTTTTTACTTTCACAAGACGACGTACGTATGTATTGCATCGTCTCACTTCGACCGGACTTCAGTTTCGGCTTCAGCGTATGATACGCAAGACTAGTTAGACTTAGTATTGCGAAGATTGGAATAGGTGCCACCTAGTCTCGTAAAATACCTGTTCCTTTGATCTGTTTTAGTAAATACGACTCACCTCTACATTAAAGGCATACAAACGGTTAACGGTTTTACATAATCCACGAGTTATTCATGCATATTTTGGTAAAACATTAAAGGTACAAAATTACCAAAAAAACTTTGCTTTACTTCGTAGAGATCCGCCGCAGCGACCATTGAAAAAAATCTCTTTTAATCTCTCACTCACGTTGCAGTTCCTGGAAAAGTAGGTTGATTTCTGCGAAATCTATTGTATTATCGGCCAAATATGGCGAATCGCAAGTCAACAAGGGTTAAAGCAGTTCACGCTACTCCTATTGTACAACTTGTTTGACTTTAACTATTTAACAATCTCGACAAATTGCTAGAAACGACGATAAAGAGAAGTGTGAATGCATAATTTCACGACAGAACAATTTCGTTGGACATACGTTCCAGTTACTGAGGATTGGATATGACGGAGTTTTTTTGAACACGCGAAGTTTTAGCAATAAATTTGTTAAGGTGATTGTTGATTTTAAACGTTTGCGAATGTTGTAGTCGACGGGATGATGATTGGTGATAGATGAAATGGTTCTTGCATGCTGCTGTACTAATAGTTGCATGTTCCGTTCTGTTTGATGTTTATTGGGTTTGACTACGATACTGCGAGTAATACAATACTAGCTGCTCTCCGCGGTTTCACCCACGCGGTGATGGATGATGATGATGACTCTTATATAGCCTATGTTACTCAGGATGACTGTAGCTTACCAATGGTGAAATAATTTTTGAAATCAGTCGAGTACTTTTGGAGCCTATTCGTTATAAACATACATATAATTCTCTCCTCTTTATAATATAAGAGTATTATAAGTACATATATTAAGTATAAATATTTAAAGAATATTAAAAATAAGAAAATAAAATAAGCCCATGGTTGCGGAAAAGTGCCCATAATGCATGGCAGCATTGCCACGCTGGATGACAATTTTCCCAAAATTTCCATAATATTGCTCTTATATTGTCGCAAGTATTGTTAATATTCTAATGGTATTTTTACCAACAAAAGCAAACAGCCCGTTATAATAAAACAACATTAGTGTCAACCTCAACACCATAAACACGATGAGCAACATTTCAAACATAGCATTTTTCCACTACTTTCACCGCAACGACAACGTTTCTCATTTCTTGTTCCATTGAATTGGTTAGAAAACTGGAAAAGTGTTCTTCCGACATTTACACGTGGGACCTTCTGTAGGAAATGCATTTAATTGAAACCTGTCTAGAAAAGCGGAAGATGAGCTTTGATAATTATGTACATTAAAACTTATTCGTAGTCTGATAATTATAGAGGTTGCAAATGAAGTCGTGATGTTAATTAACTGTTTAGCGTTCCAGATTATAAAGTCTAGATTTAAAAAATATACGCTAAAATTTAGCAATTAACAAGTGTGTTGACTGAAATAAGAAATTTCATCGTTGACAAAAAATACGACACTGTCGACTCTTCATGTTTATATTTGGTGTTTTTGTTCTCGTGAGTTGGCACGTATTTATTTATTATCAAAACAGGCTTTACTTATGCAATTCCAACGTTATCAACCTAGTTTTTAGGCAAGTCCAATACCCTTCCACAGAAAATTTATTATGTTATATTAACTCACTGAAAATGGGCAGGTTGGTAACATCGACTAATTACGTAAGTAAAGCTCATAATATCAAATATTAAACCCAGAATTGAGGAAAACAACATACATTTCTCAAGACTATTGTTAAATTTGCAACTACAAATACCTGTTAACCAGCAGTTGTAAGACAAAGACTTATTAAAATGACAATCGACATTGTTGACGAAATACTTTACAGGACTTCAATACAGCACACGTCCGTTTAAAATTCTGAATAGCAATTACAAGTTTCGATTGTTCACCTGTTTCCACTTGAACCTATTATTCTTAACAACGGTCCATGAAGGTTCAATACTCAATAACGTTACCACAGCAAACAGAATGTTAATTTTAATAGATGTCAGACAACTCGACAACAAGCACTTTCGAAACGCTGACCTCTAAAACCACTACGTGTGTCAAACACTGTTTTAACTACGTTACGTGTTTAAACACACTACGTGTGTAACGAGAACATAAAGACAGTAGTAAAATTAAAAAAAGTGATATAATTATGGCGAAATTACCTTTTTCGTACTCTGCATTTGAAGGAAAGTTGCGATGCCGGCTCTCACACGGTTTTTCACACCACGTATCGTGCCTTTTGAACTTTTAATTGTGGAAGGCACGTCCTCAGTTTTGAAATCCTTTACCCCAGCAAAAAACTCAACTTCAGGCACTTCACTCGCACTTTTGGCAACACTAACACTTTTCACAGGTTCATCAAATTGTTTTTCGTTCAAATGAAAATCATAGTATTTGTCCGTATCAAAATAATGACTACTATAACATATTTCTTGCTTCATTTTGTCTTGTTTACGTTCCTCATAAGTACTCTCGCTAATTAGCGGTGATTTTGAAGTATTAGACAATAATGATACATCGTCTGCGTTCCTTTGCTCACTATTAAGCTGGGAAACTAGACGGAACGAAGTGAGCTGTGCGCTTTCTTTTGATATATTAGTATCAACATTAATATTCTGGCACGCTTCCTCGTTGTGTTCACTCGAATCGCTTTCGGTTTCGATCATGCTACGTTTCGCTGAACGGTCCCTTATGTCTTGTAAGAGACCTTGTGGTAGAAAACTATCTTTATTTTTTGCTGTAGAGACAAAAACTGGCATCTTCGGTGCGACAGGTGGCTCGCCCTGACTTTTTTCTTTTTTACCGTACTCCCCATGACTTTCATCGGCATGCATGCTTCCGTTTAACTCGCTACTGTTCAGAGAATCGCACGATATATTTGAATCGTTATCTTCGAAATCAACTTCACTTTGATTAGTCCCGTTTCTCGAACTTATCATAGTGACTGAGATAGCTTTCTTTGTGCTCGATTTTGACGTCTTCTTTTTGGGCAGCGGTGGCGGTGTTCCATCAAGGTCACTGCATGTCCCCGAATCTAGAGTATCACTCGGCGAACATTGACCGCTAGACATTATCATATTCGTCATCGAGTTCATATATGAATTGCAATAGATGTAGGGCGCTTTATCAGACTTCAGTAAATCTTCATTGTCAATAATTTTCGGACGGTCATCGCCATTGAGTCTGACTAAGCTGTTTTTCTTGTATAGGTCGTTGATTTTGAAGCTGTCAAAATCGACGTCACTTTTGAGATGTACGCTCGATATTTTCGGCTTGGGTTTGTCCGTGTCCGTGTTTATTCTGATAGTGACTACATGTGGACCGTTCAGAACGTCCGTGCTAGGTGTAATCGCGGGTCGCTCTGACTGGGTCGCCGCTATGAATACCGTTGAAGATGGGCTCTTAGAATTAAGGACATGCGAGTGCATCGAACTCAGTGAATCCATGGTTCGTGCATCGACGACATCATATCCGTTATCTTCGCTTGTTATTTGGGTGAATGTCGTCGATCCTTTCTGCTTGACTTTTGGTGGTAGAGGAGGGATATATTCAATACTTGGTCGAGTTGTAACGTCTTCCATGGTTCTGGCTAATGAATTGGCATAATTAACGGTATGTCCTGTTTTCAATGCTGATCAGGTTCGGACGGAGGTGGATGTATATGGCATAATGGTTCCGGTGGCGTCCGTGACTGGGTCGATATCCCCACAGCTGCCCTCTATTCTTAGTGTTTATTTACTCGAGCACCTGTAAAGAAAATATTTGCCGGTTAATATGATACTTCAATGAGCATTCCAACGGAAGTGTGGTTACATTTACGTAGCCTACCCTATTTAATAATATATGTTTGTGTCAGAGCTAGTCGAGCGCCTGATGTTAAGGCCTACACTGGTCCATGGCAGTCGCACTGCTCAGCGCTTGTCACCCTGAGATATTTGTTTTTGAGTCTCTATGGCGCAGTAATTTAAATATATGACATAATTTATAATATTTTGTACAAAAGTACAATTAGAACATTTTTAAACCGTCTTCCATTCTATTCAGTTATTGGAGTGTAACTCAAAAACTACTGAACCAAATTTGATGCAATTATAATAATAAATGGGACCGCATGGAAAGCACCGGCTTTTAAACAAACACAGAATTAAGAGAATCGGTTTACCCAGTCCAGTTATATAACAAACATAAAAAAACAGTCGCATTGAGTACCTCCTCCATTTTTTGGAAGTCGGTAGATAAATAGATCTTTAAGAACATATTACAACAAAACGAAACATATAACTTATTTGAATATACTATAAAAATACAAAGCAATATTTTGGTGTCATTGTCACGCTATAAAACAATCCAATAATCCAATTAATTCTTACAAACACATTTCGCGGTGGATTGGCGAGATATAGCACATTCTGCTTGTCCTTATATTTAAGATTAATATTATAACAAATAATTTAATTAATTGTGATTGTTTTTATACATGCAATTAACGACATGTACTTGACCGACATACCTACTTATATATTGCTAGAAGTCACGTTTTACAGTTACCATAATCGAAACCGACGCCCGATGTTTGCAATAACTTAGAATAGTTAACTTTTATATTCCATTGCAATATATTATTACAACATTTTATTAGATATGCGTGAATGTGAGGTAATTTTATACATGGCTTACTTCTGCATTATTTATGTAGTGTTTGTTATATAACAAGCATTTTGTAGACTCTTCGTTTACTTGTGTTTAGAGAATGTCTGAATAATTTGTCTAAGTAAATACTTTAGTCGTGTTGCATAATTAAAATTTGGTTTAGAAAGTTACTCAGTGAAAGATGTTAAATCAATTTAATATAGCATAATCACAAATCTGTCAGAGAGATAGTTATAGGTTGATACACTGCGCGGGCCCTGTGCGGTTTCGTTGGTGGATTATATACATAATAGTGTAAAGATGAAACGTGTACCGATATCATATTCAGCGCTAGAATTCCCTGTGTCGCGGTTGGCAGAGACATAAACAATAACACATCAACACATCCAAGACTCGAGAACAAACATTTCTGTATATCAAACGAACAGCCCCGGCTAGGGATCGAGTCTAGGACCCTTCGCTTTGATGCCAGTCACTATTAAGCTAGCTAGAATCGATCACTAATGATATATATCGACAGATAGATAGATAACAGTTTATTAAGGCACCACATTAATCACTTAATATTATAAAGGCCAGTTCTAAAAACTAGGTGTTACAATGGGCGGACTTATCGCTCAGAGCGTTCTCTTCCAAACAACCCATACAGATGTCAAGGTTAATTTCTAATAAAATATCTAACATGAAGAATCTAAAACATTTCAATGATGCACTTGCTATGTATATACTATTACTACTATATACTACTATATATATACTATATATACTACTACTATATATATACTATACATACATAATCCACAGGTAAATAATAATTTGATACAAATGTACAAATTAAATATATTATATTGTATGATAACAAATTATTCATTTTTTATTTTTTTTTATCATCGTTCATCAAAGGTGAATCCCTCTCGCCTGATGGAAATCGAAGATGGAATCATGAAGCGATGACCATTGGTGGGGCCGTAAGCTGCACTAATCGTCGCCCCTATGATGGCCTAAGAGATGATTTTCACGCCCCGCTTGAAAGGCCCAGATCATAGCTGCACATTTTACTTACACGACAGAAGTAGGAACTGCCAAACTTTTTGGTTCATGGTAAGAAGTTTTGTACAGTATATGGATGCAATGCTAGGCCGGACCGAGTAGTTCGGGATCGGAATGGTAAAGGAAGGAACAAGATTAAAGAGCTCTTCAGAACATTCGCCATGAAACAACCGGTAAAAAACGCTTAGAGAAGCTATAGTTCTACGCATTTCTAAACGTTTCGAACAAATTTTATAGTCTATTGAGACATACTTTTACCTTTTTTATTACTAGAACAGATTACTGCCCTATTAATAATTAATAGTTTTAATCGAGCGGATTAAATCGTGTTTATTTGTTACAATTTTAATTCAGAAGTTTCCAGTACTATTTTATGGTCCGGGTGCGTATATACATATATGTAAGCTACACCAATATGTTTCACAGGGTGAGACGAATGTATAGACGGAAAACACGTATAAAGGCTGCTTTAACATGTCTAATATGCTCCAAGACAGGAAGGTATTAAGCCCATGTCGCCCAAGGCATAGTATAAAGATGCAACAGTATGGAAACTAAGCCTTGTTATGCGAAAATAAACTTATACATTACCACTCGTCTTGACGCGGCCTTACTACTGACGGCACCGCGACAACCGCTTAGGGCGTCTTTCCGCATGTTTGTGTGAGTGCGCCGTTTCGAACGTTTGTAGGTAGTTTCCGTTTCTCTATACCGTACTGTTTCTCTATATTTATACTGTGCCCAAAGCGACATTTCCGCGTATCTACCATCTAGAAAAACTAACTTAGTTGGTTACTGTGGGGATGTATTCGAGTATCTTTTATATATATACGCATCCGAGCAGGCTCAGATTGATTTATATTATTTTTGTGGCTAGAGCAGAAAATTACCGCATTGCCAAATACTATTTAAGATAATTATTCATGGAACGGTAGTTAGTTCAATCTGTTTTGAAACTTAGCAATCCAAGACTCGGTTTCGTTGTAGGTAGTTCTGCGATAGTTATGGTAATTTTCATGGTGTCATTAAAATTATGTAACAGTTTTTCCGGTAGAGCTCTACATCTGAAGTGAACTAGAAAATGAATTAGATGATAGATTTCATAAGATTTAAATTTTATACATAATCAGTCCATTATGTTCCCACTGCTGGGACTCGAGCCTTACTCTCAGATAGAGGAGTTGGGCCATAATCCGCCACGCGAACCCAGTGCGGCGTGGATAGGTTAGTGGCCAATCCATGTCGAAGTTTTCAGGCCGCCCGAAGGCCTTCAACATAGCATAATAACTGTCGTCCGAAGACAAATAACCGGGATCGACGGCTTAACGTGCCCTCCGAAGCACGGAAACGCTTAGTTGAATAATGCCACTAGCACACACCCATCCAACTGTCGACCATAGCAAGCTTGTTGATCGGTTAAGATCGTCAAGTCAAGCTCCGCAACTTCTAAAAATGCCATTTCCATTGCAAATAAGAAGATGTTAAACGAAATATTTAGATATATAATAATAATTATTTGTGTTTTATACTAAGGGCCATATTCCAGAAGTGCGCTCAGTTATTTATGCCGGCATTGAGATAATTTTGTATGGCGTACTGTCAAATCTTCCTGAAGTTGCGATTCACAACTGAAAGTATTTCCGGAATAACCCAACTTGCCTGAAAATGTGACATAATTCAAAAGAAGCTCATTAATCAAATCAAATGTAGTTTTGTTGGCACAGTAAAACGTTTACACAGTAAATAGCGACGAATCCTGAAACTCCCGAACTTGTATAATAATATTGAAATTTATAGATAGAAAAATTCACATCTTCGGACGGAAATTTCAATGTTTGAGATCGCTTAAGCAGGCGTTAGTGCTTTGAAAAGTAATACTATAGTATAATAATATTACTGTGTTTCGGGAAGCAAAGGCTTCTCCCAAATACAATATACACTAAGTCAATTAGTGTTTCCATTGTTGTGACTCCCGTGGCACAGCCGAGGGGACACATTTCTCTCTGATAAGAGCATATTCGTTAACCACCACGTGGGCTTAGTGCCAATTTCGGGGGGCCCATTCCCACCTTTTACGAAATTATCAACAAAAAAATAACGAGCGTTTTGTAATAAGCTTAAAATAATCATACGTCTTACTATCGTACTCCCACCGACATAAAAACAATTTTAAAAATAAGAATCAAAGCTGTTTATTTCTCAAAATGTACATTACAAAAATTGCGCATAATAAAGCGCATTTTAGTAATTACAGATCTATTTTTTATTTAAGTGATTATTTCATTTTTGTTTATTATTAATTTTAGTTGAGCCCCTCTAAGAGCAAATACCTCCCCCTCCTTCAAAACTTTTACATTGTAACAATGAAACTTAATGTCAAAAGTCACGTCGAAATACGCAAATTAGTGAACTATTTGATAATACGTCATCAAAGCTTCTATCGTAATCCATTATTATTTTAAACTTGCTATATTAATGTGGTGGTACCAAATTTAATGGTAAGGTTGAAATATGACTACTATAAGAGGCCCTGGGGGCCTACTCCCACCTTTTACGAAACTATCATAAATCAGAAGCGTTTTGTAATAAGCTTAGAATAATCATACTTACTATTGTACTCCCACCGATACAAAACGGTCAACCAAATTTAATGGTTACGTTGCAATATGACTACTTTAAGATATGGGAGTACGAATCTTCAACAATTTGACATTGGAACAATGAAACAATGAAACTTAGTGTCTAAAGTCATTAAAAAGTATGCGATTGCGTGAAATATTTGATAATACATCATCAAAACGTCTATCGTAATCCATTTTTATTTTAAGCTTGAAACATGACTGCTTTAAGAGGTGGGAGTAGGGCCCCAGATAGCTCGAATGCCTCCAACGTGGTGTGATGTGATGTTCGAAAGTGTTAATATAAATATAAATATAAAACATATTGGCACTAGTTTGGTTACCAACAAAATAGGAACTTAGGGATAAAGTTTGTATGGAGAAGACCTTAAAGATGTACTAACTTAATACTAACCTGTGGTCCCTGATATTAAATCTTATAACTATTAACATTCAGAGAGGAAATTAGGGAAAACCATTTTATAGAGAAGGTGCTTAGGATGCATTATGATCGAATTACCTGAAAAGCAAGATGCCAATGACAGCATTATACCTAAAACAAGAAGTTGACTAGGAAACTGTTTGCCTTAAATGTGATATGCCGAGAAAGCGTCAACTAAATTGACACTTACCTGTGGTCCCTGATAAAACATCTACGGATAAATAAAATTAAAGTGTCTGTTTGTAATTTCAAATTAACAGTTTTTAACTAAATGCATATGAAAGTATATACGGTCATACATTTTTTTATTTTAATTTTTTGGTGTATCTGTCTGTTTGTTCTGGCTCTGAAATGGCTGGTCCGATTTTAACGGAACTATCAATGGCTGATGTTACCTATATGGAGTAACTTAGACTACTTTTATTTAATCATCATCATCATCATCCATCACCACATGGGTAAAACCGCGGGGCGCAGCTAGTCTTACTTCAGTTTACTATTATACTAGTAAGATAGTTAATCGCCACTTATATACCACAAAAACGCTTATTAATTCTTATAAATAGCAATTATTAGCTACGTATTTCACAAACACAACAAATACTCGGATGACTAATCAGTTCCGGAGAGTTGGCTCGATACCACGGTTATACTTAAAGTGTCACTATGATCTTAACCGATGATTAAAGTTAAACAACAGTTTTCGTGACGACTGATTAGATTCCTTCCTTCAGTTACAGTTTGTTACATTATTTATTTATTTTATATTAGAATGGTCGCTATAGTAATTTAAAATGAAAATAATTCATGGCTGATACTATGTTACTAAACCTAAAGCTGTTAACATCGACTTCATCCACGAGGAGTTCTGCGGGGTAAGTAATTAAATAATATAAAGTAAGCCTAAGTTTATCTTAAAACTATAACCAGCCAGTGAAATTCGCCGTCGTAATCAGTTCAGACATTTCAGAGATTAGCTGGAACAAACATACAAACATTTTAAAACTATATTTTTATATAATTGCTGTACTTTTGTATACATTTAATAAACAGGTGAGTTTTTTTAATTTCGAAAAAACTATCCAACTTTATTAATTTGTACAAATAAATTGATTACCAGAATAATATGATTTATCGATTAACCTTGTAATTAACCTTTTAGACTACCAAATTATAAAAAAAGCCTTCCCACAACTAATGGAACTTTATATATTAGTCCGAGTTAGATTCTTGAGAATCAATTTTATTTTAGTAATTATCTTCAGCATAGCAAGCACTAGATATCTAATGATAATGGTGTAAGGCTTACAAGTTTTGCTGCTTCAAAGGACATGGTTGTAACGAGCACGATGTTCCCACATAAGGATATTTTTAAAAGCACATGGAAGTCCCAAGATGGTAGAACAGTCAATCAAATAGACCAAGTTCTAGTTGATCGTAGACACATGAATGGTATTGAGGACATTTTAACTTATAAAGGTGCAGATTGCGACAGCAACCATTACATGGTAGGCATTAAAGTAAGAGCTAAAGTTAAGACCACTAATAGTAAATCCCCTGGAAGTGAAGAAGTCATAGATGATTTAATGATGATTTAAAATGGTAATCAGTAATAAATATAGTGCTCTAAAAATAATACAAGACGTCGATGCGACGTGGGGCCGAGTCAGAGATAATTCAAAAGAAGAGAGATTAAGAGTACTTGGTAAAAAGAAGCGAAAAAAATAGAAAAAAATGGTGGACATCCTATTGCGCAAATTTAGTCGATGAAAAAAGAAAATATAAGAACAAGATAAACAGTGGAAAATAAGTATGAGGAGCTTCGGGGAAAAGTCAAGAAAACAATAAGATTAGCAAAGCGCAATAATATGAAAGAAACGATTCAAATGATGGAAACATCGATTGGGTTCAAAGGACCACGCGAGTTATACTAGAAAGTCAAGTCTTTCAGGAACGGGTACCAACCCAAGGCTCAAATTTCGGAAAACGATTCGAGGAATTTGGTCACGGATGCGACAGAAATAAAGAAATTGTGGCGACAATATTTCAAGGACCTACTCAATTGTTTACCGGGGACAGACGCTATTCGGGAAACGAGAACTGAGAAAGATGCTGATGTGGCACCATTGACCTAGAAGAAGAAGGAATGGATGCTATTATGAAGCTAAAAAAAAATAAGTCACCTGGCATAGACTTTTTACCTTCCGAGGTGGTAAAACATTGTGGTAGAGCGGGACAATCGTAGATCTACGAATTTCTTAAGCAAATGTGGGACACTGAGCAGTTACCGATATAATGGAATATCGGTATCATCTGCCCTATCCATAAGAAAGGGTCCAGAAATAAGTGCGAGAACTACCGGGGGATATCTCGCCTACCAACCGCATATAAGATCCTCTCATACGTGCTGCTAAAGAGACTCGAACCCTACGATGAGGCAGTAATAAGCGATTACCAGTGTGGTTTCCGTCGCAACCGTAGTACATTCGATCAGATTTTATTTCTTGAACAATTCATGGAGAAAAAATAGGAGTATGCAAGGAGTATCAATTCGCTGTTCGTAGACATCGCAAAAGCATATGACAGCATTGACCGAAATCCTCTGTATTCGATTTCAAAAAAATCTGAACTTCCCGAATAAACTCGTTAGAATAGTAGAAGCAGCGAAAGCGGTAGGCAAATAACTTTCAGAAGAATTCGACGTGGAGTCAGGTCTGAAACAAGGCAATGGAACGGAAAAAGTAGAAAAGGCGGTAAAGGCCCTAGAGACCGAGGCAAAGAAAGTGAGGATCAACCATGGCAAAACAGAGTATATGCACATGCGGCGGTATAAGAACACACGACAAGCCAGGGATGATCTACAGGTTGATAACTATACTTACAAAGGCGTTGCTCAATTTAAATACCTCGGATGTACTATAACAGATACTAATTCCAGGGAAGAAGAGATAGAGATACACGTACAAAATATCCTCCGTCGTAGTGCAGCTCTGCATAAGCTTTTGGTGTCGAGGCTTCTCAGTAAGAGAACCAAAATCCGACTTTATAAGTCAAGTAATACTTGTAAATATTTATGGATGAAATATAATTATTTTAAGCAGCGGTTAATGTTGTTTTAATGTGCTCGATCTAAATCAAATAAATCTTCGTTTAACTTGCTTCGTGCTGATTTTCTCAGCATGAAATTAATTAAAAGGATTTGTTGTGACTTCTGCTGCAGTCTATTGCGTTTTTTACGTAACAAATTGCGTTTCTTTTTTAAACTGCGTGAGAATATTTTGTTTATTTTGCGAATCGCTGTTTGTGAGCTCAGAGTATTATTACCTTTCAATGTTTATTAATTAATGGGTTTAATTATAGTGACTGCGTTTCGGAGTTGATTGCTTTTTGAACAAATCTACTGGCGCTGTTCATTTATTGCACAATAAAACGGGGAATAAAAAGGTTGTGAAGAATGAGGACAAGTGCCTTCCAAACAATTTCTAGACTTACAAGTACCTGGCCGAGACTTCGTCTCCATGGAAACCGTTATCGTATTCCGTCGACAACTACCCGTTCAATTGAAATAACAAGAAATTAAACTTAAAGTTCATTAACCCGACGACGAAAATAACTAACCCGCATATACCTACATAATCAGCCTATTTTGTTCCACTGCTGGGACTCGTGCCTTCCTCTCAGAGAGAGGAGTTGAGCCATAATCTACCACGCGGGCCCAGTGCGGACTGGTGGATTGGGTAGTGGCCAACCCGTGTCGTAGTTTCCAGGTTGCCCGAAGGCTTTCGACATAGCCTGTTGTTCTAAGAAAAACAACCGGGAGCGATGATGTAAGGTGCTTTTGGAAGTACAGAAGCGCTTCCCTCAAATAACATTAAAAAAATACCCAGTGACACAATCATCGCAAATATCAAAATCGGTTGAGCCGTCGTGTATTTACAAGTTGATATAGAAACTGACATACTCTTACATACAGGTCCAACACATAGCCCTCCTTTTGGGCTTCACTGCAGTCGGGCTAAAGGACACAACTATAATATTATGAGTGGCAGATATTTTATTATTATATTGTAGGAGTCAAACATAACCTTTCGCACAATAAAACTTACCAACGCAAGATCTTGCGAAACAAAATTCGTTACAGTAATTTGTCAACAATGTATTTATTGACAAAATTACATTAGACACGGATATGATTTCATACGAAAGAGCAATTACTTAACGAATCTTAAAAAACACCTAATGTATTGCGTCTAGCTTTGACTATTTGGAGGTTCCTACTACGGGTTCACGATTGAGTATACGACAAATATTATTCATTTGTTTTTAACCTTTTGCGTCCAAGAGACGTAAATATACGTCATTTTCATTCAAAAATATTTTGTTTTAATTATCACAGTATAGGAAGGATTTAATGCCATTGGAGCGCGAGAAGTGAGTTTGATTGTTTATCTAAAAATATATTTTTGATCAACAGCATCGCTCGTGTATTCAATGACGTCAAACCAAAAAAAATATTTCAGTAAGAAAAAATATGTTATATTAATAGTAATAATGTAATTTTAAAGACAGCCTGTGAGACAAGATGTGGGCGAATGGGAATCTCAAACACGTGTCGGATTAAAATTATATTATATACAATTTACCACATACTTGAAATATCTATTAAACATTTCATCATTATCATCATCCATTACCACGCGGGTGAAACCGTGGCGCGCAGCTAGTTTAAAATATATGTATAAAATAATTACAAATAAAAATCATTAATTAAAAGTAAAAAAATTAAGAAGGCACATAATAAATAAAATAGGTCATAATACATTAGTAATATAATGATAAATAAATATTTCTAACGCTTCTATTTCATTTTTATTACAGCCTTAGCTACTCGAGTAGATTGTTTCCGTTAACCTAATCAAAAAAACAATGTGAAATCGCGAAGATTGATCTTTATCAGCAACAGAATCCATTAGTTCAATAATACAGGTGCCTTTATTTTTTTAAAAATCATTCAGTTCGACTTCCGTCAAAAGTAAAAAATTAAAAAAGAGAACTAAATAAGCAGTTATTGTTTTCTTATAAATCGAGGGCATGTCTCCTTTCACGATTTTTCTCTAACTCTCGTGGTTCCGGAATTGCCCATGACCGCCCTTCTCAAAAAACCATTCTGTATATCTATGTCCATTTCTATGTCCCGTAGTAACTACTCAACCACTCAATGGCTTAACCGATTTTGATAAACGATACGTCATTAGATTTGTCTTGATGGTGCGAATGTCACTGGGTACATAATTACCCGACTGCGGCGAACCCCAAATCAGAGGGTGGTTTTTTGCGCGTGTAGTAATTTCAATAGTCGGGTTACTAAACTTTAGTTTGTTGTCTTGGTACATGATTCAAATTAGTAGATAGTTAGATTATAATATTATAAATCCAGTTTTATAAAACTTATTTAATTATGTTTACAGATTGGACTCACACTTTCACGTAACTCGTTTGGCGATGTCATTCCAGTTATAAAACATTCTAAACAATAAATTCGTCCAAATGTGGCACTAACTGTCTTTGCTACAATTTAAGATTTCACATTCGAACGAAAGTTATGTATTTCATTACTTCCTTTATTACTAATTTATAAACCACAGTCAACATATAACAAATTTTATCTATTAAATCATCAAAAGGTTCTGGAGTGGAGACCACGGACCAACAACCGCAGCGTAGGTCCTCCAAGGTGAACCCAATAAAGGTCGCAGAACGACGTTGGATCCAGGCCGCTTCCAACCGGTTCCTTTGGAAGTTTGTGTGGGAGGCATATGTTTAGCAGTGAACGTTCTATGGCTGAGATGATGAAGATGATGAAGAGATAGACGTCATATATCGTAGACTGGATTATCACTTAATAGCAAGTAAGATAGCGATCAAACGCTAATTTATCAAAATATAAAAACAACATCTCGTCTCGCTCCACAAGTTCGTATATCAATAGTACCCTCAAAAGCATTCTCAATGGCCGACAGATTAAACAATAGTTACTATACTTGACTAATGATATCAAATTATTGTGAATCGGCAATTCTTTACTTACGCAACAAATTACTGTTGACAAACGTACCAATTTGATACTTTCACTGGACACCTGTCTGAGTTTCTATCATAATGCCTTTATAAGTTCTCGCCATTTTACGGTAAAGTTGATGAAAATCAGGAGTTTTATGGATCATAACTAAAATCACACAACTGGTTTATATAAATGTTTCTGAGAAGTTGTTCTTTAATGGTAATTGATAAGCTTGACTCCTTGAAATTTTGTGAGGGCGGCAAAACTATGTGCGATTTCTTTTTCGCAATGAGGTTGTTGGTATTCAATCCCCTCGTGAGTACTCGTGTAGCAGCAACAGTGGAACTATAGTGGAACAAGATGGGGTCTCACTAGCAATCACCACCGCGGCAGACCCAGATCGATCTTCGGGCCCTAGAGCCTGCGAAGGGGTGACCTTGCTCACCAAGATCAAGCTAGACTTTTGGAGCCGAGCCGTTGTCTACGGCTGCAATAGTGATAGGGAAGGGTGTCCTTTTCTTATAATATTGCTATAGAATTAAGAATAAATAAATCATAAACAATTCAAAAAATCCGTTCTAATTCGACTTGAAATTAGCTGAACAGTTTGTTAAATGTCAACTACTCTACAGCGGTTAAAATTTTTATCGAGCATACAAATTTAAACCGAATTTTATGTAAAGTTTAGAATGTTTAACCCAACCCGTTTATACAGTTATACACATTACAATAAAACTAGATCATAGACTTTTTACTTTTTTCATCTCGAGACAGCAGGGAAAGTATCAAGAATTTCACACCAAGTATGGAATTGATGTATGGTCGTGCAGACAGAATATTCAAATGGAGCATACTCAGACGCAAAAAAACACGTATTGTACATTCGACACGACGATCAACAGTCACGACACTTTAGGAAGTAATTTTAATATGTTTATTAGATCGTGAGCTATATATTTTTTATCTACATCGTTTTTATAGTTATATTTTAATTGAGAATCGGCTGCGTGTTAGGTTTTTAATTTGATTAGGCTAGGGACTGCTTATATTTGCAAAATATTTAAATAGAACGATCCACACTCCAATAAAACCCAAGCGGGCGCCCGCACATTGCATAATGAGACGGATTTGTGTACGCAGCGTAATTCAAGCGGGCATACGCGCGTACGCCCGCTCGTGTTTTAGCGGAGGCCTTAGGACAAGAGCTAATCAAAGAGAATTCGTACCGAAACAAATTTTCTACCTTTCAGCTTGTAAAAGGTGTTTAATGTAGTAAAAGTTTCTTGCTTTGTCTTTTACCGCACAATTCCACCTTCCTTAACTCAAGGCAAAATCATATATATCAAATCAATAGTCGTCAAGTCATTATTTTTAATAGTATAATAATATCGTGTGTTATTGCGCTGTCCGAATTGTTTGACATCCACAAAAAATATCCTGTCTGCTTGCCACTATACTAAATCTTAGGTATGTATACATTTTGTATTTCCAATTATTTTTTAATTCAAATAGAATATGGAATCACAGTAAAGATACAAATTACCTTTGAAATTGGAATGAAATTTGAAATTTGAAATGGTGCGTGCAATATATCTCAAACCAATGACTGCTATTTCTTGTTTAATAATAACTTTCTTCAATATCTTCATGGACTATTAGAGCATCAGATATCATCATCATTACAACGTCATATTAAAGCATAATATCTCTTCATTACGTGTCTGATATAGATCTGACGATTGCTAAGTCGGTTTCTCTAATCATTGCCGCAGAGAAAAGTCATAAGGGGACAGGAGTTTTTAAATTGATTTACTAACCACTGCAGACTCTAAGGTCATATCGGTCGCTAACTCGGAACTGAAAGTATATCTGAACCAGTGTCTCCATATGTAAATTGAGAGCTACCGTGTTGCAAGGGTAAAAATACGGTGTTTCTAGAAAAAAATACGGTGAATTTGCTAAAAGTGTACCGTGTAAATTACCGTGCAATTTTTCAAAGGAAAAAACAAGAATATGAAACAATCAAGTCTGAATATATTTATTTGTTTTTTAATTATTAACAAAGAAAATTTAAGTAGGTAACATGTGGTATTAATCTGAATCAGACGCTCCTAGCACGAAAGTATCTTTTTCATAAATGGATTTATTCATTTTTGACAACATATCGTCAGTTGGCCTGAAATCTACACAGTTTTTGCCATTTCTTTTAATTGATTGCTGGGTGAAAATATTCCCTTTTATTGTTTGTGTAAGAAGTTTGTTTCTTTTTTTCGTTTTAATGTCATTTACTTGGCTGAAAATGCGCTCGCACTCGGCATTTGAATGCGGCAGCGAAAGCACACCCAGCATAAATTTCGGAAGTTCCTTGTATTTGCTATTTCCGTCTGTATCCTTTAGCTCTGAAATCTGAAAAATATATTTTTTATAGTACATAGTAATCATTATGTACAAACCAAATCAATAAAGAAAAGTTCAATTAAATTAACTAACCTTGTGCCAAAATACATCAGCTTTCTCAGTTACAGCCTGTATGTCTCTTATTTGTGTGGCAGTTAATGGAAAATTTCTCCATTCGTCATCTAGTATCTGTAGTTTATCCAGTGTTTTAGGACTTACGCGTGGCAAAATGTTAAATAAAGTCGATAATGTAGATAGCCTTGCATCAGCTGACGCTGACATACACAATTCTGGTCGCAATTTAGACAAAGCAGTCAACACTGGGTCGTTGAGACTGTACCTCTTTCTGATACCCACACAAGCAGTGATGATGAATTTTCTGCAGTTGATTTTGAATTCTTGCAAAACGTGCTGTTTGTCTGAAAATTCTGGCAACTCCAACTGCTTACTAACCCCCAGTCCCAGATATACATCTTCCAAATTCAGGTAATGTGTGGTATTTGTTGGATCAATATCATCGAGTTTTGTTGCTTGCACGTAAGATGGCAGCATGAACGAGAAGAGCAGTTCTCTGTAAAGCTGCATCATCTTATCATGTATGTCAATTATTACCGGCGATTCACTTTGAAAGTATTTATTGATATCTGTAAACTTCGGCAGTATCCACGCCAAAAAATAATAATAGGCTTTTATGATAGGGTCCTGCAAACTTTTATGAATGTCTAAGCATTCGCTGTCCTCGAGCCATTTACCATCAAAATAAAGCCGCAGCGCGTCCCATTGCTCTAAGATTCTATTCACTACTGAAACCAGAGAGAGCCATCGGGTCTGCGCAGGCCTTAATATTTTATGTAATTCCGTTTCTGTAAACAACTGGAAGTCTTTGAATTCTGCTTGGCGTTTGCTGCTTAGTTTGAAATAATTATATATTGCTCGAGCTAACTTTTCAGTATCTGGTGGCAATTTCTTCGAGGCATCACTTGCACATAGATGCAAAGAATGACATATGCACTTAAGTACTGTGATACCGGGACACTTCTCACGAAATTGACTGGATACTGAATTTCTACAACCCATCATGGTATTGCATCCGTCGGAACCGAAGCCTACAATGTTATCCAGTGGGATTGAATACTTTTCAAATGACGTAATTACCAGGTTAAACAGATGACGTGCGTTAGCAGAATAATCGTTTTGGCTGAACTCAAAAAGTTGTATTAAGTCCCAGAAGCGACTTACAATCTTACCTTGGTTACAATCGTAATATCGAACTACTACGCACATAGTTTTCACCGCAGCAATGTCGGTACTTTCATCTATAAGCACTGAAAACTTACAATCTTGTAGATCACGAGTCAATGTATCTTTTTCGCTCCTGCCAACTACATTATTAATGACCGCTTGGGCTTTCGTATGTTTCAGCTTAATGTTTTTTGCAACTTCTGGATCAGTAAAAGTAACTGATATGAGATCACATAAATGATCTGCTACTTGGTGAGATATCTTGTGTTCAGCTATGAAAGCTGCAAGTTTAATTTCAGCTACTTTGCATTTTCCATCAAGCGTCGTTGGCGCCTTTTTAAACGCACTTTCTATGGTAGGTTGAACAGAGGATTTTGAAGTAGAACTCAATAACAACTTCTCTTTTTGTTCATGTTTTGTACTACTACCATGCCTTTTGAGAACACTCATTTCTGCGCTGATACTTGAATCACAAATTGAACAAATTGCTTTGTATTTGTATATATCTTTGGGATGTTTTTATAACCACGTAGAAAACTCTTTCAGTTTACACCATTCAACTTTAAACTTTTGTTTATAATGCTTCCTTTTTATTCCAGCTCTAGCTATTTTGGTAGAACAAGTTGGTCTTGTGTCGCTATCATTACTTTCAGTATCACTCTCCCTTGTGAACCTTCTAATACTAGGCACTACCTACTTAACTCACTCACTCACAATAGTAAACAAACCAAAAACCTCTCTTTATTATTTTAAAATTACGATTGTTCTAAGATAAGTTATGAGAAAAGCGAAAATGAACTTGATAATGTTTGACTATGTATTTGTTAACCCGCGAGGGCGCGAGGACTAAAAGAGAAGACAACGTAAGTAGCCAATTTTATTCTTTCATTCATTTCACGTACAAATTTATTTCCTACTCACATATAAATAAGGACGAGAATAGATTGCGCGGTGAAAATAAACTTTTAGACATTGGGGAATCCCCTGGGACTTTTGCAGTGTTGCCATTACAAAATTTGTTCGTTGACAGACTGAGTTTCTTTTTACGCAGTAAATGATGTAATATTTACAAGAACGTAATTTTAATGGTAATACGGTGATATATGACACGGTAATACATCATTACCTTGACGGTAGATAGAGACAAGATTACGGTGCATCTACGGTAATTACCGTGTATATGGAGACACTGATCTGAACGCATGTTATGGCATTTATAGGTACAGGAGAGATGGTGGGTAAAAAACCAAGTATGGCTAACTTTTTAATTTTATTTACTTTTTTAGATTTGTTTCTTCAAGTTTTCACGTGTAATAGTGGTGAGATTATTAACATAATCTTAACGGTGCACGAGTGTACTCAAATCAAATCAAATCATAAAACGCTCTTTGTGTGTTCCTTGTCAATCATCATCATCAACATCTCAGCCTTAGGACCGTAAGATCCACTGCTGAACATATGCCTCCCCCACAAATTTCCAAAAGGACCGGTTGGAAGCGGCCTGCATCAACGTCGTCCTGCTATCTTTATCAGGTCGTCTGTCCACCTTGTCTGTGGACGACCTACGCTGCGCTTGCCGGTTCGTGGTCTCCACTCCAGAACTTTTCCGCCCCATCGGCCATCTGCTCTGTTCTGCGTGCTGTGTGGCCTGCCCACTGCCACTTCAACTGGCTTATCTTCTGGGCTATGTCGGTGACTTTCGTTCTACGGATCTCCGCATTTCTGATTCGATCACGTAGAGAACCCCCCTCCATAGCTCGTTGTGCGAATATTTACGTAAGTAACTTAAGTAATGGCAAATGTGCAAACGCACCGAGTCCACGTAAAAAGGTATGAGATACTTTCGCTCGCAAAATCATCAATACTTTTTCTAATATTTCTATTCTCGCCCTAATAATGTCGTCACGATTGTGTTTCTTCGATGTAACTTTTTAAGGCGTAGCAAATGGTTTTAAATGTTTGTCCAATGAGGCGTGGACAGTTTTTGCTTCTTCTTAAGTTACATAATATAATTTTCTGTTATTGTATGAAGTACTTATGTGAGTTCGTTTTCTATTAGTTAAAGAACTTATGAAATCTTATGTAACAGTAGTAAGTATTATCTGTAAAGGCATTATCTATTATTATATTATTATTTTGAAACTAATTACGTCTGGTCGCAGGGTTGGTTCTAAAAAAAACCAAATTTATTTAATACTAATTTAATTAAAAAGAATTACAATATAAAAAGATGTCAATTGTTCGATGTAAGAAACAAGAGTGACTTATAATTAAGTAAACTGAGGCTCGTGGACTCGGCGCTCGCATTCCGCTGACGCGGTGCCTCGTGCAGGCGCGGGCGTCACGTTGCGCGCTGACCTCGATGTTCGTACTCGTCGCTGGCTGATGCAATGTTGTTGCATTAATGCATGTCCGGTGCTACCTCAGCTTATTACATGAGGGGTGAATCCTTAACACCTCCCCCCTTAAGCTCAGCATCTATTTGTTAACTGTCGTTGAGAATAGTGCTGAGAGAGGAGCAGGACCTGGTCTTCGGGTGTCCTTAATCTCGGCATAGATCTCGGCTTGGTTTTGTTCGGGATCTCTGGTCTCTGATTCCTTGGTAACTTGGTGACTCAGGAAACATCTGCGAGCAGTCATTATGATGGCAATCACCATAGCAATGAACAGGATAAGATATACTGGTATCGTCGTATGGTAAACGCTAATTGATGGGCTATCATCGATGTTAAGTGTAGGTTGTAGATTTATCTCTGCGTTGCTTGATTGTAGACTCTCGAGATTTATAGAGTTAAGGGTCAGAGTTGCTTGACTCCTGTGTTCTGCGTTTTCATGTATAGGTATGTCTGTAATTTTTAATGCTTGTCCTTTGACTCGGTCGTTCTCATTGGTTATGGTGAAATGTGAGGTCTGTAACAAGCAACCTTTAGGGATAATAGCTAGGTAACTTCCTTTCATCATGTTATACTGGTCCTGCATGCAGGACAGGCGAATTTTCGTAGACGTAGGCAGGCTGATGACGTAGTGTTTCTCGTCGAGGGCTTCGAATGCTGATGTTATAAGAGTAACTTGGGTTAAGTTACATGTAGAGTCGATCTGCTGGTCCAGGATGAGATGCTGGATGCATTGCCGCTGGTTCGACGTCATATAGTGGGCTCGCCGTTCGCAAAGAAACCATGAGTTAGACTTCGGGCATTCTGCCTCTATGTACATGAAATCGTCCTTGTGGATTGCTACGTAAGGATAAGGAGGGATTATGACTTTACTATTTTTATTAGGGACGAGGGAAAGTTTGTATAGGTTATAGGTTATAGGAGAGACAATCGGAACCTTTAATACTAATACTATATCGTCATTACTGTAAAAGTATCCTAATTTAACTATGTCGAAGTAGTCCCTAAAGCTAACGTCAAGGATTTCGTCTTTCTTATATATATTTCTTAACTTTATCATTATATCCTTAAATAAATCTAAAGTTATTAAAGAATGATGAGTGGTTTTAGCCTTAATGAACGATAGTGCGTTTTCTAAACGGAATAGTTCTTCTGATAAAGTATCTATGTTATCTCCTAAAATAATAAGGAATTGAGCTAAGTGTGCATATTTAACTAGTTCTGTTTCATGGGTGCCGTCGCTCTGTAATATTAAATTTATAACCTTTTCGATTTTAGACTGATTTTCAGTTAGCCTATTGAGTACTTTGGTGTTTTCGTCTACCCAATGCTTACTGAGACTTACATGATTATTTATTTCAGTCAATAAACTACGTTGGTTATTCTGTAGGATTTTAATGGCATTATCGTACTTAGCGGCATCTGTGTAGTCCAAATTTCCTGAGATGCTTTTTATAATAGAACCTAGTCCGTCAACGAGGCCTCTCTTACTACGTGTGGGTTCAAAGGTAATAAGTTGGTCTGAAATCTTTTTGAGTTTAAGATCGAGATAGTTAACGTGTGGTTCGTAAAGCGACAAGGTTTTATTGTTAAGGAGTGGTTTGAAGTTTTGTAATTGACTTTGTACTGATTCTACGCTTTCTCTAATGTTAGATAAGCTTATCGTTTGAAGAAAGGAGTGGTAATGGGAAATGACCTTAGAAGGTCCTAGATTAAAGGGCAAAATCCCCGGTCCCTCATCCAGGCTACTCAGGGTTATTTCCTCCGCTCGCGTCAGGCCCAGTATCAGAAGCGGTATCCTGCAACAACCGTGCACTATTAGGGACGCGTTTTAAACGCGACTTGGCTACAGGACCTCGTTTCTTTTTTGTATAGATATGGATAGGGAGGTCTGCTAAAACCGTATCATGGGTAAAACGCGGAGCTAATTTTTGTCTACTGGCTGCAGGGTTACGTATAAATACGCTCTGTTCGGGTGAGTAGTTCATTTCAGGTTCGCGGTTTTTGTTAACGTTTTCAGTTATTTCTGTACGGCGGTGAAGTGAAGTTTCATTCAAAAGCTCGAATACTTTATTCATTCTTTTACGATGGTCTTGAACATATTGTTGTAATAAATTTTCAGAGAGATTGATATCAAGTGGATCGCGAGGATCCATGTGCCCTGTAATGATATTTAAAGGTCGGCACTTCGTGAAACTATGAATAGTACTGTTATATGCTAATATGGCGTAAGGCATTAAGTTAACGATAGGTTCACCACGTTGCTCTAGTTTTAAAATACGAAGATGTTCTAATAGAGTGGAATGTAGGCGTTCAACCATTCCATTTTCGTTAGGGGCATATGCTAGGATCTTGTGGTGGATGATTTTATGGACTCTGACAAACTCCAGAAATACCTGGTTTGTGAATTCTGTACCTCTGTCTGTCACCACTGTCAAAGGGACTCCATGATGTGTGAAGAACTGCAAGAGGGCTTGAACCACACTAACTGCGGTAGCATCTCGTAAGTAATATGCTTGTGCATATTTGGAGAAGGCATCGATTATGGTTAGGTACTTCTGATTATCAGCACTGAATAGATCGAGATGAACTATTTCAAAAGGTTTTGTTGGGGGCGGAACTACTTGAAATTTCTGGTGAATGGGGTTTCGATCGTACTTAGCCTGACCGCATATGCTACACTCGTTGATGTACTTTGTAACGTGCTCTTTCATCTTCGGCCAGTAGTACTTATAAGACAAGGAAAGATAACATTCGTTTATACCACGATGGTTCGTTTTTCCTTCATGATACTTCTTAATAATTTCCTGTTGTTTGAAGTAGTCTTTGACATTCTCTATTTCAGTTTTACATAAGAGGAGATTCATTGAAGAGCTTTTGAACGCGCTTTGTATTATCGGTAATATAGAGTACATTTCCAAAGGAGGGCTAATTAGCAATCCTGTCCTCACTTTGGGGTGTACATATTCTTTAATGACATTGACGATGTCTTTATTTAGGTTAGCTTTAGACACTTGAACGCTGGTTTTCGTATGATTTTCAAAGGGCTTGGAAACAGTTGGTCTACTTTTAACGTCCTCAACTACGGTGATAGAAAGCTGTCTATGGAACTTGTTAAGTGGATCGTCCGTGATGGGTACCTCTAGTATGGGGTTCTCAGCGTCTGTATGTACTGTAGCTGTACTTGAACCTGCCATGCTTGGTGGTTTTTCGGACACATTAACGGCCACAGAGTTTACTTCGTCGTTATGTATTTCTACTCTAGACAAGGCGTCCGCATTTGTGTTAGATTTACCTTGCTTGTATATTACAGTGAAATCATACTCGCTTAATTTAAGTCTCCAACGAGTTAAACGCGAATTGGGCTCCTTAAGGTTCATGACCCACTGTAATGGCCTGTGGTCTGTTACGATTTTAAACTTTCTCCCGAATAAATAAGGACGAAAATACTTAGTAGCCCATACAATCGCTAGTAACTCCTTCTCGATCGTACTGTAGTTGATCTCGCTGGAGTTAAGAGTACGCGAGGCGTACGCGATTGGTTTATCCGATCCTATATTTCCTTGTGATAACACTGCTCCTATGGCTAGATTAGAGGCATCTGTAGTTAACACAAACTCCTTTGTAAAATCAGGGTACTGAAGTATGGGGTCGTTTACAAGAAGCGTTTTACACTTTTCGAAACATTCCACATAGTCGTTGTTAAGTGAAATCTTCGATCCTTTCTTAAGACACTGAGTCATGGGCTTCGTGATTTTCGCAAAATCAGGAATGAATTTCCGATAATACCCCAATAACCCTAAAAACCGTTTGATTTCTGTTGCGGTTTTTGGAATTGGATACTTTTGAATTGCTGTAATTTTATCGGGATTAGGTTTTATTCCGTCACTACTTATTACATGTCCAAGGTAAGCTGTTTCTAACTTTAAAAACTCGGACTTATCCATTTGGATTTTGAAGTTAGATTCCCGCAATCTTTGAAATACCTTTTCAAGGTTGACCATGTGCTCTTGAAGCGACGTGCTGAAGACTATTATGTCGTCAAGATACACAAGGCAGATGGTATTCTGTAAATCCCTAAGCACATTGTCCATTACCCTCTGAAAGGTAGAAGGGCTATTTTTTAATCCCATAGGCATACGTAGGAATTCAAAATGCCCATGTTCAACATTGAAAGCAGTTTTAGGGATGTCAGCGGGGTCCATTTCGACCTGATAAAAGCCGCTGGCCAGGTCTAAGGTGGAAAAGTACTGGCAGTTACCTAGCTTATCCAGAACATCTGTAATGTTGGGTATTGGGTATTTATCATCCACTGTCTTTTCATTGACTTTGCGAAAGTCCACTACTATCCGCCATTTGGTTTTCCCTGAAGCGTCTGCTTTCTTAGAGACAACCCAAATGGGGGAACTCCATGCGGAGTTTGAAGGGCGGATTATACGTTGCTCTAACATTTTTGCGATTTGGTCTTGGACCTCTTGTCTATGCACAAATGGGTACCGGTAACTTTTAGTATAGACTGGGGTCTCGTCTGTCGTTTTTATATGATGTTTGATTTTATTTGTAAACGTCAGAGGTTCCCCTTCTACGTAAAACACATCGGCATAACGCGCGCATAGATTTTCCAAGTTAACGCGTTCTTCGGCGTTTAAGTGATCGGTACGTAATCGCGAAATGACGTCATCGGCTCGGTGTTGTTCGCCAATCGTGCGCGTGCACTCGACGTTATGGATCTCGGCACACACCGCGCGGTCCATAGAAAATATGACGTCATTACGAGTGGGATTGTAGACTTCTAAGAATCCCCTATTATTATTTACGGATGTCACACAGTCACTTATTATACAGTTAGATATTACTTGTTCCAACACAACCGCATCTCCGTCCTTTACATTAATTGGAACGTTAATTAACTTCGACGTACCAGCCGGAATAATATCTTCGTATAGGTTCGCGTTGCGAGAATCGTAAACCTTTATAGGGTTCGAAGCATTCTTAGTAGCAAGTGTCTTATTTTTATAATCAATGGTAGCTTCCCATTTATCTAAAAGATCAGACCCTATTAAACCATCAAAGTATTCGTGGAATTTATAAACGAATAGTGTCATTTCGTTGTCGTCATGTAATTCGTCAAAGGTCGGCACTGTAATCGAATAGTCATTACGGCTTACAGCATGCACGTTACATACTTCGAAGGGTGTATAGTTCAGCGGTAAGTTACTAAAGTACCTTTCGACTACAGAGGGGCTAATAAAAGACTGATTTGCGCCCGTGTCAATAAGTAGCTTTAAGGGTGGTGATTTGATCTCTATGTAAGGGAGCTGTCTTTGGGTCTGCAAATTGACCTCTATTTTGATTTTCGTGACAGAGGCGCTTCCTGAAAATCCTGAGCGGGTTCAGTCTGCGCGGGGGCTTCTTCTACTGTGGGAGGTTCATAACCGACCTCGGGATAAGGTTGGTAGTAATCCTGTCCGTCAAAACCGTATGTGTAATTCGGATCATATGGCTCATAGGTTTCATAAGCATCATAAACCTCATAGTTTGGTTCATATCCCATGCACTCATTGAAATTCATCTCTCTAGTCTTAAAGTAATTTGTGGGCGGAGGATTTCCGAATCTTCTCCAATCATGAGCATTGGCGAAGGAAGACGAGGGCAAGTTTCTAGGAGTGAAATGACTTACTCCACTCATAGGGCGTGGTGCTGAAGGCATTGGACGTGGAGGTAGCTTAAAAGCATTATCCTGACTGTTATAATTAGGAGGTGCCGCACGGAACATCTGCTGTGTGCGTGATGGACCAGCCGGGCGTGGTTGGTTATACTGTGGTTTCCAAGTAGGCTGTTGTGGCATGACGAAGGGCCTTGAAGGGCCGGACATATTCGTGTTAAAGGGTTTGGGCGGCATGACAAATTGGTGACTAGTCGGTAAAGAGAAGGGCTGTGGTTTAGCATTGAAAAACGTTTGAGCCGCGGGTTTCCTATCTAAGTAGTCGTTACGGTTTTGCATGTACATCGTATTAGTTTCTTCGTGTACAAATTCGAGTGCCTTTTCAATCGTTTCAGGGCGCATGCATCGTATGCGAGAGCCTAATGGGTCTTTTAATCCGCGTAAGAAAGCCTGTAAGGTTAGTTTTTTATAAAGGTCTCGCTTCGCGTCAACCGTTGTTTGAACAGAATCGTGCAATGAGACATAGGTCATGATAGTACCAAATAAATTTTGGCAGCGCTCATAGAATTCCTGAGGGGAACTCTGTCCTTGCACTAGGAGAGCAAGATCGTTGTAAAGAGCGGTCTCGTCACGTTGGTCTGCAAAATTATTAATTAACGCGTTTCGAATGCCAATCCAATCCTGCGGTATTCCGTTAGCATTTATTAAACGGGCTGCGTTGCCACTAACTTTGTTAAGTATGCCGTTAATAAGAGCTAGTTGGTTAAGTTCACTCGCTAGTTCTCCTGAAGTGAACTGCACTACCAGTTGATCGCACAATCTGATAAAACGAGTTAGCACATTGGGGTTCCCATCAAAGTCGGGAACAAGGCGAAGTGCCTTAAAAATGTTGTCTAAGTCTGCCATATCTATATTACTTCTTAGTCTAACACAACTAGTATTACTAAAGTTTGAATTATCTATATCTCTATTTGCGTCTAAAGAATTTAACCTACTACTTTTACTAGAACTAGGGGTCCGCGATTGCCTTGGATGGAAAATCTTGGATAATTACAAGTACACTACAAGGTAAGGAGAGCAAGCACAAGTAAGATTCAAAGTACTCACATATACATTTGGTTTCTTTAGCGTATCTATGGCCGGATACACCTTCCTGCGACTCTGCGTAAGTTCTGGATCCTTGATGTTGGGGCTTAACAGCCGCCCGGGTAGCCACGTGGGTAGAAATGCCTTGGTTATCCTGGTTCCCGTCACACGCTGGCGTCCCGCAGGATCCTACCGACTGCGCCAATTACGTCTGGTCGCAGGGTTGGTTCTAAAAAAAACCAAATTTATTTAATACTAATTTAATTAAAAAGAATTACAATATAAAAAGATGTCAATTGTTCGATGTAAGAAACAAGAGTGACTTATAATTAAGTAAACTGAGGCTCGTGGACTCGGCGCTCGCATTCCGCTGACGCGGTGCCTCTTGCAGGCGCGGGCGTCACGTTGCGCGCTGACCTCGATGTTCGTACTCGTCGCTGGCTGATGCAATGTTGTTGCATTAATGCATGTCCGGTGCTACCTCAGCTTATTACATGAGGGGTGAATCCTTAACAAACTTGTTTATTTGCTCAGCTTTTAATACAAGCTGGTAACATCTGTAATCACGGGCATTAGCCAAGTAAATTACAGTGTGGTTATGATATATTAAAGTTAATTATTTTCTAGCTGCATACATTTTCTGACTGTTCTGCAAGTATTTAAGATGGCAGCTTTTTGTAGTGTTATTTATGTGTTATCTTTTAGGTTTATAAGTTTCAGACTATTATGAATATGATATGGGACAACTCCAGTGCTTGAGATAATTATGGGGACTATGTATACATTTTCCTGCTTCCATATTCTACTTATTTCTTTCTGTAACTCTATATATTTACTCAGTTTCTCCGTGATTGTTTTATGTAAGTTATGGGTGTTTGGAACTGCAATGTCTATCAGATAGGTTGTTTTATTACTTTTATCTTGTAAAGGTAATGTCCGGCCAGTTGTAGTGAATAGTTCTATCGGGTAGTATAGCGCGGTCGTAATAAAGTTTGTGTGTAGTATTTTCTAAAACCGATTGCGGTTTGTATTTGTAGTATGGAACGTTTGTGTCGTGTACGAGTTTATGTTTGAGTGCCAATTTTTGATGGATGATGTTAACTAGTTGGTTATGTCTGTGAGTGTAATCGGTCTGTGTAAGGTTTGTGCATGCTCCGGTTATGTGTTGTATTGTTTCTGGCTGGGTGTTGCATTTGCGGCATTTATCGTTTGCTATTGTGGGGTCTCTGATAATATGTTTTCTGTAATTTTTGGTATTGATAACTTGATCTTGTATGACCATTAAGAACCTTTCAGTTTCCGGGAATAAACTTCCTGCTTTGAGCCACATGTTTGAGGCTTTCATGTCTATATTAGGTTGGCTTAAGTCATGGGGGTGTAGGCCATGCAGTACATTTTTCCAGTCTTCTACTTTGTCTTTTTGTGAATCTCCAATGCACGGGTATTCCGAGTTTGTCTGTTCTCCAAGTTTTAGCGGTGTAAGGTTTTCGTCGTTATGGGATATGGCTTTGTGTATTTCACTTGTTTGCGATTTATTATTAAAGAATGTTACGAGGTTATAGATTTGTTTTTGCCATAAGTGGTGAATGTCTATTAAACCTCTGCCTCCATTTTGTCTCTTTATAGTGAGCCTCTCTATTGCCGATTTGGGATGTAGGTTGTTGTGTTTTGTTAATATGGTACGAGTTTTTCGCTCTATATTTTCTATGTCTGTTTTGCTCCATTTTATTACTCCAAATGAGTATGTTAAAATAGGGATTGCGTAGGATTATTATTAGTATTATCTGTATTATTATTTAATGTTTCTTTAATAAGAAAGTAAGTATGAATTAGTAAAAACTCTTCTTTCGAACTTACAAAGCTTGTCAAGCTATTCAATACATATCGCTCCGTCCCTCATGATGGTTTAAACCAAAAAGAGAGGTAAAGTCGACGCCTCCATGACCACTAGTTCATGGAGGCGTCGACTTTTGCTCTCTTTTTGGTCGTGGCGTCTGACACGGATTGTCGAGAGACGCGGGTTTGAATCTAGTCCGAGGACATGTAATTTCAAAATTAGAAAACAAGTTAATAAATATATTTCATTTGTAACTCGGTAGTTATGTATTTTAATATTATTAATTTATAATTTCACTCACCGTGATTTGATAACAACCAAGAAATATGTAACACTATGTAAATAAAATGATATAATATTCATAATATATATTATTGATTGTCAAGGAAATGGTGAAACTAGTGTATATAAAATTTAAATTAAGAAATTAATAAGTCATGTTAATAAATAATAGTAATAAATGAATATTGAAAAACCGTTTATAGCAGCCGAATATGAAAAAGATGTTATTTAATAGATTACAAGATCAGTAAATTTTAAAGACGACTCTTATAAGAAGACACAGTTTTTTTTTTAAATATACCTAAAATATACTTTAGAATAATACTAGCGACTGTGCCTGCGATTTCGTTCGCGTAGTAGTCTCGGCCGTCGGTCTCGCCATAGCCTCCCATCTTTTCTTGGTTTTTCTTTCATAAGAACCTTCTGACGATATTTAACATAACAAAAAAAATATATGCGAGATTTTTCCATCCGTTCTCAAGTTATAGCGTGACCAGGAGAAATAGGGGTTCATTTTTATAAATATATATACATATATACAGGGTGTGGCGTAATGAGTGGATAATAGGGTACCTGCGGGTTGGGGCCATTGTGGCGGTACAGAGAAATATTTGTTGTGCTCAGTAAAAGTGCCTCGGTTTTCGAGATGTTCGACATTTTCGAAATTTAAGAAATATTTCACCCTTCGTCACTATTTTTGGCGCCAAGCAGTCTTGGCGTAATAATTAGCATAATAATTAGCTCTACCCATTTTAATAGGAATTACTTTTGAATCAACTTGTGGAAATACCATGTAATATACCATTTCGGAATCTCGATGAAATAGGCATTTTTTTTTAAAATTTGGCATTCAAGTGACCATACATTTTTTTTACACCACAGAAGGGTAAAAGTCAGGAAAACAAACGAAAGCAAGTAAAATTTTAGTGAAATCTTATTTTAAAAACATAACTGTGCTTGTGTTATAAAAATAATAGTTTCTATTCGATAGCACATCTATCCAAGAATACTATCCAAAAAACAGCGAGAAAAAAAATTATTTGCAGTCTTGGCGCCAAAAATAGTGACGAAGGGTGAAATATTTCTTAAATTTCGAAAATGTCGAATATCTCGAAAACCGAGGCACTTTTACTGAGTATAACAAATATTTTTCTAAACCGCCACAATGGCCCCTACCCGCAGGTACCCTATTATCCACTCATTACACCACACCCTGTATAAGATTACATATACCTAGTGGGATAGTAAAAGTAAAACTACGTTGTCTGCATCCGCCTCCGGGAAAATTGTTCCACAGATTTTTATGTACATATATACCTACCTACGTCAATATAAATGTAATTTCCTAAATGATGGTAATGGGGGCTCTTATTATAAGCATCCACTAATAAATTGTTTTTTTTATATGTCACTCTAGGGGGTGTGAATTTATATGTATCTATTAATCACATTTGATCAATAACTCATAGTTTAAGAAATAAAAAACACAATAAATTTCTGTATCAGTTACTCTTTGCGGATGTAATTAAAGCCTTTATTGGTATACCAGCATAACACTACTAGTGACTGTTTACATAAAAAAATTAACATATCACCTGCCAATCAGATGTCTGTATTGAATAGATTGTAGAAGTACTATAAAGGTGTTGTATGACCTTGAAATAACTACCTTCAAATTGTCTGCGAACGCGTGTAATTTAGAATTGGTACAACTGAGTAACAATTACTTTTAGGGTTAAGATATGTATTTCTCATAAAGAATACAATTCACTTGTTAGAGAAATACAAGGTAATTCAATATATACTAGTGAGTGCACGGACTACAATGTAAACTATATATACTAAGTTAGGTTTAAGAAGATGCAAACCAAAATTACAACCATAATTCGAAACAGAACTAGCAATAATCGCATCTGTTTTAGACTTAGCACCTGTATACGAGTTAAGAGTTTGAAAGTCAACATTAGTGTCGATTCTGTAAGCATTCTCTTAAATATAAATTTCTCTAAATTATGGCTGTTTAGGGTAAACTCCAAATTAATATAACACTTCCGAATGACAGCACTAAAATAAGATATTTCTCTTTAAATGTGAGTATATTTTATCTCTCGGTAAACGTAGTGTAGGACGTCCTGAGGCACGGTGGAGTGACGATCTGCGCAAGACGGCTGGCAAAAACTGGATGCGAGTAGCGCAAGATAGACCTAAGTGGCGTGCAATTGGAGAGGCATATGTCCAGCAGTGGACTGCTACAGGCTGATGATGATGATGATGATATTTTATACAGATTAATCGTCACGTAACTTGGTGCTCGCTAAACTAACGTAAAATATTCAATATTGAATAGAATAATTCTATTTTTAGAAAAGGTCATTCTAAGTGTTACATGAATTTAGATTTTAGTGTTAACGGAAAATACATTTTAGTTCGCTTGTTTAGTTTAGATTTTTAAACTAGTGTTTTTTTTTTAGAAACCATAAGCTGTAAAACTAAAACCAACTTTTGTATTGTAAAGGACCTGCACTACCTTACGGTGGAGTGAAGTGACGATCTGCGCAAGACGGCTGGCAAAAACTGGATGCGAGAAGCTAAAGATAGACCTAAGTGGCGTGCAATTGGAGAGGCCTATGTCCAGCAGTGGACTGCTACAGGCTGATGATGATGATGATGATGATGATGCACTACCTTATATTGCTTTAGATACTCTTCTCATAAATCGATCGTATTGTAACAATCACTTAGAAATATTCTGTAGAATTAACGACACATTCCAAGCAGTAAATGGTTCTAAAATACAATTTGACTTTTATTGTGATAGGCATAAACAGCGATATGGTTGAAATTAACACAATATTATGCACCACGGTCTTCAGAATCAGAATCGTTTATGAACCTTATAACATTGTTTGTTACATTGAGCAAGTCAACAAATAAATTTTAAACTCAAGAATACAGTACTGTTAAGAAAAAAACATTCATTTTACATCAAACATTAAATTTATAATAAACATTTGAGTAGTTTTAATATAAAATATATAATTTAAAAACATTTCCTGTGTTTATAATTACATGATTAGAATTATAATTCAAAGATATAATAAAACTATTGCATAGATAAAGTAAAAGATATATCGAGTAATTGGAAAAAAATATTAATAATGCCATTTGAAAGTTACATTGCTTCTACTGCTTCTTATGAAATTCGACATCCAAAGGTTGTCTGGAAGAAATAGCTATATACGATAAGATCATCATTGAACTACCCTTATTTGAGATTATATCCGATAAGTCACTCTATGTGTACCTCTATGGTTATGTACAATAAATAATTCTTGTATTCTTCTTCTTAGTCGTTCACTCTTGACAGAGTGGTCGTGGTTGAAGACGATGCCCTTTCTTTAGATAATGCAGCCCTCGCGATGCGCCTCCATCCATTGCGGTCTTCTGCGTTACGGGTACTTTGGACTACGGACGTTCGGACTACGGAAGCAATTTAAGAGGTAACAATTCAAGAATTGTTACCTCTTAAATTGCTTGGCTTCGCTTAAAAAGTTATTAAACTTTATATACAATTATACCAATGAGATCAAATATTATTTAAATTTTCGCAATAATTTATATACATTTTTTTCGTAGAGATGAAACTTATATCAATTTCCATTCCAACCAAAGCTCGTAATCGCCAATCTTGGACTAATATGCCGCTAAGTTTGAATTTTCCACTGTTACATCTACGACCTTCAACATCTGTGCTGCCTTTAGCTACTAGTATTAAAAATGAAAGTAAATTCTTAAAGAAGTGAATACTGGTAATAAAGTAACACAAAAGTGATATTTGAAAAATGTAATACCGACTTCCATTGTATTCAGTTATTGGAGTGTAACTCAAAAACTACTGAACCGAATTTGATGAAATTTAAGTGGGACCACACGGCAAGTTTGGAAGCACCAGATTTCAAACAAAAAAAAAAGAATTTTGAGAATCGGTTAACCCAATCGAAAGTTATGAGGTAGCAAACATAAAAAAATACAGTCGAAATGAGTACCTCCTCCTTTTTGGAAGTGTAGAAAATAATGGACAAAGTTTGAAAAAGCTCAGAAACGAACAACCGTGATAGTTTAAAACAGTGTTTCACATTATCACTTGACTTTTAGAGAAATCCACGAGATCCAATCCTAAATAAAAAGAACAAATTCTAAATCGGTTTGAAATGGTTAGTTTGTGATGGGATATATAGAATGGGTAATTTAGATTTATGAGATATATCTCTAGTCAGAATATTTTTTAAATCGTGTAGACATATGTTATAAGTATGATCATGTTATATTAATGAGTGCGACCTTTCAAATGATGTTTGACACCGACATTTAGTCGGTGCTTTAAGTCGTAAGTCAAGGTTAGAAGAATGAGAGGATGAGCAATTGGGCATGCGAATCGGTAATCATTCATGATGATACTTGCTTGGACTTGCGCTTATTCAAATGATATGACGAAAGTCAAAACAATTTACTTATTACTATTCTAAATTCAATATCAAGAGTAAAAGGGTGGCGCAAGTGGGAGAGGTGTCAAATATCGAACGCGTAGTATCATAGCTTTTACTGTATTTATAGACAAAACGGAAATCATAGACGGGCTTAAGTAAAAAAAAGCTATTCAGGTAAATATGCGAACTAAAATATTCCGAACAAAAACGAGTAGTGCGAACATGGATCGTTGGTTCGATAAACTGATTAATCTATTGTACCTTGTCGTCGACGATTTAGGTGCGATAGCTATATCAAGGGCTGTCTTTTATCGATAATTACTGATATATTTTATCCTATCTTATCGACAATCCATACTCGCAGTGCAGATTGGCTTATTGTGCGTTTGTACCAACATGCAAATTATAACACCCCTCAGGTGTCAACTCGTGACATAACAACGAAATTTCTATTGTGTCTGGAGGTTTGACACTTGATGGAATATGCGTGTTACTTCTTCTTCTTAAACTGCCTCTCCAACTAGTGGAGGTTGGCGATCAGCGTGGTACAGTCCATCTTGTTTTTGGTTCGGCGGAACAACGCAGACGCCTCCGATATTCCAGTCCACTCTAGGATATTCCGTAACCACGACTTTTTTCTTCTCCCCACCATTCTATTGCCAGCAATTTTACCCATATTTATCAGCTGCAGAAGGTCATATTGTTGATGACGGAGGGCATGGCCGAGGTAAGAGATTTTACGCATTTTAACCGTAAGCATGAGGTTGTGTTTCCAATCTGTTGATGAACACGTACATTGGTCATCTCTGAGTCCAGCTACTGGACAGCATGAGTCTATATGCGACTATATGCGTCAATAAGAAAAGATGAGAGGCGAAGCCGAAGGCCGAGCCTACTACGCGAACGAATTCGCAGCCAGTCGCTCATACTTAAAATCAACTTGTTATTTATACTCCAGTCATGGTTAGCATCCTAACACTTCTTTAATTATCACAAATACGTACTTATAAGTAATTATGTGTCCTTAATTATACCTCGTCGTAATAAGAGACTGAGAAATACTTTAAGAAATACCCGCTATCATAATAAGACAAGGTGCCAAAGGGTTTATAATATTTTGCATTCGAGCTGACTAACATGTTTACCTTCAGGCGACCATAGACTATTCGAGCTTGATCTAAATACCTATAATATTATCCTACCTTAACGGATGGATAGACTAGATACCATATTTAGTGCTCTCATTAGTTTCCATTGCAAATTTTAACTCTTAAGTAAAAACACTGAGCGACCGCAGTGACTACGTAAACTATCTAGGCTTTGAAGAGTTCTGTTTTTTGCGGCTATTCTTGCTGTTATAGTTGGTGGTGGAAATAAGCTTTGCTAGGTCGATCAGTCAATACAAATAAACATAGTGGCATTATTTCTGTTATATTTAAAGTTTAAACAACGCCAATGTCCCACAAGACACATAATGCAGTGCGACATTTCCCACGAGGCTACGATATTCAAGTCAGATTTAATAAGATAGTAAATGTTTTTTTAGTATTTTTCAACTCAGCCAGTTGAGTTTAAAAATTACTTCAAGAACGTATAATAAAAGACATAAAAAATACATAAAAGTATCTAATTTGGAATCCACTCGAAAGTATGGAGTGGGAATGACAATGGGTTTGGAATGAAATATGAGATAGTCAACGTATACCTACTACACTTTATCGACTGGCTGGATATTTGGTAACAATCCTACCTTCTGATACGGTAATATTAGATAGATAATATTACCGTGCTTCTGAACCGCTGGACCTGGGTATGATTTGATTCCTGCACATGTCAAAAATGTGTGTGCATGCACATATTTGACCTTTTCTGGGTGTGTTTATGTATAGCATAGTACAGATTCTGTTTGATTTGCGACCTGAAGACCTTGTGTGGAAGTTAAAAATAATTGTGAATGTCTTTCTATATTCTCCGTCATAATGATGATCTATTCGAAGTCGCACTAATCGCTTAGGTATGTACAGTAATTTAAACTAGTATCTATCAATATTAAGTCAATGGTTTTTCTATGCGGCTCATTGGTCAATCGATGAGCGTTGTCGAGTTTAGAAAGGAAATTATGAACAAGTTAATGAAATTCGTATGAATACGTAATTTTGAAAGTTTGAGAAGAATAAGAATGTCCATCGAAAAAAAAACAAGAGCGATTATGTATTGACAAACAAGGCCAAAGAAGGCAATGACCTCCAGAACGTAGACTAAAAAAAGTAAAAGTGGCAGAAATAATTTAGTACTGAAAGTAATGCTTGGCCGATCCCGTTCTGAATTATCTAAGGGTATAAGGTTCTGGGAATTCATTATTTACCAGGAAGTGCTTCCTAAACATTTTTTCCCGCGAAACGGTGTAGTAAAAATTAAAAATCTTTAAGAATAACTTTTTACAGAAAGATTAGATACTATACATTTTATTATAGGTTTATTAGACTTTTCCATAACTTTCCACCACTATAATAACCGCCGACTAACTCAAAATCCCCCCCCCCCCCCATCGCTTCGGAGATGCAAGCTCGTGACGATGCATATATACTACATTCTTATGTATTAGCATCAGACCTCACAAGTAGTTCAGACTTTAATAATCTCGTCTTAAAGGCACACTAACAAGTTCACGTACGTGTACGTACGCACACATTTCTCAAGTCGGTCAGTGTTGCCATAGTAAATATTGCACAATCTGTGGTGTCGATGAAAGCTGCGCGTGCGCAGCCTGTTAATGTTGTGAAGCCGTCAATGAACGCTTTCAAACGCTGTGCTCTGCCTGACTGTTGTGTTAGTGTTTTTAACGGAGGCTTCATAAATAGATGTGCTAAGTTTTTGCATAATATACTGGCTATGCTAAACGGCTTATGTAAAATGTACGCCATCGTGCTTCTTTAAAAGATGAACTGTTTGAAAGACGTATCCAATATATAAAAGATGATTTGTAGAAAAACCTTGTTTGAAGCAATAATAGCTCGGATCAAAGATTTTAGAACGAAAGGTTTTTATTTTGTACTCATGTTAAACTCCGAGCCAAATATTTGGCTCGGAGTTGAACATAAGGCCATGAGGGCCAGAGAGGTTATTAAAACTTGTCGTACAGGAAATCATTAATATATATACCTATATAAATCTTGAAAGAACAACAATACTTTGTAATATATTAACGTGGCTTAAAGGAGGATCATTACGTTAGTCTAAGCCACGAGATGCCACAATTACTTTCAGCAAAGGAGTCTTCAGCGAGGCATATACCAGATTCGCATCGAGCAATAAGTACCTATGTAGTTAATTAAGAAAATATAGGCCACGTTAGCGCATTCGACCATCACATTTGGTGCCGTCAGGTCGCTGTATTGTTATGCCTATTTCGGGCTTGAACGCACAGTAAACGTATAGTGATGAAATCTACATATAGCGCCTACCTGGCTGGTTATAGTTACCACCCTTTAAATTGAAAACCCATCACGACGTTCTTATGGTTTATTGCAACAACGGCAAAACACGACAAACAGGTGAACAAACAACTTTCTAGTAGTAAAAAAAGTAGACAAAGCAAATTCTCCAATAGTAATTTTCTAACCGTATCAAGACAGAACCTTCGAAAATATCCGAAAGATCGGGATGGAATTATGTAATAATAACTATGTATATGCAATAAAGTATGTGATATTTTAATTTACTTACCAAATATTGAACCCCTTTCTGATGATTTGGCAAAGATAACTTACGTAACATAATTTATATTCTTTCCTCTTCTTCATCCAGCTGGCATATCCAGCTGACGACCATTATCGTTGTCAGATACTTTTTATGAATATTTTTTCATATATAAAAAGAAAAAAAAATTATCTGGTATAACCTCCATATAGTTTTGTTATTCGTTCGTCTAACGTCTTCACCCGAAGCATCTGCCTACTAAAAATTCCCCGTCCCTTTCATTAACTTTTTTTCTATTTCCTGACACGATGTATGTTTGTATGTGTGTGTAATAGACCGGAAATATCGGCTACCTGCGCGGGCGCACCGTTTCTTAGTGCAGCTTACAATGTAAGAGGAAGATAGTACATGTATGGTTTTTACCGAGATAAATGTGGTGAATTATGGAAAACGGTTTTTGTGTTTAGAAATTTAGCTGCACCTACTCTTAGTTTTATTGACCGAGCGAGCGAAGCGTCTCTGCTCTGGTCAAATTTACTTTCATCTGTCCGTATGTTTGTTAGGTTGCATGTTGGTCCTCCTGTACAGGTCGCAGTTTTCAAGCAATCGTGACGAAACTTGATATGCATGTTCTATTGTTCAATATATTTTTATTGTCGTCGACGATTTTTGAGAAGGGGAGTGCTTTTCCAAAAAAAGGTGCTGCGGCGCTATTTGTCGACCTCGGCTCTGACTTTAAGGAATTTCAAATATGAGCATAGTTAGTCGAGTGGTTGCCGGGATAATGGGTTGCTAAGTGTAGAAACTGGACAATTTTGATACCTGAGACAGCGAAAACTTGCCGCAAGACTGTGCTGAAGCCTTGGGAGTACAGTGTGCTCCCAAGGCGTACTGTTCGCAGAACTACTAGTTATGTATTGTTTAACATAATTTCGACTATGAGAAATACAAGTTAACAATATACATAATATATTCTTTCTTAACTACTGTCCGCAACCTCTACGAACAAGGTTATTGCCTATGTCTCTGATCAGCCGTGCGATTCTCTAAGAGCAAACATCGTTGCGTCTTTGACAACATCCGTGAAACAAATGATGAGATGATAAGAAACGTTGAAAAAAGAACATTGTGTACAAGGGTGATGTCTCAAAAAGTATTTGACATCGGTGAGATCATCGACGAGCTCATCGACGAATCATTAAAGAATCGCACGGCTGTCTGTTATACATAAATATTATACTCATTCTAAATTTTATCCAAAATCGTTTAGCCTTTAGCGTTATGACATAACAAATAACGTACATATTTTTTTTTCTATTTATAGGTGTAGCATATTAGCTTTATTAACGCGGTATATAACAATATCAGTCAACTAAATTAAGATTATCTCTTGACAAATTATTAATAAGTTCTTATTTTTTTTGCATAAGGTAACATTATGTAACTGAAATAAAACAATTACCTCCCGTCCCCAAAAATCGGTAATAATCTTCGAATTTGTCTTGGTTTCATAAAAAACCTTTATGCAGATCTATAGTATAATATAAAATATTTATTAATATATTAATGTTTCAGGTATTTCGTCTGTTAGTCAGTTGAGTGAGATCATTGTATATGAACAGATTTCTCAGAATCGATTCATAAATTGTATAAATTGTACAAGTTTACAATATTTATTTTATCCTCCACAATTCTCTAAAACAGAATGGTATGCATTTTTTCTAAACCGAAAAGCTATAAAATAACGACGCTTGTACCAATTCTTTACATAAAAGTTCCACCCATCTGGTTTCCGATCGTAAACGATTGTAATGTCTGTCCATAACACGCTCGGCCATTAACTAAAACCGTTCTACCCGAAACTTCCAACCTTCCAACCATTTTACTCTGACCCTTACAACGCATAAAACTAACCAATATCGTATGTAAATTTGATAAATCATTCGAGGGCAGTAGCTCTCAGTGAGATCCAAATAAAATTGTCACACCACAAAGGTATCCGAATTATCGAATAGCATGTTCTATCCCAATCGAGTCATCAAGTTATCAAGTCCGAACGCTGTAACACCTGTGCTAGTGATACTTTCACTTCAAAATCGAGTCCGGATTTATCGACAAGAAATCGATTATACAACTCGCTCATGCGTGGTAATTTCGATAATTAATCTTCGCATTATGTTGTTAATGAACTCTATGTGATACAGATTTATGTTAGTCTGGACAGTGGAGACGAGATAGAATTGAGTTTGCTTTTTGATATCGCAAAGCAGCGGTTAGTCAAGCACTGCTACCAAATAGACGTATACTTAGAAGTAGGTAAATTTAGTAAATAGGATGGTAAATGTGAAATGAACTAAAACAGTAGTCCATGTAGTCAGTTTCGTATTTTTGAGTCCTTGTAATTTTGTTCTGTTGCTTTGACTGTAGCTATTAAAATAACTTTCCACCTCCAACTACAGATACCTCAAACTGCGTAAAATTGCCGCTGATAAGACTGTGCTCGCGAGGACTACTGTTCGCAGAACTACTAGCTTATAATGTTTTATAAGCTGCAAACGTTGCTATTAATAAAGTTTTAGCGTCATAAAACATTTTGGTATACTTACAATTTTGCAAAAAACCTTTCTCTGAAACCTCTTTTGCAGCGAGGATCAAATAAATAATAAATCAATGAAAGATGACGAATGAACACGTGACTTAATATTTAAAGGATAATAAGTCTGTCAGTTTGTCTGATCCCCGTCACTACGGCCTCACGATTCGCCAAGGTCGAAATGATGATTTGTTCATAAATATTATTTCTTAGAACTATTACTAATGTCATAACATTAGTAATATGGTTATAATACCGAGGAGCTAAAGAACAAAAGCTTTTTTCTTCTTTTTTGTGTTATGCTTATACAAGCGCTCGTAGCGGAGCTTGACTTGGCGATCTTAACCGATCAACAAGTTAAGCAAAACTTTCTGCGGTCACGACTTGGATGGTGACCGCTATTCATATTCAAATTCATATCATTTATTGCATCATACATGTAACGGGGATCTTAAATATTACAATACTGAGTCATATATGTACCCAATTCAGGGCATTGCAATATGAGTAGAAGCGGACCGATATATTGTTACATTTTTCGTCAAAATTTATCCTTAAAAAATTCGTCTAGACTATAATAACTTCTAGTGAGTAATAGAGTTCTAAGTTTAATTTCAAATATTTGGTCTTTATCTTGGGCTTTTATCGTATCCGGAATTTTATTATAATTTTTTACAGCCATGGTGTTTGGGCCAGAACTGTGTATTTTTAATCTTGAAGAGGGTAGTATTAAATTATGTTTATATCTAGTTTCGTAACGTCGCGGTTGGTCAATTTTTTTGCCGAAAAATACAGGGTATTTTCTGACGAATTTGCAAATCTCTAAAATGTAAATTGATGTTAATGTCAGTATTTTAAGTTTGAAGAAATTCAACTAGCTCTGCCGTGCTTCGGAAGTCACGTTACATCGTCGGTCCCGGTTGTTTGGCTAAGGACAACAATCGTTAGGCTATGTTGAAGGCCTTCGGGGGGCTCACAACTTCGACATGGGTTGGTCACTAACCTGAGCACCAAGCCGCACTGGGCCCGCGTGGTGGATTATGACCCAACTCCTCTCTCAGAGAGAAAGGTTTGAGTCCCAGCAGTGGGAACATAATGGGCTGCTTATGATTATGCGAAACGGGCAAGTAGTGCGATGGTATGTTCTTTACTATCCCAAGAGTATCACCTATAGCTTAGACATTTAGTAGTGCCTGACTCTACACTGCACTCATCAGACACTGGTTTTTAAATCTCTTGCGCTCTAATGCACTGCAGGTATTCCAGTGTTAATTTACCGCCTGATTCGTCGTTGCGTTCCTCGACGAGCTCTTTACAGAATCGCACGGCAGCTTGACAAATATGTTGTTATAGCACGATACGTAATATTAGAATATGCTAATATTTAATGTGAGAAATTATAACAGAAGACAATTTTACTTTTAAATTTATCTTTATAATATTTATATTAACAAGAACTGGAACTGACTACAACACTCAAAAGTGTGAAATAACTTGTCCAAGTCGATACCATGCGCACAATATTGTGATAATAGGTAATTTTGAGCTATCATTGTCAACCGCTTGACCAAATTTGATGAAATTAAAATTAAAGAGATCAAAGAGATATCCCGAGGGAACTCAAGAGTACACTCTTTCCAATAAAATAGAAATTTTGAGAATCGGTCCACAAATAGGGGAGAAATCGGTGAACATACATAAAAAATACATACACTCGAACATAGAACCTTCTCCTTTTCGAAGTCGGTTAATAAACACCACAATGATTCGTTTACTTCGTTTCATCGAGCTTTCAACAACATAATCTTCAAAGTTATTGAACTTTCTTCACAATCTTGCATCATGATCGTTTTATCACGTTATTAATCAGGTCTTTTCCCCAGAATCCATTCATACACCTTACTTCAAAAACGTAGCTAACTCAACAATATAAAGGAATATAAGCTGACAGCTAAATTCTATTAGCACATCAGTGAAATCTCACTTAATGCTGTTTGCATAGTTTTTTAAATGTAGATTCACGGTTTTACTTTTACTTATTCCTTGTCTTAAGTGCATTTTTCATGTTATAATTTCTATGTTACGTTTGATTGTAATTTGATATTAGTGAGCTAAATTTCATTAAAAATCGCGTCTATTATATACAGTCAGCTCAAAAACTAGAAGGTACCGATATAAACACGTAATGGACAATAAGATTTTATAAATAGATTCAATTACACAAATTCATTAAAATTATGCTATTGTTAAACTATACTTGAATCTATAAATTCTATAATCTTATATGATTAAAAGAAAATCATATCTTTTCACTTTTTTAGGATTCCGTACCCAAAGGGTAAAACGGAACCCTATTACTAAGACTCCGCCGTCCGTCCGTCTCTCTGTCTGTCCGTCTGACCGTCTATCACCAGGCTGTTTCTCATGGACCGTGATAAGTAGACAGTGAAAATTTTCACAGATAATGTATTTTATAGCCGCTATAACAATAAATACTAAAAAACCGGCCAAATGCGAGTCGGACTCGCGCACGAAGGGATCAGTATCATTTTCCATAAAAATGTTGTTGTTGTATCAGATTTTTTTAGATAATGGTACGGAACCCTTCGACTCGCACTTGGCCGGTTTTTTATGTCCAACCCACCCTCTCTCACTTCTCCATTTTGTTTCGAGCATAAGTTCATAAGTTCATCAGATGATATTACCTCTCCACTAGGCTACTTAGTCGATGCTTATAAAGTTATACGATAGCAATAAAGAAGAAAGCTGACAGCATACCATATTCGAGCCCGGCATGACCATTCACTCTTGACCATCCGGTGTTAAGGTCGTTCACTTGATGACGCCATGTCTGAAGATTTCAATACGAAACGGAAACGCTATGTAATCCAAATAAATGACTAAGTAAACGTAAGAATTTTTTGTGACATAGACATATACATAGTTTGTCTCAATCAGTCAGCAACTGTTACATGTAACGACGCATAACATTTTAAATAGTAATTACCTAGAGTTAACCAAAACAAATTGCGCGCAATATCTTCGTAAGTCTACGAAGAAATTATAATAAATAGATTATTATAAATTAGTTGATTTTTTTTTCTATTTACAATACAAGCATTCTAACTTGACGCAATGTAATTTATATTAATATTATGTGGTTTTTAACTTTGTAATTTTTTAAGTAGTCATTTTATACTTCGGCATTTTATATTACGACGTTTTAGCAATTTGTCATATTTATCGTATGACATTTTTACATATAGGCATTAATATATTTCGACATTTCACATTATTATACCTTGACAATAATAATTTTAGACCTAAGTCGCCTAACCCGTCCTATATCGCCTAACCCACTATGACACAGACAAATCATAGTTGGCGCTAAAGGCTGACGTGTGGACGCTTAAGATTGGAATACTTTTTCGCATAGTGTTTGTGCTACTAACTTTTCGTGCTTACATATATTTTTAATAAATCAATTTGTAAAGTTCAAATTATTTTACCATCTCTTTTCATTTAGATTTAACCCTTTGTGTCCCGGCGACGTAAATATACGTCAGTTTCATTCATAAATCTGTTGTTTTAATTATCCTTCCTATGAAGGATTAAGCGACCAAATGTCTCTTCTTATAATGCTCATACAAAATATAAAGTTCTTGCCAACTAGATGGCTTATAAAACATTATCAAGTGACTATTTCTTCATCTGCCATGACGCTAGAAGTACTAATATCTGTTGAACAAAAACTCTCCGTGAGAACTTCTAATAGCCAATATAATATTTAAGCACGTCTTAGCCAATATTACATTTAATATTCTTCAACCTTGCCAATCACAATATTATTATCAATGCCAAAATCAAGTACCTCAAATTTGCATTCAAAAATTAACAAGTAACACCGCGTGTGGTCACTAACATTCAACACTCATTTAGGCAAGGCAAACCTGTCTAGGTCACTAATATTAGAAATATTTTATGGCCACTATTCTGTGTTTTTAATTCTAATGAGACCAGGCTGGCAAGTCGTGAAGTTTAGGTAAGCTACACGCCTGTACTCAAGGAAGTAAGATGAAATTGTACGTGACACTGTACTGTACCTGTGAATCTAAGATTGTTGCTTGTTTAGATTCTGTACAAAACTTCTAAGTATATACTGCCGTCCGTATGTCTATCTGTCTTTCTTATGCTTAAAGGAACCATGTGGACCTTAATAGGCAACCGGAAATAATCATGCAATACCAAAAGCCAACAATTACTATAAAGAGCTTTTCCCTTAAAAAAATATGAAGTATCAAAATGTTTGCTGTAGTTGTTTCGAGTCAAAATATCTGGCACCGCAGATGTATCAATTAAGATGTAGATACATATAAACAAACGGCCTTTCACATTTAATGTTTTAGACAACTTAGTAAGAAGATTTTCTTTGTCTTTTACAATTTGGTATCCCGTTACAGACAGATTTGTTTTTAATTCCTTTTCACCTAGGAGTGAAACTATTACAAGTATTACACAATACTTAATATGGTAATCCAAAAACACGACCAGTTTTGAATCTGGACTCGAGTTGAGATTTGACAGAAAATGCCATACACAATTTACTCAGATCCGTACTCAAGCATAGATTTACAACTGAACACACTTCTGGAATACGGACCTCCTATTCCATTACTCCAGAATCATTAAATAGAATAGAACTTCATTAGCAATGGATTCAATTCGCAGGCCTATCTATCAGGAACCCTGATGAAAATTGTATCAAAAAATGTATATTAAAATGTAAAGGTACCATTTTGACACCACTTTGGACCTATTTATAAAGTAGAATTGAGATGTGGTCAGTAAAAATTATTCAGAGTAATCGAAAATGTCCATATCAGTTGAAGCAATAAATATAATAAAATTCGCCGAAATGTTCATAAAGTGTTGTTGATGGTAATGTTGATTTGGCAGGTTTGAATATTGGACGCATTTCGAGTTAGTTTGAATGTTGAATGATGCCTGGTTATGGTAATTGAATGATATTTTGTATGAGAACGATGTCTTAAATTTATCCTTTATGGGATATTGTCGGACATTGATGACGCGTGTATTTCAAATATCCTTTTGTCATTGTAATAACGTATTCATATTTTATGCAAAAAAAGGATGACCAAAACAAGTTTTTTGGGCGATACCTATCTTCGAAGCTAATAAATACTTTTTTCTGATGGCCTGATGACATAATAATTTGGTGTTATTGTGGTTCTAGAAGAGTTAATTACAAGCTGAACGCCAAATCGCTTGATTGTTGTCGTTAAAAGAATTAAAGCTATTTTTATTGCTTCCAAGAAATGTTATACGATAAATACAATTTACTTGCTTAGCGCTTGTTTCTCAACCTCTCAATAAACCTTTTTTCAAAGATTATGAACGTTGAAAAATTGGTTTACCAAAATTTCCGTCCAATTGTGTCCGCGGGTTACATTTTGTAAGTAAAAAATATTTGCCGTGATTGTGGATCAATTTATTTTCTTTATTTTATTATGTGCTTAGTTGTCAATGACTAAAATGTACAGATACATAACCATATAAGCAGTAATGACATGCCTCAAATAAGTCCAAATTAGAGGCATTCATCAATGAGCTGAGTGACAGCGCATTTTCGTACTAAGAAAGAGACATGCATAGCAGGCATGTCTCTTTCTTAGTACGTATTACTGCGTACTTAGTACTGATAAATAAGATTATCGTGATACTTCGGGAATCACCCGAAGAATCGGGAGTAAAATGGAGTCTTTTTTGAGGAGGGGAACTGTCCACTTGCCTTCCACCACGACGGTGACGGAATATGTGGGGTGGGGTGTGTGGGACTCAGATCCACTTAACCCCTCATGAGCAGCACTTCGCCAAGATACCCGAGCGGTAGGTCCGGGTTTATCTTAACCGGGCCTCAGCGTCTGTGAAGGGGTGCCCTTGGTCACAAAGGCCACCCTTCAGATGTGTGGGCTCGTGCAAGCCGGCGCAGAGTCCCCCGACTCTTCACCAGTGACTCCACTACGAAATAAGGAGGAGGCGTGCGAACTGCCTCTTCCGTACCCTCGTTCGTCTGCTCCGGGTACTGCACCTGCGCCTGACCTGAATCGCCGGGTGGATGGCCTCCACTGCCCCGGGGACTGGTGGAGACAGGTCGTCCATCCACCGCTGCAACAGCGCAGCCCGCGCTTGCCACCGTATGCATGTGACCTCCTCCCACGCTGGAGAGTCTCCTCAAGATCTTCTCGCCACTACGAAGTGGTACACTTCGGCGAGTATCACCGGCCAAGGGTAAAATGGAGCCTATGTTAATCCTAGGTAGGTAACAAATTCATTCCAATTTTATCCAAACCTGTTGAAACGTTTCAGATTGAAGAAGTAACACTTACCCCACAAGCTTTAACATTTTTCTATAAGTGCCATTAATACTATTTCTTTTATTCTCACGCATCTAATAATTTTATACGAACTAGATACAGCTATACAACGCAACGCCCACTCAATTGGGGCGCTATAAAGTTAAAACATATAAAGTCTATGGATACAAATAAGTCATAGGATTGAGAGCTAAAAATTGCATCTTACAATACGCAACGAGGTGTAAAACAATAACCACCCGACAAACAAGGAAATTATGGTGACGAAACAATATTCAGGTTAGTAAACAAGGCACGTCAGGTAAAATGACAATTTGACCACTTTCACTGTTAAGAATGGCTGAAGTATAAACATTCTCACTGGCCATGCGTAACGAACGGCTGCTTGTCGAACGACAAATGATAGACAAATGGCTAATAAATATGCAGACGGCGGAAGGAGTTTTTAATGATGGGAAGAACTGCGTGTGTCGATAAGATCAATTATGCAGAATTGTTGCGTATGCATAGGAAATACAGACTGTTATTAATCTACTAAGTGACGCTATTGCAATCAAGAACAATTAAATTAAACTACAGTGCTCGTATCATCCACTTCTATGGTGCAATAATATTTTTTTCTGTGATTTGAGTAGTTTTTAAATCGACACCCAACCTGCGTTCGGGTAGCCTCGAGTTGGCAAAAATAACAGTTAAAAATGCGTTTGAACTGGGAATCTGAACTGGAACTGGAACTGGGTGACATTGTCGTTAGGGCCTGTTTTTATAAGCGTTCGTAAAAGGTCGTTTTTAAAATGCCAGTCAATTTTCAACCCACGTCCCAGGCATGAGGCATTTTAGACTGAGGTGTGATTATAGTGCAAGCAAAATTAATGACAGTTTGCTTCTCGAGCGCTTTTAAAATGTATATTCTACAAGTTCCAACAATGCCATCATAGCAATTCTAACGCACCTCCTTTCCTATCTTTCTTCTTATATTATGTGTCCTTTGTATGTATATGTCCTTTTTTTAATTATAGGCCAGGTAAAATTTAAAAATAAAAACGGATTCGCTTAAAATGACTAATTCTGCCTGGTTTGAGTCAGCGGGTCTCAGATAAAAGAGGCTTCTTAGAAGGATTTGTAAAAGATGGATGTGTACGAGGTTTGTGGTTTTGAAATATTTTTTTCTCTTATGATGTCATAATGATATCATTGGAATATCCGCTTATCGATAAATGTATAGGTAGCATAATTTGTAATTTGACATACTTTTGTTAATATTATTACTTTTTGTCTGTGTATTATTTTTGATTTAGTGATTTTATGTTTTAGATGCAATTTTTTACTAAATTAAAAGTTTTTTTTATTAAAAAAAATAAAAAAAACTATTTTTTTATTTTTTATAAATAAATAAATGTAGACTTTTAAATGTATATCCATCTTCCTTCCATGTTTTTTTTTACAACTTTACTAAACAATATAGTACTCAATTTAATGTTTATGGGAATAACACCAAGAATTACTTGTATTATTTAAAATATAAACCTATATAGGTTTACTATAAGTTTTTATCTGAGACTTGTATAGGACCTATATAACAATACCCTCAAACACCGCACTTTTTTGATGCAAAAAAACCATGAAGATCTCTTACGCAGATATTATCGAAAAATATCTTATACCACATAACTTACATGCTCATAATATTTTCCGCAACATATAGAGCCCGCTGGGACATCACTAACAGCCCGTCCCAATAATCTACCTATCGCCGGTTTACCTTACTAGAGTTAGATATTTGACACTATTTGTATGGATGTTATGTCAAATTTCTATCGGTAGTAAGGAAAACTGTGGATAGATAGATTATTGGGATCCCCCATAAAAAGAGTGAAAAGGTTACGTCATCCAAATAAACAAAACACTTAAATACACCTTACGTTATTGCAGTATCTTTTCTTTAAGATAATGTTTACCATAACCTTGGAAGCATATATCAACTATATAGTTAACTACTAGAAGAGTTCCCAAATAACATTTATTCTCAGTTAATTTGAAAATTACCAGCATAATTGGCTCCGAAGCCTGGGCCCATAACTCAAGTCAATTAGACACAGTGGCGGTGCATCTGATTGTAGACCAGACGTCCCATGGTTATCAACCACCGTTAGGTTACCATACTGTTTTAATAGGTAACCGTTTGGTGTTATGATTAACGGAATTTTAGGTCAAATTTTGATCGCGTTTAGAGTTATGGCGGTTTCTTAATTGGTTGGTAACCGTTGTTTGAGATTGATATGTTGTGAGATAGTCATCCAAACTCAAAATAACAATGGCATCTAAAAGTTACAGTTTTAAGACACAGGTTCACGCAAAGCGTGTCCAATTTTAAATGTTTCTGTGGTTCTTGGGATCATAGTGTTAAACAGCAGCGAATTAAAACTGTACAAGTTGACAATTATAAAGAACGTACTCACACTCAGACCCCGCACTAGAATAACGAAGATTTCAGAATTTTAAAGTTGCCCCTATGCGCAGTACATAATGGTGATACAGTTTTTTCTACAGATTTATAGAGCGTGTGTATATGAACTTTGGAAAACTCTTTGACATTTGCATCTGTTAATTTAAAATTGCCACTATATGCGCCGTACATGATGGTAATACAGATTTTCTACAGATTTATAAAGCGTGCGTATAAGAACTTTGGAAAACTCTGATATTTGATTCTGTTTGGTTAGCGTTGCTATTCGCTTATGATCGTTACCGTCATACGTTAATGTGTAAGTTACAATAGACTACAGTGAATCGTAAGCACAGATCAGTTACTTTATTATCTGTTCTATGATTCTAAACTGTTATTTTATACAATAGATACCTAATCTTTTAAACCATAACTGTGGTACATTCTTTTTTGCACACCTCTAACAGTACAGTTGATCACGTTCAAATGTGGGCGGCAATGAACTTTTGTTATACGAAATAGAACAGCTTAGACATCAAGATTTCTATGTTAATGTCACGATGTTAAATGTATGTCTTTGAAAAAGAGAACTAGACTTTACACTTCAGCCTTCAGCGATTACCTAAACCAGGCCCTGGGCTAAATTGTTATACATCACACTGTTATGCCACACGGAAGACAAGTATTATACGAGAAGACAATTCACTGAAAGAGGACTCCTATTATTTTTTTAAAATATAATAGACTGCATTTACAGTTTATTGAAAATCACCTGCCTCAAGCGGGAATCGAATCGGCCCAAAATATGAAAACAATAAAACATTATTTTATTATAATGGTAGATGTTTTTTGTGTAGGGGTTCTTTTTCCGATTATAGCGACTTAAATAAGAGTTAAGATTGACGTTGAACTGCAAATTACAAACAATTTAATTGAAAAAAAGTTTTCATTTATGACCTTTTAAGCATTTGCATTGAAAACGGTAGCTATCAGAATTATTAGAAATATTCGAAAGTGAAATAGCATTCCGCATTACGATTCATAGCAAAAAATACTCTAAATATTTTCTAAAATGTATAACAATGACGTTTTTACATATAGATTTCTAGAAATCGTCCGCTTTCGTAAGATCAAAGTTAATCAATTGTAAAAGGGTCACCGATACCCTGAGAGAAACTGATGATGAAGAGTTTCTATTATAATTTCTATGTTTTCAACGCCTAGTATCAGAACTGATACTATAACTTATACTGTGGTGTTAGTTTGTATTTATAATAACCGTACTCTGACCGAGATTCGGGCAGGTTTGGCCGGAGATGTTTTGCATTTGATTAGAAAGGGTCTGTAGGCTTGTTAATGATTATGTTTACCATGTTCGTATCCTTTCCGTTCCATGGCATAGAGTTTCATATATTCGTGGAAGTTCCTGTTTTAATATTTCATTGATATTTCGACCTTTATTTTTAGAGGAACATGTAATGTGTCTCATGGTAAGTAATATGACAGTTGCGTTGCCACCCAAAGCATAGAAGTGCGTACTTTTTCAGTGTTAATTGTTTAACAATATGCGTTGTTAGATTGTAGCGCTTCTCCATATTCTTGTATGGCGCTGAATCTTGGACTCTGAAGGCAGCTGACAGACAAAGGATAGACGCTTTTGAGGTGTGGGTCTGGCGCCGTCTTCTACGAATACCATGGACAGCTCGCCGCACAAATGTATCTGTCTTAGAAAAGCTAAATTTAGAACGTTCCCAAAGTCTCTCTGCTATATGCTTACACCTATTAGAGAGTATTACAGTACTTCGGTCATATTGCGCGTAGAAGCTCTGACAACCTTGAGCATCTAATAGTAACTGGCAAAATTGAGGGTAAAAGACCAAGAGGACGAAGCCTTAAGCGATGGACGGATCAGGTATCGGAACAGCTGGAGATACCTTTCAGCACAGCTCTACATCAGGCCAGCAACAGAACTCGGTGGAGAGAAACAGTAAACAAACTGCAATAGTAATATATATATAAGTTTAAGTAATAATACAACTTATTGACAAACCTATCGACAAGATTGAACTTTTAAAGACGTCACAGTGTTTCTCAAATAGATATGAATATTTATACACAAATGATACATACATAGTGCGTTCGAATAGATCACTTCTGATCATTTTGGGCGAAAATAACGCTAAAAACGCTCACAAGGGGCGTTCGAATTGGGAATCTGTAGGTGAAAATGTCGTTCATGCCTCTTTTTATTCAGCGTTCGGAAAGCTAAAAAAGAGGTATTTTTGCCATTTTTGCAATTTTTGACCCACGTCCGGAGCATGGTTGTTTGTGATCTTTATTTGACAGCTATGTATTTGACAGCATAATCATGCGATTTAAGGTCTTATGCTCAGTTGAGCGTTCGAATAGGGTGTGGGCAAAAGTGGTAAAAATAACGTTTTTGAGCTTTCCGAACGCAAAGAAGAAAAACAAAAGAGGCATCAATGACAACGCCACCAATGCCCTCATGAGCTAAACGAACGCATCTACAATCGTTAATGTAAGTACCAAGCATAGGACTTTATTTAAGTAGCACACAGCTGTTTTTCAACCCATAGAGTGCATGCATTTTTTGTGACTAAGAAATTTCTTATCCGTCTCACTTAACCGCCTATAGGATGTACTCGTCAGATATTTTCCTTTTTGATACAGGCGTTAGTAAGCTACCAATACGTGTAAGCTTATTAAGTCCATTGTGTAAGCTCAGTGGCTATAACGAGCCGTGGTCAGGTTCCCAGGTCACTGACCTGCCACCCTTCAGGACTTTCTTTGGTCCTTCTTTTGGGATAAAGAATAACTTGACCAGACCGGTTGGTGCACGTCGGGTGATATTACTTTAAATATTCGTTGCATTTCTTGGAAGGTTTGTTTTGACTGCCGCCTTTATTGGATTTTGGGTGCAGATAATTCAAGGTGATTTGTAATAAATATAAACTACGGTAATTTTGGGGAATTACAGTGATCAATGTTATTTTATTATGTGGAAGGTTTGTATAATGGTCATCAATTCTACATGTTTTTTTAAACTGTGTTGACTTGTGCTAAGCGATGTATGCATTTTAGAAAAAACATTAATTAACTAGATGACGTCATTATCATATCGAGTGTAGATGTAACAGTAGTTACTGTACTTTTTTGTGTTGAGAATCAGTTCAGTTGTTTTTTTTGCCCTGCCGGGCTGACTGACTGAATGACTGATTCATCTTGAAATTTTTGGCAGTTGTGAGTTTTGCCCTAAGATTAATAACATTTATTTGGACTCTTTACCAATACGTTGGACGGATAAATAAAGGCAGTATTAAATGGTCCCGTGAACATGTGCGCAAGGAAGACGGCAATACGTGAGGAATGGCACCGGATTGTGAAGCAAGCCACCACCCGAACTGATGACCACGACCAGAGTGGTCGTGGCAAGAGTGTTAACGACTAAGAAGAAGAAGACGGTGAAGGGAGCGAACCCGCTGGCAGATCATGAAAATGCCTGTTTTGCAATTTTCATTCTTCAGATTTTCAGATCATCAGATCAGATCAATTCAGATTCTCATAATTCTTTTTTCGTTTGAAAGCTGGTGCTACCCACCTGGTGGTGGAACCTTTGTGGTCCCATTTAAATTTTATCAAATTCGTTCCAGTAGTTTTTGAGTTACACTCCAATAACTGAATAGAATGGAAGTCTGCATTAAATTTTTCAAATTGTACTTGTTACATCTGATGAGAGTTTTCACTTCGTCAGTAGTAATGAGTCATAAGCCCATGCAAACACTTGAGGAATGAGGCCTTTACGTCACCAAAGAAGTCTCTTTCAAAATGAAACGACAGAGCATTGGCGGTGCGATGCAAAGGTGTAACACAAAAGACTTGAATGGTCGAGGTGACACGCAATAGTTTTTGGAAGCTTTCGCAAGCCAGCGTGTGAGTTAAATGTTATGTCCTTTGGTTAGTAAAGTAGGTAGATCATATAGACTATTACAGGTTTTAACTTCATACATCTTGCTTGCGATTTAAAATATCAAAGTAAATAATCGATTACAAGAACGAAGTAAAAAAAAACTCGTAACGCAATACTTCAGAAATTTTTATAAAGCCAGTCACTAAAATTAAGGTTATAGCCGTGATTTTTGTATTGTTTTCCTTATAAAATAATGTTACTGCACTTAGATGCAATTATTATCTTTTTTTTTTTTTTTAATCTATTTTTTATTTTTTTGCGGACTTTATTATCTTCTTTAAGTTGAGTTTTTTAAGTTACGGTGACAGTAAAGTACTTAGACCACGCGGCCCCGATTTTTACTTACTTTGGTGACAATATGTAACTACATAATAAAATATCGATATTTAAATACATGTTGTTTTCTTGAACTTTTTAGTGTATTATTATTACATACCTATAACATGAAAATATATTAAGTTCATCAACATCAAGGGTAGAATTATTTTTTTGAGCTTTGTAAGATTACTCAGAGCCGAAAGGTTTCAGAAAATATTGGTATGCCCAGTTTAGCTAGAATAAAATATCATTTAAAATAAGAAAACCAGGCCATAGACAAAAAGTTTTAAATACATTGATTATGAGATGAAGAAATTGAGTCGATTTCCTTATTGAGCGGCCGAAATAGAGAGAATAAATCAAGACAAAAATAAAATATTTATCTAAACTATTATAGAGATGAAAGAGTTGAATTTTTGTATGTTTGCACGAATAAACTGAAAACCCATTCATTAAAAAAAAAAAAACATTAGAACGCTACATTATCCCTGAGTAAGTTATATATTTGATTCATCGACATAATAAACCGTGAAGAGCGGCTAGTTTACAATGCATGTTCTTAACGAGTTCAAAAGGGACACTTGTATATAAGAATGTCTCATCAACTAAGCTTAAGCATAACAGGCACATTTAACTAAGGTGTGTCAACTCGACTGTGCAAGTACAATTGCCCACATTTACCTAACAATTGCGTGTGTTTGGGAAACAAACCGAACACAATGACCCAGCAAGGGAGCGGCTTAAAACCAAAAAATACGATTGCATGTGTAGTCACCCGTGACATCATTCTTGTTGACATGAAATACGTATACACTGGACCGCAAAAAGCAGATAGGTTATAATAACAAGTACAATTTGAAAAATTTAATACCGACTTCCATTCTAATGAAATGAAATAAAAATAATTTATTCGAGGCAGAACTGTGCACAACAACATTAAACAAAGTACAAATATCTACAAGAAATATATAACAAAATCTCAAAGTGTTCAAAGTGTGTTTTGTAAAGTTCTATTCGGTTATTGGAGCGTATCTCAAAAACTACTGTACCGAATTTGATGAAATTAAAATAGAACCACACCATTTTGATTGGAAGCACTAGCTTTCAAAAAAAAAAAAGAATTTTGAGAATCGGTTCACCCGGTCGAAAGTTATGAGGTAATACTCTAAAAAAAAAACAGTCCTATTCCGTACCTCCTCCTTTTTTTGGAAGTCGGTAGAAAACGATAACTTTTAAAATGTTAGAGCAATCCCTTTAAATGAAAGTAAATAATTTTATTTTAACATTATAATATAGGAAGGTATCTAACTATGGGCCTCATAAATAAGCTCAAAGTCTATGACGCGGGCTATGGAGAGGGCTATTCTGGGGTTTCTCTACATAATGGAATCAGAAATGAGATCCGTATTATATTTTTCAATCAAACCTGAGATTTTACTTTCTACCAATCCATCACACACATTTGCTGATTATTTTTTTCTTCAACACCTGCTTTTTCTCATTAATCATCCAGTTAATGTAAAAATATGTTAAATCAATTCGCTGCGCAGTATATGACAGTATATACAGCATAATGTAAAGGAATGCCAAATGGTACTGCAGTACTGTCCTTAGTCGTTAAGTGGAAAAATTACGTAAGTACAGTGGATTGAGGACAACATTTTAAAGTTTTTGTGGTGTTGCAAATTGCAAGTCTTTTATGTCATTACTGATTAGTCATGTTTACGAAAAACAATTTGGTACTGCAGATACGTACGATGTGGTTGTTTAAGTCCAATTTAAGACTTACTTGTAGTTTTACTTAATACTAGCTCATTACTAAATGTTATATTGTTTTTCGAAGATCTTTACCATGTGCGTGGTGTATTTTGTACGATTAATTTTAGACAGATCCAGTTTTAAAATATCTTGTATTATTAGTACTGCAGCTACGTATAATGTGGTTATGTCCAATTAAAGATTTACTTGTAGTCATTGTTATTATTATGGTTTTTGCTTAATGCTAGCTCTCATTACTGATGTCATGTGTTTTTCGAAGATCTTTACCTTATGAAATATGTGCGTGGTGTATTTTGTAAGATTAATTTTAGACTGATCCAGTTTTAAAATATCTTGTATTATTAGTACTGCAGATACGTGTAATGTGGTTATGTCCAATTAAAGATTTACTTGTAGTCATTGTTCTTATTATGGTTTTTGCTTAATGCTAGCTCTCATTACTGATGTCATGTGTTTTTCGAAGATCTTTACCTTATGAAATATGTGCGTGGTGTATTTTGTAAGTTTAATTTTAGACTGATCCAGTTTTAAAATATCTTGTATTATTAGTACTGCAGATACGTGTAATGTGGTTATGTCCAATTAAAGATTTACTTGTAGTCATTGTTCTTATTATGGTTTTTGCTTAATGCTAGCTCTCATTACTGATGTCATGTGTTTTTCGAAGATCTTTACCTTATGAAATATGTGCGTGGTGTATTTTGTAAGATTAATTTTAGACTGATCCAGTTTTAAAATATCTTGTATTATTAGTACTGCAGATACATGTAATGTGGTTATGTCCAATTAAAGATTTACTTGTAGTCATTGTTCTTATTATGATTTTTGCTTAATGCTAGCTCTCATTACTGATGTCATGTGTTTTTCGAAGATCTTTAACTTATGATATATGTGCGTGGTGTATTTTGTAAGATTAATTTTAGACTGATCCAGTTTTAAAATATCTTGTATTATTATTTCAAAAGGGTATGTTACAAAATTATTAAGCTTAACATACTTATCTATTGACTACTAACCTATTACAATTATACTGCAACCTTGGGTCAAAATTACTCAAAGATATGGAGTCGAAGGCAACGCGAGACCACTGCTCCTAATTCCCAAAAGCGTCTCATGAAGAGTAAAAACGAGAGGATCGTGGCGAGCGATTCGGCTGAAGACCGGCATCCGAGCAGGCCGATGGAGACGGATTGATTACTCCATGTGTAGACCTTCTATTGATGACCACGAGCCTCAGCATAGAGGTAAAAGTTAAAGAGACCTGAGTTATTTTTGTATAGGTGGTCAAATCATCAGTCAAGTCGAGATTCACAACTGTGCCGTTTCTGGTATACCTTAGATCCTAAATTTCGGCACCTGGTGATAGATTGCCCGAAGCACGACCACAGCATAACTAATTAGTACCAGAAGAACCGTAATGGGCTGATACTTTGTTTTTTACGGTTCCGTACCTCAAAAGGAGCCCATTTAGGATCACTTTGTTGTCGGTCCGTCTGTCTGTCAAACCCTTTATCTCAGGAACGCGTAGAGGTAGCAAGTTGAAATTTATACCAGATACTTGGGTGTACAGTCTCTTTCAGTTATGAAAGCATCAAACTTGTATGTCAACGCAAACAAAACATATGACCGTATTTATATGCCTCGTCACGCACACAGACGCAAACATAACGCCCAGGTAAAACTGTTTTTCCCTAAAACTGGGGTAAAATATGTTTAAGCAAAATTTTTTATAATAAATATAGCTTATAAGTTAAGATATGCACATACTTTATGCCGTCGTCGCATAGTTTCGCTTAATTTGCGACTTCACAAGGGAATCACAACCTATAGGCTACTTCCCATTGACATGGAATCATGTTATTTGGAAGAAGAAGAAGCAATGTCTTACAGCACATATATAGGAAAACATCTGAAAACTATAAATATGATGTTGAGTAACAAACAAGCTAATTTTAAATTACAAATTTATTATTTGCGGTTGGTGCAATAGTTATGTCTAAAGATCAAAGGGAAAAGTTAAGTTTGTCCTTTAAGAGGATTGCATAGCTAGTTCTTGTCCATACTAAAAGAAATAACTCTTTTCTACATCTTAACATTCTCCGATTTAAGTCACTTCTTTTTCATGTAATCAACACATTGTTTACTATGGCTGAATGTTTTGATTTTTCCAATATTTCAAAGTACTATAAATTTAATTTTATAAAAGTTTATTTCCTGAAAAAAACTGAAAATCACTGAAATCAGACAATTTTAAGAGGTAGAAAAGGGTTATTTCTTTTAGTATGGGCAAGTACTAGCTATGCAATCCACTTAACCTAGTTTATGTTTTAGTTAGAGCAATAAAGCTAGATGCTTTCTTAATGAACGGAAACTTTGGTGCGTGAGTCCAACTCGCACTTGGCCGTATTTTTTTACATTAGCTCCATCGTACCATGTCCTTGATATTGTCCTCTCGGGCATGGTCCTTCGAAGTCGTGAGCTCGACCGGTTTCAAGCAATAACTTGTATACTATTGCTGATTCTGTGTCTCGACTGGCGCCATTGATGCATAATGTGTCTGGTTTGATGTGCTAATTCCATTGTTGAAGCTGATTTTGTCTTTAAGACGCTGTAAAACGTATTAGAGAAGTTGTGACGAGACGGTCCTAACGGTTGTTTAAATTACAAGTATTTGTATTGGGTTATGATCGAATTACCTGAAAAGCAAGATGCCAATGACAGCATTATACCTAAAACAATAAGTTGAATAGGAGACTATTTGCCTTAAACCTTTAGGTAGCTTAAAAATAAATATATGTTGGCGCCAAATCGAACGGAAAAAGCGCGCGAAAATTATCTATTTAAAAAATTTGCGCGCGCCGCAAACGTTTGCAGGACTAAAATCGTAGTAAAACAGCTATTTGTTCTATTTTATATCTGTAAACGGCGTAAATTTACACTGGTTACCCAGTACATCTTCCTTTATTCTATTATTATGTTATCTGTTTCTTTTTAGTCAAATTATAGAGGTTAAGTCAACCGAAAAAATACATAAAAACTTGAACCACAACAAAAAAATAACAAATGAAATAAATTCTACAAAAAACAATTTTATCTCTCAAACAGGTGTACAAGGAGTAAACATACAATCACAACGGTATAATATACTTTGAAAACCTATACTACCTATTTTATAAAGTACTAGCTGCGCCCCGCGGTTTCACCCGCGTGGTGATGGATGATGATGATGATGATGATGAAAAGTATCCTATGTGTTAATCCAGCGCCTCATCTACCCCCATACCAAATTTCATCAACATTAGCCCCCCCGTTTGTGCGTGAAAGAGTAACAAACATCCATACATCCATACATACAAACTTTCACGTTTATAATATTAATAGGATAGGATCTATAATAAATCCACAAATTGTCATACAAACATATACTCTAATGCTAACCAAATAGATCTCAAAATCGTAGTCCCACTCGTTATCAAAACAATATGGCGGCTGCCTTTATCAAATTACGGGCATTGCTCACAAAACCATAACATAAGAGGATTATAAGCTTTTTCTTAGGGTTTTTACCTTGAAATGGTACTTATTCACGAAAACGATACACTAGCACATGCACTGATGCGAAAGTTTAAGAGATATGGTATCGACGCCCATTGTTTTTTTTACTAGCCTACTGATAAGCAAAATATTTTATATTTCTATGTAAAAATGATTTCTAGGTGCTTATTAGTATTAAAAGAAACATCTAATAAACCGAAATGTATTATATATTTGAACAGTTAACGTTTATGTTCAGTCCTGACATGGGTTTAGACTGCGGTACACCGGTGTACCAGCGCCGCTTTATGCAATGTATAGATTTGGCCACCGGTGTACCGGCGCGTGTTTATAGGTTAAACATGATATAATCTACAATTAAAATAAGTTAAATTATCAAAGAATACTAGTGTGTATCATTGTAGACACAGAGACCGACAAATAATTTGCGAATCAGCATAGACACTATGAGTTATCTGTGTCACAGTGCGCTTGACAGTTTGTACTGCGTCACATGAATGATACGTTACACTACAATACACTTACGCAGTTATTGGTGCTAGGGCCACAGTGTTTATGCTTATAAAAAGTTTAGTCGGTCCTTACATCAACATTTTTTTTATTGTTTTGTCTGCCTCCCTGTTTGTTGTAACTTTGAAACATCTTTGAAACCGCTGGATCGATTTTGACGAAGCTTTCACTGATAGAAAGCTGATGTTATTAGGAGTAACATTGTTTTACTTATAAATAACTTAGGAATTTTTAATTTAAAGAATAACAAAAGGGTTCGCAAAAAAATTCTTTGTTACGTAGATAGTCATTTTCCGAGCGAGTGAAACTGCGGGCGCTTCTAGTTTATAATAAAAAGTATTTCAATTATTATTACAGCTATTCTCCGGGGCAACATGCGCACTATGACAATTACTGTCAACTAAATGTCAAACCAGAATAAACAGTACACTACAATAAACAATATAATATAATAAAAAATAATACAATGCAATACAATAAACAGTGTGCTACTTTTTTCCAGCCTCTAAGGCTGTAGTTAATAAAAAAGCAATAATATTCTTACTACTCAAAGATTATTTTAAAGTTCTAATAAATAACAAGAGCATTGTCATTAAAAAGAGCATTAAAACTGCGACTGTAAAATTATTTAAATGGAACAGTCTCTAGAAATCTGAGCTAGAATTAAAATTGTATACCATTACGAAGCTGTTACGAGATGATGACTTCTGCATAAGATTTCTATTAGCAAGGAAATTAAATAGGTAAGTGTAAGTTATCAGACTTAGTGCTTAAGGCCTGACACCTTGATCTAGAAGATGCGGATTCAATTGGCTCTGCAAGATCTAGTTGTTTAGTCTTAGCACTGACCTCTATAATATACTAGCTGTTCTCCGCGTTTTCACCCGCGCGATGATGGATGAATATAGGCACATAGGCTATATAGGATGAATTTTATATAGCCTATGTTACTCAGGGTGAATGTAGCTTTCCAAAAGTGAAAGAATT